>JAWWEU010000011.1:23042086-23104119 GCA_035583155.1 Acropternis orthonyx | reverse complement strand
TGTGTGTGTGTGTGTGTGTGTGTGTGTGTGTGTGTCTGTGTGTCTGTGTGTGTGTGTCTGTGTGTCTGTGTGTGTCTGTGTGTGTCTGTGTGTCTGTGTGTGTGTGTGTGTGTGTGCACTGCCCACGTGCTGCCACCGCGGGAAGGGAGGGCGGCTTCACCACGGCAATTCCCCCTGCTCCAAGCATCAAACAGTTTAACTGGATGTGGAGGAAAGGATGTAAGTATCCTAAGAACCCTTACATTCCCAACATACATTTGTAGGTGAAGTGTTCTTCTTCCAGTCCTCCTTAAGTCCATCCAAATTCAGCAATCCTATGAATCTCAGAGAAAGGGAAGCCTAATCTTTCCTCAGAAAAAGCCCCAAATCATCATCTTTAAAGCCTACTGTATATGTAATAGGAAGACTCTTGTTAGGTAATTTAATTCTCTTCCTCATCTTGCCTTGCTTCCTTCCACTGAAGGCTGGACTGGGTGATGCCAAAGTATCACAGCCTGCTATCACAAAGCAAGCACAGTAGGAAAAAAAAAAAAAAAGGAAGGCCAAAATAAGTAATTGTGGCTTTATCTATAGAAAAGTAATGAAAATGGATTAGAGTAGCTGAAGCAAAATTCACACACTAGCTTGCAGGTGAGTGCTCTAATTCCAAATTGAAGTAAATCCAAGCTAAAGTAAAATTCTGCCTGCGACAGCAGGAGCTGAGTTCAACCTTGAAGGTTCTTCAAACAAATGGTTTGAGACAGAACATACAGCAATGCTCCAAACACCTCCACTTGCAGAATTTCCTGCAAATACTTCTGCTCAGTTCCCACAACAGACTTCCTCATGTTCCTGAGGATGTCATTCCCCACATCCAGAGATGCAATGCACTTCTGGCCACAGCTGTGTCGGATGGAAACATCCTCTTGTAAGTCTTTAAAATACTCCTCTGGCCAAGGAAACATGCAAAACTACATAGGCAAAAATTTATTTCAAGCAGGTTCCTGCCACCAGAATGAGTATCCAACAGGTAGGAAATCCTTCAGCTGCCATGAGGCAGCCGGGTGGGGAAATAAAGGGAAAAAAAGGAAAACTTCATTTGGAAAATCTAGTTGGTAGAAAATTCATTGAATTCAATTTAGTGATTAAAAAAATGACTTTATATAACCTACACTTCAAGTGATGATTCCATAATAATAGTGACATAAAAGTTTTATAGGCAGCTTTAGCTGTCAGAGGAGTTCCTACATTATTAAATCAATGTTCAACAGATAAGGTAACACTTCTATCTATAGGGAAAGCTTTGTCCAGCTTAATTTTTAAACTAGTTCAGCATACAGCTCTCACTGTATTTCTTTCCCAGCCTCTCACCTCCAATACAGAACTACTATGTACAAATGATCTTGCCCTCAACCCAAAATTATTGTTTCAAAAAGATAAAGTCGGTATCTGAATAAGCCTCTGAAGCATTACTGCTTTGGTTTAGCAAGAAGAATGTATCACAAAGTCAAGCCATGAATTTAGAAGATTAAACAAAGTCAGAGAAATTGTGATTCTGTGATTTAAAAATAGGCAAAACTAACAATCTTTGCTCTGCTGATTTTTACACATTTTAACAAATCAAAGAACCATAAAATGTGAGTTGTTTCTGCCTGAAGTTCACAACAAACACGAAACTTTGCACCAATGTGAGCTGTGGTAAATTTCTTATGAGAAAAAGAAACCCCCAGTGCAGTCAGGAACATACCGGCCAGCACCCTGCTTGCCCAGAAAAATAGTTTCAGAGGCTGAAGAACATACATTTTCTTTTGTAAGTTCTCTTTTCTCCATACATTCAAAGAAGGTTTTTCTTTTGCTATTTGACCTTTATAGGCACCAGGGCAGGGATTATTTTACATGTATACACAGCATTCAGTACAACTGACCTGATTCAATCAAGATTGTAGTAAAAAATGCAATTCAAGTTATCATAGGTAAAATATGTCCATTTTATTCCAGGGGAAAAAAGAGGAGAAAGCTAGAGGACAATTCGCTATTGCAATTCATCTTCTCAGGAGAAAGGAAAAGAGAAAAATCTGGCTTTGATGATTTTCCCTTCTGGATCAGCTGGGGACACCGGAGGAGTCATATTGGCATTTCCCCACAAAAGATAGTGGTGGTCTAATTTACTGCTGCACAGCGCAGGGGAGCACAGAGCCAAAGCTGTCTGTGCTCCCAGCAAAGGGCTGGTGATCATTCATCTAACCCTCAAAGGGTCACAAATCTGTAGATTTCCACTCGAAAAGGAAACAAACTGTTCTGAGGAGCAACTGCTAAGTGATAGGTATGGGAATACTTTGATTTCTGCAGGTGAGAAAAAGAGAAATCAGTCATTGTCAGAGTGAAATAACCTTGTGGCTCACCAGTAAACCAAGTGGCTGGGGATATGTCTGGCTGAGGTGGGATGAAGGAATATGTAACACCACCTACTGAGGAGAGGCAAATCCAGCCAAAAGGGTGTGTTGAAAGCATCCAAAACTTCCAGGGTCACAGAGGAGCCAAATGTCCATTTGCTTCCTGCTTTGTGTGTCGAGTTGAACAGATCATTTTAAATGCTTCGATACTTTTGAAGTCTGCTGTCTTATCAACAAAGCTTTCTCAAGGAAACCTGAACTTCTGACTGCAAACTGGCTCTTCAGTTCTGCTAAGGAGCCATGGGGATCTACACCACATTTTTACTCGGAGTGATCCAAAACCCAAGGGCTCTTGCTGTTTGCAGCATGGATTTGGAGAGGGCCTCACGATTAGTCAGTGATGCACTTATTCAAAGTAGGTAACGCCTCCTTACCATTACCATGGGAAGACAAAAGGAGGTGCACTGTCAGCAGCTACCAGTGCGCTCCTCCAGCACTGAGCTGAGGCCGCGGGGACCAGGGGACCGGCAATCTGCTGTGCACAGAGCAGGCGGAGGGCGCGCAGCCAGCTCCTGCTGTGAGCACGGGGATGGTCCAGCGGATGCTTTACCAATTTGAAGTTTTCCTTTGGGTGACATTCACAATGTGCATGGCATGCTTGGTCGCCCCCAGTGAGCTGGATTTAATCTCATGAAATTATTTCTCATTTTAATTGAATGTAGCAGTGTATGATCAATAAAGGGAAGCATTATCTTAACCACTGATCACTAATGCATAAAGACACCACGCTTCTCCCAATAACACTGATGGGCTGGTTTGCCTGATTGGTTTTAATGTATGCTAAAAAATGGAAATTGAACAAAGCTCTTTCTCCATACCTTGCAATAGCTGTTAGCTGACTTCCATTAGTATCACTGCACCACTCTACATCCAGATCTACTTGGCGATTCTGCAGCTGTGTAAGAAGTTTCCACAGAGACACACAGGACAAAAGGTGTGATAAAACATTGCATAGCTCCACATTAGGCCTTCATCCAGAAGTCTCCGTGTTTGATTCAGAAACCAAAGTCTGGTAAGATCTAGAGACCTCAATATCAAATTGTCATCCCAGGAGGCATTAAATGCAGTTATAGATAATTGCTATGAATAAAACAGGCACAGGAGGTGCAGATGAAAAACACTGAATCAGTACAGTTCACTCTGCCAGGTCACATAAAAAAAATCCAATAAAGAATGACTTTATGCCAACTTTACACCCTGTACAACACAACATGATTAACATAAATTTTATCACAAGAAATACTATCAGCTGTTTTGAATAACCTCGCAAAAATATGATAATACACCTATGCTTCATCTGGACAAAGTTCAGGTTGTTGAGTGAAGTGCCATTACACAAATACAGTAACAATAGCAAAACTATAGAACTATATAGTTATATATAGTTAAATATATATATATATATAGCTATCTAGAACTATAGAAAAGCAAAACGAGGTGCTAATTACTGACTCTGCTAGATAGGGATTACCAGGCACAAGACACAGAAGATTCAGAGTGCTGTGAAACTGCACAGCAATATCTAAAGTAGCTTCTAACCAGCTCCTTCTACCTCCTCCGTGCAGCACCAGTGAGGCTGATGTCACAGTGAGCTCAGTCCTGCTCAGAGCTCCAACAGAAAGCAAATCCCAGCAAGACTGGTACACAACGAATCGTGCATTTATGGAGATTGGACTTAATGCGCACCACTCTCATAGATCAGTTAAGTGTGTTTTCTCTTGGATATCCTCCCTTAGGGGCTCTTCATCTTGTATGTGGTTCAGAGGAAGTTTCCTGAACGTATTTGAGAAAGATTGATTAGAAGAGTACTTACAAATATAGGACCAAAGCCAACCTGAAACAAAGTCAGAAGTTTTCAGTGAGCACTGGATTTAGCTTGGCAACAATAATATTTCCTATCCCTTTTTCCTCATTTGGTATAAATTTCAATTCATGGCTGTATAGTGTAAATGGAAAGATTTGGAATTAAGGAGATGAAATAAAATACCATCTTTTAAATATGCAATACTGAGTTTATAGCTCTTTTCCCTCTGGCATCTTGTCAGCATAAAATAAAACAGCTCAGGAAATCTAAATGAGAAAAGCCCCACTCCCATACTTTATCAGTGAAGAATTTCCATGGCAATACTGCTTTGAAGCTAAATGGTTTTATTTATAGACGAAGCAGCTCTCATAGTTCATTTGCATTTTCTCCAGATTACCATAACCATACATGATCAGTTGTTAAGATCTAGAGATATTATCTGTGCAGTGAAAGCAATTCACTTAAATATTTGAAATATGAAATGCTAAATAAATAAAGCGCTCACGCAACTTGCCATACTCACAACAGACTGCAGGGGAATGCAAGGATCTCCAGAGCACAGCAGGGTAATAGCACAGAATGAATTCACATGGTCACTTTGTAGAAATAGCTAATAACAATGTTGAGAGCAGTAGGAATGGGGAGCGAATGGAGGGTATGGGTGTGGGAACACCAGAAGGAACAGGGGGAGGGGGAAAATAATGGTAGCAGGTGCTTATAGCAGGTCCTGATCCAACAACTCCCAGATAAGAAAAGTAAAGCATACTGAAACAGAGACCAAACCCCTGAAGAGATGGTGGTAGGAAGACAAAGAGTAGGGGAAGAGCCAAGTCAACACTTAGATAAAAAAGTAGTAAATCCTAACTATGGAGAGAAGTGGGACACAACAGACAAAAAGATCACAACTACTGTGAGCTCCTGAAGGGTATAAACCAGGCACATTCTAAACCAGCACTTACTTAACCAAGTTTGGAAGGTTACAGAATACATAACAAGGATTAGAGAGCCACCACAGCTTGTCATCTTCTTTGTCTCCAGGAATCCTGGCCAGGCCACATGGGAAACATGCTTGGGTGCTGGCCTGCCCACTTAGACACGCATCTTGATGTTTATGAGAGTGTGAGTGAAGTAACATTCGTTCCTCCCTCATTGAAAATTATCACATTATTCTAACATTAATTGCTACACCTTGCCTTGGAGAACTATAAAAAGTAGTTCCAGCTTTTACCTTCACCCTTGATGTGGGGGAAGGCAGAAAAGAAGGAAGAACCGTCCACAAGCAATCACTCCCATTGAAAACAGAAGCAATAAAGATGGGGAAATCTGGAAAGAAACACGCTTTTTTGTATTTATTTCCTGGTAGAAGCACTGTTGTTGCTCTAGCAGAGGCAGAGAACATGTCATGTTTTATTTCAGAAACCTATGATTTAGTTCAGGTATTTGAGTGTTGCCTGCAGCTTTGCAGGAAAGTTCTTTGCTCATGCTCCTAATAAATACTCACACACAGTTGATCTCCCAACGGGATAACTTTGTCACTGAAGCCCACAAATAGGCTTTTTTTTTTTCAAGAACACTATGCCCAAAAAACTGGAGGAGAATCAAGAGCTAAAGGTTTCAGCCTCCATGGAGCTGGACCCCAGACCGGGCCACCCAAGACAGGGAGAAGTGCAACATACTCTGGCCTTGATATCATAAAAGTCAGGCCTTCAAACTGTACCAGGCAGAATGACAGGCAATTGTCACCAGGAATACATACCCCAAACAGGAATATCAGTAAGGGCACAGCTGTACCATCTGAGGTATAAATGCTGGTGGAGGAAAAGTTGCTCCTGTTGACTTCTATCAGTGACTCTCCCACTGGTATTACATGTCAGAAGAGGGACCTTTAACTGTGACTCTTGATGGACACAACAAACACAAGCACCTTTCCTACAGGCATCATAAGGGACTGTTCAGGGTATTGAAAGCTACTCTGTTTACTCTGTTAAAAAAATGTCCAAGAACCAAGAGCTGCTTTCAGTTTTATCAAAGAGCCACCAGCACATATATATAAAGATTAAGTGAAAACCATGTACTGCAGCATTCTTGCAATAATTTAATGCACACCACAGGGCCGCCCAAAAATCTCATGAAAACAACACATACTCTTTAGCTCCAGTAACCATATTACTGGAAATAGATTTTGCACAATCCTCCTTCAAACAGCCATTTAAACCCCAGGCTTAAAGGAGATTATGCTGTTTGCTGATTTAAGCTGAAAGGGAAGCTTGTTCCAGTCATCTGGGGGCTCCAGAGGCAAAAGCTCATCTGCCAAATTCCCTCTTTATCCGAGTACAATGTACAGCATCTAAATTGTGATGATAATCTTGAAGCAAAATGACTTTGCTCTCAAAGATAATGTTTAAGTCAGTTTCTGAAGCTTTTCTGGCTTTTCAAGGGATTGTTTCAACTTTGGTCTAACAGTGGTATGATGTTGCCTGGTCTGCTTGATCTATGAAAGGTGATTTACTTCAGTGTCAGGAAAGATAACCTGGAAACCTTCATCTTGTACCCAAAACACAGAGGCCGGTCAGCTTCTTACAGGTACAAGCTGCAGGGAAGGGAAATACTGAAAGCACAATCTAATGAGGGGTTGCTGTGTGACAAACTCAGCATTTATCTCCAGTTCTGCTCCTACTCTCACATTTCCCGGGTCACAGGTAGCCCCCCAAGGTGCAGAGAAGTGGGCTGGGCTCAGCCATGGTCGCACCCCCATGATGGACCCCACGTGCAGAGCTGCATCCAGCTCTGGGGTTCCAGCCCAGGGAGGACATGGACCCGTTGAAGCGAGTCCAGAGGAGGCCACCAAGATGATCAGAGGGATGGAGCACCTCTCCTATGAGGAAATGCTAAGAAAACTGAGATTGTTCAGCCTGGAGAAGAGAAGGCTTCAGGGTGACCAAATTGTGGCCTTCCAGTGCCTGAAGGGGCTACAGGAAAAAGGGAGAGGAACTATTTACAAGGGAAGGTAGTGACAGGACAAGGGGGAACGACTTCAAATTGGGAGATTATGTTTACATTAGATATGAGGGGAAAATTGTTTAGAGGGTGCTAAGGCACTTGCAGAGGTTGCTCAGAGAAGCTGTGGCTGCCCAATCTCTGGAAGTGTCCAAGGCCAGGTTGGACAGAGCTTGGAGCAACCTGGGCTAGTGGAAGGTGTCCCTGCCCATGGCAGGGAGGTGGAATGAGATGATCTTAAAGGTCCCTTCACACCCAGGCCGTATGATTCTCTGATTTTGGTACTTATTCAGCCCTGCCATTTGCTCCAGAGAAGCTGAGAAAACAGCCATGTTCCCATGTGGCAGCAGCAGCCAAGGCACTTGGAGGCATCCTGGTCATCCCTCTACAAGCACCAGCTCAAGGGCACAGGCCACAGAACTTGCTTTCTGCATCCCACATTATTAATTAGGGAAGCCAAACCTTCTGTCTCCAGGCAAGTTAAGGTACACACTGTGGATACAGCAGAGTCCAGGCTTCATGAAGGTTCTCCTCTTGCTATTGTCACATGAAGGAAATGTGACAAACCCCATATGAATCTCCAGGGCTGATGGACACCAAGAGCTGTTAGACAGACTAAAGCAGGAACTACAGCCTATGTTGGCCCTCACACCACTTCTTTGCAAATTCCTCTGTTATTTTTGCTATTTTGTACTGTGAAAATGAAAAAGCAAAGGAGGGATCATATAGCAAGTATAAACACACTCACTTCTCCAAATATTTCCCATATCATATAGTGCTCAGACACTGCCTTACCAACTGGAGTCTCCAGTGACACACATGATTTTTCTTCCTGTTATCACAGTTGGGATAGTTCCCTTTCCAGACTCTAACCCGTATTTTCCATGATTATTAACAGTTGATGAAAGGGCAACAAGAATGTATAATACACTACATGAGAATTTAAAAGGCAATGCAGTGGAAAACTGTTAATGGTTAAATGCATCATTATGTCCAGCAATATTACACAATTAACAAATTTAATCACTTAACACTCCAACACTGCAAACTTCCATTAAATGTGTAATTTCATATATGAAATAATTATTCATCTATCAATAGGATATGACTCTACTTCAGTACAAAAGTAAAAAATACAATTAGATGCAGCAGGGCAGAACGAATTTCTGGTAGTGAGACGGGCTGAGGCTGCGTGTGCAGTGCTTCCACGAGACCTCACAGTCAAACTTGTAATTCTCATAGGACAATGCCCCTAAATATCGCAGGTCATTAGCAAAATTACATAGCTAATGAAGGGCAAATTAATGGAGCTCTGGAACAACAGTTACAACTGTAAGAACAGTTACTTGTTATACATCACCAAGAAATAATTGCAGCAGAGTCGATCTCATGAACTCATTAAGTTTTAACAATGCAAACGGCGAGCTATTCCCCAAGGAGGATCTCCTCTGACTGTGTGGCTGATACGTCCCCAGGCTCCGTAGGTGATCCTAAGGGGGGGTAGGAAGATGAGACCTCAGGTATGCAATGTAGTCCAGCTTTGGGTGACAGTCCCCACCATTCAGGGCAGGGAACTGGAGAAATTCACGCTGCTTGCTTTAGGGAAAACCACATCTGGAGCATGTCAAGCGACTCCACACAAATACTAAATGAGTTCTCAAGAAATCAATCATATTCCTACTGAGAATGTGCAGGAGAAATAATGGGGGAATCACACCCATGCAGGAGAAATAATCAGAGATACCTGTTAGGCTTTGACATATCCCTACCAGGCCAGTGCTGGCAGGGCTGTTACAGCAAAGGTCCAGGACACACAGATCATCCTGTGGGAAGCTCAAATGTGGTGCACGCTGCATTCAAACACACCTTGGAGAGCGGGCGGTCCTGAGCCACAGACATTCAGAGTAAGCACTGCATGAGTCAGCAATAAGGATCTTTGGTAGAAGGAACAGCACATCTTAAAACAAATTAGGATGAGTTTTTGCAACACCAGGAACTGAGAGCCACTGCTCTCAACTGGTCCCAAAATGAGTGTTTTCAGTATCACATCTCAGAGCAACATACAAGCTGAAAGGGCAAAGGTGCTGAAGACAGAACTTCCATGTAAAGGTTTTCACAAGCCATGTAGCTTTGCTGGCCCTTCCCCACCACCACCCCCAGACTGTTTCACTACAGCTGATTCTAGGGGGGGGCTCAGATTTCCACACAGTTCTCACTGGGGTGGGGACAACCACCACTGAAGTGAGAATTTTCATGATTTCAAACTCACTAAAGCACCAAAAACCAGATCATCATCTGACCCACTCCACTGTAACCACATAGCATAGAATTGTAAAAGCAGAGTTCAACACCCTGATGCACTGTTTTGAACTCAAAACAAAAGCCACAATCTTGAAAGAAACCTGGTCCACTAAGATCCATCTAAAATGTGTTTGCAGAATAATTGCCATATTCAAACTTTGTATAATATTAGGCTTTCTCATTACCCCAACATCCAAGCTCCATCATTGCTATTACCACGAACAGCCTCACTAACATAAAGCAAAATATCTTTCAAGTACTTTTTAGTAATTTTCTGCAAAGGTTTTCCCATGTGCCCCCTACAAATATGTTTTTCCCAGTACCTATTAAACCTATTGGTTCTTTCTATATGAGTAGTAGTAGTTTTTTCCATTTCAAAAAACTAAACCCATTAGCCACTGAGAGTGACAACACAGTCTGGAAAACAAATACCACTCTTAGGGACACTTGGTGTTTTGCTTTTGGAAGAATTACAGACTTGTCAGAGCAAACCACTAAAGCAATCACTAAAGCTGATCCAAATTTCCCCTGTCTTTGAGATATAGCAATATTTTTGGAGGAGGAAAAAGGGCAAAAATAATTAATTTATACCATTCAATCTAGCAGGAGGTTGGAACAAAATGCTGGCTTCCACAGCTTCCTCAGGCCCCAAACCAAATACTTACGGATACCGGAGAAAGCACACTGCATGTTCACTGCTTTGTGATGCTCTGGTGAAACTGCAGTAGATTGGCAGGTGGTCAATAAAGTTGAAAAAAATAATCACATGAAACGACAAAAGTCTTAAATTTTCAGAAAAAAAAAAACCAAGAGCTTTTCACAGGACAAGTATAAAATGCAGCATGTGTGTTAGATACAGCACTGCCCAACTAGACAAGAAGTCTCAGAGGTCCTATTGGAGTCAACTAAAGAAAATACAAGAAATTTCAACTGGAAGACAAATCTTTTGCTGTCTCCATATATAGCTACTGATTCACATATAACTACTGCAGTCCCAAGTCTATAGCTTAATAAAAATTAACACCACAATAGTGACTACATTCTGCAATCCACATCAATGGCAGCTCTCCAGAGCTCCCAACTTCAACAGCTCCCTGGCCAGCAAGTTTCATAGGCTAGTTCAATATTATGTTGCCTTTACTAATTTAATTAAAGCTCCTTATTGATTTCATACCAAAACTGCCACCTCCTGCTCTCAGCCCTCCCAAATCTCTAGCAGTTTTTAAACCTCAGACATTGCATAATTTCATCTTAACCACCTAATGAACTGTAAAGGACTCCTATATAAAACAGTCCTTTGTGAATAAGAAAAGATTCCATAGGACCATAAAACAGGAACCATGGAAAATAATGATTCAATTTTTCAGCTTCCAGGAACATTGCTGGTTTCACTGCTGTCCACAGAGGAGTCATAGACGCAGCCTTTGCTAAATTCCTGACTGACTGCAGTCAAATATATCACACTGGGCAAAGGTGAACTCTGGCAACATCACTGGATGCCTTTGCCTGACACCCCATCACTTCCCACTGCAACTTGCTGGGATTTCTGCCAGCCCGTTCCCAGTACTTTATTAGCTGCAATGGAAAATAATGCTCTTCACATACTATGACAAAGGATTACAGAGAATGAAGGAACAATTTTCTTGCTGGGCCAGTATCAGCACATCTCAGTTCAGGTCAGACTCACAACACTATAATAGAATTGATAGTGCAAGATCTGCTACTCACACAGTGTGGTAAGAAGGTCAATGTCTGGTGAGCAGGTTTTATGCTTTCTAAAACACCTATCAACTCTGGAATTCCTAGTCCATTTCTCTTGGTCCCACTATGTGCTGACTGCTTTTGTTCCTCGCATGCATTATGGAACACAACAGATATGTGTTAGCCATGAGTTAAGTCCATGAGCTATTCCCAAGGTTTGCAATATCATCTGTTGTATGGAGCACCCTGTCACCTTAGAGGATGACTTGGTGAATGGAGGCATTATGCAAAGTGCAGTTTAGGCTCAGTCCTTGCATGCTGGAGAGCTGTCCAAATTCCTGTGGCAACCAGAGTCTAAGTGACCACTCAAGTGATTAACCTGAACCAGGTTCTTTAAAAGGCCTATATATTTTTGTCTATTCCCTTTTATTCTGCCTTCCAATAATCTTTTCAGTGCAAAGACTGTCTCTTATCACATACTCTTTGACAGAGGTAATTCATATGGCACAACTTCAAGCATCAGTTCTGAAGAAAAAGGTTCAGCCTGGTCTCTGTATAAAGGATGTATAAAGGATGGAGAGCAGCAGCTACTCCAGGGGGCAATTTGGCTTTTACCAGGCAATAGTTACTTTATCTCTGTCTCCACTCATCACATTTCTTCAAATGAGGAGTCAGGTTTTCAGTGAGACTTAATTACAGATTGAAATTTGCTTTCTTATTAATACAGACAGTGCAAGATTAAGTTAAATTAGCTGTTTTGTTGAACATTTGTGCTACCCAATTAAGTTTTTTTCAGAAATATATTAAGAGACGATCACAATCAAAGCTTAATTAATTTCAAAGATGAATGCCACTTTTTATGCATCGAGTATTAATCTATTAGTTCCTGTGAAATCAATTGGGCTTCTTGTAAGGTATAATATTACTCTGCAGAAGAGGGAAAAGCATAACTGGATCCTTTGAAACCGAGTACATATTTGTGAAGAGTATTTGATGTTACTACACAATTATGCTAAATTATTTACACAATTACTAAGAGATTCAATGGGAGATTTTTTTTATCCCCCACACAAAGGACAGTGAGGAACCTTCCCATATGTTCAAATGTAAGTGTAAGAATAAGCCTCATCAATAAAAATCCAAGCCAACCACTGATTGTGCACAATGTTTGGTGCACACTGACAGCTCAGCAGTGTTCCTTTTAGTCAGAGTGCAGCAGCTACTGCAAACACAGTTGGCAAACTCAAATTAATTTCACCGCACAAACACTGTAGTAAAAATCTCTCAAAGCCAGCTAGACTGTGGGTGTTAAAATCAGCCCCCAAATGCCCCCAGAGCACCCTGGCTGGAATTGCTCTGAGGTCTCTGCTTCAGTGCAACTTCTCTGTCCGCTGTCCACCCCGATGTGCCTTAAAAAGTTAACAGCTTCTGTATTTTGTCTGTTATTTTCAATCCCTGAGGCAGGCATCCCTAAAAAGAAGACATAATGGGTGGAATAGAATCCTAGCCCAATATAAATCCAAAGAAGTGAATTCAGATAAGCTGGAAACACAGCTGGGAAGTACAAACCTCCTTCCTGGTGGAGGCTGCATTCCCTTTGCAGAAAGAACCTCAGTAACAGAAATGCCAAAAGCAGATAGGGAGAAACCACTACATTTCTAAACCTCTGTCCCTCCCCTGTAAAGCTCCAGCACATGAGCAGATGCAACTGCCCCACAAAACCAGGCCTACATGATCATTATGAAAGCTCTGGTCCTACACATTAAGCTCTTCCCTCATATATTTTTCAATATATTGTGATCTTCAAAGCCTTTTGAAAAATCCACCCAGTACTCACAACAGTCTGTGAAGAATGACCGGAAAAAACACAAACTTAAGAAAACTGCCACAAATAGCTAAAAGACCAAAAGAATACTAATTACTTGAAGTGATTCAGATCCCCAAGAGGTTTACTTCAAGACTGCCAGTAAAAGTGGACAACCATGATTATGGGAATGATATACCAGTACACACACACCTGTAGCAGAAGCTATTCTGACCTGAGTGCAGCAGTTGTATGAAGCTGCTTTCATAGGCCCAGGCTTCCCTCTCTCTCCTTGCCATCCCTTCACATGAAGAACATCTTCCAGACAGGAGAACCAAGCTTTCAGAGGTAAAAACCAAACACACCAACCCACATCCAGTTTTAAGGCCTGAAATTGTGTAACATGATTTGAAAACTCAAATCCCAGAGAAGCAACTGGGCTTTTGATAAAAATGACATTATGAAAATATAGAGAATAGACTTATTTCTCAGCAAGTGAGATATAAGAGACTTTTTTTCCAGTCCTGCCACAGAATCTGACACTGGGTGTCTTGTACTGCATGATACCTCCTATTTTCAGAATGTCTATCTTTAGTCTATAAAAATCATCAAGGTTCCAAGGTAGAATATGATCTAATATCTGTCTATGCACGTAACTCTTCCTCCTTGCACCCCTGGTAACCAAGTAACCATGAGCTTGGAATCCTTGTTATCACATCGTTATTCCCACTGACAGTTCTCTGACTTGAGATAAGGAGCCATAATGTGCTCTTCTGATGTACAGGGTGTTCTGAATGGTCAGCAGAATGCTGTGCTGATATACAGCTTTTCGAGAATAGCACCAGGCATCGAAATGCTGGTTTAGGAAATCTGAGCATGAGTTCAGTTTTAGAAAGCCACTCTAAAAACAGTGCCTCCTTACACAACGTGTCTGTCAAGAGTTCCACAGTTATTTTTTTTGACAAAGATAAATTGGGGGGCCTATCTTCTGCTCCTGTCAGTGCTGTGAAAAGCTCTAGGAGAGAGTCAAATGTCACCTTCTGCCAAACAGTTTGCAAATGTGTAGTTCTGTCACAGGAGATATTAAGGGAATCACCCAGGATATCACAACAACTTAGTAAGCCATCTGGGAGAAAATTTAACTCCCTGAGATGTGGCAGTAGCTTTTTGCAGAGTAGCTATGCTGTCACCCTGGAATAGGTGTGGTGCTTCCTTTGGGGAGCCTGTGTCTGTGGTGGCACATTACCAGGTTGTAGCAGTCCCAGCCACATCTTCACCTGGTCCCCAACTTGGGTTGCCTCTGCAGCTCAAAAGCTGCTCTGCTTTGTACAGCAGTGATCAGAGTCAGCAGCTTGTGTTTGCTGCAAAATCACTGAGCTATACAGGGACCACAGCAGCAACAAGGAGCTCCTTCAGGAGCCTCTCTTGTGATACTGTGCAAGTCAGTCCTGTCAGAAAGGTCAGCAAGAAGTGAGCAAACCACCCATCCAAGGCACATCATTAGGTTGCAGTAGACAGGATTCAGCCAAAAATCTTGTGTGAAGTAGGTAAAGTTCCAGGACAAGCACTGGGCATTGGTAAACTGTTTACCTGTGCTGAAGCTATTTATTCAACCCTGCCAGCTGCAGCTGCTCAGGAAGCATTGACTGTGCGTGTGGGGACAGGCTGAGCAGGCACCAATGGATGGAATAAAAAATGGTCAGGGAAATTCCCCACGTGCAAATGTCTCACTACAATCTGGAGCAGCTTTGTCCTTCAGCAGCCCAGTATCCCTGGCAGGCAGCCTGCTTGCCTTCCCGCTGGATCACTCCAAACACCCACCTGTGAGATGGTCAACCCTACTTTCTCCCTTGCAATTCTGCTGGCACTGTCACAGTACAAACTCAGCTTTTGTGCTCTGGTCATATAATCTATCTTGCTATCTCTCAGCTGAGAGAACAACTCCAACAAACAAGTTTTTGTGCCTGAAGGCACCAACTCAAAGAATTGCTGCAAGTCACTGCACTGGCTTTACTTACTCCTGAATGGGAATAAAGAGCCAGTTGTGCCCCTCAAAAATTCTTCTGTGTCTTGTATTAAAACACAATTAAAATATTAATGTATCCTGATCATCAATTTTTAATCAAGAGGAATGCCTTCACAGTTGTGGGAGTGCCATTGCCATGCCAGGGGCAGCAAAGTCAGGCTCCCTGTCTGCTGTTCCGTACAGCAGTGAGGGTGGCTCCCTGTGGGAGAACAAGGTACACAGTGTCACCTAGGCTGGCTTACTTCGCCTTTTTGCAATATTTAACTCTGGGTGAACCAGCAAGAAATATTGGTGAATACATTTCTGAGTGCAGGGACTATGCAGAGAAAAGAAACTACACTGTCAACAAGGCAGCAAGGTGCTGCTGTGCAGCTTTTTTGAGGAGTGCCAGATCTGTTCCAAGGACAGCTGAACCTGACTGTCTCACCACCTAGAAATTCAGCAAAGGCAAAGCAGATCTTCCAGGGTATGGCTATCACAGGTTCTTAGGCAAATTTTTTCACGTTCTATGCCTGCTGGATTACTCAGGGCTGAAGGATCAGGTCTACAGACACAGGTAACCGTCACAGAGCCAAGTGTTAGATACACCTGCCTGGGCCTTCAGAGTGTTGATGTGGCTGCAGGATGTGTGGGCAGGTGAGGCTCAAAGCAAGCCAAAGTCCTCCACACCAGTGGGACACTCTGCAAACTCTGTGGCCGTGGCAAGAGCAAGCTGTCTTTGCTTCAGTGCGCTGCATCACCCAGCTCTGCACAGCCCTTTCTCTCCCAGCCTGAGCTTACTCCAGATCCTTCGTTCCTTGCAAACAACAGGGTTACTTTAAACAGCTTTTGTTGTAAGGCTGTGTGGTTCTCCTAGACATGTAACAGAAGATGTAAAAGTAATTTGCCTGCTTGGGAGAGCACACCTAGCTCTCACTTTAATTCAGTTCTGAATAATGTAGCCTCTTTGAAAAGTCAAGTCAAACATTAGAGTAACCCCAAACTTATGCATCTGAAGGGTTTGTTCATAAGTATGGAATTCAGACAGTAAAAGCAAAAGGCGGCTAACTGCCTAAATAGGCAGGAAATATGCCCACTTAACACCTATGTAGTGCATGACTTCCCCTGCATTACCAGGCGTTTAGTTTAGTGTTGCCAATTTCTAGCAATTTTGTCACAAGAGAAAGAAAAAAACAAGGAGCAAGAATTAAAAGCTATAAGAACTGGTTTAGGAAAGGGAATCTCACCCGACTGTAGTTATCAGAAACCATTTGAATGGTTTCAAGTGGGCTTTTTATCTTTTTACCTCTTTCTGCATCCCATTGTTAATTCAGTAACTCACACTGTGAGGCTGCTGTTTACAATTACATACAATTTATTTTGCTAACGCATTAAATGAAGTGTCTGAAATAAGCTTTTAAATTAGTTTCAATAGAATAGTTGTTATATTATCATTAAATTTCAGCATATTACATGGCAGAAAATTTGCTTGCTATTTTGACTATTATCCCTAAGATAATTTGCAAAAGATATAGAGGTGTGACTTGATTGAACACATTCAAACAGCTAAGATGTTTCTGCACTTAATTTCATTAAAGAAAATAGCTGTTAGATATTAATTAGCATATCTACTACATGCCATTGTTTGACTCAAAGATCATCCTTTATCTAAATGCATTTGCTTTTGGCAGCAAAGCACAAATCCAATAGAACAACTTAAATTCCAACCATAGCACAGATGAACTACAATACTGTCCTTGCAGCTGCAAGTTTGCAACATCCAGCATCAATATAAAAGTCTGTAAAAGAAAAACTACTACATACTGCTTCCTACAGAATGGAGAGTGCTCAGGGTGTGCAAGGGGATAGCACCAGTTGAGAACCACCTGAAAGACTTCAGTTAAATGGCCTCTTAGAGGTTTGCCCCCTCATAAGACTTTATAGGCACCTCTGGAAACAAATTTTCCGGAGGTTAATCACCATTCTGGTATCTAAAAGACATCTCTACAGTTACGTAGCCACTGTCTCTGAAGTGAAGGCAAAACAGATCAGACGAAGTTCTGATGCCAGACTCTTGGGTGGAGGCAGGATACCAGTTCAGAAGCAGGTCTGGGGAAAGTCAAGTCAAACCCACATACTCACAAAAATCCCTGTCTGTTGTACTGTCACCCTCACAGTAGGGCTCTTATTCCCACAGTTTTCTCTCTCTAGTCCTGTTTACTTCACCTCCAATACAAGGAATAAAACTATCTGGCAGCCCTTATGAAGAAGCTGGGGATGTTCAGCTCTAAGCCTCTATCACTATGTACACCCACAGTACAAACCTTCTGCACGGATCCCTGAACAAACATCGATGGCACATCAGAAGCTGTCCTGCAGAGCTGACAGACAGAACACACACTGCAGCTGTAAGCAAACCCTCACGCCAACAGAACCCCCCGTGCAGGCTGCACACATCTGGCTGAGAAAGTGCCACAACAGACACACATCTCCCCTCATTGTACAGGATCATTAAGAGAAAGGAGAACTTAAACCAGAGTTTGACCATGCCAAGAGTCATGACCAGCTACGTACACAATTCAGGTGACAGCAGCTACTCGAAGCTCATGGGATTGTTTCAGCTGCTGGATAGTTGGGAAGCTGAGTAACAACAAGCACGTGGGAGGCAGCAGCACCCAGCAGGCTGAGAGCTGAACTGAGACCTGGAGCAGGAAAGCTGGCTCCTCACCCTGGCTTTTCCAACTGTGGGAAGCTTCTGACATGTCTCTCTGTCAGGGCTAGAGACAAACAACTTCCAATCTAGTGTACATGGTCTTCACAGGTACTCCATGTTCTCCTTACTATTGTAATCTCTCTTTTCCACCTCAACTTCTTCCTTCCTTTGTATCTGAGTTACCTTCTACCGATCATGGAAGAAACAGGACCAATCCAGCCTCTCCACACCACTGTTCATCCTTGTCTTCCCTCCAGCCAAACCTCTTGGCCCTACACTGACTCTCTTCAATTTGCCAGCCATGAGAGACAAGAATGGTCCACAGAAGAGGAGAAGGAAGGAGCATGGGGCAAAAATTGCCCTGTGAGGCCCCTGCAGCAGGCAGAGAGGCACCAGGGGCTCAGAGGACCTGCAGGCTATTTTTGTGTTGGTGCATCTTACTGGGTGTGAGCCACTGCTACAGACTGCTGCTGTCCACAAACCATCTACACTGGAAGAGAACAAAGGCTCCATCCCAAAGGAAATGAAAGTTTTAATTCAGCCTGAATAATAATAGTAAAACAGAGTTTCATGATGCATATATTAGAAAACTGTTATTTTCACAGACCCTAATGAAGTCACCCTGGCAGCATCTTTTTCTTGGTGCCCAATAATTTGCAAGAGTGATTAAGATACAGCAAAAAGTTAGTGTTCAAAATTTCCACCAGCATCAATCTGAGAAGGGAACCAGACTGTCTCCTTGGTTAAGACCACAACATCACAAACTGCATCAAACCTGACTCTCAAGGACTGAAATGCTGCCAACTCTAACCCACAGTGTATTTTAAAATAATCACCTCCAGAGTAATTCATATGGCAGAAGAAGTGGTGAGGGAGTGAGCAAACCCCTCCACATCAGAAAGAAAGTAGGTCTTCTGCCTGGAATTAACCATCCAGTGCAATAATGCACAGAGTTTACCGAAGAATCAGGCTGAGCTGCTATTTTCACAGATAATTTCACAGCAATAAGGAAATCACACTGATTAGACCCCTACACCATTTTCTAGACAATAATATTCAGATTTGCTTAATACCAACTGTGCTACTTAATTGTCAGGGAGCATAATTTTCTATAACTAAATTGCAACCACCACAAGGCATTCACAGCATCCAACAACCTGGCAGCACCTTCTGCTGCTCATTGATAGTGGAAATGGGGCCAGGTCACCCACACCATCTGCTGCAGAGGGGAGCTGGTCACTGGGGACTGTTGGGTGAAGGCCCCATTAGACAGGAGGTGTGCAGTTCAGGTGGAAATAAATAAATTTTAAAAATCAGACTGAGAATTGTCCTAGTTACAGCAGCTGGGACCAGTTTATCACTATGTGGGTGTAACCAAAACTGTGTATTCTACACCCTCTGTGGCATTTCTGATGGACTGTTACTAACAGATCATTTGCCGCAGCTGCCCAGGGCACACCTGACCCCTCAGGGTAGAAGCTGGGTGTCAAAGAACCGTGGGAGACAGGGGAGTGTTTCTGCCTTCACACCAATGACTCAGCTGTGGTAACTCCCCTGTGGGGAGGCATCAGCACCTCCACCCCCAGCCTGAGGGGTCATGTCTGCGAATGGGCCATCAGGGACTGGCACAACAGGCAGCTGCAACGACCTAAACCAGCAAAGATTCCAAAATATCCCATGACTCACAGAGTTAAATCACCCATTGTGAAACCCTGGGGGAGGTACTGGGCATTCCAACCGGAACCTGAACATAGATAATCCTGGGGGTTTGGGACTTCTGGCACCACTCATCGGAACCAGAGGAGGACCAGAACCTCAACAGGACTGTGCCTGCCACTCTTGACAAGTCTATGGCCATCATCCTCACCAACAGGTTTCTTTTACTTTGCACTCAGGGAGACCACGTGGCGCTCACACAGGGGCTAATGAACTCCATTGTGTTGGTGCCCCAGGGTGCTGGGTTATACATCTGGTTTTTGTGGCTTAAAACCCTTTTTTTCTCTGTATCATTGTACTTATTGTAATCTTTTTAGTCGATTATAACTCTGACTTGTAATCTCTCTTGAGTTGGGTTCACTCCTCCTGTCAGTTTACCTTTAAACCAGCACAGAATAGAAGTCTAAGGAAATCTTTGCTCCAAATTCAAGATCTTTCAATCCCACAGAACAAACTCTGATTTTTACTAACAAAGCATTACTTTTGGGTACTTGTGCTCATTTTCACTCTGTCAGGGATTGCCAACACTGAGAAACCAGCTTTGACTAGAACTGACTGGGAAATCAGAAGTGTTTCTGGTTTCACATCAGATGATAACCATAGTAAGAAGCCCAGAAAAGCAAATAATCTGAAGCCTTTGATTCTAAGTCACACTGGAACTTAGGTTTGCACTATCATGCAAGGGACATCACAAATTAGCATTTACTATTCCCTTCACTCCTGTTATCCACTACTCTTCTGCTGAGAAACTTTGCTATGAAGGTCAGCCCAGCTCTAACTGGGCTTACACTGATCTCAGAGGCAAACCTGTTTTCCATGGCAATATGGAAGTCAAACCTCAGCATCTTCAGGAGCAGTAACTGCTACTATTTCCTTAGAGGGCTTTACCATCTATACAATTCTACATCTAAAAGTAAATTCAGTCAGAGCCACTTTAGCACAGCTGGTGCTCATAAAAGGTCTGTCTGCTGCAGCCAGACCTTGGTACAGTGGGGACAGTTGGAGCTGTACTTGCCCATGAACCAAACAAGATCATTTCCAGCAGCATCATCTGCTCATGCCCATGCAGTCTCTCTCTCAAACCTGTCTAATAAGAATAAGACAACAGGCATTTTAATTTGGACCTAAAGAAACTTGGCTCCTGGCTTCATTTACAATCTCTATTAAATATACAAATAGCACATATAATGTAACTTACTCACTTGCCTGCCTTCCATGCCAACTCTCAGCGTAGAATTAATGTTTTGATGAAATAATAAACCTCTCAAAATCTGAGCTGATAATGGACAGTCACGTTAGATGCTTAAATTATAGCAGCATGAACAGCCTTGCAATAATCAACCCCACAACTGCCAAAATGTTTTCATTGTTCATTAACTGGAACCTTTTTTGCATTGCTAATCCTACTGAGCTGCCATTCTCATTACCATTCCGAGCACTGCCTGTAGCGCATCTCTGGATTTCTCTTCCACCCAAACATACAATCTTATTCAACTGCCAGCCTGTTAATGCATTAAAAGCACAGAAATGGCTGCTTTAATGCAACTGTAATAAATCCACAGTGCAAGCACCTTGAGGGGAAAGTTCAGTTCAGCCTTCAAGAACTTTCACTTAAGTAAAAAAACAGAAGGCCTTTTATTGAAGAGAGCATATACTAGAGTTTAAGTTCCAAATCCAAAATCCATTGAAGTTAATGGGAATCTTTGCATTGATTTCTGTGTACACTGAAGGGTTTTAACTCCCTCCCCCCCTCTCTTCTGTTATTCCCCAAGCATGAATAAGTAAATCCACTGCAGACAGTGAACTTCCTTGCAGGGAGCACACACGAGGTCTGTGTAGGGAAGGATCTGTACTTTAACGTACTGAGTTACCAGTGCTGTTTCCTCTACTCTGACTCCACAGTGGCAGAGGTCAAAGAGTTCAAAGCCTCCAACAATCCCCTTCAGTCCACAAGCCAGGTCCTTTCTTCACTAAATTTATCAAAATTTTGTACAAAATTTACCTCAGACTCTGAAAAGCTTACTTTACTCCCCCATCTGCACCTGGTTTGCAAGCAAGAAAGAGAAGCCCAGAGCCACTGGCTTACACGGCATCGGTTTTCTGTGGAGGAAAATACTCAGAAAACATCTCGCACAGCAACAGAGCCCAGTTCTGGATGTAGGCAGCTTGTCCATTAAAGGAGAGTAGGAAACAGAGACTGTCACTTCACACTCAGTCGAGTAAATAAACAGAAAGAGTCAGTAACTTGTTAGTGGAGGGCAATTCACTACCATGAGAGATTTTTTTGAAAGAAAAGCCAGATATGAAGCATAACTTATTTTCAGTGTGACCCTCTTGTTTTCAAGTCTAACAGCCCCAAAACAAGGAGGTTAACAAACTATTAGGCATTATCTTCATTGTTCCAGATGGACAGATGTTTCCTTCGGCTAAAAATCAGGGAATATATTTATCTCCCTTTCTCAAAAAAACCTGCATCTCCAGTGAATATCACATATGAAGAAGCAGTAGGAATTTTTCAGAGCTAGAGCTTCCAAGTTGTTCTTATGACAAAAACTTTCAACACTGAAATAGTTCCGAAAGTATGTGAGAGCTCAGAGTTCTCAAGTTAAGCAGAAGCAAACACACAGATATAACATCACAGCTTCTCTTCTTCAACATAATTTTATAACCAGCTGAATAGTCGTTCCACATTGACAGAGGCTCTGAACACATTAATTAAGAAGGAGTTTTGTATTTGGAGACAGCTAAGCTGTCTTTCACTAAAGACCACATAATTTAATTTATTCCATCTGATGACTTAAAGCAGCAAGAAATGTTCTACACAGGCAGAGAGAATCATTTAGTTCTTGTCCTTGCTTCTTTCATCTCCAGGGATCAACTAAAGTGCTTCTTTACAGCTTCCAATATAAAATTATTGGAACAATGCACACACTGAGTAGCATATATTTCCTTGAGACACTGTCCCTGGAAAATCCACGAGCAGGCCCCAGGGACGGAAGGGTGAAGGGCAGATGTAGAATATGCCTTTCCTAAAAAAGCTCTTTAAAAATATTTTTCTTAGGCTATGACAGAAACCACTAGCTTATGAAATAGCTATTTTCACAAAATCAGTGGGCTGAAGTTGGTCTCTGAGACCAAAATTCCGATTAGAAGAACTGTCGCCCCAAAGCAGCTCATGTCAGCAAGAGCAGCACTAAGGACTTCCTGCACAAGGAGCACCCCCAACTCGTAGAAAACTCTGGAGCACCACCCCTCAAGACAAATCTTTTTAAAGATAATTGCTTTTCTAAGTTGGATAAAGGGAAAATAAGTCCCCTCTCTAAGTCAGTATGACCAAATCAGAAGTCCCACAGAAAGTTCCGTAAAAACTCACCCCAAATTCTCACCAACTCCCATAGCATTGTATCACGTATTTTGGCACTGAAACTATTTCAAAATTTCCTAACCCAATCCACCTATTTCAGTACTCCTCAAATATCATTGTATGAGGAAACAGCAGAAGATTTTTATCTAGAAAATTCTCTGTTACTGCCAAGGTCTGAAGGATCCTTTTGAAGCATCCCAGTCTTTGTACTACAAATTTAAGTTCCTTAGTACGGCCTCCCTAACCTAAAATCTAACAGATTTTCTATCACTTTACTATAAAACCTCAAAAAAGCAGCAAAGTTGGTTTTGAACTAGTCAGAAGGCAGACTCTTGAGACTAGACTAAAACTTGCATCAAAGAGAATTTTCAGGCAGCCTCAAAAGCACATGCAGAAAGTGGTTTATATTCTCTTCCCTAGAGATCTTTTAGCTTAAACAGGCAAGGCTAAGGTTTGACTTTGATTTGGCCAAGGCCAGACAGACATTAAACACAACTTTCATGAATTAATGCTTATGAAATTCATTATTAGAATGTATGGAATTCTCCAAGGCCTCATGATATTCTCCAGCATGGTTCAATTTCAAGCCAGTTTCCGCTCAGACACAACTAAGTTTATTATATAAACTTGATAATAAGTTTGTAGCAGGACTAATATAATCTAGACAGAACAATATTACACTTAATAATCCTACACGTAAGCACAGACTGCTACCATCTCCAGCCTGCACTACACTTCTGTAGCTAGTTAGATTGAAGTGAGGACAAAACTCATCCTCAGCAATGTACTCATTAAGTGATAATTATATCATAGAATGCCTTTGGTTGGAAAGGACCTTAGAGATCGTCCTGTTGCAATCCCCTCTCATGGCTGGGAAGAATCACCTCCTGCTGGTCACACCCCATTTGATGCAGCCCAGGACATGGTCGGCTTTCTGAGCTGCAGGTACACACTGCTGGGTCACCTCAAGCTTCTCATCCACCAACACTCCCAAGTCCTTCTCCTCAGGGCTGCTCTCAGTCCGTCTTCCACTCAGCTTGTAAACAGGCTTGGGATTGCCCTGATCCATCTGCAGGACCCGGCACTTGGCCTTGCTGAACCTCACAAGGTTTGCGCAGGCCCACCCCTCCAGCCTGCCCAGGTCCCTCTGGATGGCATCCCTTCCCTCTTGCATGTGACTGCATTGACAAATGTGCTGAAGGTGCTCTGATACCACTGTCCATGTTTCTGTAAAGATGTTTGCACTGCTCCCAATGTCACTGCCTGAGGAATGTCACTTGTCTCTGCTCTCCAACTGGACACAACTCTCTGAGTGTGACCATCCAGCCAATTCCTTACCCATCAAGTAGTCCATCCATCAACTCCATATCTCTCCAGTTTAGAGAATGCAGATCCTTTCACAGTTGCTGAAGAAGCAGGTCAACATTGGGTATAATTCGCTAAAAGCCATTGGAGACCTTTGTCTTCAGACAAGAGGATTAATTCATATTGTCCAGAAATACTATGGACACTGGCTGTTGAGAAATACTGGACTTAAGATGATTATGGTTTGCCATAATCATCTTCATGTTTTTCTTTCTTTTCTTAAACCAGTTTCTTAAAAGAGAACTCAAATAACTACAAATATAATGGCTCCAGAACAGAAAATCTGTGGACATTTAATCTATGCCATCAAGGGTAGACACAGCCTGGCTGCACTGCCACATACCAAAACTACTCAGTGAAGCAGAAGGTTCCATCTCAGTGAAACTCAGCTGATTATAGGCTTGAATAAACCCTGTAATAACAGAATTGTATGACAAGCAGAGGGTAGTCCAGGCAGCGACTGCCTTGACCTTCACTAACTGGAGTCCAATAGGCAATTATCCATTCTTTTCTGCTCATCTGATGCAGTTGCTTAGGGAGGAGATGGGACAAGCACTGATGAGATATCTCTTACAAAATTTGAGCATCAGACTCCAGGAGAACACCTACAGAAGGGGGAAGAAAATGACTCTAAATTGGAAACTGAGACAATGTGTTAGAAATAGCATTATAGCAACTAAAAAAAAATAAATTAAAAAATCATAGCTCTCAAGCCTTCTACAAGCTCCAAGGTAAGTGATATGTCTGACAGACAAATGAGAGTTGAGAAGATTGCCTGATGTGCAGCAGGCTGAGAAGGAAAAAAAAAGAAAATTGAAACCATTGTTTAACAGAAGTCAGGCTCTGATCCCTGGGTGCTCCTGTGAAAGAAATCAAACCACTTCATCACTGTATTTTCTCTCCTTCTTTTCTATGTACCAGCTACAAGTTGCACTCTGAAAAAATAGTTGGCATGAGAAGAGCTTTAAAAAGTCGTGATTTAAATTCCATATTAGGAAGCTAATTTTTTTTTTAGTGTTTCAGGATGTGAAATTCCATACACTAGACTATAATGAACCCTGAGGTAACTAATGACCTTGAAAGGCATCCTTTCTTGGACTTGACTTTTGCTCCCAATGACACAAGTGACCTGCACAGAGCTCCAGGAAGACACATAGACAAAAATCTTGCTCCCTTACTTCAGGTTAGCACAAGAGCACCCAAAGGAGCTTTTCCTACTTTCCCAGGAGAGAGGATTAAGGCAGCTGCTGCTGGAACTCTGCACTCTGGGTTTCCCAGGGAACCCACTGCACAGCAGGAAACATTCAGAGAGGTACGTGTGTTTCCATACTGCCCTTCCTGTGTTCCTTGGTTAGTAAGGAACTGCTTGGAGTACCTCTAAGACAGCAAAGACACCAATTTCCAACTCTTGTTCGTATCCTGATACCTTGAAATACACCGAGAAATATGACTTGTGTTATGTTTTCCTGTGTAGACCTCAAAAATGTGTAGATTACGTTTTACACAAGTACCACAAGGAATGCAGTTTCCATACTAAGGTGCAGTTTCAGGGTGCCACAGTGCAAAGTTTGATGCTGGGGGAGCCGCTCTCTAAGCAGTCAGAAGTGATACATGTAAAAACATTGCTTTTTCCAATAGTTCGGTGTTTGTCCTAAGTTTCCCAGAGATTCTTCCAACTAATTTCCTGTCAATAAGCCTGACATAAAAACCCCTGCCAAGCAATTAATCCAGCTTTTGCATGCCCAGCTTTAAACATGTAGCCAGTGCATATGGGAAATGGATCTCTTCTGCACTTGAACCAGCTCTCAGCAGTGAGGAGCATTCCAGGATGTGCAGTCCCTTACAATCCTGACTTAAACATCAACCTCACTGCTGCTAATCTTCTGTTTCTGGCTCTTACAAGCAGGCTACACTTGGCTTCTTCAATTAAATATTTCAATTCCCAGTCAAACTGGAAATCCAGCCTTTTTCCATGGCATAGCAACACAAACAATACTGGCAATTTTACTAATGTTCTGTTTATCATACAAACATAACCCCCAAGATCTGCAGCTGAGAAAGGAATATTTTGTTTTCCACATGGAGATGGGAAGCATATCATTAGACAATTTACTGCTATTGACAGATACTATATGTATTAATCTCCTGCTAAAAACACCAAAATACACACTTACAAAATAAAGGAGAAATCCTGCCAGCTCTTGAAATAGGTGTTTCATCCACATTATTTAGACAATAATTCAGATCACAGTTGGAGAGTAAACACTAATTTGTGAATTTAAGCATAAATTTCCCTTGTAATTTTATTCAGCAAAACATTTTGTTATTGGAACATTCACAGAGAAAAAGAAAGAAAAAAAGAGACAATTAATTGAATAAAATCAGGACAGAGTGTGTAAAATGGGATTGCCTAAATACAGCATATGTTGTCAGCTTTGTTCTGATATTTTTGAGGTTTCTTCTTCAATAGCTCTCTAGTTAGAATGGCATGACCTCATGAGAAGAGTGAATGGGGGAGGTATATCTGTTTTCTAGATAAGTGAGCAGCATAACTAAAACTTGCACACAATTTTTAAAAAAATAAAGATTATAACCTCTCCAATCCCCTACATAGAATTTCAACGAAGAAATCAAGCACGCACTAGAACACAATGTGATACTTAAGAGTATTGGCAAAGGATATCTTCAATGTTTTCACAAACACTCAGCACCCAGGGAGATCACACAATTATCTGTAGAAATATAGAATAGCCAAAGTACTTCTACAGACCCTCTATAGAACTTGGAGGCAGAACTCTCTCTTGATTTTCCCTAGAGGAAATGGCTTTTCAAGTTAATGAAACCCTCATTAAAAAAGCAGGTAGATGATATAAATGCAGATTTCAGTCAGTCAGTTTGGGCTTACCCTTGGGTTAGACTGCTCAGACACCACCAGCTTGTGGAGACCATAGAGGAGCCAGATGTTCCATCCAGAAAAGTTTCCATCCTTTATCATCTGTGTCAAGGGTGGGGGAAGAAGCAAGATGGTGTTAAAAGAGGAATAATAAGTTACTCAAAATTACATAAGACAGCAACACACAGAAATAACAAATATTTCGGCTCTCCACATTGAAAAATTGTTGATCTTTTTCCTATTTTAACATGTAAACATTTGAGTAACAGCATAGATCTATGTTTCACACATTTCTCTTTTGATGACATCAACTACAATACATGAACATCCCTAGAGTACAAAAAAAAAATGAATTTAACTTGCAACAAAAGTCCTATGAATACAAATAAGTAAGTTATTCTTTCTCACTCCACTGAGAGAACTCAGAGAGGCCTTGCAGGCCAGTGATGAGAGACTTGAACTATGACTCAAAGTTCCTCTTTGTTTTTGGTTCCTCTTATTCAAGTTATTTGCCCTGTCTCCTTCTGCTTCTGTTTTTTTAGTTTAGGCAGAAGCAAATTCATCTACACAGCTACCAGAAAATTTCTTTGGCTTCCTACACACTGTTTATAACAGAAACACTGTGTTTACTGTCTCAACTCTTCATATAAATGTTAATAGCATCAGGTGATGGTTATATGAACAGTTCTTGGGCCTACATATCCATTCTCTCTAGGCCTGAAGAGAGTTTATAATCAGCACAATGAAAAGATCCAAACAAGAAGCTGCTGGAGCTCAAATAAAAAGTTGCAAAGGGCAGAGTCCTCTTCTCACTTTAATCATTTAAGGTCATACAGCATGTGTGTTACTAGCTCAGGTACACACTCCAGCACTCAGAAAACACACTGAAAACTTTATGCCTCTGAAAAATGCTGAATAGAAAATAAATATCTTTAGGCAATGCAGACACCAGGAAGGGGAGTAGGACTCCCATCACAGCAGCTGCTTGTGAATTTCAGGGTTCAGAGAACGGAATAGAACTCACAAATCATATTGAATTGCTTCTCATGTTTACAGCCCTGGGGCACCAAGATGCAACTTTAAGCAATTGTGCTCATTTTAGTAAGTTGTTTGACTTTGAAGGACTTCAGAAGGCCTTGAATTCTAACACACAAGGATAAGAAAAAAGCATTGGCTTTAGAAAGTCATGTTGTATGTCAAAAGTAGCACACACTGACCTAAACCTTTAAGACAGGAACATATATCTGAAAACAAATCAGCATCAATCCAATTTACACTGAAGTTATTATGGGCTCTATCAGTAACAGCCAGGTAAGCAATAATCCTTTCAGGAACAAGGAAAGTCACACACCTCCTTGAGCAAAATGTGCTCTCAAACACTGCAGATGCAAAATACCAAAAGTGGACAAAGAGCAAGCTTGGAGGAAAAAAAAAAAAGCAAATAAATTCTATCCATCAGTCTGGAGATATCAGATTATCTGTAAGAGAGAACAGTTATGTTTTATGTAGCAACTCCTTAAAACTAACGTGGAATGGACTCATACCTGGATATGGCTCAAAGTCATAGATTCTGATAGCAGGGCCTAAATGAGACCAAGAAATCTGCTTGCAGTCATTAAGTTTTCTTGCATTAAAACTTCAGTAGCTTCAGGTTTCTATATAAATGTGCTAATGGGAACAGCACAGAGAACCACAACCTCAAATGCCATTGTATAAAAGGTACTCCACAGTTTTGTTTTGCCTTTTTTTTTTACAGTCAAATGCACATCTCACAAAGCAAGCTACAGCCACCACACTAGGCACTAATAGTCAGGGGGGCAGGAGCTCCCGATGATAAAAACAGAGGAGAAACATGACTAGACTGCCAAAGAGGACTTAAAAGCAAAATGTGGAAACAGAAATAATCCCAAGTCTAACAGCAACAGGCTGCTGCTTTAGAACAGCCTCAGTGGCACAGCTGTTGAATTTCATATAAGGACCAAATCTGGGGACAGCTTATACTGCTGCCCACAGAACATAAAACTTTCCCCAGCCAAAGGAGGTGTGCATCCTGGTTACAGCGTGTGTTGGGGAGGGAATGGGAAAAGGGATGCTGCCCACTCACCTTCCCTGCTGTAGCAGGAAGAATGAACACAAGCACACAATGCATTTATCATTCAGCAGTTGAACTCTGGTAGTTAAATTTACTTCCACATCAGTGCCCCACTTAAGCAAATTCTCCTATTCCTGCCTCATGTGGCATCTTAACACTCAAATTTGCTGGTGGGGCACCTCAGTGAGGGTGGCTCAGGGCACGGGGCTCTCCCCATGGCTTTCAAAGTAGTAGTAAGAGAATGTAGCATATATTCTTCCCATCCATTACTATACAGACAGTGTACAGACAGAGTAGGAGCCTCGAGGTAGTAGGGATGTGGATCTCAGGATACACAAATGGACTACATCTTTTCAAAAGATTAAAAATCTTCATACCACCAGCCTATAATTATCTCTTTTAACTGATTACAAAGTTTACTCATCCATGTTTTTTTCCTCTTAGAAGGAAATTTCAAACTTCAAAAAAGGATATCCTTGTAACTGTAAAGTTTACTCGGAAGATTTATGTCCTTGATCAATAAGAAGATATTTCAGGACACACTAGGAACTGGCTATTTTTGAGAAACATGAAGACATAACTACACCTTTAGTTGACTTTGTTAGACTTTTGCAGCAGGTTTATAGAGGAGTGAGCTCCACTACTGGGTATCAGAAGCAGGGAATTCCACTTATTATATGCCATACTAGAAATATAATGCATTAGAAGCACAAAGCAATTGCCTGATCTTGCTTGAGATGAAATAACTTTGCAAGTAAAGTTCTAGAGATCTGACAAATGAAATAACTTTAAGAGCAGCTGTATTTTTGAGGTACTGTCAGTCTGGCTCTAATCCCAGTGAAATGAGACACTGACACAACAGCCAACCATGGCAGAAGGTCTCACATGGATAACATTGTTCAGAGATCTCCTCAAAAGCATTTTTCCCTGGGTTAAAACATGGTGCTCCCCCAGCCAGACAGGGTGAACAAACCAAGGAGCGTGTAACATGTCTGTAACATAGCCCAGTGCACAGACCACCCAGCTGGAGGGGACAGGTCTATAGCAGACCCTCACAAAACATAAGGATCACCCTACCTGGGAGGAGAGCACTTGTCTTTACTGAGTGGTGCCATCCTGAGTGAATGCAGAACCCTGGCCATTGCCTACAGCTACAGACACCTCCATGGCTGACAGCAGACACAGACCCCTCACACGCCAAGCTGAGCAAACCTGCCAGCCTTTGGTCCAGCTTCCCCAAGTGCCTGTGACCACTGATGCCACCATTCCATGACAATGCACAGTCGTGGCTGTTTAAAAATTATGCTGGAGGGAAGCACCCGAACTAAACATGATGAAAGCACAGCACTTCAAACCTCATCTGCAGTTCAGAAGCTCTCTGAATTGGACATGGGACAGTTTCCTTTTCACAACAGTTACAAGTGGGACCCCGAGTCAATCTGAGCTCTACAGGATTTCTATTAAAGAGATGGCAGTTGAGTTCATTTGACAGTTGAAGCAAACTATTGTCAGAATTCAGGCACTGTCCAGCTTTTGCCTTTCCCAGCCAGGGCTTTTCATTGCTTCTGTTCTCAAGTTTAGATTCTCTCCCTTCAGTGTCTGCTCCACACGAGTGTCCCATTAAACAAGCTTGGAGGTTTAAAGACATTGTATTAAAAATCTGAACTAGATCTCAGATGTCAAGATGTGGCCACATTGCATAGTGCTACTCATGAAGGCTGAAAGCATGGCCTTAAAGCCCAGGTATGTGCAGGATTAAGACAGCCAAGGAACAGATCTGAAATCCTGAGTGTGTTTACAGTCTGCCTAATCTAACATTCCAGGAATGGACAGGACCAGGCACTTCATATGATCTGCTGCACAAAAACTCTAATGTGGGTTGCATCTGTCAAATAATGTGGTGTTAGAAAATGATACTCTAGACTGAGAAGTCTGTACCAATAGTAATTACATAGCGAAATGGAATTCTTTTCCCTCTGACATATGGTTTTAGATAAGAGAATTACTACTTCCACAATCATTGGGAAAAGTAGACTTCATTATCTGGCATATGGAGTTAGAAGGCTTGCTTCAATGTGAGCCATATGCTGGGATGCAGAGTCATCACATGGATACTGTGTTTTGGAAAGTCTTGTCACAGTTAACCTACAGTTACCCTCTAGTAAGAGTAAACTATTTAACTTCACATTTATGTTGGCTTTTTTTGTTTCCTCTGTTTTCTAAGCTCACTTTAATTTTTATAACATTTAGATACATGTCTTACTTGAAACAAACTCCAGATCCTTCCAAAACAGAATGGTACTTAAAAAAAATGTAAAAGCACTTCCATTGGCCACAGAATACTTAGGTTTAATTGCAGCATCTGTTTTTTAAGCAGAGATCCAGCTTTGTAACTGAGTTTGCCAGCCAGGCTAAATCAAGACACAAGAGTCAGCTACTCCCTCATTTTCAGAGGACATCTCAAATGACCCTGCATGTCCAAAATTAAGAGCGTGTATAAGTTAAAAAGACAACTTATTTACAGCAACGTTAGGAATGCCAAGTGGTGTAAGCACTTAGTTTCCAGATTTACAACTAGATGGTGTCCCCAGGCCACCACGTGAAGCTGCAAGGCACCAAGAGCTCCACAGGGAACTCAAATTGCCCAGGGAATGCCAAGGACCATATGATACAGCAGTAGCTCTCTAGAAGGGTGTGCTCTGTCTGATACCCTCAAGCTTCAGCTACTGATGAAGCTGCCCTTATGTAGCGTTGACAGACTGGAGTTTTGTGGTTTCTTCCCTGCTCTGCTGTTGAGTTCCCTGCATGGAGCTCCACCTACCACACTGATAACAGTGGCATCCCTTGTCTCACACAGAGGTGACTTCTTTATTTTAAACTCTGGAGGAAAACTCAGAGTTCCTTTTATGCTTAAGCAAACAAGGCTGAAGGTCACAAACGTGTCCATTTCCACAGACAGCTCAGGATTTCTCTATTTTTAGAACAGGGAAAATTGATTTAACTTAGTGGCAAGCCCCATTGGCAAAATAGCTCCTAAAAAATCCAATCATGGAAGCCTTGATTAAGACATTATGTGCCTTTCCCTCTCTTAACCAGTGGGTCCAGGCTGCAAACTCTTGCCTATACTATTCAGATCAGAGAGGTTATTCTGAGTCAGGTGTGCTCCCACGGAGCAGGACACCTTTGTCACTGTCAAGCAAAGTTCCTCTCCAGAGCACCGCTGCAAAGCACAGCACACAGCTTGGAGCTTCGCAAACAAGCCCTGAGGGACACAGCTGGAGAACTGGTCCCCTCTGAGCTCACATTTCTCAGGCTCTCTTAGGCAGAGCTGAGTGGCCTCACTTCAGGCACTAACTTGTTTGGAACCAGCTGGGGATCTCTGGCACTCCACTGGGCCACATCTGGTCAGGCAGCTGGACTAGATGGCTACTATAGGTCCATTCTAACTGGAATTATCTGTTCTACATCCACCAGCCTTTTTGCTGAGGTTGTATTCAGACCCTGCAGGACCTTATTCAGCTTCTCCGGTTGAGCTTTAAAATCCAGGTGTTTGGAAAAGACAGAGTAATTCTGTTGTACTTGTACCTTTGACAAAAGAACATTTTGTTTTCAGCCTAACTCAAAGTAAACTGACAGGTAAGTGAAACAGTGACATTGTACAGATCCTGATGGCCACATCCATTTAGACCACCTGACAGTTCCATAAAGTAATTAGTTTGATTTGCATAATACCTGCTCTGCAATAAATCCTTGGACCTTTACCAGCTCATTGACTTTCTTCTGTCCCTCAAACACTGCAGCCTCATGGAATTCACTCCTCAGGACTTATTTTTTTAGTGGGAAGAGAACAGGGGTGGCTCACCTCTACTCAGGGGATTCTGAAGTAATATGTTGGGCTTACCTACTATATTTTACCATTTAAAACCAAACTGGAACTCCATAGGGAACATAACACATTTCATAGGGAACATCAAGGTACTCTTACTTTGGGCTTGTTCACCACCTTATTCCACAGACATGCTGTTAGAAGTTCTTCTGGAGGATTTGCTCACCTATAAGTGGCCAAAAGATTTACTCTAAAAACACACATTATATCACAGCCAGGTCTAACCCAGGAAAGTCCTGAGTAACAGCAGAAAGCAGGATGTTTTCATACCAACCTTTCAGCAAATGGACAGAACCTTTGCAATAAAGATGAACATCCATGAGCATATTAATATTTCTAAATGAGCAGCATTGTGTTACTGGCATATCTGGCACAGTTGCCAAAAAACACTCTCCTTTTTAACTGTCTTTTGAAATGGTGAACTCCAGATCTATTTCAGTGCAGAGGACAATGTGCTTTCCTCACTTCAGCAAGTAGGAAGCAACAACATCAACTTTCCAAACAACGTTCAAGATGGAAATTTAACAAATTTAAATGTTCTGCTTCCTCAGGCTGTATCTCCAGACTTTGAAGTGGTGATTACTTTTGCAAAACCTCATTTTATAGGCTTGCCAACAGATCTCCAGATAGATTGCAAATTAACTAGCACAGAAAGCTGCTACTGGGGTCCTCATTAGCACACAGGCATTTCCAGTGCCTCTCTCCAGCTTCCTAGATCATTACTTGAGCTCTGAACTAAATCCAGCATCATAATTAAACTCCCTCTTTCAACTTCAGACCCTATAAAATTGTGCTCTAGTTTATTCAGCAATCTGTTTGTGCCTTATGTTCTGACTGAAGCACAGGTTTGTTTTTTCTAAGACTTTTTTATCCGAATTTTGTTTTTAGAACCAAAACACAGCAGTGCAAAGTGTTTGATTTAATTTTTTTCTGGACTGAGCTTAGCTTTAGTCCTTTGATTTTCAATGTCAAACATGGCAAGACTATTTTTCAGGAGCCAACAGATATTTGCTAGAGGAAGCGAAGGGAAGAGAAAGTTTAAAAAGTGCAAATGCCAAATTCAGCACCTCTTTCTGTGTAGGGAATTTGAATAATCTTCCATTTTCCAGAAAAAAAAAGCACGCAACGTTTTGACCCTTCAATGAGTGTCTGGAACCAAACCCCAAAATATGTTATTGAGGTGAAAAGGAACATTCACAAAAAGAATAAATATTTTATCAAACCAATATTTTCAGCAGCTGAACTGGAACTTGCCATACTGCCACAAACTGGTTTAAAAGCTTTCAAGTTCTGATCAGCACAATCCAAAAGAAGGTTAAAATACCTGACCTGCCAAGGCAAGGCATTGCTGACTCAGGGGTAAAAGTTCCACAGATCCCACACAAGCTTGTAGGTGCCTTCAGATCTCACACAAAGGTACCCACCCTTGCCGGTCAATAATGTTGGCCTCACAGCAGCAACACCTACCCTGTTTACTCTCAAAGTTATTTAGGCCGTTGCTTTACAAGATTTTGTTCAACTCTGGAGAATTAAAGGGGAAAAAAAACCACCACCAACAAAAACCCCCAAAGCCCAAACAAATAAAATTCTGGGCTTTGAGTGGCATTGAAATGATGATTCTGGTCAGCCAGTGGAAATCTCTAAGTCTTGACTCTAGCTCATACCAGGGCACTGGGTTTAAAAGAACATGTTGTACAGTTAGGAGGTAAAGAGAGGAGCTTTTTAGAAAAAGCAACTTTGGCCATATGCAGAGAGATGGTTTTGGACCCTTCAGCTGGGGCAAACAAAGGTTTTGCTTCTGCATCGACTCATTGTTGTCACTTCCCATACTGGAGGTAGCAGATGGAAATCAAGCCAGGCATTAAAATGCTACCTAAGTCAGGATTTTATGCTTTCATGCAGTGTCTCAATTATTCAAAGTTTTGTTATAAAATTCCAGCAGCAATGCTCAAAGCCAAGTCAAGTCATAAAATATGAGCTGATTAATTTTCCCTCTAATTTGTATGATAATTAAAATTCTAACTTTTAATTCTGTTAATTGTCCTCCCACAAGGAGGTTGATTGGGCTTTGCTACTACATGCTGTGAAAATGCACTTCCCACAGGTCTGTCTTTGTTTCCTTTAAAATGCGATGCTTTTATATAATTATCCCTTAACTTTCATAGATAAATGTAAGCTTATCTCTGGCCTGTTTTGACACAAGTCCCTGTGTAACTTAAGCTGTGTCCATAAATCAAATGCTGAAAGTCATTAAGTGTTTCATCAGAACACTGTGCCAGTGTGTGGTTCTCTGTGACTTTTAATGAGCAATTAAACTTGCAAGAGACAGAGCGGGGAAAAATATCTAAAGTAATAATATACACACGCATTTCCCTGGAAGTCAGACATCTCTGAAGTGAACTGGTAATAGGCAAAATATGTGATATAAAAAACATCCTGCTTTCCTCTCATTTTCTGTTTCCCACAATGCCAACAAACTGCATATAAGAGCAGTCAGAGCAGAGCTGGCACATGTGCACAACCCAGGTTCTTGCTGGGAAAGAAAGTTTCACCGCAGTCAGCCTATACAGCTTGTGTTTCTCTGTCTGGCTACAAAATAACCTTATCCTTTTTTTGATATACCTGAAAGGAAAGTCTTACCTGTCCCTTTCTTGGGGCACAACAATTATTTGGGGAACACAGGTGACACCTGCCATGCTGTCTGCCATGAATGAATACAGTATGGACATTGCAAAGAACTAAGAAAAAACTCGAGTCATCTGTGGACACTGTTTGGCTCTGGACACACTGAAAAGTTTTGCATAAACAAGGACTGAGAGGAGGCTGGTAAAGCCATTGCCGCTTGCACTCAGTATCAGCGGGTATCAGTGTCCATGCAGACACTTTTTGTTCCTCAGAGTAAGAAATGTCAGTGTGCCTTCTGGCCTTTCATGTGCCTTAAGTTTCTTTTCTTTACACTTCCCTGGCTTACACATTTTGCTCGATAAAAGGGCATCACATCACATGGACACCACATCAAAAGGCCTCCCAAAGCTGTCTGGCTTTCACTGCCAGGACGGATGCTTACAGTGACAACAGGAGCACTGCCATGTCCCCAGCACGTAACCACTTAGTAAAGCCCCCACCTTACAATTATTACAGTCCAAAGAGGACCAGCAGTGAAGGTGGGGCTCAGGTGATGGATGATAAGATGGATGATGGAGAAGCAGAGTCCAAGCCCTCCTTCCCCTTGGGTGCAGCAGATAGCCCCCAGCTCTCCCTAGTTCTCTTAAACCTCAGCAGCACCACACCTTCATCCTGTGTGAGAAAACCAAACACCTTTCAGGCCTGAGCCCCTTATCTAGGACTTTTCCCATCTTCCAGAGCCATTTCTTTGACAATGCAAAAGCTATTAAATCTTACTTTCCTTAGAGAATTGCACTTTCTATACACTAATTTACCCTCCATTTAACACACTCTGTGGGTCCTCAGTATCAAGACAATGCCAAAATGTAAAAAGGGGTGAGGAAGCTCTGGCATTTATTACCCTGTGACTCAAACCAATACAGGAATATGCTGAGTGTGTTGCACTAATCATATAGTCCAAACTTTAGCAGATAAGACAAGAAAATCAATTGTAATTTCTTTGTCTGTTTTCTCATATATTCTGAACTTGTTAGCAGCCATTTCTTTTACGAGTGCGGTCAATGAATATTTAATGTTGGAGCACACTGCCAATTTTATCTGCCAGCTAATAAAAAAGCTGCTTGGTCATGGGTGTAAGAGAAGAGGTCTATTTTAGCCTCTGTGGATGGCTGGCTGTAATAAGAAGGATGACAATTTTAAATTGGGAGATTAATGGATAATTTGGAATCACTGTCATTCTGACACAGCCAGTGACCTTTTCAAATTGACAGATAGCTCCATTTCACCCCAACCAGCTACAACAAGAGATTGTTTCAAACAATTGGACCTAAATGCCAGGCTTAAAGGAGGCCAGGCATAGGGATGTGGCAGGGCAGCTTATAAGGAAAATAGGCCTCCTGCAGATTAATGGAATAGTTAGGAGGGCCATCCATCCAGCAGTTCCAATTCTCAGTTTTTAGCTACTGCAGCATTAACAAGGTAAAAGGGCTGGTGTCAGAAAGAAGAATGCTCAGTATTATCTTTTCCAGCTAGGGAAACAGTATCGCTGAAACACTGAACATCTAGGGTCTGTCTAAAATTACACTGTGAAAAGATATGAAATAGGTGAAAGAAAACTTGCACAGACTTCTGTACCCATCCTGTGATATTGGTCAGTATTGCTTCACCAGTAACACACACAGACATAAATAACTTGTGAGAAAAATAAAATAGAAAACCCCAGAAAAACTCATTTCCTGCAAGAGCCAAGTTTTGCTCAAGAGTCCTGAAATAATGAACCTTAAAACTAAGTTATTGCTAACCACAGACAAACTATTTTATGCAAAGTCATGAGACCTATCTCTTAATAAGTTCTCTCCATGAATCTTTCACAGTTTGATTCACAGTGTTCAAGTCCAGTCTCATGACATGACTTTGGAAGGGAAGGCATGTTTATAAACAAGAGAGCCCTAAAGGAGTTGTCTCTTGACAGTAAGTACACAATAGGAGCAGAAATTGATTTAAAGAGGATACTCTCACATTAATTTTGAATTCTATTTTTAAAACTCTTCCTGTCCATAAGGCTTTATTTTCCCTTGCAGAGGTTTGCTAGATGTGGATTAGCATTTTCTTTCAGTGATAGTTCAGTTGTCACGTGCCAGCATACACTAATTTTTTAGGAAGATGAATGGGTAGCACTTCAGGCCAGCAGCCCACCTTCCTTCATTGCTGGGAGAGCTACATTCCCAAACATCTCCAGCCTTTTACCTTTACTGTTACAAATAGTTTTGAGCAGTGATTTTAACACTGACAACTTCGGGGCTGTTTTCTAAATGCAGTGTGCCACCAAGCACCGCTCATGGAGGGAACTGAAAGCTGCCTTGGGAGCAGGATGGGGATGTTGCAAAGAAATATACTCACTTTGCAGCTGACTGAAAAGCATGTGTGAGATGAATACATGTCACCAGCAGTACTAAAGAAAGGTCCCCCAGTAACTCCAAAGTCATCAGTGGTCATCATCTATTACAGCTAATGTCAGCCCATGTCCTCAAATCAGGATCCACAACCCAAATACTGTATAGGATACAACTCATAATGCCATGCAGATGTCCCTGTGAACCTCAATAATCCTTATTCAGTAACGGGGCTAAGCTGAGATGTTGGAGGTAGGAGCATATTTTGGATTCTCTGGGAAAGTTCTTTGGCAATTCTGCTTGCTACTGACACTGAGAGAACAGACACTGTAGCATACTCTAATTGTTAACAGAGAACAGATGGGAAGGGACTGACAATGATTCCATCTCATCCAACTGCTTGATCCTTTCAGGGCTGAGAAAAAGTTAAAGCTTGCTATTAAGGGCACTGTCCAAATGCCTCCTAAGCACTGACAGGTTTAGGGTACCAACCACCTCTCCAGAAGCCTGTTCCAGGGTCTGGTCACCCTCTTCGGTTAGCAAATGCTTCCTCATGTCCAGTCTGATCCTTTCCCTGGCACAAGCTCTGAGCCATTCCCACACATCCTCTCCCTGGATCCCAGGAAGAAGAGCTCAGCACCTCCCTCAGGAGAGGGGGAGAGCAATGAGGTCACTCCTCAGCATCCTTTTCTCTGAACTAGAAAAGCCCAAAGTCCTCAGACACTCCTTGCAGGACATTCCTTCCAGCCCCTTCACCCACTCTGCTGCCCTTCCGGATGCATCCAAGCACATTCCCATCCTTATGGAGCTGTGGGGCACAGAGATGCTCCCAGTACTGCAGGTGAGGCCACACCAGTGCTGACTGCAGTGGGACAGTCCCCTCCCTTGGCTGGCCGGCCATGCTCTGTTGGATGCACTAGGATGAGCTTTGCTCTTTGGGATACCTGGAACCTGCTGCCATCCAGGATTCCCAGAGTCCTTCCCATGGGCTGCTCACAGCCACTCCTCTCCCAGTTTGTACTCGTGCCCAGCATCACTGTGTCCTTGGGGAAGGAATAACCTAAATGATCATAAGAAGGCAAAGCTGCCATAAATTACCCCATTCTTCCCGACAGGAAAAAATGCCAGCAAACCTGCAGGGAGATCAGCACATTTGAAAAGTCAGAGTATTTATTTACTAGCACAAATATGGAATTATGTGCCTGACCAGAAGCATTAGTTTTCCCAAAAATCTTTAAAAACAGATAATGCACTTACGAAGTACACATAACAGATTCCTAACTAGCTACAAAACCTTACACCTGGCTACTACAGGACAGGGAACAAGTTCCTTAGATTTAGATAAGAGAACAAAATGATGCACAATTAAACATGTGAAGTCTACTTCCATTACCCATATTTGTGAGCACACTGAGAAATACCAGCAGTGCAAGTCTGGAAGTCTTGTAGATTTTCTGAATTATCTCAGTATTTTCAAATTTCAGCATGATTCCTGGAAGTAGGGAGTGTTTCATAGACAAATAGGTACTAAAGGGTAAATCCATCACTACTTTGTTATAAATGAGTTACACATTCAATATGCACTAAATCTTCTAGGAAAGCTAGGGATGAGTAAGTGCAGTAATTCGTATGAATAGGAAATAGGAAATCTCCAAATGTTTCATAAAAAGACAAGCTCTAGTATACATAGGAGCGATCAGAAAGTTCTCAGGTCTCAGAACAGAATAAAATATCCCACAGAACTACCACAGAAAGCAACCTGAGCCAAAGCATTCAGCATTGCTACTGTTAGAATTGAAGACAAACCACTGCTTTCTGTCTCTGCTACCACCCTGCCTGCACACCTGAAAACACAACTGACACAATAAACGACTGAAGCAGAACAACCAAGTCGGTCATTTCAGTACATGTTTTTAAATGATGCTTTTTAGTAAATGCAAGACTGATAATTCTGAAATTTGAAACAGTAAAAACTCATGATTTTCTTTTTACCCCACAACTAAAAACAGGGAATTATTTTCAAATTTATACTGCAAAACCAAAGAGGAGCATTCATGACACTCCAATGCTGTGCCACTATAAGCATTTATTCAAAGTCATACAACTAGAAAATGGGCCACTACAGCCAAATTGCTTCTTTTAGAAATACAATGGTGTGAAGATAGTTGGCTGCTAGTAGGTTACAGAATTACACCTTTCATTTTATATCAGTGAAACTGGAAATTCTCCACTTTGCTGTTTCTGTAACACATTAGAGCATTTGTGCAATTGCAACTGAACTAGTGTGGCATCCCATTTACATCAAAACTTTGCATGATGGCTCTGTGGCATAAAATTACCTCAGTTTGTGATGATTCTTTCATTTGATGGCCTCTGAAAATAACCCTGTCTCAAGGAGACTGGATTACCTTGGCAGTTTCATTTTCTCTTGTTATCAAAATACCAAAACAGGTTTTGAAGATGAAAAACTGTAAGCGATTGTCCAGGTCAAATATTTACAGAATAAAAAGGAAAAAGTAAAAAAGGAAGAAACAAAAAATCCCAAAACCTAATCAAGCCAAAGAAACCAAAGCAAACAAAGTAAACAGCCAACCAACCCCACACTAGGGAATGCTGGTAACATTGCCTGGGGTCACTGCCCACACCAATGCTACAGCACAGGTCAATACTTAGAGCAACTGCTCATAGGGCTAAAGCCCAGAGTGTTTAAGTGTTATAGTATTGCTATTAGAGAATTAATTGATCTTGGATGCTTTGGTAAGATCATAGCAAAACCTGAACTTTTGTTTCCTTTTAGTTTGCATGAACCTCACACGTTACTTGGGCTGACGGCTGAAACCAACTCATGCCTCTTAAAATCAGAATTTCTCCCACTTTCCCCTCTCCACAGCTTGGTGAGCAAGAAAAATTATACACTTTGCAAAAGCACTGCCTAGAATTTCAAATTGGGCATCCAGAATTAGAGGAAGCTTGAATATTTTGGCATTTGTTTAATCATGTCTGGAAAATTGAAAAAAACAACACTTGAACAAATTAGTCCCTCCCAAATCTAACAACTCCTATGAAAACAGCACTACATAAACTCACCTAAGAGAGGGTTTACTCTGTACTAAGTGTCCTCAAATGACACATTCAAACCTTGATGGAGCAATTTTACTTCCAGGTGCCGTATTAGTGTGTAACATCCCTTCTCCAGAAGTCCACAGCAAAAAGTCATCATCTTTTCCTTTCCAGTCCTTGATGTAAAGAAAAAGAGGATGCGAAAAGTATCGTGTTGCTAATCAAGCAGATGCATTCATAGCCTGGACACACCACTTAGCCGTGTGCATACAATTCCTCAGACAGGAAAAACTGTCTTAACACCATGTTAAAACAACAGAGTTGGATGCAAAATTAATCGCACTGAAAAAGCACCTAGGAGATTCTATGGGTGTAATAAAGTGCATCAACTTTTAAAAAAGTATAAAACAACACGAGGAGAAATTAATTTTTGGCTTTTTGGTAATTTTTGAAAGCAGAAAACAATGAGATTAGTGTCAGGTCTTCCTTTTAATAGAACATTACCAGCATTTTAGGTGAACCCAATCAAGTACCATTCCAAGGGAAGACAATCCAGGATTTACTCATCTTTAATGAATGTTCGGTAGTGAAGCACAGCAAAACAGCTTCCTGGGTAAAAGAACAACTCACTATGTCCTAGGAGCACAATAAAATGTTTTCCTAGAGAATTAAAAAATTGATACTATTTTACTTACACGAAAGAAGAAAAACAAGATTATTAAAGGTGCTTCAAAATATTTTCCCCTTTTGGTATTTAATGGGTATTTTTATTGTTATGCTGAATTTAAACACTCTAGATACAACCAACTGAATATTCAGTTATATATTGACAGAAGATAAAATTCTTTAATTAGAAATCACAAAAAAGAAAGATTTCCAGCATTTCTATGTGATATTTTAGCATAATATTCCAAAATTAGCTTTTTTTATCTCGATGAAAAAAATTACCATCTATTTAAGGATTAAGTATAAGCCTCAGATTAATGAAAATCAGGAAGGCTTAACTACTTCAGACATTATAATATTTGGTCAAAACATTGGCTCTCAGATGTAGCAAGCAAGGACAAAGTTCTGGAAAGCAATTGAAAATTCTCACTCTCATTTTGAAAGGTGAATTAGGCAGTAATAAACTGCCATAAAACTTTCATGAGGTTCACTGGGCAATTTCCAGAGGGAAGCCAAGGTAATATCCTTAGTAGAATAGTGTAGTAAAATAGAGCAGCCCAAGGAAAAGGAGCTCTTTTATAATGCTACTACCCCACCTGTAATCTTAAATATTAGCAAGGCCAGTGCACCTTTTTCCTGCTGAAAACCGAAGAATGACACTCAGCCCATCACCGAGGATTTATGTTCACAATTGGCTCAGTGACAGTATTTTTCTTCTCGTAGAGAAACTTCTCATTCACCTCCAGAAGGAACCCAGAGCACAGCACCTGAAGGCCCTGTGCCTGGAGAGACCAACTCGCTCCTCCAAAGGCTCTGCTTCCCTGAGAGAGGCGGGGCATGTCCTGCTCAGGACAGGCGGCTTTATCGGGAAGGCAATAACCAGAATCCAGCTGAGCACCAGTAAATTCATACCCGCTTCCCCATGTCCTTACAGGCTTCATGTAACAACTCTGCTTTATCAAAAACTTCCACAGATGATAAAAAATTAGCATTTTACAAGAATTGTTTACTAAGAACAAGCAACCTCTTCCTGTCCCTCTCTAAATGAGCAATGTTTCTGTGTAGAATTCAGAAACACAGGCAAATCCCTCAGCATTTTCAGTGGCAAACCCCAACTGCTCAGCAGGCTCCCTCGGGGTTCCCTCCCAGCCTGGCTAAGCCACTTTGTCTTCCAGTGGCTTGAGTAGCAACCTGAATCAAGCCAGAAGCACATCAGATCCTAATTTCAGCTGGCATTCTGCAAGACTTTGCTAAGTCATTTGACCTCTTAATGCCTCACAACACGGCTTCAAAGTTCCTTAGAAAGCCACCATGTAAATCAGACACCTCACAAACAGGTTTTCCAGGCTAGGTATGTGTGCTCATTAAGACCCAACTCCCTGAGAGGCTATACCTTCTAGGAATGGGCTGTGGAAGCTCTAAAATCAAGGTGCAGGATTTCCCATTCTACCACAGTCATTTAAAAAAAAAAATCCCTCTGACTGGACAGATTTATTAGTTCCAGTTAAGTGAATTATGATGACACAATTTTTGTACAGTAGTTATTACATATGTAAAATAAATTCACTTCGGAATGTTCGATCAGAACTATATCCCTGCCATCACACAACACAAATCCTGTTAAAGTCAACAGGTTATGCTCTCAAAATCCCTCTTACTTGGGCCATAATACATTTTTCGCATGAGATAGGCATTTTTGTAGTCCCATGACACTACAGACTCTCTTTATATTCCAATGGAAGTTCTCTTAAGGCAACTCCAGAAATGTGCATTTTTTTGACCATTAGAGAGAACACATCTGGCAAAGAGGGACAGAGAGATGTAATAACTGTATTAAGGCAACTAAATTGTGACCATTAGAGGCTTTATTGCATATAAAAGTTCTTAAGCTACATAGAAAATGAATTGACAGAGAAATAAGGCAGTCTACTAGGAACCAAGGATAAAGTTAGTAAAGGCCAAATCAAATTGGTCTCAACTGCTGTGTGCCCTTTTGCAATGGATAATAATAGTCTTGATGGAATGTGGCAACCCACACTTAACATTTCCTGCTACAGGGCTTCCCACAATTCAACGAAACAGAGGAGACAGTTAGTTTGATGATCCTTATTGGAACAGATCTCACAGCAGAAAACCTCTCCCCAGATGGAGTAGAACCAGGATGGGTATATACCCCCTTTTAGCTGGAACATGGATTAAATCTGAGCTATAAAAGCAACTAAGGTCCAGTTTAGAAACTTAAATATATGAAGGAAAAAAACCTAAACCAAACAAAACACCAAAAAGCCCACTACTCAGAAAACAAAACACTAAACAGCCATCAATCCAAACATACCAAGAGCTGAGCACCCCAATAGCTTTATGGTTTGGCCTTTACCTTCCTGACTACCTATAGCAAAACTGCTCATCTCCTTCACTGCCCGTCCCAGTGGCACGGTCACTGCCACCTGACTGTGCTGCAGTGTGAGATCATTACAGACACTGAGATAATTAATCAAAAGCTACTACCTGGCAAACGATACAGATCTTCACAGCACAGATTACTCACCTTCAGCTGGTCAAAGCAATGCTATCTGGAAAATCAAGATAGTCACGCTTAATCAAATACATAAATATATTTTAAGTTTATAGGCACCTTGTAATCTAACCTAGGTAGATTTAAGAAAATCAAACATTAAAAAAATTCCATTAGAAAACCCCTGACAATATATTGAACAAAACAGAATGCATCAGCTTCCAATAAAATACACCTCCCAGCTCCTACTGTCAGAGCTATTTGCAGCAGATGTTATCTTGCTCATTACAAAAGAAGCAAATCAGATGGAAATTTCTATGTCATCCTAGTTATTTTAAAAATATTTTTAGCACAGGACTTCCAGCTTATTGGACGAGGTCAGGAATTATACTGCCTCTGACAAGGTAGTCACTATATCCTCCCTGCCTTAGTTCTAATTATCAGCTGAAGAATTTGGGCTAAATTAGAACTATACCCACTGAAGAATTCTCTCCTCTGACTCATGAGAGATGCCTGCACTCATTCCACTCTTCTTGCAAACATAGGTCCAAAAATAGACCAAAATACACTCCACGAATCTGAGACTTTTGCCCCAGGAGTCTCATGCCATGCTAATGAAATATGGGAAATTCACCACTAGCTTCAAACAAATCTAAGATCAAGCACAAAATTATCTCCTAAGATTTTGTACTTATATAGAACCTTGCAGAAGATCTGAAATTATTTTACAACCTTTAATAAATAAAGCCCTACATAATTCCTGTGAACTTGGACATATCCCATATGAGCAAACAGAAGGATTTTAAAAGTTATTTTCAAAAGCAGCTACTAAATCAGTAACTGATTGTACACAAGATCACTGTAACAACATGAAATTAATTTTTAAGAGAGCTACAAGGCAATTGTCACAAAGTGGTTTCCAAACGATCAGGCCCGAATTTCAGAACTGTGACCTCTATAAGTATGTATGTCAACCTAGAAGAAAAATCAATAGTCACACTTGGTGAAGTTGAAAACAATTGCTTTTCCAAGGCATGCCCAAAAATATTAGTGGCAGATGTTAGTCATGGCAGTTACTGTGTTCTCTGTACAGTTCATTTTTCCTTCTGCCACAATAGAATTTCCTTGTTACTTTGCATTATAGCACAGTCAGGACTACCTGGGTTTATGGCGTTTCTCCTCCTCTGAGGAAAGCCTCTCTGTTCTCGAACCAACCTTCATGGCACTGTGATTATTTGGGGTATTTCTGTACATTCTCATGTTAATAAGATTCAGTGCATCATCTCATGAAATAATATTTGATCCACACTTCTATACGCCCAAAATAGAACATTTAATAGCAGATATTATCATTCATACATCCTATGTTTTACATCATACCTGTAATTAACTATTGCCCCCAATAACCTAGTGGTGTAGTCATGGAAAGTTATAGACTCAAGATAGGAGCTTGGTAAAGCAGACCTAGATCCAACCCCATCAACCAAGATAAAAGCTTTCCAACTCATCTCTACCACATTTACTTCTCTTAATTACTTGGACTAGAAAAGAATTAAGGTGGAAATCATATCTGAAGTGTAAGAAAAGATCCACCATCAAACTGAGACAATAGCCAAGGAGAGATGTACTAACAAGGTGTCAAACTTTGAGGATGAATATTAGAGACCATGATATGTCACAGGGCTACGTACAAAAACCAAAAACCAAAAAAACCAACCAAACAAAAAAAATCAAAACATTAGCAGGTATTTACCCAATTGCTGCTTGCTCCCAGTTTCCTTTTCCATAGCTCAATGATAGGCTGCCTCTTTTCAGAGCAGAGTTAAGAGACCTGCATGTTACTAATGCCCATGGTGCCAATATCAAATTTGGTGTTTGAATTTTTGTCCAACACTTCGCAATTCTTAGAAGGCTTCAGTAAAACCCTTTCAGAGCACCTTCAGAAATAAACCTATGTCTGTTGAGCCCTGAAAATAGATGGCATCTGGCAATTAAAAGAGCAAGGATAGCCCCAAAAGACCCCGAATCATCGGGGGCTGTTTGTAAAAAGGTGCTCGAACACCGGGCCCAGAGCAGGGTCGTACCTGCACATCCCAGCAGGTCAGAGCTGCAGTTCAGAGGGGCATTGACAAGCAGGAGAAATGGGCTGATAAACATCACGCCCTTCAGCAGAGCCAAATGCAAAGTGCTGAACTTAGACATAGCTCCATGTACTGCCACAGCTTAGGGATGGGCTGGTGAGGTAACAGCAGTGCAGGAAACATCCTGGGAGACCATTAGTTCAGCTATCAACACTTAAATACATACAAACCCTAAAATACTTTCCCTGTAAAACATCGTTTTCTTTTTTTCTTTAATGAAGCAGCACCATGTCTAGCAGATGGTGAGTGGGTGGCCAGGTTATTGTGTGAAGCAAAAGGCTTCAGAAGCAAACAAGATTTTGCTGGTGATAAATGACTATCACCTAAAGTCAGCAAATTCCAGTAGAAAATTTTCTGGTTTATGTAGAACTAATGGGAGGGCCTAGCTTTTTGCTTACCTTTAGGAATTTCTTATATAGATCTCCAGGACAGTGGAGCCAACAAGACAAGGAATATCCTGCCACAGAGAAGTGAAGCAGGCTTTCCTCTTGTTGAAACCATGTGTACTGTTTGCACTCGTAACACACCTTGGCAATCTCCTTGCCATCTCTCAGTTAAAACAATACCAAAACAGGAGGTTTAACCTCAGCTAAACAAAGCTCTTCCGCCTTTCAAACACACAAAACACCAGTGCACAGGTAGCCTGGTCGTAGGGTGAGTAGCTCTAGGTGATCACTGGCAGCAAGCTCCCACCACAGGGATCACACTTCCTTCAGCAGAGTCACAGACACTTCCTGGAGTGACCTGCAACTTTTCCAAAACAAAGCCTTGGAACATCTTAAAGCTGGAATCACATGATGAGGAAAAACAGAGTGTGGGGGAGAAACCAAAAACCACAAAACAATCATTCAACTCATATTTTTTTACCACCTCAGCAAGAACTACACTAAACATCAAATAAGCCACAATTTCAGAAAAGAAATAATGAACCACTGTAGGAATTAATAGGAAACCAAGGTGCACATGCATACTTGGAACCTTCCACCTGTTGTATAGAGGGAAAAGAGAAGAAGGCTACCCCAGCCTGTGCAGAGGAGTGCATACTCTAGTGGCCAGAGCTTGAACAACTGTTATCTGATAATCTGAAATAAAAGATGTTACCATATTTGGATAAATGGACAAAAATTCAATGTCACAATCTTAAATTAAGGCATGTGCATCAGAATAACATCCAAATATGATTAAACAGTGGTAAAGTGCTGAGAGTTAACTTACTTCAGCTTAAGAAATGATCAGGTTCGCTAGAGTTACAAGACACAGATATCATCTACTAGAAATAAATCTGCATAGTTTAGCAGCTATATATTTTGAAGGTATGCCTTCCTATGCTGTTTTATGCAACTACAGTGTCAAAGTAATGGTTCTGAATGCATACACTACAATGGAAATACACGCAGAACAGAAGAACCAAATTTAAAATAAACAAACCCAGAGTGAAGCAGCTCGGTATGCCTGTTAACTTGCACATCGAGGTTCATCAGAGCAAAAAGCATGACCAGCTTTCACCCCGAGAGATGTCCACAATACCCCAGTGCAAGAAGCACTGGGGCAGTTAAGACTCTGTAAAAATAACAGTGAACTGCACATTAAGTCAGGAGGTGAGCACATTAGACTTAGATTAAAGTATTTTTTCTGCAGGGTTGGGAGAAGGATGTATTTAGTCTATAGGCAGGAATATCACTTTCCTGTTCCATAGTGCCTTTTATCCTTATATTGATAGGGAATACAGGATATACTGAAAGACCTGGCCTTCTTGCCTTTTGTTCAGAGCTAATCCTAGACCTCTGCTTTGGATCAGCTTGTCTGAGCTTATACAGGCAGACCACAGCACTTGTCCAAATTGTTTTTTGTTTAAACTCAATCATATTGTTAGATTCTGCACTTTACAGCTGCCAGCAATTAATATCATGTCAAAATTTTTAAGACCTATTAATTGGCTATCTTTTTTTTTTTCCAGTTATATGTAACAACAAGAAGTCTTAATCTAACTACAATTCATGTTAATGTGAATTAGTTGGATGCAGCACTGCTGATGAAGCTTCAAGGTACTTACCAGAGGAGAAACAAACTTCTATTTTTGTAAAAAGCATTTTGTTCAAATGATACGTGCTAGGTTCTGTAACATTTCAGGTCCCAGCAGGGAGTACAGGCTTGGGGGAAACAGCAGTCCTGTGGCTGGGGAGGTCTGTTCCTAGGTAAATCAGTAAGAGCTGAAAAAAGCCCACTTTACAAGAAAGTGCTCTCCAGCATTGCTAGCTATTTTCTCTGTTTATTTGTACCTATAAAAACCTATAAAATGTCTGCAAGACTACAGTAAAGGGAGATTGGTGTGGAAAAGATGAGCTATGTCTTGTGATGGAAATTGTCTGTGCAGCACAGAATACAAAGTTGGGACAGGGAGTCTGGGTGTGGCAGTCCTGGCTGCAGTTCCAGGACTGGAGGCACATTATCCTCCCTGTGCAACTCAACATATCACTCGGTAAACTGGACACTCCTCTGATTTCTCCTCTTCATATATCATATCTTTAGTTAGCACCCTGTGTCATGGGGATCCTAAACCTTCTGCAGACACACACACACCTTCTTCTCTTTACAGGGTTACCTTCAGTTAGCTGTCATCTCTTTAGAGCAGATAAAGAATGGCAAGTTATCACCACCTGCCTACTGGGCAGTACCAAGCAGTCCATACAGTGTGTCCTCAGCAGAACACTGAAGCATTTGTATGCGAAACTTTCTATTTTCAGTGTCATACTGGGATACAAAATTCAGGTCTACTGAATAATGGAATCTGTGGGATATATCCTTGAAACAGCTCTTGCATTGATTTCTCAGCACAGCAAATATCTTTCAGTTCAAGGAAGTCCCACCATAGAAGGCAGCTCAACGCTTCTCCCAGCACCACACTTTGAGAATAACATAAAAATTAATTAATGCAGGTTTTCACTGATTTTCTCACTCAAGAAGCAAAGCCTGGACCATGCACAGCAATCACCCTTGTCCTTTCAGTCTTCCTGTAAAGATTTACTGGATTATTTTTTCATTCTGTCCTACTCCTGTCAATATCATCCCAGAATTCAGAAGAGAGTACATACGACATATCAAACTCCCTGTTTCCAGTTTGAGATTAGATGCCCTTAAAACTCTGTATTTTTTAGGATTGGAAATATATCATGTTCTAGTTGTGCCCAATGAAATGCTACATATACATAGAGAAGATTGATGGAGATCCAGCACTAACAAAGTCCAAAAGAACAAATAAATCATCTCCATACTTGGATGGAAATAAATTCTTGGGAGAGGAGACTTAGACTGTCATTCCTGATGAGCTCAGATATCTCATATTCCAGTGTTATTCCCTTAATAAATAAACATTTTTTAGCACACTCAACCACACATCAGGATAATAACCTCATCTCAAGCTTTTCTGAGTAGAGAATTCAAGCATTCTTCAACTCAGAAGAATGCTTTTGCCTCCCTCACTTCCTATTTGACAAGGATCATGCCTACAACACAAATTTGCCATTCATTTTGAAGGCTCAAAATATCTTGAAGCTTCTTTCTACCTCAAATAGTAAGTTCAGAGAATCACACGGACATAACACTCAAAAAATCAGTATTACAGAACTGATTGTCAGTTGAACTCTGATTAAGAGCAGTGTGATGCAATATAAACTAACCCAGGTAAACTGATATAATTCTGGACTATTTACCTGTATTTGTGCAGGCTGAAATCACTAAGTTTAATAACTGCATTCCTCTGAACTCAGTTACCTGCAGGGTCCTTGGTTTTACATTTTTCCACACTCAGCTAGCAAAAATCTCTCTCCCATTTACAAACTGAAAGCTAAGCCTGAAGCACTTCAGCTCGCCTTCTGCCATATGTTTCAGTTTCACAAGTTTGGTCTTCCATTTGCAGAGTTTGGGTTTGCTATTCTTAGCATTTCTGCCTGATGAAAAGCTTGTTTGCTGGTGAGTTGTAGCAGAGACATCGCAAAAGCTCCAAGACTCAGATGCCAAGCTCTGCAGCACGCACTCTTCTGTGGCTTTTAGCTTTGTACGGCTCCAAAGCGCGGCTCAGGCTGGGAGTGCACATGCTGTACTGACCCAGGGCTTCCCATACGCACTGAAATGAGCTTTCTTCTCCTTGGCAACAATAAATAATCTAATAAAAAAGATACTGCATCTTATAAACAGACTGTTATTCCTTTGCAGAACTCCCCAAGGGCCAGCAAACTTTGACCCAGCAGACTGACATCTCCAGGCATATCAGATTTAAAAATAAAATACCCAGCACTTCTATCAAAATATCTATCACTTGCTCACACAAACCACATGCCACCTCAGCAGTTTCAGAGTACTTTGAACCTAAAGTCCATCCAAATCAGAATGTAGAGGTTCTGAGGTGGCGAGTGTCAGGGTGACAAGGAGCAACTTTAAATAAGGTCACACTTTGGTTGCCAACAGAAAAACCGAATGAATTTATACATTTTACAACAGATTCAACTGCTTTAATTGATCCCTCAAAGGGATCAATTTCTCATGGTCTCTTTGTATGTGGGAGAAGGCAGCCACCAAATGAAGCTGCACGTTACAAGTTAAAATAATCAAATGAACAGGACATTCAGGCAACATGCAATTGATCTTAGATAAAAATTACGTTAGTCCAGCCTATCTCAACCATTCCTTTTTGGGCTTTCATCTAATTGTACTACTGCAAAACCATTAAGTTAATTAGGTTTAGAAGACCAAGAGCATCTCAATTCCAGATGAAACTGATGAATCCACATTGAACTATCTCCAGGGATCAGCCTTTTGTTCACAATGATGATTCTCCCTGGCCAGTGCAGGATTTTTTCACAGACTCTTGTGACTTTCCCTATCTACCATTCAATACTCCCTTCTTTCATACAAAAAACCCATTCCTAAACTGCAATTATATACTGTAACTCATGACCCAGTTATGTTAGTTAACTTTTTCAACTTCTGAGAGTTTCTAAGACAGTAATTCCCCAGATTCCTCATCCCATTTGCTTTGATTAGTTAGACCTGGAATTTAGGGACAGAGCACAAAATCTCTCTCCCTCCCATGCCTCAGAGAGGTCTGACACCTTCCTGTCATAAGGCATTATGCCCCCTTTAAAACAAAACTACACAGAACTGCAAAGTCCCCTTCTCACATGACAAATTCAGCTCTGGAATCCCGTCCTCCATCACAGCCAGCTCTAACACTACTGATTACAGGTTTCTCTCCTCTCCTCCCTCCTGCTATTGAACGTATGTTTCAGATTAATTTCCCTACAAAGGTATCAGCTGTAAAATTAAAAACAATTGAAACTTTTCATCTCAAATTTACGAGTACAGGAGATATTTCTAAACAACATGGGAAAACAGTACATTTGGCATAAAAAAGAGGCTGCTCCCATTTCACTTCAAATTACTGTTTGCGACTGCGGCTTCATTTTACAGCTCACTTCACCAGCCTGCTCTGTGGTTGCCAAACACACCCATGCAATTTTTACTCTATAGAATGACAAATCCAGCTGTACACACAAGGACCCAGGTGTCAAGACATATTTAGAAGGATAGCAACTATTGGAATTGATGGAGTCGCACACTTATATACTGCAATGAAGCTGGGGTCAAATTTTAGACACAAATTAAAACAATGCAGAAGTTAAAACCACTCAAGAGGAAACTTTTCCATGGCCTTGGCTCCACTGTCACAGTGCTGTGACCCTTTGGATGTTGTCAATGCTTGAGAATGTCAGGATAAGACTCATTACAGAGCAAGCTGCATTAAATCCAGTGACCTCTGACACCAAGTGGATCAGACTAGACAATCTGATTATGTCTTCTGTGAACCTCCTAAGAGAGATGGATTAGATCCCCCAATGAAAAGGACTTGGCAGGGCCCCCCACTGCTCTTAGAGCAGAGGTCTCACCATCAGTGCTTCTAGACAGAAATCAAAGTCAACCTCTCAGTCACCTCCCTGAAAGTTGACAGTATTTTTTTTGATCAGTGAGGAGCAGAAAGCAGCTTGAAATTTTTATTCTTTATAATTCTGCTGTAATCATAGAGTGGAGAAGCTGGAAGATTGTGTTACTTGGAATTTAGACACGAGTCAGCAAAGAGGGGATACAGAGTGCCCTTGAATTAGAGTGAAACTCTAAAGGGAGTGATTCTCATAGCTCAGGCTATTGAAGTTTGTGCCCTAATTCTGCACAGCCAGGAAGAAGATGCACACACAGAGTGCTTCTCAATGAATAGATGGTGCTAGTGATTCCTGATTCTCCCATCATTAAGTTTTATCCATCACAAACACAAGTTCCTCTATGCAGACCTGTTTTTATTGTAGTCAATATAAAAGAGTTACTTGGCAAAGAGAAACGGTGGATTGACATTTGCTACATTTGCCAAATGACTAAACAGATACAATTTCAAATACATACAAAGCAGAAAGACAGGTCAGTGCATGAAAAGGCCCAAAGGATAATGAAGTATGAAAGATACACAGAGCAGAAGCTGTGAATTGTGACAACCATCTCATTTTGAAATACCTATAAAAGATTTGCCTGCATTTTCTAGCATTCTTTAAAAATTTAAGCTCAGCAAAACAAAAGCTGTATTTCTACAAGACAGAACAATTGTCCTGTTCCATACAAAACAGAAAAAGAAGCTGGTGAAGTCAGGTTACTTCATAGCTACAAATCCAGCTCTGCACACACCAATCATCTGTACAGGACAGAGAATTCCCCACTGGGCCTGAGAAAGAGCAATTGCTAGTCCAGGTAGAGGAGAGAAATTGCTGCTACATGAAAATAAAGCTTACAGTGCTTCACAAAGAAACCCACAATAAGGGTGACTGCACAGATAAAATTCTTACTATGACTCTATTTGAATAGATTGTAACTGTACACACCTAATACATCTGGGGATCCACCCTACAAGCTGCTCCTGCAAGAAATCTGGGTGTATTGCACCACTTCTAATGGAGCAGTTCAGAGCTCACAGTTCACTTTGGCTGGAAACAGCTTCAGTGAAGGCAATCAGCAGTTTTACAGACAACAGCCGATACCAGTGTCTCTCAGATCTCATTTCAGCCTACTTACAAGGATTGGTGGTCCAACAACATAATTCTCCTGCCTATGCAATTCTAGGGTTGGGTATCCAGTTTAACAGTGCAAACACAAACGTCGTGAGGCCCCACATTGCACAGTGGAGGGTAAAGTGCCACTTTTCTTCCCTGTGACTCACCTAAACATGTACAAATAGCCATCTGCCTTTGGGAGCAAAAGGGGAAAGAAATAATTGTCCTGACCAGATGAATAAGGCAGCCTTGGCTGGCTGTGCCTGTGCTGGTATGGCCACAGTGATGCTCTGAGTCACCACAAGCCAGTCATTCTCAAGAGGAAGCTGTTCTGTGATCAGCAGCAGAATTTATCCATGAGAGTCCAGCCAGTGCTCCAAAGCTCTTGCTTCATCAGCTCAGACTACACGGGAATACCACCCTCAGGTGCCATGCCTGCCTCCCAACTTCAGGCCCACCAGGAATCAAAGCAGTCCACTGAACACAGAACAACAAAACTGCTCTGATTTACTGCTGCTAGAGGTATCCTTCTCCCTGCCTTCTTGAGACTGTTTTAAGTGATGCTTCTACCCATTCCCAACTCCTGAGCAGCCCTGAGGTACCCAGTGTTTAGAGAGAGTGTGTGTTCCAGCTGTGGTGTGAGCCGAATGGACAAAGGGTGGCAACATAGTCCACATAGTCCAATAGCCCACATCCAAACCAAAGTTCAACTTACAGCTCAGAGTCTTTGCCTTTTAAAGCATTTCCCTGCACCGCTGTGTGCCAAGAAAATGAGTGGGCAAACAGAGGAGGCACTGCTTACAAAAGTCTATTTCTGATACCTTAATATGCTTAGTGACATCATCCATCAGAGCCAGATGTTAGACATTTAAGTTGAACAAATTAAAAGCCTGCTTTTTGCCCTGAGTGTATTTTGCTTTGTAGTGCATCTCATTAGTGTGGTTTCCTTTAATGGCTCATTTAGTTTTTGGTCTGAAAACTAGAAATTAAGCAAAAGTTAATTTAAGCGAACATTTTTGTACAGCCACTTGCTGGCACCTCAGAACCCAGGGGGCTTGTGAAGGGCAGGGAAAAAAGGCTTTCTGTTTATCCACCTCACCACAAGTTTTTTGATGCTAAAATGTTTAGGTTCTAAATACCAAAAAGGGAATATTTATTTTCTTAAAAAATACTTCCATGAGAATTTAGCAGTCTGAGGTTCATAGATCTACCCTTGGTGGCCAATTTTAATTGGCAATATCCCTTTAAAAACAAAGGGCCTTAGCTCCAAAGAGGTGCTTTGAATGAGAAAACAAATTTGGTTTTGAGAAGTTCAGATGCCTGGAACCTGACATCTTCAAAGTAGAAAGAGCTTTCCCCAAGAGAATACGCTTCCAAAGAAATTGAAGTAAAGGCCAACAGGGTTTGGGGAGGGAATCTTAAGAATTGAACACAAGAGAGAATCAAGTCTTTAGACTTTCAAATAAGAGCATATGTAAGAAAATTAAATTTTTCTCTGTGAAAATAATCAGACTTTAAATCGCAGATGCAGAAAATGCTAAGGGTTTGTGTTAAGCAATGAACCAGACAAAGCTTTTATCCATCTAGCCTCATTATCTATCAGACAGACACTCACAATTACTTTCTAAATACTTCACTGTTTTACGTTGAGGACACATGATCCAACAACCCAAAGATGCTCCATGGGACTTCAGTATTTAAATGCTGCTGAACATTTTTCCATATGCTGTCATTGCAGAAACATTTATCTCCTCAACAGTGTCTGTGATTCAAGCAGCATCTTGAGAGGTGGGCACCAAACAATGATCCTCTTAGCTACAAGCTACACAAGTTGTTCCGTGTCCCTTAGGCTATCCAGTAAATTCCATGATGCTATGGAAATCCAGCTCAGGACTGACACTCTGGAGGATCCATTAAAAACAAAGCAGCTAATTGCACAGTGAGCTAATGTTTACCAGTCTTCCTTAAATAAGTAAAATAGTTGGAAATTCTCGCTATAGAAGATATGGCAAGCAATATATATAGCAAGCAATGTTTTCACAGTGGTACAAAGTTCTGGTGAATCTCTCACACAGGATCCTGCTCATTTGGGTGTGCATTACAACATTTTCAATCTGCATTAATTTATCCAAATCAGGAAGCTACTTGTAAGTGATCACAGCTATCAGCTCCCCTCCTCTGTCTCACAAATCTATCTCAGTAAAAAGCAATTACTCATTTCAGCAGAAAACTCCTACAAGGAGACATTCCTGCAGCTGAAATCTCTAACACCGGGGTATTGCAGGTACAGGAAGGGACTTGTTTACAAAGGCTTTTGCACAGTATCCGGTGGTATTGATGAAACATCCCCCCCTCACATCACATGCCTAGAGGCATAGATTGCTTTGTCACAGGTTGAAAAGATGCTCTCAAATTCCATAGCTGTGAGTTACTCTCGAGTTGCCAAAGTTGCCAAAGAGTCCTGTCTTAGAAACTGAACCCCGAGCTGGCACAAAGCTCCGTAAGTTCCCTAAGGACAGTGGGACAAACATAAGCAACCCCTGTGTTCATGTGCTAAACTCAGGCAGAAACTGAATGTAAGGGATTGCTCTTTCAAGCCACATGCAGGTAGCAGGGACCACACTCTGTGAGGTTGGCCCAAAACTCCATGGTGAAGCTGCAGAGAGCATTTCTGTGCACACCCTGAGATGGTGAGGAGGCACAGCCTATACTGAAATGAACAACATAAGTTTAGCTTGCTTTTTGTTGAAATTTTCTCTGCTATGCTGAAAGGAAAATGAGACAAGGAAGTTTGCCAGGATTTTTTTCCTCATTCCATTTGTTTTAAACCCCATAGTTTGATATCTAAATTATTCATATATTTGGACTGAACATAAGGAGTTTGAGGAAGAATACAGTTCAAAATTCGGTTGTCTTTTTTTATTTTATTTTCCAAATAAAACATTTTGGATGCTTTTCCCAAATCTGTTTATACATTAAAAATTAGAGGAAATGTTTTAAATGAAAATATTTCTTTAATGTCTGAATATTTTGGATTAACTAGAAAGGATTATCCACCAGTCTCATAGCCAAATAAGAACAACAAAACCCCCTGCTATTTCAATAGCTCTAAAGAACGTGGATTAGAAAGACAGATCATGTACAGCACTTCATAATTTTTGGAAACATCTTATGAGAAAAGCTGTAGGAGTGCTACCTACAAGGAAAGCCATAAATAGAACTGGCAGCTTGTCCACCACCCCTGCCACAGACTGGGAGGCTGTTTCACAAGTCCCCATGAATAACACTGAACACTCGGGTTTCGAGTAGGGGAAGTCACTGCACTGCAGCAGCCTCAGAGGGACTCTCTGGACATTTTGTGCAACAAATACTCCACCACAGAAAGGAAGTTTGGGGTTTTTTGGGGGAGGAGGCAGGGGGAGCTCCAAAAACAGTATCCCATTTTGGTAACTTTCTAGAGGCACTGACAGACTAATTCAAAAGGCTTAAAATAAATGAGTAATGAAAATAGAGCCTGAGAACTGATTCAGAAGGAGTCTTGTTGGTTTTGTGGTTTGGAAAAGTATTTCAGAGGTTTTGGGCAGAAAGCCCATTAACTGAAATATGCAAGTTAAGTGCTGTAAATCCAGATCTTATGCTCAACACACAAATCCTGTTTAAAACAAACTCCTGGAACTGGAATAGTCTTTAGGTATAAGCAGTGTATTCCCCAAAGGCTGTTGGATGCGTTATGACCGTATCTGTTGCATAAAAAGATTCTCTCCCGAAAACTTTTTGCCATCTGAAAGTTTGAGGCAAGCCTCTAGTCAAGGCAACTATCTGAGGGGACAAAAATTAAAATATTTAGGTGAAATTCTTCACAAGTTTAGATTAAATTCAGTGCTGTGTTTGCCATTGGATTTATTCATTAAGTTCCCATTACCAGTAACGTGAGCTCTGGGGGGAGCACACCACACTAGAAATTTATCCCCTACTGTATCAGCAGAGATGCTGGAGCACAGGGGTGTGCAGGACATTCCAGTTTGAGGCAGAACCTAAAATCTGCCAGTTGCAAGTAATTCCATGAATGACAGTACAACAGCAGCAGCAAACACTGTGAGTGTGCCAGATCTAGGGACAGGCCAATGTGCTGTGGTTCAAAGTCAGAGCACACAGTTCCTTGACATTATTTTCCTTACACGTTTAAGTTCTCTCCATGAATGTATTTGTTGCCAATAATACCACGTAACTTGGAATGTTTCTTTCCAGCCTTCGGCAAGTTGCACAGAGAAGAAACAAATTAATGCCAACAGCCAGTAATCTGACTTCTATTTATCCTGGTTTAAAATAAGGGTACATTTTGAGTGTGCAACAAAGTACAAGTATGAGCAGCATCACAACCTGTGTCCCCAGTGCCCAAATCCTCCAGAGTAGTGCCATGTGTGGTGAATTGACATAATACTGATTGAAGATAAGTTTATAGAAATAGCAGTACTTTGAAAAGACTTTCTAATACCTGGCTTTTGAAATTGTCTTTTTAAAGGATTTTGGTCTCTATTGCAGAAATCTGCATTTACCCATGGAGCTATTTAAAACTCAAACAAACCTTTAATCTGAATTCCATTGAACAGAAGGAAGGCAACAACTTCATATTAGATCAAGGATATGGACCTATAAACAGTAAGCAGCCAAGTTTATTTTTTAGAAAGATCTCTTCTGTTTTCTGCTCACAGATTGCCCAAAAAAACATATTCCCGCTCAGTTCCCAGTCTGACTGACTTCTAAAGCCAGCTACATTAAAGGCTCAGACTTAGCTAATCAGGCAGGCAGCATCAGTGTCCCTGTAGCTCTCCTAACTCCTAATCAAAACCATTCCACAGTTCTTCATTTAGATACAGAAGAAAAATATCACATTTCTACAAAACCACAGAGAGACCTCAGCAGCTGTTAGTTTCTAGATTAGTAAACTGTAATTGAAGGTAGATGCTGATCCCAACTCATTAGCAGAACCTCCACAAATACCGTGGATGGCTGCCTGCCATGCCCCTCAGTGCAAATGGACCAGCAAAGAAACACTTTCTGAAGACCAGAGATAACAGAGGTCACCAGCATTAGGATCAAGGTTCCAGATAATCTTCAAATTAAAGGCCTTCAGGTGCAATGAAGCCCAGCTGGCACATATTGGAGTGATAATCTAAACATAATCCACAACCTGCCAAACTGGAGACTGAATTAATTATAACACTGAGGGGCTACAGAAAAGACCAGAGATTACTGAACTCCTAATTACTGAATTTGATTACCCTGGAAACAGCGTAGTTATTCACTTAATCTTATCACCCTCAGTTCTGCTCTGGACAGACAGTTTTGTTGAACTGGTGCTGTATCTCAAATTAAGCCTCCGCAAGATTTGGCATGCAGCAGCCTTGGCTGAAACACCTGAAAACCTGACAGCCGGATAACCTACCCGAACCTTTTAGTTCTCCGGAATATCAAGTTCTCAAAAGAGGCTGCCTCACAATTGTGCTGCCATGCTTCAGGACATGCTACATAATCAAGGAACACTCACATCCTTATGGCGCTTTGGCTTTTTTATTACTAACTCCATCTTAAATGGATAGCACTAAAAAAGAATAGACAAAATAAAATATGAAAATCTAGGAAGGTTCAAGTTTAATTAATATCAATTTTAGATTTATCATAACTAGTTTACCCAGGCCTAATGCATTGTTAGTTACTCTATTATAACATCACTCTGTTTACTGATCGTTAAATTCTCTGCATCGCCAAATAAAGTCTGTTCCTGCACTCCAAGAACTGAAAAGCACACTGCTTAAAAAGAAGTGGTACAAAAATACAGTACAAGAATGTTCTGTTCATTTTTGCAAGTTAAATTGTTGCAAAAAAACTTGTTAATATATTTAAAATAAACCCACATTTGATTTGTCATTTTTTACTTAGAATACAGAATTGTGCACACAAAAATATTTCATTAACACATTGCAGTGATGCAATAATCTTCCTCCTTCCACCTGAAATTAAGGTGGAGCCATCCATTCAAAATTTCTCGTTATTTATTGGATCAAGCATTGCTGTTCTGCTCATACCCTCCTCTTTCAATAGATCCTTTTTAAAACAAAAAATTTGCTCCCCAAAACACAGAAAACATACCATGATGTGTCCAAGTCCTTTGGGCAACCCCATCATCAGCAGATCTCCAGACTCTAATTCATTTCCTTCAAGGTTTAATGGGAACATCTCACAGAACAAAGGTGGAATTCTGCCTCAGTTTGCTACCCAAATTTGGACTATATTATCAACACAAGATGAGCAACACTAAAATACTGTCTTAGTACACCATTTCCACTCCATCTCCATTCCAATTGATTTAAAGCACCTTCTTGACAGGCAAGATGAAACACTGTCACAAAAACTACACTGAAGAGCTGGGGAATGGAAAAGAAACTTTACAATCAGGTCCCAGGGATGACAAGTCCTACGTTCAAAAGCAAGAGATTAAGGACTAAGGCTTTGATGGAGCTGCAGTTGCACATTTATTTTGAGAGTACTATGAAACAAGGTGTTCATATTCTGTTCATTTCAAGGAGTCTCCCCTGCAATTTTTTAAAAGGAAAGTAGTAACTTGGTTGATATTAAGTACCACTACCTTGCATGGTTTTTTTTTTTCCTTTCAATAGCACCACTTTTACCTGGAAGTGAAAGTCTGAAAATGTTCAAAGTTACCCATTTTCAAAATGTCATTCAAGGCAGAATCTTTATAGTTCATTTAGTGTCATACAAATGTAGAATTAGAAAGCTTTCCTCTCAAAATTTTACCGTCTCAAAAAAATTATAAAGAAGGTATAGTTTCTCAGAAACCTACAATTGTTCTTTCCACAGGCAAGGAATATGATCATGAGGGAACCAAGATCTGTTTGATGCTATAAGAACTTGCAGGAAACAAGTCAAGTCTTCTGAGACCTAATTCACAACTCAATTCTCTGAAAATATATGGCGATATGCACAAATACATATTTTTAAAAACACTTCAGAAGACTTTTATAGGCTACATCCTTCAAAATAAAAAAGCACAATGAAGATGATTCCTGCCATGCCCTCGTGCTTTTTTTGTCCCACCTTGTTTTGTAAATTCTGGAATTATCCAATTTGGTCATTGCTTACTATTTAAAAAGAAAGAAAACTTTGGCACAGAGAGTGTTCTCAGAAGGAATCTCACATATTTTCAGACTATCTCAGAGTTTGTAAAGTCCCCAGGGAAGATAAACATGGAAATAAAAAGCACCTTAAACAATCAAACAAACACAAATATGCTATAAAATGAGCATGGCCTTTTCAGTGACTATGCTCATAATTTCTTTTTAAAAAGCAAATGATATCACCGGATTCATCCTCTTATTTTGACACTACACTTCACAACTCTGAACTGCCAGTCAAGAATTCACATCCCATCTCCAAATCCCATGTCAACCCCTTCAACTTCACTTACTGAGATTAATTATCCTTCACAGCAACCACAAGCCTGAGATTCAAACATTTACCTATCCCCCTGAGCAAGGGCAACGCTGCAGGGGCACCTGCAGAGCAGGCAGTGCACCTCAGCCTACCACAGGTACAAGTGAGACTGAGGAGGGGACATCTGCTCACAGACTGAAGCCTTGCCCTTTTCCTCTGTAAGGGCACATGCACGTCCCAGGTTTCCCTGGAGATCAGCCCTAGTAAGGTACAGCCAGTGGCCTAATCCAGGACAGATCACCTGTGAAAGACTACTGGGCTGCTGACAGTTTTGGCTTAGAGAGGATGCAGCTGTAAGCCTGGGAAAGAAGTGAAAAACACCACCTGTGTCTTTGGGCCAAGCCTGGGAAAGCTGAAGAAGGAGATATACAACTGTGGAAGACAAGAGTATGTTTTGGGACTTACCAACATAAGGAGAGATGTCAACTACCTATCAGAAGATGCTGTGAACTGATGGACAAGTGTGCTTGGCAAATGACAAGTAGTTTTTGTGTGTGTGTGTGTGTGTGTGTGTGTGTGTGTGTGTGTGTATGTAGTAGAAATATAGTATAAAAGCTAAGCTTGTAGTTAATAAATCGGCTTGTGCTCTTGCTTGTAAAAAAGCCTGACTCAGTTCCAGTTTTTAGACCATCTCAACTGAATCCCACAATCACCCTCTGGGTTCAGACCCTGCTCATTTCTCCACTGGCCAGGGGAGTTCTGGTGGACACCACGTTGAACATGAGCCAGCAAAATGCCCTGGACACAAAGAGGAACTACAGTATCCTGAGCTGCACTAGGCAGAGCATCACCATCGTGTCAAGGGAGGTGATCCTTCCCCTCAAAGTGCTGCTGTAATGAGCCAGTAGTATCAGAATCAGAAAGAGATCAGTCAGGCGGCAGAAAAATGTTCTTTCAGGCTCCTCTGACCTATGGAAGAAATCACCTTTCCCACTCTAGGCAACTTCCTCACCATGATAT
>JAWWEU010000011.1:22949616-23041986 GCA_035583155.1 Acropternis orthonyx | reverse complement strand
GTAACTTAGAGAGAGCAATGCCCTTTATCATGGGACTTCACAAATATCAAGTGTCAAAATATTTAAAATTATATATTTCAGAAACAGTGGAAGGTATAAGAAACCAAATTTTTCCCTTGTCTTGATATGTAACTTAGAGAGAGCAATGCCCTTTATCATGGGACTTCACAAATATCAAGTGTCAAAATATTTAAAATTATATATTCCAGAAACAGTGGAAGGTATAAGAAACCAAATTTTTCCCTTGTCTTGAAATTTCAACAACCACTTAAACCAAGTCAATATGGAAGTATCTGAACTAACTTCATATATGAACACACATTAAAAACTGAGTCCAGGGAGGACTGTAAAACAGCAATGGTTAGTCTGAACTACACATTGCTTGTACTGAATACTCATTTTGTCCCCATTTGTCATGTAACCACTTATGTAGCTGCTGATAGCAAACCATCAGAGTTCTCACTGAAAAGGAGCAAATTCCTCTTCAGACCTGAGCAAGACAAAGTTAACAGACCAGCGAACTAAATGGAGATCACAAAGAAACACACCCCTACACATACACACACACACACACACAGAGCTCATAACTATTGAGCAAGAAAAGATTTTAAAATGCAGATTAGATCTCCAGATAGTAACAAATCATTACAAGCAGAAAACCTTTCAGCCCAGTACTTTAACTTCAAGATGACATACAGTTTAATGTTGGTGCTATAAAACCTCAGTGCTGTTTCTAACTTGCCGTTCTGCTCTCCCCTCAGATTTACTGCAATGGAATTGAACCAGGGTTATAAAGAGCATGAGTAGTTAAAAGAAATTCTATTTGATCCTGGAAATAGTTTCAGAATGGACAATTAAATCCATTTTTCCAGCAACTTAGATAGTCTCAGCAGTCAGTGTTGTAATTTGTTGTAAAGCCTACCACACATGAAATATCGTGGCTATCAGCTTCTGGCTTTTTAATGGTGTGATGCCAACCACAAGAGCTCCTTAATAAAGCAAAGCATAAAAAGACCAGAAAAGGAACATTTTTCATCTTCATTTTTCAAAACTGAAAAATCCTCAGACTCTGAAGATAAAAGACACCACAAAGAGGGCTTTTATATTAATTGTCTATGATATGCAATTCAAACATTCGTACAGATTTGCTAATCTCAGAGTGATATTAATATAATAATGACTTATAACACCCAGGAGGACTGAATATGGTTCAAACAAGACTTTCCAGAAGTCTTCTGTGGCTTGGGCAGGGGGATGGGACAGAAACATCTGACATTTTTTTGGCTTTTTTAAATCTGAACAGAGAATTTTGTTCCTCACAGACATAAGCTCTGCTCTGCTAACAAGGGGTTCTACTTCTCTCACTGCATACTTTCTCTCACCTGGATTGAGCTGAAGACATATTGTGGATTTCTGCAAAGTATCAAGAGAAGACAGCTCCCAATTTCAGTTCTCATATCTACTCACTATGACACTGCAAAATAGGAAGAAACATTCCAAAAGGGAATAGTGCATGAGAAAGATTCATTCATATATATATATATACAAACATATGCATACACATATGCACACACATATAGAATCAGAGGATCCTTCAGGTTGGAAGACCTTTCAGATCAAGTCCAGTTGTTCCCTTAGCAAAGATCAGAGTCTGTCCTTTTAAAACTGACACATTCAGCAACTTGTTTAGCATCTTGTCTGACACACAGGATTTCTGACAGCACACAGCCTTTCCTCTTCTATTGTGCTTTTCAGCTGAAGGACAGATCATACAAAAGTCCCTCAGCTGAACTTTACCCAGGAGTTGTCAGGTGTCCTACCAAGCTCCCTCTGATCACTGATGGAAAATACCATCAAATGCTGGCATTTTCCAGCTGGATTTAAAGGTTAATTTTTATCAAGCAGGTATGACACTGAAAACTGTAACCTGTGCAGAATGAAAAGAAATAAAACACAGTGGTCATTTCAGAGTTTCAGGTCTCCACCTCATCTTTAGTTCAGGAGTTTAAATTCTTTTAAGTGAAGCATCTTGGACTGCCCTAGAGCTGCTTCTGAACCTTATCTGACATCTGGATGGGGTTCACTACTTGAAGGGCACATTATCAATTCCTGATGTCCAGGAAGAGAACTGTGCCTGGAGAATTTTCAATCTCCATCTCAGGACCAAAAACACAGTCAGGAGTATCCTGAGGGAAAAAATATTACATAGCAGTCCCCATGTATGTACTCAAGCCTCTGACTGCTTGGTGTCTCTCACTGCATATTACAGAATCTAAATTTATCAGTAAAAGCCATAACCTTTAGCTAAAGAAAATTTAAGGATCAAAAGAGCAAAGCAAAGGGATGATAAATTCAATAGGATTTTCCATACAACATCAGACAGAAATTTTGCTCTACACCTTCTGCAGCCAGTGGGCTGCCTGAAAATGACGCTTTCAGTGCAGATATTATAGCCACAAGACAAACTCTTAAAAATGTGCTTAGTTTCAACTTGTCTGCCTTCAGTACTCAGCACAGGGCTGTGGTGTTTAGAAAAGGCAGCACACCTGGAATCCAGCCTTAACGTTTCCTTATGTAACTTTCATGTACACACACACACCGGTCATGTCCCTGCTTACATACGTGCACAACACAAGCCCAAACATGTTGGTGTCTGCCTGTGTCCACAGGATGTGAAAACCTCCCACTGCTCCATTATTCAAGGGTCAAAGACTCCAATTTAATCCAAGAGAGAACAGAATAAAATCTATCTGCAGAAAATGTAAGTGGTAAAACTAGTTCACTCTCCTATTTCAGAATACTGGAACATTTATTTTTAAAACTGAACTGATTCTAAACATCTTATTTACTGTGACATACAAATGCCAGGATCTACTCATCCTTAGATTCCTGTGTTCTATAGACCACCAAATACTGGCCAGAGTATTAAAAACTGTAGGCAAACACCAAGACAAGGAGGAATTGAGGAACAAGAGAAACTACAAAAGCCAGTCTGTCACTTCTCGAAGCAGACTATAAGGCAAAGCACTGTCGACAAGATTTTTCAGGCATTGAGGCAAAGTGTTGCAAGGTCAGAAATCAGAAAGTGGCTAAACCAAGCTGCATTTGAATGAGTTACTAGAAAAAACATTTTGCAGAGAATTCACAAGGAATGATTTTGTGAAGTTCATCGTCTTGCTGCAAGTTGCAGTGATGACTATGTGCCTTGAGCACTGTTCACACTGGTGTCGGGGAAGTTGAGATGAGGCTTTATTAGTTTATGCACTGAGTTTAGTCACTGCAAGATTCTGCCATTCAGAATATTTGGTCTTGACAATCCCCTCTTACCCATGTGACTAAAAATTTTTGTCAAAGGCCAAGTTAGTTCTGTAATTACTAAAACACTGGCTGCCTTGTAACATGTACAGTAGAAAAACACACACTTATACTGTGAAGGATGACAGTGTTTACAGAAATTGTGTCTCATCTTACTAGATAGAGCAGAAATGCTTAAACAGTCCTTTACTTGCTGCTTCAGTGTGTTTCATAACTTAATTTCTCTTCCTCCCACTTCACATTCACTGCTCATTTTCTTTCTAAGCTGATCACTGTAATGATATTTAAATTCATATCACATTTTTCACCCTTGTCTGTTTGTGTGGGTTTGAAATTGGACAAAGAATTTCTCATACCTACTTAAAGAACATTCTATTTCTCTTATCTTGGTAGCATGTGTTAGGAGTATGATAAAGTGGGTCTCTATCAGCACTTTCGGCAGTATTTAGATGAGATCATTTTGACTAGCAAGGCAGAAGCAGAACTTCCAGATGAGATCATTAAAAATGATGCTGCTCAATGCCAAGGAAATCCATTCTAAACAGGTCTCATTATCACACAGGCTATGGACCATTATGAGCAAGTCTAAACTATACACATTGCCAGCTTTCATTTTAATAGCCTAGATACTGACTGTCCCTTTACTCATAATTTCGCCCCCAAAGTGCTCTGTTTTTCAACAAATCTTACCTTATTCCAGAATTTGGCCCATCTCTGATCTCAATCCATTATTAGGAGGAAGGCTACCAAGACAGAGGGATGGAGCACCTCTCCTACAAGGAAACACTGAGAGGATTGGGATTGTTCTGCCTGGAGAAAAGAAGGCTTTCAGGTGACCTAATTGTGGCTTTCCAGTGCCTGAAGGGAGCCTACAAGGAAGAAAGAGAGGGACTATTTACAAGAGCATGGAGTGACAGGACAACAGGAAATGGCTTCAAACTGAATGAGAGATATTGAGATTAGATGTCTGGAAGAAATTCTTGACTGTGAGGGCGGTGAGGCACTGACACAGGATGCCCAGAGAAGCTGTGGATGCCCTATCCCTGGAAGTGTTGGACAGGGCTCTGAGTAACCTGTTTTATTGGAAGGTGTCCCTGCCTGTGGCAGGGGGGGTGGAACAAGATGATCTTTAAGGTCCCTTCAAACCCAAACCCTTCAATGATTCTGTGATTACTTTTAGTGAGTTTAGCAACCTAAAATGTATTAGACTGACAGCCTTGGAGAATCAGCCTAATACACCATTGTTAAGGTGGATGAGAAATAAACAATCACTGCAGTCAGGTTTAGCCTCAGCTACATTCTGCAACATTATCTTCTGGGATAGGTCCTTTGTAAGCCTTCTCTTCAGTAGGTTCTCAGAAACCCAGTGGAAACAAAGTAGACAGAGTAAAAGCAAAGCAAAATGCAGATAGTCTGCATTTTATAGCACAAGTCCAGTTTGCACATGTATTAAATATATATCAAAATACAAAGTTCTGTGACAACTGATGTTATAGGGCAAGGCACTTGCACACACAGATGTGCAAAGTAGCTCTGCACCCAGCAGACATCCTGTGCTAGCACCACAGCTGAAGCAGGAGGGTATCCTGGATGGTGAGGAAAACGTGTAATGTGAGAAAGTTTAATACTGTCAGGAACAGCAGGGACCAGGACAGAGATTACACATTCAGCCTTACGTTTGTCACTTCCCCTGTGCTTTTGACAACCCTTAAAATAGCAGTCTTTGTGAAAAGCGTAAGTCTTCACCTCTGCAGAAAAAAAAAGCACTGACATTTTGTTACTGATGTGCTTTTCCACAAAAGGAGCGTCATGGTAGATCTAAATACATTCTGCATGTAACAACAGTTGTGCAACTGTACATTTCACAATTTAAAGAACAGGTTTCAGCAAAATTACATCTCAACTATTCCATTTTTTCTTTATAAGGAAAGAACTGCAAACCATGTACCTGCCCTTACACAAGTGTAACTGATAACACAACTGTACACAGAAAAGAACTTGCTAAAACCACTTTTAAAACACTTAAAAATATAAATGGCAGTAAAGTATGACCCTTTGTCTCACTTTGTAATGGTATGATTGTGTCAGAGCACAAATTCATTTCCAATTTATTTATTTACTAATACCTTTGCAGATTTTAATTTTGTTGACCCCTGCATCTAAAAATGATAAAAGCACACCCGTTCTGCCTTTCACACAAGCTTATTCTAATGCATATGAGGGCAATTACTTCTGGACAACTCTCTGATGAATAACTGTGCTCTTTGCCAAGCTTGTCACATTGATCACTGGCCAGCAATACAATTAATAAAGTATTGCTGTCCACATAGCACATTAATAACTAGCCTAAACTAGAGGTGGCAAGTCTGATAGATCCAGTACATTTTAATCTTTCATACCCTGCCAGCTCAGAAGATTAAAGGAAATCTTCAAGACAGTCTCCACATGCCAGCACTGGGTTCCATGACATTCCAGCCAAGTTACAAACTTGAGACCTGATATTGCATTAATGCAACTCTGTTGGACACTTCAAGCTTCATTTCCAAATGTTGCACTGCCTTGTAGTCAAAACATTATCTATTTATTTCTCTTTCCCATTTATATTTCTGAAAGGTAGAATTCATTAAAGTTGTCAGTTCAACCAGAATTCATTTGAAAATAATGGCCATAAATTTAGTTGCACTTTGAAGTGTTCCTTAATAATTCCACAATATTTAGAATGGAAACAATCAATCTAGGAAATGTCCCACCCCCTCAATACAACAAAAGATGAATTAAAGCTCAGTCATGAACAGCAAGGCTGGAGTTCTTCCACAATATTTTAAAGTAATTTTTATTGGTGCTTTTAGAACCATGCTAACAAACAGGTTTAGGATGAATATTTTTTTTTTTGATTTCTAGGATATATTATGATATGTTCTTTTAGTCAAGTTCTCAGAAGAGAGAGATTTCATTTGGTAGAAAAGTGTTTTCAAGAATACCAGCAAGTTGCTCTGTCATCCTTGGAAATATCTGTGCTTCCACTCTGCATTATGAGAAAATTCAAATTGCATCTCGGGCCTTGGACCAACACCCACAATATCCACATCAGGATCTCTCCTACCGTCTGTCCTCAGCTTTGCCTTAGCTTCCAGTCATTTGAGGCTGATCATTCCTGGCAGCCACAAGAAAATACAGCACAGTAGAGATTCTCCACTGAGATCAAATAATCACCCCTCAATTGCACTAGCTTTACTAAGCAGAAGCAACACGGGGGAGTTAAAACACTGTAAGAAAAAAAGAATGTGCTGTTCTCCCTTCTTTTACAGACATGAAAGGCAGGGAAAAATGTTTGAAAGCACCTCACTAGTCCTAATCACTAGTCATCAACAAAGACCAGGAAAGTGGCACGTAAAAAGCATCCATATCTCTGCCAGAGCCCACCGTGTGGAAGGGCACTGACTCGCAGGGTGCCAGGTAACAAGGAGCAGGCTGTCCCACCACTAAGACTATTCACCTTCAAGAGGCACTTCAAATCTTTTGCATTTTATTTCCAACTTTAGATTTTTTGTAATACCAACACCTGGCACAGAACTGTTCTTATCCACACATGAGGGTATTTGTGGCTTATGAGTCTGTAAAAGAATTACCAAAAAAAACCTTCAAGGAAACCCCAACTCACTGGTGAGATTCAGAATATCTAGTGAATCTGCTTAGTTGAAATTCCTTAATTGTGTTGCTAATGTGTAAAAAAATCCAAACCAACTTATTCTGAGAGCTTCAATTCCAGAAAAGACATGTAGCCACCTAAAAATTACAAAACCTTCAAATATTAGAAGATTTTTCCTTTCCCAAAGGAATATACCAAGTACCTGGAACTGATAGAAATTAGGCAAACCCGTCATTGCCTCCAGAAAAATAAGGATATATCAAATCATTCAACATGGACTGAGGACTGTTACCAATATATTTGCTCAGTACTTTAAAGGTGCAATTTTCAAAGCTGGAGAAAAACCACAATTCAGCATGGTGACAAAGAGAATTTACAAGCACAAGGCAATCTCAGATCTCGAAGTGATTACTACAGTCCAAACATTACCATTCCATGATTAAAAGGATGAGTTTGCCCAAAAGATAGAAACAGCATCAAGATAGGACAAAAATTCAGGGTGAGGGGAATAACTAAGATATCTAAAGTGCTAGCCTGGAATAGTCACAGCCTACCAGAAACACTCAGAGGAACCCATCAAGAGTGTATCGATGCCATGCCTACAACAATGTGCCAAGCACCCAGGTTCAAAGGTGTTCAGTTGAGCACAATTACAGCAACAAAGTTGGGGAAGGGAAGTGGAGGTCAAAGAGAACACGATTTATGAGTAATACATCTCTGCCACAAGTTACCACCTGAAGACTCTTGTTTACTTGCCTTCAAATTAAGAGTGGTCTGTGCCTGGCACAGTCCAGTTGGTCACAGTGCGGATTCTGGCAAGGCACAAGGGAGGGTCCTCACGTGCTCTGAGCTGGTTCTGCCCTACCAAGAGCTAACAGTGCACCTCAAGTAAATTAAGATCCAGAGAGAGCCCCAAAGGTGTAAATAAACCCACTGTAGCATCTCACTAACACAACCATAATGGTTCCAGGAGCGGAGGTCGCCTCCTTGTTTGGCCCAGCACTGTGTGATGCAGACCATGCATTGCTTAGACCTCTGAACAAGTCTCAGGTGAGTTTGATCTGGGATGTCCTGCATCACAGATATTCTCCTATTGCTCTCCCATTTTTAAGTGGTCTGTCTGACATCTCTCTGCATGAAACCATTCCAACTTTCAAGTGTTTCCTAAGAGCACCAGGACTGTTCAGCACACCACCTCAGGCAATGACCTGATCACCACTGAGGTCTCTGTTCCAGCCAATAAGCACAGTCCCACTGAAATACCTGTTCCTCCTTAGGCTGTCAAGGTACAGAAAGCCTTAGGATAAAGCTTCCTAGGCAACCTGAAGCACTGCAGTCCTGTCCCAAGGTTATGGCTGACAGCAGCCTGCTCAGCTGTGGAAAGAGATTTGCTGTCTATTAGCTTATCTCATTGTGAGCTAAGCCCAGCTCATGGGCCAGGAATGGATTATACCCACAGGCAGTTTGCTAAGGATGTTCTCAGCCTTCCAAAACCCTTCAGTCTTCAATACTTTGCCTCACAGTGCTGAGAGTGGAAGCTGTGCCATCAGACTGTCTTGGTATAGTATTTTTAATTATGCTTTATTTTGTCTTTGGTTTCAAGGGCATGTTTAACACCCTAAGGCTAACAGAGTGAGATATCTTATTTGTCTATTTACATTACATTAAAATAAAAGTGACATAGCAGAAGAATGTGGATTTTGGAAGCTTTTTCTCATTCTGATTTAATAGAAAAGTTTAATAAGGGAATCTTGATTTTCAGTAATGAAATGGAAGTCTATCGAAGTGGCATAATATACTGGCTGTGGATTGAATCACAGCTTGCACTTAATTACAAGGACGGCTTTCATAAGATTATCCATGCAAATTAGTTGTCTCTTTCCTATGTGTTTAAGGATTGCAGAACCACAAGGCATTTGTATTGTAAATTGTGACTGAGAAGATAGAAGCACCCAGTCATAACACCAGTTAAAATCATCTGTTAGAAGTGTGCCTAAAAGCATTTTCCTTATAATGGACCACTTTACCAGCTTAGTGTACCACCAGTTCAGCTGCAAAGATTCATTCTACCATGAAATTTTACATGCAAACTCTTTTGGAGAAAATAATACGCATATAAAATGTCACTAGAAAGAATTCTAATGGAAAAAAAACTTATAATGGTCTACTGAGGATGGATAGATCGGAGGTGGCAGAAAGAATAACCAAAATGATAATCCTCCAAGATAGCAGAAGCCTCAGAAAAAAAGTATATATTGCAGATATTTCTATCAAGTGTTCTCAGCATAAGCAATGTAAGGGCAGCAGGAACTGGTGAGATGGCTCAATGCCAAATGCTGGAGTTCAGAAAGAGGAAACTGTTGTTGCAAACTATTTATCCATTGGTCTGGAAGCCCTGCCACCAAACTACAAATGGCAAAATCTGGTTTTATATAGCCTGTTCTCCTTATTTGGTTAATTTTGTTTTCAAGAGAAGAGAAAATCTGACCTTCAGGAGCTATAAAGTAAAAGCAATATTTACAAACCGTTCCAAGGAAGCAGTTAAGACAAGTTTTTTCCAAATGCCTTTGTTCTTTCAGTTTTCTGAAAGGGCTGTTGAAGGGCGTTGTCACAGCAGGAGAGTCACAAAACACTCTCCAGCAGTGATCCTTGAAACAGTCACAGGAAGAACTCTTAACAAGGAAGCCTTCCGAGTGAGAACAGGTACAATGCAGTGATGACAAGTGAACTAAAAGGTGGTATTCCACTTTCTATCAACACGGGTGCTCTTTGCAAAGCCCACCATAAATGAATCCTATCAGCTCCCCGCCCCACTCAAGATTTTTTTATGTAGGGACCCAAGTTTTAATCAACGAAATGTGCTCACAGAAACCCGAACCAACCCACTGTTAATGGAAAGTTACCATCTTGAAAAGACTTTATAGGCATTTTTGAAAATGTGTAGGATGACCTTTAGTTAAAGCAGCCAATGAAGCAGTAGGAATATGTATTTTGAGTTTATTTAACTCTCTCTTGTAGTCAGCTACCATTTGTTTCAAACAAGGATACTCATGACAACAGCATATTTGAAACCTTTGTCAAACATCCTCTGTCTGCATGGAGCCAACAGACACAGGAACAGCAGTGATTCCCACTGAGCCACTTGTCCTGATAATTCTGTGGCTTGAAACCAGGGCCTGAGGAATCTCCAGGTCTGGGGTAGCTTAGAAAGCATTAGGCATTCTAGTTCAGCTACTACAAAATTCATATTTTCATGTCTGCTGTCATGTGCAGAGAACTGAGAGGCAGAAGGCTCCCCCTCCTTGACTGGGACCTGCCATCACTAAGGGTCCTGTTCACAGCAAGTATTAAAATGCAGAAGAAAGCACAACATTTTTACTGCCATGGGACTATGACCCCAGTAGCCAGACTAGTATAATTTCAGCAGGGCTCAATGAGGCAGGGTGTGAGAGATGACTGGCATGACCAGAGACATCCACTGACATGGAAGTGTCTGCATGCAGCTGGCATAAGAGCTGCATGTGGAAGAAAAACGTATTTTGGAAATAATATGCTTTTAATCATCAGCTGAAGCAAAGTAAAAGGGGCTAGCCTTCTAGGATTCCTGCAAATGATCTTGGTGAGCAAATCCCCTCATAGAAAAATTTCACTCATAAAAATTCCTCATAAAAAATTCCACTCTGGAGAGATCACTGAAAAGAGGTCTTCAGGAAGCTGTTTTAACTCCTATTCTGGGACACCCTGGTAATGTCCTGAACAGTCAAACATGTTAGTCCAGCACGCAGGGCATGAAAAGATGGGAACAAAACCCAGGGCCAGTGAGGTATTCAGTCAGGTAGATGCTGCCCAAAATCTTTGCCTCAGAACCTTGGGAAGAGAGAGGCTGTGGGTAACATAAGAAACAGATAATATTTCTGAAAGGAGGAGAGCAGAGTAAGTGTGACTCAAAAGCAATAACATCAAGTGTTTGTGTCTCAGCCTGTGATATGTACTATTCACTGAACCTCTGATAATGACTGGGGAATGAAGAAAACTAAACTAAGCTGACACAAAAGGCACACTTTTCAAGAAAAAGAGGCATGTGGTGGTTCAGGTAACTAAGAAAAGCACAGCCTCCATGATAAGAACTGGAATTGCCTACTCTGTCTTTCAAATGTATCTCAGCATCAGTCAGAAGCAGTAAAATAAATGCTCTATATTTAGTGTTAATCACTCACTATAAACTGTGATAGCTTTGATTACGTATGCTGCTCACTGTCTTACAGTCATCTTGAAAGTTGCCCCTACAGAAAGGTACCTCTGCAAGAACTCTCACTTGGTTAAAGAGAAATTACATATGATCTCTTTTGGTGGTATGTTGACCCCACAGCCCTCTGGGCTGCTCTGTGATCTCAAGAATTCCTGTCAGGCCTTGGCATTTGTGCAATGAGTTGGGTGATGAAGCATCCCGTGGCTGTACTGGGAGCTCTTGCGTTGCTAAGGCGGGATCAGCACTGACTGTACCAGGAACTTCTGTTACCTGGCTAAGGTGGGGGACAAGAGCAGGAACAATCAGCCACCCCTGAGAGCCTCGGAATGCTGGCTACTGGAATTGTAGCCCAAGTGCAATGAGACCATTGTTACTGGGGCTTTGGAAACTCCAGTAGTTACCAACCTGGATTGCGACCAGGGTGTAAATTCAACATGACTAAAGCCAATCACCTTGTGACCCTATAAAGAGTGTGCTAAGTGAGGCACTTTGAGCACTCCTGGACCACAGCGGGCTGTGACCAGCACCTCCCTCTGAGTGGGGCCTCTCAGAGCTCTCAAACCCTGAAGTCTGCAATAATCAGAGGACCCTTGGTGAAAGGTGACAATAGAGCCTTGACTGATATCCTCAGTGCCCAAGGCCCAACCCTTGGCCATTGAGAAATGTCCACACCCTTGAAGTATTGCACTGAAGTCTAAGGGAATTTTTAACAGGTACCTTTCTACATATAGACATACACACACAAATATACACACACACACACACATATGTATATATACAGAACTATTTTCAAGAATGTACAAGTAAAAGTCTGAGCAAAACTTTTGGGCTGTTTGGTAAAAAAACCCTAAAAATACATATTATATGTATTGTTTTGAACAACTCACCAGCTGCAAGCTGACGACAGGCAGACAACAGCTGATCCCATTCCTTGCTTCTATCCTGAAAGTCAAAATGCAAAAAAATTACATAAAAGAGAACCTGAAAAGAACTCTAAACATTCTTTTGATAGTCTGGACAGCTATTCAAGCACATGGTTAGAGTGACAGGTTATGTAAGTGTCCAGATAAACGCACAGTTTGCCCAAAACTTAGAACTCAGCAGTCAAACACAACAGTGAAAGGGGAGCATGTAGTTCATGAGCATGAATAATTATATTATTAAGTCAAACAATTACAGTAGAAAAAACACACAGGAAAATAAGGTGCATAGACTAGGAAGACTGCAATAGAAAAGCATCCCCTTCACTTTAAGAGACTGTTATTCGGACAAGATGCCTAGCCAGCACTGCTATTTGTCAGTGTGGGTTTGCAGCTGGGGCAGCAGTTTCCTTCCTGCTGCACCTCCACTTAATGGCGTCTGTTGGGGAAGGGCTGGACACTTCATCTCTGGAGCTGCATGTGGAGAGGACTCTAAGGAAGCTGATTGCACTGTAAGACAATGTCCTTAAAAAAGAAAAACAAATATCCCTTTAGTTAAGTGACAAACTAGGGTTTAATTCCCAGGGCTCTTGTAAATCAGCACCACTGACTCATACTTTTACATAAAAATCTTGCTCCCTGAAAAATGTTAGATATTTACATTTTGGAAAGGACCATCTGCCAAGACAACAGAATTTAAGTACTTAAATATGGAGTTGCAGATCTCTTTCATTTGAGGAAACTCTCATAAGTATGAAGTGAGTGAAACCAAAACACAATGAGGAGTGGAGCAAGTCAGTCCCAGCTACTGATGGCCACACTATTAATCATAAAATTAATGGCTATTTAGCCTTTGGAATAACTGGAATCACTTCTACCTGGCAGTGTGCCACGGTCCAGCAGTCCCCAAATACTAATACCCAGCCAGAGCCACAGACTAGTGCTGCTCAGTCCACATGTAAAGATAGTAAGGAAAGCATGTGGTATGGCTGGAGCCTTTGTTCCTTATCCAAGCAGAGCAACTCCAATGCCCAGAATCCACTATCAGTTGAGATATTTTTTTCTATCAAGATTTTTAACATTTGTTCCCCTTAAATACATTTACAGGCGCCATTTAAAAGTCACTTCTTCATTCAAAGGGAATAGAACACAACAGCAGGAAGACATTATGCAGTAATATGCAAGCTACATGCAAAGGAAACCTGCCAAAACTAATTTTTCCCTCTTTTCTGCAAGACAGCAATTTTTTTTCTTAAGCTGTCTCACTTGAGGGCTTATATGAGTATACAGTAAAGAGGCAAAAAATCTATTTCACTCTCCCCTCTTTCAGGTTGTCATCAGCTTTATTGCCATGACACCAAACCTCCTTTTACATTGCTTTGTGAGTCCACAACTGTGTCACACACTTAAGGCTGTTTGGGCACAGTATTCCAGCATCATTTCCATTGACTTCGTGCCCTGGTGCTCTAACTGAGGAATGGAGACCTGACTGCAGCAGCACAGAAAGCACTTTCCCTCTTCTTTCCCAGGGCTGTAACCATCAGAATCCACAAGTTTGACTTTGTGTCTCTTCCGTATGTGGCTTTCCACTCCAATTTATCATTTGCATCATAGAAGATGCCTCTAATGCAAATACCTCAAGTCAGGTAAGGTAACAATACAATAAAAATGCAAGTTGTCTTTGTCTTCCCAGGGCCCCACAATGTGTAAAAAGATTTTATAGCTCCAGATGCCTATATTATTGAATTTAAAATAAAAGCAACATTATTTCTAGTTCCAGTAGACGACTGACTTGATGTGATTCATCCTCACAGAAACCCCTGTTTTTCAAAAAGCACATTTTCACTTCAGTCTTATAGAAAAAAACCCCCAAAGAACCACACAGATAAAAATCTGTTTTGAGGCCCTACAACGTAAATTAAGTTAGCACAGCAGGGCTTTCACTGTAATAACTTAACTTGTCAGTTCACATCATTGACTGACATGAAGATTTCATGGGGCTTAACTGATCAATATAATAACAATTTGGAAGGCTCTGCCAGAATAGCCCCGTCTTAATTTGAGGTCAGTTCTTATTCCTTTTAAGTCTCATTAGCAGAAGCCAATGTAAACCCAAAGATGCGAAGACAAAAGCAGAAAGCTTTCCATCAACAGCAAGGCCAGCAAGGCAAAGCAAAAGAATCCTATGTCCAGTTGAATTGTATCCATCTCACTGCAATCTCTTCCAGGCGTCTGGTGCAGAACAAAAAGCCTATGCTATCACTGGCAATAAGGACGGAGAGTCCTAGTTGCTAGGAACCATATTTTCTCTAGTTTGAGGCTGAAAACCAACACCAACCACAGGTATATCAAAATAGATTTGCAGCTGGCACAGAAAGGCTTCATTCTAATGAACTTTGCAGAGAAGGCCAATCTCCATCAGCTGAGGTGTTGAAACACCACACGTAAGGGAAAGTTGCCCTTCACCTTCCATTTTCTCTAGCAATTCCCTGAATGCCTGTCCCAGCTTGTGACTTTGTACAACATACTGTGGGGACACAAGACAATTTTGCATGAGCTGACTACCACCAGGAGCAGCACAGCAACACCAGCTTTGGCACTGAGCCCCCAACAAACCCTGTCTCTAAGTTCAGCATGCAGACTTATCCCTGGAGTCCCAGCCTCACATGCTGAAAGGCAGCGCAGCTTTAGGGAAACCAGAGCATTCAGGCTGGGGGAATTGGAGGCCACTGCCCCACTACCAACTTGAAAGTTGATGTCAGAAGGGGAGCAGTTTTGCCCAAACTGTGGAGTCGTCCCTTTGAATACCAATCTGTTTGTCCCATGTGCAACACACTGAAGAGTGCTCCTTTAGTCTTTCCCATCTCGTTCCATACAGCTGCATTTCATCACTCCCAAAGGAAAGGAACTCCCCAGGCCAAAATGTCCAAGCACTTACTGAACAACTGAGCATTGTAGCAGCATGTGAACTCCACTAAAATTAATGCAAAAATTGAAGCTACCAGATAATTAGTGAATGTTATTTTTCCTCAGTCAGTGTCAGGAGAACTTCCAGCTAGAAAAACTTAGAGCTAGAACTTGTGGCCCTACTACCTTCACCCACCCCATATAATCACCCCCCACAGGGTCCAAGAAAGAAACCAACACAATAACTAGTTGTGAATGCTGACTCTCAGGAAATCTCGCTGTGTAGCCAGATGAAGTAGCATCAGATGCACCCAGGAATCAAGTTCAGGTGGGGTCATCAGAGGGTTCTGCAGCAGACTGAATATGAAAGAAACTTCCATTTGAAGAGCTAATTGAAGGCCAAGCCTGTAGGCTGAGCATCTGTAAAAGAAAGAATTGAACTCCACGAATTAAAAGACTAAACCCATTGTTATCTCAAGAGGAAGGCAGTGAACAGCACTAGAGCAGTTGTTATTGGGCCAGACCTGCCTTGTGGTCACGAGTGCGTGTGTGTGTGCATGTGTGTGTGTGCGTGTGTGCATGTGTGTGCGTGCATGGATGTGCAGGGCTGGGGCTGCAAGAGCACACAGGCTGCCAGCCAAACAAGGCCTGCCTGGTAACCTGCCCCCACCACACCCTCTGGACCCTCTAACTGGCTGGGACACCCCTGAGTTCGGCAAAGGGGCGGTGAGTGGCCAGGGGGTTGGCGATCCCACCTGAGGGGAGCAGATGCAGTGACCAGAACAGGTGAGGAGGCAGCATCAGGTCTCCATTGAGGACTCTGGCCCATTCTCTTTGAAGCTGTCAATATGTGACCTTTTAAGTGCTAACTATGTTCTTTCTCCCCCCTTTTTCTTTCTTTACTCTTTTTTCTCTTAATCTCTTTATTTATTCTTTTCTTCCCCTTATGGGTAAGTTAAACAAGTTCTGGGTACCTGAGTTAAGTTGCATGGATTTTGTGTTTGCTAAGTGTAACAGAAATTCGTTTCTATAGGAATACTTGCTAATCCTGGTAACCTGTTGTAATGCCTTTGTGAAGTTGCATGTTATTTTTGTAAAACCCTTTTGGACAAAATGCCTGTGTTCTCACCAAATTAAAAAAATCTCTTAGAGGAAAACATGCAGTTATCCTCTGGATGTTAACACAGAGTACCAAAGAACCAAAGGCTTTACAAGGGGTCATGTGAGCAAAATCTCTTGGAGCCTGAAATTGAGATGTACGCCCGGTAAAGCTGGACCAGACTGTAACAGCATGGTAGTGACAATGACCTGTTAGAAAACCAAATGCATTCAACAATCCTCCCATTTTCCCCATTTACTTGTTCTGTCATTCTATGCGGAACAAAACATCTGCCTCAGCTGAGACATTCAGTTCCTCAGAAAAAATGTTCTGAGCCTGATTAAAATACAGTTGAATAGGACAGAAAGATGACTTCCATGGACGGTTATTCAGGTGCCTAGAAAATACTAATGGACAGTTTAAAAAGTGGCTGAGCTTCAAAGGAAGACATACTTCTTAAAAATGTACCAGGGCATCAGCTGTAACAGAATTCCCAAGAGAATTTTGTCACTACCATTGCATCCAAGCTCTTTATTTCCCAGTGCCCAAGATGAGCATTTTAACAGGGAGGCCACAGAAACATTTACAAAAAAATCTTCTCTTATAATTCCATATGGACCAGAAGCACATTCAAGATATGCTTCAAGGTGCCTGCTTCCAATTTCAACTATAATAGGCTGTTTACTCTGTTTCATCTGTTTCAGACCAACTGTCAAGCTACAGAAAGATTGCTGAAGCCAGTTCTGAAATATCACTTTGCCCAGCTAAATCAAACACCATTTGTTTTCTGAAGTGCAGCTGATAAAATCATTTTGATGATCAGAGTGGCTAGTGCTGTCAATGAGCACAGTTTCAGTCCATGGCATTACAGATGTGGCTTCCCCCCACAACAGGCTTCACAGCTCAAGGAGCATGTCATTTTTCAACCACACAAGGACTAAGAGCAAAGTGTGCGTCTTGCAAGTGGTGCAGGAAGAACATGCTGAGAAAGGCAGATATTCACAACATTCCGATTGGCACTACTTTCATTCAGGTAAAAATCAATGCTTTGGTAATTAACTTTGAACTATCACTACATTCATATACATAGAGGTGCTGACTCCTATTATAAACTGTTTTCTTTATTAACATAATGTCTATGTCTGACCATCTATTTCCTCTGTGTTTATCACCACAAAGGCCATCCTAGCCACTGCTTATCCACACTGTACTCTCAACTTCTGCTATCTGCACACAAACTCTTATTTTTGTACAGTAGATTTACAAAAAACTATCCCTCCCTGCCAAGTGTTAAGACACTTGTTCCAAATTTTGAACGTGGAAGCTCCTAGATACACAACTTAAGACACAACCATGACTCCTCAGGTATAGGTGACTTTATAGAAACAAGACCAGCTTTCACGTGGCCAGTTTTCACTGACTGACTTAGTTCACAACTCCTCCACCATGCAAAGCCCCATCAGCAGATACCTGCTCTGATGGCTTTTGTGATAAGGAAAAAGGTTTGCTTTTTTTTACTAGAAATTGCCCATGTCCACAGCTTTCACTCTGCTTTTTGTTGCATCGATACTAAAGAATGACTCAAAAGACACGTGTCTATGTGAAACAGCTGAACACGTGTGATGAATACTCCCAAAACTACAGCACAGCTCTGATACCAAGACTGCTGGCACTTAGAAAGCTGTGTGATTACATGGACAATCAAAGCCCAGCAGTGCAATTCTCCTTCTGCACCACTTGAACCCTTGCTTGTTCTTCAAGGTACTGTACTCTATCCATCAAGAACTAACATGTCCTGCCTGACACTCCTGGATTTGCTCCTTACATACGGCTGGCACTAAGACATTCCTAGAAGAAGACTCACATGCATGGAAGGACTCATTTGTGCAGGTGTTAATATTTACCTTATCACCACATAATGGTACAGAGGTAGGGTTTTAGCATTAGTTTTATTCATCATCAATACGGTTTACATTAATCCCTTTTGGATAAACCAGGTATCTTTTGCAAGTTCCTATTCAGCACATTGTCCTTAAAGTCATGAAACAGAAGGAAACTAATCAATACCATCTAATATAAGCATGTCTCAGTTCTGTGCTTCTGGTTAAAGGAAGGTTAACAAGTTAGTAGCCATCTAATTGTAGATACCATATCAAATATTGCTAAATGGAGTTTATCTTTCAATACAGTAGTCCAGATCCAATATAACACTTAAAAATATGACACCACAAAAAAATAAAAATCCATTCATTAAGTTCTATGATATAATTTGAAAATAAAGTAGTTCTGCAGATAATTACTGAATTTCCATATTTATAAGAAGATGGCACATATGGGGATAATAGCAAAAATCGAAGTACTGCTTTCCTATTAATATGGAAATTCAGAAATTATTGGAGTTATCTGTTATAAATCAACCTTCTCATTTTTTGCTGATGGAAATGCCATTTATGCACTACAATAAATTCCCAAACTACTAATGCAACTCCCCTTTTACTCTGATAAATCAGAGTAATGGTTGTCGTGCTTATCCTCAAATTTGGCAGTTCTGCTCTCAGATTAAAATGGGTCAAACCAACACTTGGTGCAATACCACTACAGGGTTTTTTTGGAATTAGAGCAGAGAAAGATTTGCTCTCTCAGCCTTGTTAGTCTCACAACCTGCTTCATTCAACTGCCCCAAACAGATGTTTCACAGCCACAGGGTAGCTGCATTATTCACTTAAACTGACCAAAGCAGGCCATGCAATTCTGAAGCAGTATTTGATGTGCTTGAATTCTGGGAATGACCTAATGGAAACTGTCAAGAACAAGAGATTTTCCAAGGATTTGGTTTTATAACAAGAATTGCACATTGCTTGATATTCAGGGTGACACTAGCCTATCCTCTTCCACAGAGGAGCACAACAGTGGATGCCTTCTTCTGGAGCAGAAGAGCCACCTGTCATTATCTAGAAATCAGTTGATAGGTGCTGAAATCGCAGTACTTTTTCAAGTGTTGGCTCCCTAAAAACATTGCTCCTCTTTCCCAAAAGTGGTTTCACAGTTCTGCAACACCTCTAGAAGATGTGGCAGTTGATGTGACATAATAGCTTATACCAGGGCCTGTCACAGAGCTCCTGATCTCTCTTAATGCTAAAGTTCTATGTTACAGAAAGGGTAATCATTGACACTAAGCGTTGTTCCTCCAGTTTCTCCATGTATATAACTTGTCCTTTCTCAAATGAACATCAGAGCCTACCTGTGTTAGCTATTTGCTGCTTTAAATTAAGGTGGGTATTAAACCTATTGACATTGTGCCTGTATTTAGCTCTTCATAGGGTGAACCACAAATAAAGACAACTGAAAGCTCAGAATTTCTCAGGCTTTGCAGTGGAGTTTCACATACCTGGAATAATACATCTCCCAAGATGCTGCTACTTCAATCAAATATTGTGAGAGAATCCCATTAGGCCTTTTCAGGTAGCACCTGCTTGCTGCACAGCCCATAAGGCAGGTGGCTGGAACAGCATTACACAGACACTGCACTGTCGGAAGCGGCAGCAACCGAATGTGAACAGTAACACCCTTCCCTGTTTTACCATAGCACTAATTCACACATAAAAGGTGAAATGCTGAAGCTGCATCCAACATCAGCTTCACAAAACTGTCTCTACAGGGGACTTTTTCACCCTGAACAGGCTGCTTCACTACTTAGCAGTACAGTCTTGATAAACACAAATGAGGAAGAGATGGTTCTCACCTGTTGTGAGGATAAATTTATTCTTCCCAGGGAGACACTTGGAAGAAAATTTTACTTTTATCCTGTGTGTTATAAGCTCTAAGTTTGCCGCAAGATCTTTACAGGGCCCTCAGTCTACCTGCTCAGAAGAGAAGCTCTTCCATCAATGTTTCTCTCTCCTGCCAAACTCCACAGTATTTCTGCATAGCTCACAGAGCACAGAGCAGGCAGCTGGGACAGAGGGTCCGAGAAAGCTTTAGGACTCTCACCATAGGACAGATATATTCTCCCAACTAAACCAGTTCCACAGGAAAGGCTGCAAACAGCACAAAAGCCCAACCAGCCTCATGCTTGTCACCACTCCATACCTCGGATCAGTAATTCCATCAGTATCCTTTTTACTCTTCCTTGTCACTCTGGATGGGTTTTAACTGTGTGGTTTCAAGCTCAACCATTACCTTTCCCCAAAATCACTTCAAATGCTTTTAAAGCAATGTTCACATTTGAAGAAGGGAAACTTCAGAAAACTCACTCATGCACAGGTTAATGAGGAGCCACAAGCCCTGCTGACACTGCCTGCCACTGCTGCTCTGCATTCGGAGCCACAGAGAACCTTATGCCACCACCACTGTGGCTTCCCCTCCTACCACAGCACTCTACACCCAAAGCATATGGCAGAGTTTAAAGGTCAAACAGAAAAAAATGCAGAATAGTGACATGAATAATTTGTTTCAGTAATTTAGTAACACTGGTTTATTGTGATTATTGCTACAAGCTTCGTATTTACAACTGTGATCTTTCTATCTCTGAATAATTTATATCCAGTGATCAGTGATGCATGTGGTAGAGAATCAGAAAATTACCTTCTCCAGTGCTCCCTGATTTAAAAAGAGAACATGTTTTCCTATCCAATTATATTGTTTCTCTGCGGTTTGCTTTTAAAATGAACAGAACTACCAAGCCAAGAGACTCTGAACATCCAGCTTGAATAGGAGCAGCAAGATGATCTACACTTAAGATGTAGCAGACACACCTGTAAGACATGCCAGTAGATTCCACCTTCCTTACAAGAATCCAGAAAGTGTCAAGAAGATGGGAAGAATCGTCTTTTTCACCAACTCACACAGTGCTGCAAATTAAAACTAAAACCAAACTGACAACAACAAAAACAAATAAAAAACCCCCAAATCAGACACTTCACTCTACAACCCCTTACACAGCAAGCTGAACAAAGAGAAGGAGCTGAGGAGGAATAAAATTACACCTTGTGATACTCACCTTAACTGCATGCAGGCAATAGGAATCCTGAAGGGCATTGAGGAAAGTCTGTAACTTCAGAGACTCAGAGTAAGAGGTGATCTATGAATATTGAAGACAAACCATCAGATGGATAGGAGATTGGTAGCACTAAAACTGGGAGGAAAAAAGGTAGAATACGTGGAAAGTTTTACGAAAGGGCATTAGAGCCAGGGGCGAATACCAAAGGAACTTTCATTAGCCATTTCATAAGCTGATATCCTCTTACAAGCCCTCCTAGGCAGAGATAATCATGCTCAAAACTTCCAAGTAACAGCAATCAACAAGACCAATATAGTTTACAGACCAAAAAAAAAAAAAAAAAAATCCGGAATTTTGATTTAACATACAGTGATCTACCAAAACAGGGCTGTAACGTAATCAAGCTGCAATCATGGCAAGCAAGACTGGAGGGAACCTTTCCTTAAGAAGTAGCAGTATCTGGAACAACATTGGCAACAACGGGCTTAAGGGACTCATCAAAAGCATCTATTCCAGCCTAGAGCTGCAATGTCAAGGCTTCCACTAAAGAGCTCAATCAGTGTGTGCGGTGCATTACAATCCAGCTTCTCTGCAAGATCAAGATAGGTACAGAGACAACCTGGCCTCCAGGAAACTCTTGCAGACACAATACCTCAGACAAGGTAGAATTTTCGAAGATCCAACAAAGTGTTTAAAAAAGAAAACAAAAGAAGCAATAAAAAAATCCCATGTCTGCTTCCCTGTCTAGCCATGCAGAACACAAGCACAAGATTTATGAATCCTATCTCAGGAAACCACCACCTTAGTAAAAATGATGCACAATACTCCCCAGTCCCAGCCAAGCAACAGATGTGAGCCAGTGCTAATTCCCCCTTCCAGGAAAGGCAGAGGCAGAGACAGAGACAACAGCTGCACTGGGTGGGACCAGGCCTCACTCAAAGACAAGATGAAGCATAAAACTGCCTTTTGACTCGACCTTTACAGATATTCTTTGAGTCTCTTCCTTCCTGGCAGGCTTAGGTCAAACCTGAGTTGCAGATCCTGGAAGGCACTTTCCCAGTTAATGTTGGATGGCTTTGAAGCAGCAGTGTATGATGGAGAGGCCAATGTAGTTTCTATAAGCACAGTTTCTAGAGACTAAAAAGCTGGAGAAGGTGCTCTCAAAAATTCTTTATAAAGAGATATATTAGAGGAGCATTAAGGTATGATCCTGCTATATTTGCAAAGCAGGAAAGTTTAGCACACTGGAAAAAAGGCAGACATTAAGATGCTTATGCTTTAACAGATGAAAACCAGGAAGAAATATGCTGACCCTACACAAGCTCCAATATAACAGATAGAAAAGCAAAATACATGATGTGTGGCCTAACAGCTGCAGTACTTTGAGCTGCCAAACCCAAAACTTATAGAATATTCCTTTTGCTGATTGAAATCTGTAAGACACTTCAACATCTGTTAGAACAAGATGCTTGTTTACCACATTCCCCTACAAAACAGAATGATGTTTCTTACCTAATGTACTGAAGAATTTTTAGATGAAAGAGGGATGTTTATGAGATCCATGCAGGATATAATTGAAAGAATATTTCTGGATAAAGATACCATATGTTTTGTATTTCTATCAAACCCATAAATATCTCTGTAACAGTTTGGGCCCATAAATACCATGATTGGGAAGAGTTTTACGCATTTGCTTAAGTCTTTTATTACTTTCAATTATCAGTTTGCTAACAGCATCTCATTTTTCTCCCACTACACAGCAGTATTCCCAAGGATAAATTCTGAGAAGTCAATAAGATCACTGGAATGTGTGCAGAACTGAGCAGTGCTGGGGCAGAGATAGCAAATCCTGCCCCACCCCAAATGCCATGTGTTCTCTACAGTATGAGACCAGCAGGATTCATTTGCTGTCTCAGGTATGATGGGGAAAGCCTTATAAATGCAAAGCTCCAGGAAGTCCCAGCTGCACAGCAGAGCTGTGTAATGTAATTCTTCCTGCACAGCACATTAGCAGGAAGAGTGGAATGTAAGGATACAGAAAAAAATCTAAGTTCCTAGAGAGACAGAAATTATGATACCTTATGACTGACCACATAGGAAATTCTTGTTGGCTTAAAAATAAATAATAAAATAAAAAACATCAGTGCTTTCCAAATCCTACCCTTGGAATAATTTTTTCCTTGCTATGAACAGGAGAAACTGCCAGTATTTTAGTGAGAGATGCCATTTTCACTATCTTTTTTCACTGTATTGTGGTAGTACAAAAGCTCTCTTTGCCTTTGTTTCAAAAAAAGCTATTTTAGTATTAGTGTTGTTGAAATTTGATTTGTGCACTACTTTTCCATTCCCTCACAAAGATAGGCTCCCAAGAAAAATGAGCCTTTTCAGCCTTTGCCTTTTCAGCTTAACTTACACAATAGTTTTATTCCACTGATGTTTCATGTAGTTAAAAAATTAGAGAACGTCTCTGCATAATTAATACAAGCCTTGTAATTCACATGTGCACTGTTCTGTGATGCCAATAATGTTCTTCAGATGCACAGACATTAAAACAGGGTTTAAAAGTTGAAGAATCCAACAATATGCATCCACCCCATACAGAAGCTATTGAGGTCAGCTGAAAGAGTGCAGTTATGCGCTTCACTGGAATTTTTCTAATGCCAGTGTCATTTAAAAGCTTTGAAGCCCTGCTGATCTCTCCATTTTGCACACAGATCACCACATGCCCCAGACCCTTACCAGGTGAAAGCCAAGAGTGTTCTGTGGCACTCCCCCAGCTGGGGACTTTGAGGGATATCAAGAACTCCACCACTAAAGAAGACAGTATGCCATCCTCAAACAGTTCCATAATCAGACTTCTACAACTTTCTATAAGCTATAAAGAAGAAAAAAAAAAGGTAGAAAAAAATTATTTCTGGAATTGAAGCCCAAGTTCAAATTCTTCACCCAAATTCAATGGCAAATGAGGAATTTAAACAGGGTTCCAAGTTCAATGACAAAATTCTCCAAGCCTGTGCCCCACAGTACCAGTTCAAGTTTTCAGAAACTCAGTAGTGAATACGCAAGTTCATTTTCCAGACAGTGCAAAACTGTACACTGCTTTTTTAATCTTTTTACTTTTTTCCAAGATTGTATTTATTTCAGGTAATAGTATAGGATTATAACAGGGATAAAGAAATTTATAAGTGTAGATGTTCCTGATGGAACAGCTACTCACCACCTAATTGTTAAAGACTAATTCTATCACCATTGCTCAGGCAAAATAGCAGCTTGTAAGTAGCCCTTGATTTCCTATTGCTCAAAGTACCTACTGATCACAAGGACACCAACCTTTCACCTCACCATTTTAATTAGATTTTTATCAAGTGTTTAGGTCCTATTGGAATAGAGCTCCCACCCAGTCTGAGTCCTGCAGGGTGAAGATGCCAGTGCCAAACAATACCCAGCATCCTAGCATGGGATGTCCATCTTTCTGGAATCCACAGGAGCCATCAAATCGGACAAATGCCAGTGGACAGATTCAAAAAGCACTTCAAAGTTACTCCAAGCAAGAAATAACATCTGGTTTAGGGCAGAATTCTTCCAGTGATTTGCAAGAGATTTACAGTTACTGCATAAAAAGCAGAAAAAGCCATTTGGAATAGTGATTTTTCCAGGACAGTCAAAGTTTCCTAGAAAAAATAGTCCACACAACTAAATTGACCACTGGGACACAGGAGCAGCTGACTCCCTGCACCTTCTGACTCACAGCTTCCAAAGGATGAGAAGACCCACATGGTTTAGAAAAGACTGCCATTATCAGAGGAGCGTGAGGTAATCCCCACAGCCCTTATGTGAGCCAAGAGCCTCTAAACTCCAGGAGACAAAATCACAGTGATCTGTGTAAACCAGCACTTGTAGCACAGAGCCAAGGACAACAGTCATGCAAAGGGTGAGGGGGAGAGGCAAGAAGGGCAAATGGGCTGTGCTTTATTGTGTTAGATGCAAACTATTGTGCTACAGGACCAGATGGAGATATGTACAGAATTGACTTATCGTGAAAACTTCAAGGGACCAAAATCAGCACAGATGGCTGGATGTGTGCAGGTTAGAAAACAGGCTCTCCACAGACCTCGGGTTCAAATCATGCTGTTCCTCTTGGACTCTTTCCATAGCTGGCAGCACGTCTGGAACTACCTGCAGCAAAAAAGCAATGGGCTTTCCCCATTTTCTAACTGTTCACTTCCTGTGCCTACTGCACCAAAACCACCAGGAATTTGCTCTCACAGGAATGAATGACACCAGCATGGAGAGTCACAAAAGCCCTGCCTAAACGAGATGTTTCTGACACATTCCCAGTGGCCTGGACCAAACTGCAGAGTTATGAACACCCCAAGTGACAGCCCTGTTGCTTCACAAATGGATTTCAGGGGACTGAGAGCCACCAACAGCTAGATACGTTCTGGACATGTGTGCAGCAGCGGCCCTAGCTAAGCATCATTCCACTCAAGGCTTCCCTGCACAAGCTTGCACGCAGGTTAAACTAGTGCAACGTTTTCAGTTCAAGACAATTCTGAAGAGGAAATGAGTCCTGGACACCTACACCCAGGCAAAGCTCACACAAACGGCAAGGTCAAGGCAGCCCTAAGCCTGGTCTGATTTCTTGTATTTTGGTTTCCCAGACACATTATTAAAGACCAGTTTTTATATTCTGTCTTATATAAATACCACCTCTAAGGATTAGTCTTTTGAAGTAGGTTGTTTCAGTGCAATATTTCAGAACATTTTTTCTTAATGTCAGATGTAGTTCATGTTACTCAACTACCATATTTTCTTCCAATGTATTTTCTAAGCTTTTCCCCCCCATCAGTTGTTGTAAGTCAGTGCTTTAGGACATTTTGAGCTCTGGGACAGCACACAGTTGGCTTAGTCTGACTCTGTAGAAGTAGTGTTCTGCTCAGAAATCTAGGGCAGAGCCAGGTAGGCTGAAGGTAAACTGTAGAGTACTCACACAATCACTTCCAAGGGTAGTTTGAAGGAGGAGGAGACAGTGAGAATGCTACAGATTACCGCTAGATCTGGACATTTGGACCTCAGAATAAGGAATCTCAATACACAGATGCCATTCAGAAAAGAATGCTTCTGTGCTCTTTGCCAGGATAATTGATAGAACTTTTTACATGCCTTAAGTAAGAGGATTGATTTACTAAGAGTGCTTTGGTAGCATGTGACTATAGTCTATTGGAAGAGTTACTCCTTTATTTCTACTGAATCCCTCATATCCATCTTTAGAAATAACATTGGAGAGAAGCCAAACAGGAAATAGGATTTCTAGATCTGCCAAAATATCAATTGATTAGCTTGGATATTGAGAAAAACCACTAATATTGTTTTTCTTGCTTAAAGTTGTTTCACAGTTGATACACAAAAATGTATTCACCTTTTAAAATACATGCAAAACTGCCAGCAACAGAAGAATGACTGTTTCCCATACGCAATCTTTGTGCTAAATCTGAAGGGCTCACATTTTCCAGAACATTATTTCTATTCATCGCAGTGCAAGACTTGACACTGCAATGACTCAGTATCACAATTGCCTCTGTGTGATGTGTCCTAGCACCCATTATTGTATTCTGATCTGTTATGCCAGGTTAAGAGTCTGGAAGAAGCTTGTTCCTGTAAAAACATCTGGATAAAGACCCAAGCTGATGGTTATTTGCTGCAATCAAACTGGAGATGTAGTGGGCCTAGAAAATTCTGAGGCCTGAGACAGAAATGTGGCTGTGAGAATTGTTTTGAGTCCATGTTGCACAGCAGTTTCGGCTTCAACATGCATGGTTTCAAAAATTTTTCCTGTAAGAACAGTATTTATGGAAGTTACAAAAGCACTGACCCAAGAGTGCAGCTTCTGAGTATATCGCTGATTCCCTTGCAAGAGTCTGGCAGAACTAATTTACTCCATTAAAGACCTCAGTGAAATAACCCTTCATAGGTTGAAAAACTTGAGCTTAAAACTTAAAACATACTGAATTTAGAATATAGTTTTCTATTTCTCTGCTTTCTGTCTGTGGATTGGGAAGCTTCATGAAAGCAGAGATGTTTCAGTAGAGTTTATCTGCCTTCCAACCACCATCCTGGAATGACAATCAGTTGTGCACTATAGCACAGTAATTACATAGACAGTACAGTGGCCAGTAGATGGTCAGGATGGTAAAAGAACAAGTAGAAGTTCTATAACTGTTTGAAAAAACTGCTTTCTATAATTACAGTGCTGTAAATAAAAAAGGAAGCTCATCTATTCCCATTCAGATCTGGGGCTCCTTATACAACCTTTTTTTGTGCAATATTATATTATTTTTAATGGCCAATACCTCTCACTGCCTCTAGTGAAGATACTGTTCCAGTACAGAATATAAATTTAGGATGGCATATAAGAGATACCACCCAGCTCAGCTTCAGCTCTAAAAATTTGGATTGACTGGCAAGTGAAACTTGCCTTTGACCCATTTTCCCAAAGATTTTCTCAGTACCAAATGCTTTTTTACCCAGGATATCATTAGGTCTAATAAGTTCATCACTATTTCATTTCAAAAAAGCTTACCTAGAAGTGTTCTAATCAAGAAGCACTTCTAGGCAAGCACCCCAGAAAACAGAAGGCCCTGACCCAGGACAGCAGGGGACAGGAGAGCAGCCCCGTTTTCCTGCTCCCAGAATCAGAAACATGACTCTGCTTTAGCTCGTTTGTCCTTGTACAAACACACCAGCCAAGGAATGGAATTCAACTGTGCCACTGGCAGCCACTCACCTTTCCCAGAAAGAGCAGGTTGCCAGTACAAATAAAGACCTCAGCTGCTGCTGGGAACATTGTTGTACTAATGTTTTTCTACTCACCACACATTTTTTACTTTTACAGAACATGTCACAATCTCAAGACTCTTACAAACTTCAATCTCCCTTGAAGATTGCAATTCACTGTCTGAGAAATGATGGGACAAATGGAGACAAAACTTGTAATATAAAAGTTACAGAAGAGAGAAATGGAAGTTCCATCTTGAATTAAAAGGGAGATGATGCAGCCGCACGGAAGCACTAAGCAAGGAGATGAGGGAGGGTTTGATTGCCAGTCCTTACAATAGCTCTGAAGTCCTCTGTGAACAGCAATAACAAAACTGAGCACTACCACATTACGTTCTTCACTTCCAAGGTCCAAGTCTTGGAGAAATCCTAAGCAAACACTAAGAAGACATACTAACATCAAACACATTCTAAAATGAATTTTTACAGGTTTCAAATTGCATAAAAGCATTTTGCTAGAACTTCTTCACAGCTCATTAGGTGTTCAAAGTGAAACAAGGAAATTACTCTAAATTTAAGTATTATTCTTACTTTGGAGATGGAAACACACCTTCATGTGCTTGGAACAACAGAAGAATATCAGTAAACATAGGGGGGTTAACATCAAAATGCAAAACTCAGCACTTTAGTACTAAAATCACCAATTGCCAAATCCTGGGAGAGATTATAAGAGAAGTCATGTCTTAGACAACACTGAGTTGCATTCACCAGTGTGACTGGCCTTAATGGACTTGTCTTGGTGCTAAAGGTAAAACCATAATAATGTCTTCTCAATAACTGGAGGTCACCAGCAGCTGGGGATTCACCACTGGCTTCTGGATATGCAGGCTGGAGAGCATTTTGAGAATGGGTCAAGCAGGCATTTTAAATGATTGCTTGATAATATCCCAATCACAGCTCCATCTATCACGTGTACATTACAGGGGAGTCGAGCCATGCATGAACACCACAGAGACTTATGTAGTCAAATATGGAGGGCTGAGGATGTTTGCCTTGCTTTGCAACACACTAATGTATCTGAAAGTATTATTAAATCTATTAAGCAGCTGGCTTGGTGCAAAGGAGAATAGATGCTCTCTTTTCTTGGATGGCACTATACCTCCCATTTCAGTGACTCATTCCTCTTAGCCTTGAGAGAAGCAGCCTTCTTTCCTGGCTTACAAACACATTTGTGAAGTATCTGGCAGAACTGGAGACCTCTGCTCAGAATTCCTTCCCTTATCCTGCTTCCTTCTCAACTCAAACAGGCACTTAAAAATATCAGTAGCCAACCATAAATATTTTTATTATTGTTTATAACTTTGTTGGGTGGGGGGGAGGGGAAATCCATCCTTAGAAGATCTGTGAGAAGGTCACACATTTAAACTGCATCTGTTGAAGAGCTAAGTATGTTTCCTGTGCTTTCCATATCACCAGCCAGTCCAGGTGCAAATATCTCACTAAAGCCTACAAAAAAACTCAGTCACAAGATTTTCACCACAAGTTACAGGAAAGTAGTACTATTTCTTGAAATGCAGATGCTAGACTGAAAGTGTTTCTTAATGGCATATTTACATGCTTGATGCTAAAATAGGAACTAACCCAAATGTCTGCATTTTTAATGAAAAAACATGATTGACCCAGTTTTTAATCACACAATCTGGTTAAAACCTTCATGTTTCTCAAAGAACATTGTGCTTTCTGAATCTATTTAAATTTACATTCACTGTAGTTGATTTTTTTTTCTCTCTCTTTTTTTTTCCTTCCTTTCCACTGTTTTCCTTTACTAGGAACTGGATGATGTCATAAATGCAAAAAAACCCAAATGAAATTTCAACCTGAAACTCACTGGAAAGATTTATCAAAGATTTTGGGGTAAAAAAAAAAAAAAAAGGTTTACAACAGCTTCTATGAGTTAATTTTAGATGTTTCCTCTCTATATTTATACACATGCACACACACTATATATAGTAAAGAACATATGGTTGACGGTACCTCATTCTCATTGCTCCATCTCTCTAGTACCATTTTCACAATTTCACTAAATCACCACTGACAATCACAGCAATACATCCAAGATCTGGAATAGTGAACACTGATTCCAAATGTCAGAGGCATTAGTGTCTCATGGACAATTCTTCCCTATGATAATAAAAGTACTCTCATCCTGATGATCTGAATAAGTGAAAGTTCATTTGTTCTGAAGGTAGTTTCTCATGATAAACAGCTTTGCAGACGTGAATTTAAACTTCTGCTTTGTTTTGGGTGACAAACAGACATCTCTGCAAATAGACATATAACACCAATGGCAGGAATACAAATGCTTCAGGTTCTTCCCTGAATCATATACAGGGAGCATCTGGAGAAGCTGATATAAGCAAAGATTGCACTATCAGGGGCTTCAGTTCTGCTGCTTTAAGAAGCCCCCTTTCAAGTGTCTTCATAGGAAGCAATTTGTGTCAAATGCTAAAGCCTCTTTTAGCAGGTTCAGCTTCATCACAAGTTGGTTATTAATGACAGCATTTTCAGTGTATGAAAAGGAAACAAAGCTGGGAGCTGGTCCAGAATACAGGTTCTGTCTGAGTGCTGACTGAAATTTCCTCAAGCAAACTGATTTCATCAAGCAGGGCACTAAAGGATCACAACAGAGAGGAGAAAGCAAAAACAGGGACCAGCAGAATACAAGAAGATACTTCTCCGAGATAACCAATTTCAACAAGAGATTATAATGTCTGAGATAAAGGAATTGCTAAGTATAGATGTCTTTCCAAGTCCTTCAGGACAAATAGCATGATTACAAAAAACAGTCACTCTCTAATGATAAATTATGTTCTGACCTCAGTGACTATCAACATTAAGATAACTGAGGTTTGCTTTTAAGTCAACATTTGAGCCACTGAAGTGACAGGTTTTGTATATCTGTAACCAAGCATAGCTCCAGCCCCAGGCTTTGTGAGGTGTGAATGTTCTGCTTTCTGTTAATCAACCTCCTACTTATACTTAGTCCTGAACAGAAATATTAAAGTATCACAGGACTGTCATCCTAAGAGATAAAAAATATCTAAATAGGCCCACAACCTAAATAGGCCTGACTCAGTGACATCTATATTCAACCTTTATGTATATGAGACATGGACAGGCAATAAAGCCAAACACTTTAGTATAAATATGCAATTTGGATATTTAATTGGTATAACTTTAGTGTTTTTCCCCTAGATGCTGATGCTAGGAGATGGCTGAGCAGGAAGTGCAGCCTATAGGGACAGGGGTGCTCTTGGCAGTCTCATGATGTTTGCAGTTCCAGAGAGTAAAACAGGGCACTGTTCCCTTCAAGCAGACTATGCTTATAGTGCATGAGATTAAAACACAGACAAGCCACATTCAATCATTTACCAGCAGTACTGGCTAACTGAGGAGGTCCCAGTTGACTGGAGGTCAACACATGTGATGCCCACCTACAAGAAGGGTGAGAAAGATGATCTGGAGAACTACAGGCCTGTGCTGGGGAAGGTCATGGACCAGATCATCTAGGGTACCATTATGCAGCACATACAGGACAAAAGGGGATCAGGCCTGGACAGAAGGGATTCAGGAAAGGCTGGTCCTGTTTGACCAACCTGATCTCCTTCCATGACAAGATGGCTTATTTAGTGGATGAGGGAAAGGGTGTGGACTTCAGCAAAGGCTTTGATACTGTCTCCCACAGCATTCTCCTGGAGAAGCTGGCAGCCCACGGCTTGCACAGGACCACCCTTCACTGGGTAAGCTGTCTGGATGGCAGAACTCAGGCAGTGGTGGTGGTGAGAGTTAAACCCAGCCGGGGCCAGTGACCAGTGTGGTACCCCAGGGCTCAGTGTTGGGGCCAACTCTGTGTAACATCTTTATCCATGGGCCAGACAAGGAGATCAAGGGCAGTCAGTTTGCGGATGACATCAAGTTGGATGGGAGTGTTGAGGGCAGGAAGGCTCTGCAGAGGGATCTGGACAGGCCGGATCAATGGGCCAAGGTCAAAGGCATGAAGGTTCAATAAGATGAAGTGACAGGTCCTGCGCTTGGGCCACAACAATCCCATGCAGTGCTACAGGCTGAGGACAGAGTGGCTTTTCTAACCTAAACAATTCCATGATTGTCCTTTCTTCATCTGGAATTTTTCTCAGCTACCAGGAGAACTATACAGCCAAAGCTGTGCAATGGCATGATCTGTTCTTATCTTACTAAATTTAAAATACAAATATATTTAAACTATTTGCTGCCATCATTAAGCATTTTCCTGTTCTGACAGTTGCTTGCTATGATTCAAAGGAGCATCTATCTTGTGCTTTTCTTGGGGTTGCATGTATAACATGCACTTCACTGGAGCCAAATTCCAATGAAACAGGTATCTGCTTTTGCTACCTTTGCACAAGTAGCATTTACCATGTGTAGTGCAACAGGATTGATGGGATAGCTTGACATGCAGTGAAGTTTTGTTGAATTGGACTCTAATGCAACTTAACATGAATGAAAATCAAAACAGTCACAGCTGGATTTCAGTTCGTGCCTCATTCAACGCTAGTCAGGCACAAACTGCAGTAGGTTTTTATGCAGGCTATAAAAAATTCAAATTGTTATTGTACTATGACTTCACCATACTGAATTTTTAATACTTACAGAAAAACTTTAGGTAAACAATCACAGAAGATACTTAAATTTTCTATGACTGTTCAAGAATGGGAGGTGTTCTTGCCACTGTACAAGTATTTTTCTGAAAAATTAATCAAAATATTTGTGACTAAGCTACCTTTTGAATTCAATACATTTATTAATACTGTTTCTGCAAGATGTTTCTGAATTTAATTTAAAATATTAAAAGCCTAATTTTTTGGGTTGGAAAATCTGAAATATATTTTTATATATTGCAATTTCAGGTTTTTTTAATATATTTCCATTTGACTTTATACTACAAAAGAAGTGTAGGGACTACTCTGACATTCTATAAAGGGCTCTCCCTGTGCCCTGTGATCAAATATAATGATAAGCTGTATGTCTTATCTTAAATATTTGACTTTAACTTTCTCACTTCCGAGATCCAAAAAGACATAACATTACCGGCCTGGATATATTATACCTGATTTTATGGCTTCACCATGGTAAAGTCACAGTATCTCCCAAGGACACAGGGTTTCCAGATGCACTGAAATTATCAGTGCTACAGTTTTTTTACATTAAAAAGCTTGTAAATTTCCACAGATTTCCTAAGATTAATTACTGGGACTGATCATAAATTTTGTTATCAGTGTATGACAAATTAGACTTATAAATTAAATACTGCATCAACTCAAGTTCTTCTGCAGAACAGAGTAAGCTGCTCAGGTATTTAGGCATCAGTGGAATCCCACTCGTTGCTCTGCAGTTGATGTCGCCTGGAACCAGGGAATGCAGACATACCTTTAGGATAGGCAGATTTTTAGAATAAAAAGAAGTTTTGCACAGCCCATTAAACAAAAAGGTGCATTAATAAAAAGCTCTTTTTAAATCCACATCAAACAGAAAGAGGAGCTGGCTTAGACTGTCTCTATTCCCTAGCAGCTTCAAGAAAGAACTGTGAAAAACTGCTCAAAACTCTCAGTTTGCCTCTATTTCTCCTCCACACCATCCTGGATAGCACAGGGTGCCTGATCCAAAGCTCCAATCAGGTTGTCTCTGTTGATTTTGGCTGGCTTTGAATCATGCCCAAAAGGAGGGAACACGGCCTGCCTTTAAAGAGCACTCAGTCACAGTACCCTACAAAGGGTATTTAAGCAGCAGCCTAAGAACTGCATGGAGGACTGGCTGTCAGCTTTCACAAAACGTGCCAAACACACCCTGAGTTTTATTGTAAAGAAGGTAAGGATCAGTTTCGAGATCTTAAATTATGCTTTCCTTGTAAATAAATAACGACAGACTTATCACATAAACAGCTGGGGAACCCATCAGCTCTTCAGCAGTTCTGATCTGCAAGGCAAGCGCACCTGGCTGGGAACTTGATGTTTGGCTTAAATCACAAATGGTCTCCTACTTTAATAAAATATTTACTTCCTTCCTAGTGCTCTACTGCAGAGCACATTTTACCTGAGAAATTCAAGTTGCAGTCACCTCACCTGGTTAGCAAACAGCTTCCTTTTATCCTGGTGATGGAAGTTTGCTTTGAATATCTTGCTGTTAAATCTACACTTGTTGCTATATACTAGCAACTCCTGAATTTGATGCAGCACCTCATCTAATGCTAGGCTATCTCAGGACCAGAACTTTAAAGCACTCAGCTCTTTTCAGCAGCTGACCACCATTCAGACATTACTGCTTCAGCTCATTCTTAGGCTCTCCATGGGAGAGTCTGCAATAAGTGGCACCCCACTAATATCTTCCACCCAATAACTAGCACTTTGATTTCTTGGATGCCATGGTTCTTGATTGCTACTTCACCCTCACTGGACTTATCCGCTGCAGTCCAAGAAAAGTATGCTGCAAATATACACTATTTTCATAGATATTGGCCTTGTACAGATCTGCAAAAATAACCTTATCCTAAAGTCCTTTCAAGCTCTTCAGGCTCTCCTTGCTTGTTTCATAGCCTGAGGTCTGTCTTTTCTAAAACACTTTGACCACCAGTAGGTGAACAAAGCGTCTAAATCAAAGTACTGATCCCTTCAGCTGCCCCAAAACCTTGTTCTCTGTGAGGCCATCCCATTCAGACAGCCTCAGACAATGAGTTTCCTGTAATTCAATAGATAGCTTTAGCACATTTTTGTTAATATATATATAATTATATATAATATATATTATGTTAATATGTTATATTAAGGCCTGCTCAGATTGTCCCTTAGCTGCATCCAAAGGTGAAGTGTGACAAGGTTCCTCTCGGCTAACAGCTGACAGAAAGCACAGCAACCATTTGTTATACTTGGCTTATATAAATCTGCATTCACAGTTTGCACAATAATTTCATTAAGCATCAGGCAGGGTGATGAAGTTCAAGTAGCACAAAAGAAAGGAGCATTCTTCCTTGTGAAATAGTTTTGTTGACATTCTAGAGTTTGATTCAGATATTAGGTGTTTAAAAAAGTTACCTTTTACCTTTTAAATCGCTCTTGGTACAGTATCATCCAGCCAGGTAAGATCAGTAAAGCTGAAAATAGAGCAATTATTGACAACTCACAACAACTGGCAAACTGATCACTAGTTTGTACTTGATGGAGGTTGACCTGGATGCTGCACTGATAGCTGAGAAGTCTATCATTGACAGCCTTGCCTAGAAGGTCTCTCAAAGGAAGAGCCATTATAGTAACAAGTCAGCTAAAAAATATTAAAAAACCTTGCTTTAAAATACTCTCAAGTCTCCTTATGCAGTTGCTTTCTCATAAAACACTAATATCATTTTAGCAGATGGTTACAGCTGTTTAAGGCTGAGTTGATTATATAATCAAAAAAAAATTCAATTCTGCTTGAACATTATCCAGAGAAGCCACTGTCTGTAATGCAAGACCTTAATGCACCCCTAAAAAAAAGGAAAGATTTGGACCTTAATCTCTCTTCTTGCTATTTTATTTTATGGTGTTATTTTCATACCAGTCACATCATTACAAACATATAAACACCAATGAATTTCTGCGCTACAGGTCTACATCATTTGTAGGGGTGCTGGGAAGTTCTCAGGCCATCAAGTGAGCTCAGTATTAACCACACAGTTCATGCCACAAAACTGTGTGACATGGACTTCAAACACTTTGACAGACAGCACTCATTTTGTAATTAATCACAGACTTGGTGCCCTCTTGCTTCAAGGCTGAAAACTTGAGTAAGAAAAATTGTTTCAGTATATTGTACATCCTACAGCTCTTCCAATCTCTGCATGACTATCAGTGACTGCAATCCCTGATCTGCCACATGTGATATTTGATGCCTGAGGCAGACAAGGTAAATTACATGCACATCAGAATAATTTTTTTAAGATTTTGGGTTTAAAGCCCTGCATATAGCACATGGGGTAGAAATACTATGCTTGCCCCTGCAGAACACTAGAGAAGCTGGAGTAGACTGCTTTGTAAGGCAGAAGCTTCTCTGGTCATCATGGGATAACCAGGTTGAAAGGATCTATAGGGGACTACTAAACATCCCTGAATGAGGATACCCTTAGAAAGTAGGTAAATTCATCACTGTACCAAACTCCTTAAGTGTTTACTTTACATATAAGCCAAAGGATCCAGCCACAATTCCAAAAAGGCATTTTCAGGTTGGCCATATGGGGTGAAAGCTGGCTAGCTATTTCTCTAAGTTTAAGATAAACAGTAGACAGGTGGCACTTGCAAATCCCCTGATCTGGCACCTCCACTGCACAAAGCCAGCATCTGACAGCTCATCTGCTCCACAGCCGCACTGCGCTCTAAGAGCCACCCAGCTTCGGGGGAAATAGACCGGAACGCTTGGTGTTACTGTGCACTTAAGGCAGTTTCCAAACCAGGATGAAAGCTCAGCCCCATTAGAACGCCTTCGCAAAATCTGCCTTGGATTTAGTTCTACAGAAAGAGGTTACTCATTGCATTAATATCTTAATCTTTTCAGGTATAACACTATGTCCCTACATTTGCACTAATTTTTTTTTCCTTAGTTATGCCAGAAGCCCTGGAAAACAGACCTTTACTGGAGCAGATAATTCCCTTGCATAATACAGTATCCATCTCCACAAGGCTGCTCTTCCACATCACAACTGTGCTGGCAAGCCGGGGAGAAAGACAGCTGATGAATAATGAATGGATGTTAGAGCTTCCAAATAACAACACTGCTTAAGAGAGAGGATGAAAGATAAATCTGCACTCCTGCACATCCTTTCAAATACCATCTATTTAGCACTTTGTTCCATGCAGTTTTCCTAGCCCATACATAGATATTTAGGGAGAATGCATGGGAGGGCATGGGTCTTTCAGTCTGACAAAGTCACTTAATGTATGTAGAGGTAATTTGAGATCCCATTTTAAAAGAAATAGATTAAATCATTTTCTTGCATTCCGAGAATTGCACAGCAGTGTCATCCTACATGAGAAGTAGCTGTAAACCAGTTAGAAGCTCAGGGTCTTGAACATAACTTGTTTTCAGAACTATAGTTTGCAGATTTAAGGACTCAATCAACAGGTCTCCTTTAATCTTTTAGCTTATTTAGAATATGCTTAAAGTGACTTTCAACACACCATGTAATATGGTTAACGTGGATCAGTTTTGATATGTAGCAACCTCAATCATTTACAGTTTTTGAACATCAGATATGCTACTTCTGAGGTCTGGAAAGCAGCTGCTATCTGGACTTAAATCTACCCTTATTTTCAGGAACTCTTCTCTATAGCTCACTTTGTCCATTACTCCTCTAAGCTCACTTACATACTGCAAATCTCAATTTGCTCTCTCTTCCTAACTGCCAATTTTCTCTGCAATGGATACATTTCTTTCCTCCATGTAACAGTCCTTATCTCTCATCCCCTCCCAAGGGACGTGTTAAGTTCTTCCTAATCGTCCATAGTTACTCTCACATACTTACTCTTTTCTGAAAACCTCCTTCCAATAAAAGCAATATTACGTAGATCTATCTTCACACTGCTCCCTTGGAGCACGTCTGTTCCCATTTTGTTCTACTGATGTGTTTTCTGCTAAATGATTTTACATAGATTGTGAAGGAAAATGGCACACTTGCCAGGAATACAATGATTTCTCTGGATATTAAAATAGAATAAATAATCAAATAACCTCTTAGAAAAAGTATTATTAGTCAGAAGCACATATAGATGTGTTTAAGCATTGAAAAATTAAATGGATAATTAACGTCCCACAACATGACATTTTTCATCTTGAAACGTGTCCTTCCTTGAAAGCAACCATTTCCTTTCACAGATCAACACTTTTGAAGATACACGTAGGTACCATCCCAACACATATTTGTACAGACTGTACTGAAAGCTCAACACAAACTTTTAACACCAAGTTTGGATCCTGTAATTGGTTCTGACCAGCTAATTAGAGTACATTTTTTGAGGAAATATGACCTAGCAATAGAATGAAACATGGTACTTAGACAAAATACAGGGCAGCTGCAGCTGTCCAGAAATGTATCAAATCTATCTATTGAAGCTGTTCTAGTTCAGATTTTCTGCTTAAAATCCTATTAGGACCTCAAGTGTTTACTTGGCTTCAGCAACACTCTTGCTTAAGAAAATTGAATCTCTCACGGTTTTGCACCTTCTTCTGTTTTTAATCATAAAATGTTGATAGGTCAAAGTGACTTCATTGTTCCAACAATACTTCATGAATTATTACATATCTAGAAAGGCTGACAAAGAACACTACACAATCTGTGAATTTAAAAAGGATCCAACAGCAATGACAGAATGATCACTCATGTTCAGATTTTGTCTCACTTGCCAAAAAGGGCACTGCCCTCCATTTGCAAGTACAGTCCATAGTTCTCTACTTACAACTTTCATTAAAATCCCACATATTCTAGTACTTTTCTTTTCCAAGTTCACCTTAACACACATCATTCAAGTCAGCCTTTTTTCTCCTTTCCCCAGCCTTGCATTTGTATAAGCCTGAGCTGCCATGACAATGTTCCAGGTTCAGCCTCCCCGTGTTTGCTGCCCACTGATGATTTTCTCCACCCTACAACGGGCACTACCCTCTGCACTAACAGCTGCAGCAAGTAAATTCAGGCTCTGCCAGGCCCTTGTCAGACTCTGGAGGTACCCAGGCAATTCAAAACATGCCAGTCTGTGGCTTAGGATGTTACATTGCTCTGACTCCCTTATGTAAAAACTATCAGCATTTCCCCATCTTTCTCTGGCTTAGGTAAAGAGGATTTGCTTACTGTGCCTACTCGGGGGGAAAGAATACTATGGGAAAAATGTGTCCTTTGTGTGGCTCAAGGCAGGGATATTTTCAGTTCAATGCTTTGGAAATTATTTCCCAATTTTATTATTTAAAAATACAACATTATTTTGGAGACAAAGTGTCTTCTTTTTCCTACAAGAATATAGAGGACAGTTGAAGGTGGCCCCTGAAGCTCTTATATGGCTCTGTGGACACAAGAATATATGTCTTAACCACAGTCTCTTGTACACTTAAGCATAAAACCACAATTAAACCCTCACATGGGACATTGCAAACCTACTTCCTACTTAATGAACTGAGCTTGTCTGAGTGGTTCTCCCAACGCCAACTTCTGAAGGGCAACACAGACAGACCAGTTTAGAAACTATGAGAAATATCTCTTTCTATTGAAATTTCAGAGGCGGCCAAAGCTGTGGAGCAAAGAACTTTATTAACAGCACATGCTGGGTGTCTCAGCCTGGGGGAGGGTCTGAGACCCCCGAGGGCTGGGGATCACAGCTTTTATGGTCTTTGACATTTGCATGACCACCCTCTCTTGGAAGCTAACCCCTCCCAGGTCAGGCTTCACTCCCTTTCCTTAAAAGGTGAAAATTCATGGATAATTGGATTTTATTGGCTGCCATAGGCCTGGGGAAGACCCCTCGTCTCTGGGGAGTGTGCCCTTTCTTGGAGGCAAATCCTCTCTGAGCCCACCTCACATTGCTCCTTAGAAGGAGGAGATGTGGGTGCTTAAACCTCATTAGTCAGTTTTAGGTGGGAAAAGCCATTATAGTTTTGCTGGAACTTTCCTTCCTTAAAAGGAAAGGCTGTGAATGCCCAACTCCCATTGTCTGCCTTAGGCCGTAAAGGTAGTCATGCCTTGTTCGAATTTACTACCTGTTTCAAAATCAGCTTGGAAATTTAAAGCTTTAAACAATGTGACTCCCTATCCAGGCCGTCAGGGTCCCCTGGGAATGGGCACAGACAGGACCCTTTGCCCTACATGCTTTCCACCTCACCTGTTTTATACCCCCAGCACCCCATAACTCCCCACATACAAAGTGCCCCCTTGGTAGCCTACACACAGCATGGCCTGCAGGCAACCCAACACAAACTGGCTCCAGGTGTCTTGTCTGTTCTTCTTTCACCTGCTTGTAATAAAACCAGGTTTTTTATTCCTCCCAAAACTATACACTACTAATGCTTATGTGTGGAACCCTGCAGTCCTGAAGCTGAAACCTGACCAGGGACACTGGTAAAGTCGAGAAGACCAGGCAATTTTAGTTATTTATGCCTTATATAATATTGCTTTATTACAGCTGTAAGGGTTATTCAGAGATAGAAAGATTGACTCAAATGGATGGCACACTAGAAATAAGAAGCAATTATGCAGCATGTAAGTCCAGATCCAAAGGGTTACACAGTCTTCCTTTGATGTGACAAGCGTTGTATAAATTTACACCTGCAGAGAAGAATGTGTAGTCCATTTTATAGCATAAACAGGCCTCATTAGGATGATAGCACCTTGGTAACACGCTGTAGGTCCTCTAAGACTGACCTCCCAGACCATTCAGCACAGGAATTTTTACTTAGAGACTTTTGTCAGCATCCTGTCAACTACGGTTTATGAGCTGCAATGACAGCCTCAGTTATCCCCTGAAGCCACTCTAATACATGATTTCAAATTCTTTTTGTGAGGTCCAGCCTAGACTTGAATGCTTATCTGCTAATGTGAAACAAACAGAATTCTTGGCTAATCAGAGAGGTGTTTACTTGTTTCTGAACTGCTATGTTTCCTCTGTCTTTGTAAGGTGTCTCCTCCAAGTGTGTTTTAACACAGGTCCCTTATTCAGAACTAAGTATGTGTCTAGCACTGGGACCACTTATATCATTCAATCAGTTTGAATATTCAGACTCAGATAATCTGAGCTTTTTGTCAGATTTTCACTCAAGAGAAGCACTTCTTGGCTGATCCTTTACTTTGCTGGGACAACATCTCTGAAATCTCTTACCTTTCATGCTGCTACTTCATGGCCTCCTTGAAAAAGAGTTGGCTACTAAATCTGGCCTGTCCATGACTTTCAAGACAAACAGAACAACCACAGGTCCACAAGAACAATCAGTTTTCAAAGTATGCAACTGTTACTTGTGCATGGAGTTGATTTGCACAAATCCTTCCTTGTACTGCTCTCCCAGAGAGCAGCAACATTCATTTTGAGGTCTTATAACTCAGTGACACCTATCAGGTAGAATATTCTGTCTGGTAAAAAACAAAGGTTGGTGTAGACTCATTTGGCAAAGAATAACATTTCAGCAGTCTATTGTTGGGGTCCTCTTTGGAGGTAACTCCTCCATACGAGTAGGATCAACCCTCACCTTCCCATGGATAAGAAATAAATTGCTTTTGACAGATCCAGGCAAGGTCTCCCACCATGTTAAGGCTCATGCTTAGATCATCTGCCAAGGGATTCCTGCTTTCAGCACAAGTGGGTTTAACACTTGTGAAGATAGACGGATAGAGATCCCTTCAGCAACTAACTGGACTGCCCAGCACAGAAAGTCCATACTCTGTTAATAGACATATCTGGAGAAAAATTCACAAACTTGTACCACTGCAGCAACCTACAGTTATTCTAAACAAGAGGAATTCTTCAACAGACCCTTCTAGTTGCTTTGTCATTGACTAATTAGCAAAAGACAAGACACACATTAGAGCCCAACAGTCGCTTTAGGATGGTTGCAATGCTGCCCTAAGGTACTGCACATAGGAGACCGGACATTTAAGGTATTTCTCATTCTGGGGTGCATCTTTCAAAGGACATTGCATTTAATTTCCCTTTCCGCTAGGGCCAACGTTTAAGGAGTTTCTGTCAGCTAATAGCTGGGATATCACATAGTAATTTCAGAAAAATCCAAAGACTGCCATCACAGCTGTCACAAATATGAGTCACTACTGAAAGTCAGTGACAAAGGACTGAGTTTTAAACCCTTACCCTCAAGCTGCTCAGCATTTTGTTACAAAGCAAGGTAGAAAGACCAGTCAGACTGACACGTTTGAGTGTGGTATTCCTCAGCCTGAGGTTTGTTTTCATGTGTCGCTGTTTGTTTTTTCCGTGCTGTTCCTGCACGTGCCTCATTTCATGCTAGAGTGAAGTACTGTTACTTCTCCTTTTAGTTTCCTGATTTTAGGAATTTGTCCTTCCATGTCTTGCCATCAGATGAACTCATTCTTTTTTTTTTATCCCCATTTGCTAATTTTTAATTTGTCCTTTCTTCTTGCAACTGTGTTTTGGGTTAGTTACACACTATCACCTGACAATACAATTAATTTTTTCTGCACCATTTTGCCTCCAAAACAGAGTTGGGGTTTGGTTTTGGTTTTTTTTGTTTTGCTTTAAAAAAAAAAATTAAAAAGAAAACAAATGACAGGTAGTAGCACTAGATTCTGAACCAGCCAGGGCAAAGCCAACTAACACAGCTATTTATGACACCTACTTGCTCCTCTTACACACTGGAAAAGCAGCTATGCTCCTATTTCCAATTCTATACAAACTTCCACTTGTAAACTGCGGGTGGAGGGAACAGGCATGGTTTGGCCCTACCACAACATACAACAAAATAGAAAAACTGACCAATAAAATCCCATAAAACTGAAATGGTTCCACCTGAGAAAAAAATTACATTGGAAAAGCCTTTCCCAGCCTAGCTGTGTGCTTACCTTTATCAAGGCGTGAAAATCTCAGTTCTATTAATAGATTATGCAGCAGCTTTCCACAGTCATTACCAGCGCTGCAAAGCCCACCGGCCAGGCCTGTCAGAAAACTGCCACAGGAAAGGACCACCTCAAACAGCCCCCAGTGAAAAATCTGATATTTGCCACATTAGCACCCTCCAGCTGTGCCATCAGGGGCTATCAGCAGCTCACAGCACCCAGCCCGAAGGTTTCCAGGTGATAGCAGAACAATCTGCTCAACACACATTCCATGTAATTAAACGTTAAGGGATAACCTAAAGCCTCCCACCCAGTGGGGTCCAAAGGCCACTAAAGACTGCTTCTTATAAAGTATGACCAGAACACATTTTACATGCAAAACTACACCCAAGCTCCCTGGAAAAACTGTGCACGCAAAATAACTTGGACTTTTGCATTCTGAAATACATTTTTTCTGATTTTTCTATCTATACAGCTACATGTTGTACCTCAAAGAGTGATGTACAGTATCCTCTGCCTCCGGACACCCCCCATGCAGTAAGGTGCTTGCACCATGCATTGTCAATATTCCTACATCATCTGTTCAGCTCAAGGTAGAGCATTCAGCATGAAAATATAATTAACTGGCACACGTACAAAGTTCAGTACTACAAGTGTAACAATTAAAATAGCAATAATGTCTTACACACAAAAAGGAGTTCTAGCGCTGCTATTTAAAATACCAGGTAAGCTGACTTCAAGAAATCAGGTCATAATTTAAAAATGCCTATATGAGTAGCTTAGTAAATTCCAATAAAATGAAAAGATTTAAGCATATTACAAACACAAGTAGCAGAGGTTAAGGGTGGTGTGCAGAGAAGGACTAAGTAGTTATAAGCCATGACTAAACTACTCTGACTTAAAAAGCTATTTTAAAAGTAAGCAGTAAGTGGATTTTTTAATCCATTCTAGTTAGAGGCATTGAAATTAGTGTCCATAAATCATAAAAAGAGTCTTGTTGGGTGACGTGGACACGAATTAGCCCAGTCGAAGTGGTGGACATCACCATTTTGCAACACTAGTCAAGAGAAACTTCTTTCCCAGAGGTGCTTTCTCCTATGTATTGCTGTGATTTCCATGGCATGTCCCAGGAGAGGGACAATAAAATCTGAATGGGGGAATGAACTTCTCTTTGAGCATGCAAAGAGACTATAGAACTCCTGAAAACAAAGACTGAATTTAAGCTGTGCGACACAAGAACACAACTACAGGGAGAGGGAGCTCTAGTAGAGCTCCCTACAACAGGACCACACCTACCTCAGCAAGGGCCCAATTTACTGCACCCCTAATTCCCCCAGGGTTCATGGGTAGCATCTCCCATAATTTTAGTCTACCAAGACACAGAGACACCTCAGAAGCACATTTCTGGCTGCAGGCAGCTTGGGCTGGATGGTATAGAAAGACTCTGGTCATGCTTGAGCTGGAGCTGGTCTCTGGGCTATATAAAGTGTTACTTTGATCCTTGGGGCAGTGCATTTGCCTTTCAGCTGGGACCTCATTTCAGTCAGACCTTTGACATCTCACAACAGCCAGCAACTCCTGAAGGAGGAATGCGAGAAGCTTCAGAACTCATTAGCAAAGTCTCATGCCTGCTCATGAGGGGGCCTCACCAGCTGAAGCGCTGCTCTAGGGAATGTCTTCTGCAGTCACAGATATGGGTAATATAAAGATATCAAAGTTAAATTTAGACCACAGTTGATACCAGGCTACTTGGTTTAGTCACAAGGGCACAAGGCTCAGCATGAGCTGACTCTCCTAGCAGGCCTGTGGGTTAGGCTTTTATTAGCAGATCTTATGCTCTCCTAAAATACACCTCCTCAATTCTTCCAATACACTGTGTGGGAAGAATATGCCTCACAGTAACTCAACTGTTAAGTGGATTTGTATGCATACCTCCCACACAACTTGAACATTTAGAGAATTTCTCACCACACCCTGTCCTAGATATATATATATATATATATATATATCTTGCTGCATTACCTCAATCACTGTTTCAGAGTTTTCTCTTTCTCCAAGTCTGTGCTAAGTTAGGGTTATACAGTGCTGTCCCCTCACTCCCTGCATTGCCCAAAAAAGGGAGCTGGTTCAGTGGTGGTATCGTGGGAAATCCAATACCAAGACGGTGGCTTTGAAATCTTCGGCAAGGCAGCCAGAGTTAAATAATGCAAAGTATGCTGTAAAGCAACTGGAATACTCGGGTCATGGGAAGATAGCTTAAATGCCACTAGGACAGACCTGCTAGGATCAATATTTGCTGTGGCTTGTGGGCCTGTGAAATTGGCCTCCTTGAGACACACATTTAAACGGTAGCAGCAAGTAATTTTTTTGTTCTTTGTATATAAACATAATGCATTAATTTAGCAAACTAATCATGTAGATTGCAAAGGTTTTCTCTATTGCAACACTGAACTTACTATTATAGTTCTGGATCCTTGATTTTGGTAGCATGTATGCTGCCAGTACACATCTGGCATATAAACTGCAGATGAATGTTCACAGATGGCAGAAAATACCTCAGCAAACAGTTTGCCCAGATATAGATGTGGATGAAATTAGTCAGAGTGCACTGCTGGCGAAGTTTTGCAGTATGTGGAGCTGTACATGAAATTATTCTGCAAATATCTTGCAGGTTAATGCTTTTACTCTGTGCTTAAAGAAACCTTCAATAGCAGTTGATCACTGCCTGGATTAAATTTGCATTACTTTAGAAATCTAATATCTAGACACATTATGAAATTTAAACACAGGCTCCTGAAGTGTCCACAGCTTGCATGCTTTTTCTTGCCATTGCACATGCCCTTACCATAACTACAGAGACAAGCTGTGTGAACAGTTTCTGTTCAGATGCCCAAAGGTGTCTCTGCGTTTCACTGCTGTACACAAGTTGTACACACCTTATATTATAATGCAGTTTTGAACAATGTGTCCCAAGTATTTAACCACGCTAAAAACTAAGGCAACCATGTTAACACTAATTACATATTTTCACCTATGCTAACATGTGAAATGGATGAGGAAAGTTGAAAGCATGTGGCTAAAACTAAATGCAAATATCAGTACCTTCATCAAAGAGTAGTGTCTGGGTTTTACCATTCACCATGTGCTGTGTACCTTGATTTCTTCTGTTCCTTCACTTCTTACAAGATCAAAATAATTATATTTTAAACATAAACCTCATGAAATTAACTCTCTACTATACAATCAAATCTCTAATCAACATATATTGACATTCTAAAAAAAAAAAAAAAAAAACAAACAAAAACAACACCGAGCAGAATGGGAGAGCTGTGCCTGAGTTTCCAGGACTGTCTTTAATGAAAAACCTTACTCAAAGGGTGGTTCATTCTCGAGGAGAAATGGCATAACTCCCATCTGGTTGCCATGCTGCAGCAATTTGGCAGAAGGGATAACAGATGCTGGGACTCCAAACTGCTCCCACACTCTTTTCCCTGTCTCTAAAGGGAGTTGCACAGAGTCATCACTGAACTGTTAATGGGTGCAAGATGTGTATTTCTTCAACACTGAAGACTGTGAGCATGTGCAGGAAGTGAGGGGTGGTGAAGCTGTTACAGCTAAAGGAACGACTTAAAATCCTGCTAGTATTCAACTAATGTGTATTTTCCTTCCTTCTCTCACTAGTAAAGCATCTGCCTTCCCTCCCATCCTCTCAATGTGGCCATGAAATGGCTTGAAACTCAAAATAAACTCTCAAGACCTGTAGAGTGAACCTTAATTGTTCCTGTGCACTACTGGTCCCCTGGGAATGATTCCCATGAGACATGGTGCAAACCTGGCTAAATCACAGCTCAGAGCAATCAAGCAGTTTTATCACGCAGAAATAGAGAGCCAATGTGTGTGAGCTGACACACAAGTATGTGGATTTCTCAGCCAAGCAGATCTTCACCAGGCATCATAACCTGTGCTGGATCTTCTTTACAGCACCCTGTCATTACTTCCCAGCCCTGAGCAGAGGCTCACGCTGAAGACACAGATTGATGCCTGCACAGAAAGCTTACAGGTTTCCAACACCAGTGTAAAAGATGAAGAACGACTGGGGAAGCAGCACAGCAGGTCTTAAAATCTGCCTGCCAGGGAACAATTAGAATACTTGAGCTATACAAGATGTTTTTACCTGGATTTATACAGGTAAAGAAAGTTAAAATCATTAATTCACTCATTCACAAAGAAGATTCAGAGGATACTCCTGAATAGTGTCCTATTATGTTTTTTAAGAAAGAAAATAATTCAAGTGTCTACTTGGTAGGTCTCATGCAAAGGAGAATCACACCAAGCTTGAAACTAACAGTTTTAAGGATATCTAAGAAGGCATCTAAGTAATTTTTTTTTTCAGGGAGAGGGAAACTTGGTGCAGTCCTTCAGAGTGTAGACTATTTGAATTTAAATTCATCTGTCACAAAAATAAGTGTTCCCTATGCAGAGCAATCCCATTGAATTCCCCGTGCATTTTGGGTTTCAGGACAACACAGAATAGAAGCAGTTCACTGAGGTGTTGGTAAAGTCTTGCTTCCAGTAATAATGACTCCTCCAAATCAAAGACTCTGTGTCCTAGGATAAAGTTATCCACAACGCTTTCTCCAAGTAGTATTAAAAATCTCAGCAGATTTAGTTATTGTTTCTGGGTACAAGAAGTAAAAACCTCAGTTGTTCGGACACAGAAGGGAATAATGACATGAGTATGAGGAATTTTTAGCATTAAGCTGGTTCATTTTTTAAAGCAAATTAGAAATTAGGATTGGATAGAAAAAATGTATTCTTTTTTCATTCATTATGCCAAATGTTCTGCAAAACCTAATGTAAGATATATGTTGGTTGAACCACATACATCATCTTTTGGACAGATTTGACCTATCAGCTGCTTCCCTCTGGGTGGTGAAAGCCAAGAATAAATGTAGTATTGTGCTGAAAACAGTGGCAAGTTATAGCCAAACTCAACTGCCCTTCGTGATAAGATCAGTGGTGGATTTCCTTCATTTTCCCCAGGCTTTGTGATGTTTCTACTGCTATAAGAGGAAAAAGACAGCTCTTCCAGAAGTGATTTCAGCTTGAGTCATGCCTATAATAATTTTATGCACCTAAGGGTTCCTCAAGTTGCAAAGAGGGAACGAACAATACAGTTAAGCCCCTCACAGTGCATGCAGCGCAGTTGCTCACCTGTGCTCACTCCTCACCAGCATGACAGTGTGGTGCGTAATTTAGGCTCTGCTGTGTGTTCTCAGCAACCAGATGGCAGTAAAGAATCCTGCAGGACTTGGTGCTGTTTCAGTCTGGGGAATTGCATTTTTATTCCGTGAACTCTACTTCCTTGGCTCCAGCTCAGACAGTTCTGGCTCTTATGTGCTTTCCAGTGTAGAGCACTTTGCATGACCTCCCTGAAAAGCAACACTGCCTCACTGAGCCCCATCTGTTGGGAGGTGCTTTTCTCAGTAGAGCATACACTGGGATAAACCCAGTCCACTGATTTTGTGGTGCCATTGTTGTGGATATCAGGAAGACAGTAGGGCTTCCCATGCAACACCTTGCTAAGTGGCAAAGCTGTGCACAACCCAGAATTACCTCAGTATCACTGTTCACCTGCTAGTCTGAGCTTCCTCTGAGGCCAGTTGTGGAGACAGGTTGAAAACTTCAACAGGGACATGGTACAGCTGCTCTACCAAAACACCTCTTGCCGTTTTCTACCAGTATTTCTAACAATATAATCCTCTTCTGCAGATACCACTCACCAACTTTTTCAGTAAGTATCTGATGTTACAGCCAAAGAAACTACACTATTGATTAGCTTCATTTCTGTGAGCGAACACAACTCTCATTTTGTAAGGCTTCAATTATTAGTAAAAGAACAAGAATTTTGTGTGTGCAAAACTGAAGATAAACATTCATCCTCTGAGGAATGAGACAACTATAGTGGATTTCTATTGTGCAACTAGCATCCCAATCCTTGTATTACAAGCTGATTATTAAGCCAGTACTTCAACAGATGAACAACACCATCTCAAATCAATGTAGACATCTTCTTTTCAGCTAGTAGTCCATGTTGAGATTTTTAATATTTTAATGAATTATTAGAAAACTCTTCATGTATGTACAGTAACATTTCCGAATGCCTGCATGCTTCTAATAAGCATTAAACATAAGAAACCCTTAGTGTATAAAGAAGAAATCTAGTTCTATTCCCCAGCTATCCTAGGCTGCCTGAAAGTCTTAGTTGCAGAAAAGACATTCTGTCCAGGAGTGAATGACGTATCACATTTCTTTAAAAGCAGCACATAATCAAATTCTCCTCAGCAGCTGCAAATCCATTCCTGCTGAAACAACCAACTTTCTCTGTAGATTTTTTCACTATAAATTTCCCAAGAGATGAGGGGAGTTGCTGGTGCCCTGACTCTGTGAAACAGCAGGAAAAACTTGACCAACTAATCCCACTGGCTGATCTGTATTGTTCTAATCTAGTCCAATGAAGAGATGCAGTCAGATTCCCCAGGAGTCAAAAGTATGTGTCCAGGTTAACTCCTCATAATACTTCAAGTATTACTCTCTGGCTTGCCCAAGTTCCTCCTTACAAACCTGCACCAAAAGCAGAGAGGCTTAGAAATGCCATACACTACCCTCCATCAAATAACGTTGACAGATATAGTCACTGCCATCTGCCAGTACCACATCTTAAGTGCTGCTGCTTAATTCTCTACTGCTTTAAACATTAAGTTTGAAATGAAGAAACTTTGCAAAAAGATATTAATGGACATTGCAAAGGAATTTATCCCATTAGGTCACTTCTTCCACTGCAGTACTCCTGCAAAAGAGCATTTAGAATTTCAGTTCTAGAGAATTCCTTGAATACTGAAGAAACCCTGCAAGAAATACCATAGAACATAATACGTGGAAAAGCTGTCCTGTCAGGACAGTTAGGAAGACAAATCTGGCCATGTGACTTGGCACTAGTGTTGGATCAATAATTAACGGTGAGAATTGAGATGGAGTCAGACAGCCCTTCCCAGCTTTTACCAGGAAGGTTATTTCTCATCCAGGAAGCATGCAGGAGTCCTTGTGTGCACTCAGTCCCCTCAGCCTGATCCAGAGGGAAGGGTGGAAGCTTGTGGAAGCTTCTGCAGCGTTTGCAGATACTGTCATATTTGGGCTGGTAGGGAGGAGGGCATGCATAGAGTGATCTCCCTCTTACAGAAACACAGTGAAGACCACTAAAACCACTGGTAAAAGATTGGGATTCCTAAAGTATCCCACAATTCAGAACATCTTCAAGGGTGCTAAAACACTATCCTCTCCCCACACTAGTGTGGTCTTTCTACTGAGGGAGGGCAGCCAGACCATGTTGAATCATACGTGCCAAATACACACGTTTCAACATAGAGTCCAAAAAACCCCAATATATTTTGTGCACAAAGCTTTCCAGCACTAGTGGTGTATTTACATGTATAAATTGACAATAACACATTTGGAATACTCAAAATTAAGGTTTTAAATCCTGATTTATTTGTTTAGCAGATGAGATTCCAGCGTCTTGGCCACTTACAGCAGTGGCACAGTTTGACTGTACCTTTTCTTTCCCATTGCTGAAAATCTGTAAGGTTATGGATTTTCATTACACTGTTAATACCATTTCCTACAGCTGTAGGTCTTTTCATTAAACACTTTCCATCAGTTTTGCTGGCCTCTTCATTATAGCATCATTTCAAAATTCAAAGTTAGGAGTACAAACGTATGTCTACACAACTTTATTTCTGGATGATAAAAAGTGAGTGCTTGGAAAATGTGAAAGGAATAAAGCAGATGGAGAAAAATGAAAAATGAGACCCAAAGAAACCAGTATTTTCCAAAGTGGTTCTTATACTCATTCCACAAATAATATTGAGCTACCTTAGGGTTTGTCTTATGTGCATTGTTACATTACTCTATCACCAAGTGTTCATGTCTCTTTCATGAAATACTCAGGAAAAATTATATTGTTGCAAACTACAGCTGGAAACTATAAAACTTCCTAATGCAACAAGGAATATTGCAGTTGTCTCGGTAATTGTAACCTCAGTTAACAACAATGTTCATACAGGTAACAGTAAGCCCAAAACTTGCTAGGAGGAAGGGAACTGTAAACAAACTATTGGGCTCTGTTCACAGAAGTGCTGAAGTACAGCCTGAAGGTCACACAACAGGGAAGAGCGACAGAATCATGAAGCACTGCAGCTCCTTGCAGCCCTGTTATGAAAATGCTGTACCAAAGATTTACTGTTTACAGTTGTATTTATTTTGTTTGCTTCCTGTCTTAGTAACTGACATCACTGTATTAATTTTCAGCCCATAACTGCTGGAAACATCTCCATGTTCACATATTTTCAGAGAAATAATGTTCTCCAGAACTATCACTCTTCAAAAAGTTGTGTAGTGTCAATGCTGAAGAGAGATTTTGGGATATAAGAAACATCTTAAAGCAAATGAGCTCCAAATATACAAGACCTTTACACACAGCTACTAGTTGAAAAAGAAGTGTGAATGCAGACAACTTTTTGCTTTTCACAAATTTTGACATGTGGCTACGGTGGTTTAGCAAGGGCTTCTCGGTATTCTGAATTTAGATTACAAGACCAAGATGCAAATGCTAATGGCATCACCCACAGCCAAGTACAATCTTCCCACCTGAATCCTCCTGAGCTGCCAGCTGGCTCTAGCATTTTTTACCATGTCTTGGATTTAGAGCTACCACATTGTGTTTCTACTCCTGAGGATAACCAAGATGAATAGGTCTCAATCTTTTCTTTCCCTGCTTCATCTGTGTCCTCACAGATTTCAGCTCAGTGTTCACACACTCCTTATTCTGAAATGACTGCAATGGCTGAGATTCATCAAGAAAAATCTTTAGTGTTGGTCAGAGAGACAGAATAAGCACTTGACCTTGAAAAATCAGCGTTTGATCCTATGTGCTACTGGTACGCATGGAAGCTTTACCATTATATCAATGAACTTCTAAAACTCTTCCTTACCAGCTTCAATTTTAAAAAAAGGAAGCTGGTGCAGAAGGGGCATGCAGAAAGATCTAGCAGTGACAAACATCAAATCAAGACCTGCTATACCTCAGTTCACTGCCTTCATCCCAAGACTGCAGCAAGATCTCTGCATGCGGCATAGAACTCCAGCTGTGAGCAGCCCAGCTGAGGAACAGGGACAGCTGAATGTGTACCAAGTGGTATTGCCAGCCAGCAGGGCTCTGGCACTCAGTAATACCTTGGCTTTGTCAACAGCCCTGTTGATTTCAGCACTGAACTTATAAAATAAGAGAATAAGCCCAAGATTCACCATCTGGCCCTCTGTAGATATGCAAAAAGCCATAAAGCTGCAGTTCCTGAGGAAAATTTTATTTTATGACTTGTTAATGACTTCAGATCTCAAACTTACCATTTGCACTAATGCTCATTAAATTTAATATTTAACCTGGTTGGCTAGTTAAATTGTCACTATTTTTTCTTGTTAGAAATGAATCCAATCCCCTTTCTAGCTTGCTAAGTCCCCATTCCCCAGGCTAAACAGCCTTACTTGCGGGCATTACAACCCTGGAGGAGAACAAGCATACACAACCAAACCTGACATTGGGAAAAGGTTTCAGATAACAGCCCTACAAAAGCTATAAGGGGAGCAGGTTTAATTTAGGGGACCAGGGAGGCCGTGAACTTTCTGTATAGACATCTAAAAGCAGAGTTTGCAAGTTCAACACCTACAGCATGCCTGGGTTTTAATCTTTTTTCAGCTGACTAGACAATAAAGAACTGGAAAACACCTTTATAAAAGTCTTAAACCATGGTTGAAAGAACAACAAAGCCATTTCAATGGCTGCACCTCCCACATCTCTTTTTTTAATTACCTATTCCTCAGAGGCTGGTAACTATATGTTCCTTGCATCGATCCAGTCTGTCATGGCCACCTCGCTTGACAGGCTGCTACAGCACTGCCAACATTCTTTATGTTCCCAGTGATATTCACTTGCCCCATTACTACTTTGAATGGGTTGCTCTGTAGCTACCACATGCATTTCCAGCTTCAATTTCCATTGAGTAACAGAAGAATGAGAATTATTAAAATTAGAAGTCAGGAAGGTGCTGTCTTGCATTTATTTTTTTCCTTCCTGTATTTCTCCTTTGAACACAGTCCTACAGCTTTAGCTGTAAAAGCCATTATTTTTATCTACGTCAGGAATGTGCCAGAGCCATTTTTTGAAGTGCAAATGGGTGACTGATTTCCTGCTACATGAAACCTCAGGAAAATACAGGGTGAAAGTTTTCTCAGGAAAATGACCCTAATTTTCATTAATCATTCATTCATTTTCATTCAATATGAGCTCTTTCAAAACTGAGCATACCAGCAACGGGGGCTTTCCCATCTCTCACTACATTCAACACACACAAGTTTAGAGTCAACTTTTAGGTAAGGCTGAGCAGAGAAAGGACATTCCCTGCTCCTTCCCAAGGACAGGCACAGTCCTACTAAACTCTGAATCTACCTAAATCTTCACCCCAATTCTGTGTCCTTCAAACTGTAGCCTGAAATAAAATATGCTGCCCCATGCTGTTCCAGCTCCAAGAGCTCTACTCGCCATTCTCTTAACTTCTTTCCAAGCAGGTCAATCTGCAAAAACATTCTGCTGTCCAGTTTAGTATCAGTAAGAAATTAACACCTCTCATGTGGCTTTCCAAGTACATCATCTTCACTGAATCTCTAGTGGCCAGTGATTATGAATAGCTCACTACAGTTACCTTGATCTAGTGTAGCTTTCAAAGTGAGTCCATCAGAAGGAAAATATCAGATAACCAAGGTATCAACTTCCATTTCATCACCAGTTTGTCCCTATCACTGTAGGCATACTATGAATATGAGCATGAAATTATTTGGCAAGGGTACCATAGAGACCATCAGCAAGGTGGGACCCCATGGATACCTCAAGAAAGCAAAAGAAATTGGCTTCATAATAATGCTTGCTAGGCCCTATTGTTGTACATCTTCAACAGCTCTAAAATTGCTATTTACCAGTATTTACTGAGATTATTCTTAAGAATATTGTCAAAGTCTGAGAAGAAAAGGCTAGTGACAGCAAAAGGAATGTCTGAGTGTGTAACATTTCCTCATTGTGAAGTATTGCCTAAAGTGCTACAGTCTAAAAAAATGAAAGACCCAAAGGCTGGGCTCCTTCACAGTTTCTGCCCCAGTCCTTCAGCTCCCACTGTGGAACTGGAGTCATTCAAAAGTGAATAATTTGAGCAATTCCCACAGGAATATTAGAAATATTAAGATTTTTCTCCCTCTATTTGACAAGAATGCAGACCAGAGCTGTGACCTAACCTGGCCTTCTTGCTTCAGTAAGCACAAACAGACCCATTCTTACTAAAGAACACAAACTTTTCTCTCCAGCACTTTCTCCCAGAGGACACAGGCCATGGAGGAGGGTGAGCTAATTTTGTCAGGTCTTCATGACAAAAGAGTCAAGGTAATTTCATACTACACAGATGCTGTAGAAAATGTCTGGCAGTGCATGATTTCTGACATTTGAAGCAGCACTCTGATTCTGCTAATGTGAACAGTTGTACTGCATTTTTTGCCAAGGCCTGAATTTGGCTCTGCATAGACCAAGAACCAGCAGCCATCATGGGAGATAACAGTAGATTCCCTCTCATCTCCCAGCATCTGCCTTACCCACTCTTGCAGACCTTCCACAGCTGATCCAAGGCCTGGAAACAGTCTCTGGTATGTTTAACATATCGTCAGCTTAGAGCACCACTCCACCTGTCCTGCTGAGCTGAGTCAAGCAAAGGCCTATTCCACATGAGCTAAAAAGGGTTTTATAGCTCTGCTCCCCACTGCAAACCACTCTGTTCCTGAATTCAGAGTCACTTCATTTAGATCAACTTATTTATATTGACCTGGACAGTAGAGTTATGCAAAAACATCCATCCATATCCCACAAGTCATTAAACGTAAAAGCAAAGGATGATTTACAATTCACAGACAGACTCTGCACGGTATTCAGTTTGGGGCATCATGATTTACTGCAGGATGGCAACAGAACCTTTGTTGCAAATGCTGAGTTTTCTGCTAGTAAGAACACAGCCAGTGAAAAAAGGTAATTATGGCTTGGTGATGTCAGAGGAGAAATCTCTATGTTCAACTGATAGCAGCTACACATCACAAGGTAAAATTCTTGTCTATTACTAGTAACACAGTGGAGTAATTTTTTTGCTAATATATCTAAATCTACACAAAATGTTTAAATTTGTAATTGCAACTTGATGATAAGCTCATATCTGATTTAAAATTTATCAAATTTTAAAAAGTAAAAGCACTAAAATGAAGCCTAAAGTCAAGAAATGCTGCATTTTAAACCTTTGGTACCATAAAAAAAAGTACACAAGTCCAGCTTTTATTTCAGTAAATGTTGATCTGTACCCTCCCTTCCTCTTGTATCAAACGGAAACAATCTCAGAGAAACAATATTATTTAAATTACATAAAATATTGTTTTCGTAAGTGCTTCCATGGGCACATGCCATAGAAAAGCTATAGAGAAAACCCTGTCCTCAGATCAGGCTTGAAAGGCATTAAGTCAGAAAGCTACCTGCTGAATATTTTGCTAATGATTTTAAATGGATCCTTAATTCAATGAGCAGCATTGGACTGAAGCAAAGCCCTCTAAACGAAAGACTTTTTTTCACTCCAGCCTTTTCCTCTGTGGAATTCCTTTCTTAAGACTGAGTCCTTACACTCACAGCACAAGTGTCCCCTACTTTCATCACAATGTACCTAACCCCAACAGCAGGCCATGACAACCTGCCAGCCTCCTTTACAGAACAAAAAGCTCATTTCTAGTTTGGTGCTCTTCACAGCAGCAACACTAATTGAGTCAGCATATAAAATTTCACTTACATGTATGCCTGTATTACCTGCCTTTCTGATTTCCATTCCTGGATATCTATCAAAATCCAGTTTAGGGCAGTGCAATTACATATGCTCTCCAATACAAAAAAAGTAAGGGAACAAGATGTGCCCTTATTTAATCAGACAACCATGTGTGCAGAAAGACATGACGCCTTCTCCCTCTAAAAGCCACTTCTGTCTGGGTGGCCTTTGCCTTAAGAAATAAAGGAACATTGACTCTATAATTGTTTGCACAGGTACATTATCAATTCAAGGATGGACATTAAATGGTTCCCTAAGCAACAAACCTTATCAGTGTTCTTCCACTACAAAAATACTTTTTCCTGTGGAAAAGTTCCCTCTGTTTAACAGCAGTAGACAGAATAACATTTTGCAATTTCTGCTTTACACAGTGTTCTTTTTACTACAGGCTACATACTAGGAAAGTACAATTCAAGTACTCTGAAAGCACAATTCAAGTACTCTGAAAGCAAAGACAGAAATTTTCAGTTCCAGGTTACCAGACCCTTGCTGCACCACATGTTCTCTAACCAGCTGGGCTAATGCTATTTCACCTCTGTTTCACTCTTCCAAAGCATATCCCTTTATAATTTACAAAAATGTACCAAGATGCTGCTCTGAACACAAAGTTCTCTTCAAAGCTTGTTGCCTGATGTTACATTACTAAGTAAAAACTATTTGTGTTAAAAAAAAAACCAAAAAACCAAAAACAAAACAGATCCTTAACTACTTCTGAATGCTAAGCCTCATGTTAGGTGGAAACACTCTGTGCATCAGTCAGCATGGATGCTTTTGGCATATTTTAATTCCAGAGCACTTCAGATGCAAACCATACTTGCAACTTCCACTGTCCTGGTGTACAGACTCCTCAGGCCAGATGCCATCACACATGAAGCTGCCTGAATGAACAAACTCATCACATGCCATCAGCACATCCTTGCCATATCTCCCTCTGGTGGTATTTGTTCCCTCCTTCTATACAAAGGATGACTACTAATGCCAAGAATGGAAACAGCATTCTTCTGGCCAGGGCAACAAGAAACCATCTCTCTGACACTGGAAAATGCTTTCTCCCCTATATTTCAGTAGTTTTGCTGCTGCTGAGAACAAAACATACTGGCAGAATAGAGGAGGACCTGCATGAACTCATCATTGCCCAGAAACCAAAATACAGCTGGCAGGTCTAATTTTAGTCCACTAGCCCTGACAGTGCCCTGTTAAACCACCCAGCTCTTGTGCCAAGGAAAGTAATGCAGAAAGGGCTTTTGCTAGAAGCTGATAGGAGTTTTATGTTGGAATTTAAAAGGATGCAAAATGGTAGAAAGCTGTTTAAGGATCTGGGGCTAACCTTGACAGTATTTAGTTAACAAATACACACACAGCTCTTGACTAGCTGGCTCCCAACTATCAGAGCACTGACAGATCCTCTGCTTTTGCTGTGGCAAGTCTGGTATGAGAATTCTTTTCAACCCTCATGTCTGAACTTTAAGATAGAGTTACAATACATGCCTGTATCAAAGCCTTAATACAGTATAGTAGCTCCAGAGAAAAACAGGATAGAAAACTGAATGTTACAAATTAAGAGCAGTGCCCAACTTTGAGTTTCATCATTTGACATGAGTTGACTCATGTCACACTACACACACGTGCAGCAGTGCAATCAGGCCCAGAGATTCGGGAATCCTGAACTCAGAGAGCAGTACTACTCTCTCAGCTGTATAAAAAGTTCGGTTTTAACAATAGGCACCAAAAAACAGATCTTGCAGTACAGTTTCTCAGAAATGGGGACTTGACCACACAAGTACTAGAGCCATTTTTTCCTAACAGCTCAGACAGAATTAAGTGCTCAAAAACAAGGGCAGCGAGTCCTTTTCATTCCAATGTACAGTCACTAGAACTAGGGCATTTGTGATGGATACTTGTCTAACCTGTCCTCAAAACTACCCATGATAGATCCTACAGTCTTCTTGAGCAATTCATTCTTGTGTCTTTCTCCTAGCATTAGGGATATCTTCCAGAAAGTTTAAGTTCCCCTTAAATCCTATACAGGACAATCACTTGACCTAGCTACCCTGAAATAGACTTCTTCATAAATTTTGTAGCATACATTACTTGTAATTAACCTACCCTCAGAATCTGGCCTTTTCTAATTAAAAGCAGGTCTAACATGCTTGATTAAGCTAAGCAAACATGACAGAGAGAAATGTCCATAACTTTCCAACTTCAGCTGCTTCTGAAACTGCAAGCATGCTCCAGAACTTGGCAAAGAAACATGGAATTTCCAGTCCTTTAGCCATCTACAGGGAATATGCACTGGCTGATAACGGGAAAAAATGCTCAGAGTGGCCTACTTGAGTATTTAGGAGCTTTGGTAGCCTTGCTCTAGCTATTGGCATGCTTTGCTTCACACAAGCCTTTAGAATACTGACTGAAGATGTCTATGCACATCTTTAGACCTCTTAGTGCTTTTACTTCATGCCTGAATGTGGCATTTACCCTCTGCAGTCATAAACAAGCACAATGAGTTCAACCTTTACAGCAGCAGGTTAGGTGAGGGTATAGGCACCTGCTGCGTGGTAACCAGCTCTCGTATTTCTCTGCAGGCTTAAAGGCTCAAGAAGGGAAGGAAAGTGCCACTCAAAATTCTGAGCTAAAGAGACTCGATGATGGTGACAACCTAAAGATTGTTTGCATCCAGAGTATAAGGTACAGTCCATAGGAAATATTTTCGTCTTTTTTTTTTTTTTTTTTTTTTTTGGTAAAAAAACTGAGGCAAATTTGCTTTTTGAGCTATCTGGGGTTTTTCCTAACCACACACTGCAAGAGCTACATAAAGTTTCACTCTAAAAAACAGAGATGGAATCCCAACTGATGCAGATGGAACAGAAAATTAATGTTTAATTGTAGAGGTATTTTGCCACTTTCTTTTTCAGGTGACCTTTCTCCAAGTACAGAGCTTCTCAAACTTATCTGAAGAAAAGGTGCCAGACTCCTTTAGATATTTCACTAATTACTATACCTTTATATTGATGTAAAATAAATAGATTATGTTAGGAATTTTTTGGTTATCCTATTTGCATAAAAATCTGATGGGCTTAAAGTGAATCTGTATTATACTTATCATTTCCAAAGAAAAAAATTCTTGGAGTACTGTCTGATTTTAAGGCAAATCGCTTGCTGTGCGGTGTATAAGGCTGGTTTGTTTATCAAGTTTTCACTGAAGTTCAATTAGAATAGTGTGGATAATTAAATCTAGCTGTTAGCCTATATGCAAAACTAATGCAATTATAAAACATCAAATCCTTGCACTTTTGTAATAGTCTACTCCAAAATATCTTCTTTAGAAATTGTATTTTTCATTAGGAAAATATAGCCCTAGAAAAGATGTTATTTCTGCAAGGGTATGTAAACCAAACAAAATTCCATACAAACTTCTTGCATCTTTACATGCATTGATTTTATTAGACCTCTTGGCTTTGAGAAAAATGCATCAGTTGGAATTAAATCTGCTTCACTTATAGCATAATTGATTTCAGAAAAGTATTGAGTTTTGTTTGATATGCTCTGACTTTTAGATAAAAAACTCCAAACTTCCAAAATATGTGCAAATCACCCCCTGGCAGCATTGGGGGCTCAGCAGAACACAGGCAGTGACAGGTCAATACAGAACCGCACTACTTAAATGAAAATCAAAACCCATGAAAGTCCTATTTCCTTCAGATCCCAGCAGAGTAGACTTTTTAATAGGTTAAATATGTCATCCTAAATGCAGGTTTGAGAGTTTTTCTCACTGGCTAAACCTATTGGTTCCAAAACTTGAACAGAGGGAATCTTGTTTTCTCAGGATGGAAAGCACAGAATAAGCCACTTTAGGAAACCTGTTAATCAATTTCAATGTGAAGGTTAATGCAACCATATATGGGCACCTCAAAAGGGAAGCTACAGATGTAGTCTGTCCTGCACATTCTTGTACCTTCTATGTGTATTTTAATTGCCTCTTAATTTGCTCCAAATATTAAAGGCTGGTAATTTACTGAAAAAAAAATAAAATCATTGCACATATGAGTTTTCAACTCTGATTTACCCGATGACATAGCAATGGAAAACAGAAATTACAATTTTAAATTTGCTACAGTGGTTAACTTCAATATATAAATATAAAAGACAAACCACTCTGATTTCCGTAACTACTTGTCAATGCTACATTCGGTAATATTAGATTCCAACTGAATAGGAGCTACAAAAGCTCCATCAGTGAGCTACAGACACATGGAGCACATACTGTCTTACAGGCTGATACTTCATGTCTTTGCTGTGAAATTTGAAAGCCACACCTAATAGTTGCTGTCATTCAGAGACAACTTCTTAAACAAAAAATGCATCCCATTCAGTCACACAAACTTCGAACATTCAAGTTATCTGCTAAACAAAGCACCTTCTGATTTCTAAAAAAAAGCCTCCCAGCACAAAATGAAACTTTAAGCTAATTTTTCTTTGCCTAATGCATTTTTTCCCATATATTCTTGCTGAAAATCCTGACAGATGTCAAAGTCTTGCCCATATGTAAATAGCATGCTTGGCCTGAGATTAGTACTTAAAGAATCACAAAGTTGCAGCTGTTGAATTTAGAGGCAGCAACCCTAAACTTCTCTTGAGGTACAGAAGCATTCTTGAAAGTGCTACACTATGAATTTACATGCAGCTACTGAAAATCACTTCAAAAAAACCCCAAACAAACAACAAGAAAAAATAAATCCACACACAGACCTCACTACTGCCCCTTTTCCTTACTCTCACATAATCTCAGATTGCATTATTAGCTTTATCCCCATTGAGGGACACCACTGCATTAGTGGCTGGGCAGCCTGTGCCTCAGATAGCTAACAAGTGTGAAGGTGCCACTTCAGCAACTGTTTTCCAACACTGCTTTTACAAAGAATTGATCACAGTGAGTTTACAGCATTAATTTTAATGCCCTCTGGTTAGCAGTGGAAGGACATCACTGCTATCATGCCTATCCTATTTCTCAAAACATTTCACTCTCACTGAGATATATATGTATTGGAAAACAATAGCTTCATTGAGTAAACTCCATTACTATTGCAAGCAATATGCAGTGTGTTCCAACCAGCATATTTATATGGAAATTAGACTTCCTTTCAAAGAGGCATGTTTCCATAAACTCCAATCGCTGTCCACTGAACCTAGGCATTTGCCTTAGAATCAATGCATTTAAATTTAAGATAATATTTTTGGCTTGTGCTGTTCTTCACAGGTTGTTTTACAAAAGCAAGAGCTGGTTAGTGGTTACAGACTGACCTTTTTCCTGAAAACAAATTCAAGCAAATGGAGTATTCTTCGATTTTACATCGGACAACATTCTACAGAGAAAGAAGCTGATCAGAGTATGAGTGAATCTTAGCACAATCAATTAACTTTAATCCCCGAAAACTTCAGCAGGGGAATGACACTAAAAAGGCAGTCAGTCAAGCAAACTAGAAAGAGTCCCAAAGGCCTCTCAAGCTTTTCAGATTACTAGACAAATTGAGTTTTCCATTCTTACTTGGGAGAAAACTCATAATAAATGAATTCAAAACTCAGCCCCTTGCAAGAATGAAAAAACAAAGCAATTCTTCAGAACAATCATGAGTTTGATACAAGACCAGTGGCAGCAAAAACTTTAAAACTGAGTGAATTTTCCTTCTGCTAAAATGTTCAGGGTCTTACATAAAACAGAAGGTCTCTCAGCTGTGCCATCCAGAGACATCCCATCAGCACAGATTACCCCACTGCAGGAATATCTAAGCAGAAATTGCTTCTGCGTCTTTTAAAGATGGAAAATCTTAGGAGATGATTTGAAGTCCAGTTCACTTAGTGGAGTTTAATCAGCAATGTCCCACTGCTGCAAACAAAGAGGTGACAAGGATAAGCAATATGTTGTTTTGCTCCTCTTTGTGCAAATGAAAGAGAACTCATTTTTCTTAACCTGTAAGTTCCCTTGCTATTCCTTTACCTTTCTTCACATTTTTAAAGTGGAAAAATTGTGCTTAATACATGCAATATTGTTGTGTTTTGAACTCAAAAGGAAGTTAACCAAACAGCAGGAAGTGGGATTCATGGCTAGTGGTCAAATCCACATGTGCAAATACGATTGCATTTATCTGTTCCTAAGGCAAAGGAGTAAATCAGAGCAGAGGCTATACAGAAATATTGCCTAATTTTAATTATGATGGTTTTTCCATAGTTACCTCTCAAATTTAAAATACCAAGGTGACCAGACAAGTTGAGAAGAAACAGCTTGACCTCTACCCAAACAGTCCTTATGCACTCACACGGGTGGAAACATATGGTAGTGTTTTCATATCAGCCAGGTACTGACTGCACAAGCAGAGGGCTTGCAGGCAACTTTGATATACTTAGAAATCATTTCTTCATGTTTGGATATTCAGGACAGTACCAGAAAATTATCACAGCCAGCTGCTTGGCAGAGGCACTTGGCCAAGTATCTCAGTAGGGTGGGAACATAAACTATTCTTGTTGTAGTCAGTAGCTTGCTACTTTTGGGGCCTATATGAGGACACCGACATTCACTATGGAAACAAAAAACCCAAGCAATCATGTATATTAACAGCATTTTACTATTACAAAGCCCTTTGTGTATCACACTCGGGAGCTTTTAGTGCTCAAGTAGAAATTACATTGTGCTTTAAGTCTCACTGAAACAACTTCCAGGATCCCTGCCATCTTTGTCACCTGTTTCATGATGTTCCAATTTGTCTGCACCTTCTATATGTGTGGAGCCACCATCCACACTGGGGACAATTTTTAAAATTTATTTACTATATTTTCCAATGCTCTAAACTTCATGGCTGAGTTAACTGGAGATAGTACTGCCACCTGACTTGTGCTAATACATGACATTCCACAGAGTTACCACAGTGAACATGCAAATTAAAATAATACCATTTTTGTAATTAGGCTGGAGAGAAACCATGAAAGAGTTTGAAGAAGTTTATGATAGATATTTACAAGCAGATTTAAATTATACCAACACACACAAGCTATAATGGAGAAGTGATAAAGAGCCGTGTTCAGTCTTAGGCAACGGGGCAGCCCTCCCCAGCAGAGAGCCATTGCTTCCATTTCAGTGAGTCCCTGTGCAGGTGGAATCTCCAGAAACGGAGAAAGGGTGCTCACCCAGGAAAACAGAAATCAAAGGGAAAAACAAAAATTGAAGGAACCAGAATTTAGAGGCGTGCATCCAACAGGAGAAGTCTGAAATCAACTGCAAGAGTGGCTCTGGCAGGAGAACATGGCAAGACAGACAAGATGATGTCAGAAAGCAAACTGACTTTCTAGAAAAAAATGAAAAGGTAGGAAAAAGCACAGCATAAAGAGAAACAGCTGAGTGGGGCTGAGAGCAGATATCTGGAATTGGGATGGAGTATAAGGCAGGAAACCAGGTTAAGACTCTAAACAGCATGAGGGAAGAGGTAGCACTGGATGTAAAAATACAGGTTTAGACCTTGACCGCCTAGAAATAGGAAAGAGACTTGAGATGCATCATACAACTGCTCAGTGGTAGCTGTTCCAAAATTCAACTTACCCACCAAGGACAATTCTGGTTGTCACACACAACTATTCCCCAGGTCCAGACATTACCCAGCCAGTCCAAAAGCAACAGGCTCATCTACTGCAATTTTCAATCACTGACTTGTTGTGACAACAGGAGGGAAGGAGCAGGAGGGGGAGAAACACGGTTTTTCTTGTGGTAGTATACAAGCCCTTTGTATCTTTGCACAATTCAGCTGCCAGCTGGAGCACATACTGCAACTACTAATTGAGTTTCTGGCCTTGTCAAACCACTCACAGATTCCATACAACTAGTTGGCACGAAAAGTCCCCAAAAGCTGGGTTTTATGATGCGCTGCATAAAACCCAGCTGAAACAAACCTGCACTTGTTAAAAACAGGGACATTGCTTCTGTCCTCAGCTCAGTGCCATCAGGCTGCTGGTTTTAACAAGAAAACACACTTCTATTCCTAGGCAAACATTAGAGAATAATCAGACTGTGGGGAAGGCAATACAAGTTTTATACTCCAACTATTTTCATATGCTTTTTATTATGCTTAAGGAAAAGTACTTTTTGCAACATTGACTTTAAGTGATCTTTCCAGAAGTCAGCAGCCACTGGTCAGTGACATGCCACTATCAAGCACACAAACATTAACATTCAGTTAATTCTACTTAGCAAGAAAGCACCTTATCTTTTCAGAAGCAGAAAGCTCATAACTACCAGAACACAAACCCTTCAAGCTTCATTATTCTAGCAACGGATGCTTCTTTATGGTAAACGTGTTTAATGTTTTAATCCTTTAAATAATCATTTTAAAGGGTAGGAAAGTATGCATATGACAGTTTAAAACATTTCATCAGTCCTAATCCACAGGGTGGAAGTAATACATTTGTCTTCAAAGTGACTCAAGCTTTTAAGAGAAAGACACGAATCTTACTCGTGCCCTTATCAGAGCATGGTCAGACAGGACCTGCAACAATACGGCTGTTCTGCATTTGGCACACCCAGACACTTGGCACATCCAGGTTCCCTGGCCACGCAGCCCACTCCTGAAGCAGTCTCACTTCCTATGCTCCAAAATTAGTCACATTAAAAACATCAACTAATAGAAATGCCTTCCTCCCAACAAGGCATCACGTCACCTCTCGCCGTATGTGGCTTCTTCCATCATTTCTTTGATATTTAGAGCTAAATTTGCAGGTTGGTTCTACTGCAGAGCACAGTATTTTTATACATTACACAAGCCCTCAGGCTAGTTTCTCAGCCTGTTTTGCTGGAACCTGTGCCCTCTTACACTCAAAAAATTCTTTCTGTAAGCTAAGAGGAAATGCATGCTACTTTACTTTTCTGCTCTTTGGCAGTATCATCAGTACATGGTGGAGTCTTTGAAGAAGGTAACTGGATTAGGAGAAAAAAAAATTAAAAAACCCTGAGCCTCACATAAACACTTAAGAAATCTCTATTTTACTTCAGTGTCAAATGATCACCTGAATCACCTCTGCTGTTTCATTCCCTCCTTGAAGGATATTTTATAGAATATATAACATATAGAACACTATGTATTTTCAATGTCAGGACTATCCTGATGCACACTTAGAAGAGTGGGTCCAAAATACCTTCTACGAATCAGAACTGGTTTAATATTTAAGAATGGAAAGAAAGAATTGTTGAGCCTTGTAAATATCTCTTGCTAAATAAACTGGTATTAAATGAGGTGGCTGTATCTCCAGACACAACCAATTCATTTTCGTATAACTTGGACGAGTGCTAATGGACTGTACAACCGAGATTGTCAGACATTTGATTTCCATCTGAAAAACAACTATGACCTGTTCCAGTATTGAGTAAAGGTCAAATAACCCACACAAGAAAGTGCTTCCAAATAAAATCAAGGATCCATCCCACAAAAAAAAAAAAATCTATTATCTCCATATATAAATCCTATATGAATAATTTATGTAGTCTGAAAAGTACAGACTACTTTGTTTTAGGCTGAGCTATGGCCAAAAATAAGGGCTCTGCACAATTACTTGCATTCAAACAAGAAATACACAATATGTGGATTTAGGTAAAACAAAAATAGTATTGATGTGATTCATTTCTCTGTCATTATCTTAGTTACAAATCAAGTCCATTCCTAGTAAAGATGTTACTATGAAAACGGGGATATATTGAAACAAGGGCCCTGGGAGGCTGTGTGATCTGCAAAACCTGACTGGACAAGGTGCTGAGCAGACTGCTCTAATTGAATTTGCTTTGAGCAGAGGGCCAGACGAAATGGCAAGCAGACATCCCTACCATTTCCAACTCCCCTACAATTTTAGAAATTAATGTTACTACAGCTTTTCTTTCTTTTCTTTCCAGTCCTTATATCAGTCTAAATAGTTCTACACACTTAACATGGACTTACTCATGACAGACACTTATCTCCCTCAGACTCTAACACTCCAGTAATTCGAAAGGGCCTGCGGCTCTAAAAAACAAAAGGTGAGTGCATGACTGTTTTCACTGTGAAAAGTGCAGTTGTCCCACGTGATCCAAAGGTTACATAGAAGAATTACTTCCTGCATTGTAGAGCAGAGATAGTCAGCAAAATGCTAATATCATCAGACTGCTCAGATGAGAAAGTTTCATGAGAACAAATGCAAGTTTCTTAGGCCAAACTAATACAAGCAATTTTACAACTTGCATGTCCCTTAGAGGATGGTGAAATGAGACACAAAGAACATCGTTACATGAACTGAGCTGCAAGTTAAGCATGAACTGCAACTAAGCATTATGAAGTACCTGTCCCCCATTCTAAGCTTTAATTTATAACCTGTTTTACGTATTTTTCATATTTCATATATGAGTTGTGGAGCTTTCAAAACATCACCATCAAATCACTTTTGTGTTTAGAGCGCAGATATATTGCAATTCAGATTTCAGACTGATCTGCAAGTTGTCAACTTTCATAGTAAGCTTTGAAAGAGCTAGTTCTTTCCACCATCACCATCCAGAAATAGGCTGCAGCTTCACTCACTTCCCTACCAATCAATTTAGGCTGCATGACTTATGGAAAGAATCCAGTTAGCAGTTACATAAAGAAAGTTTATTTTTGGTGATCCTGAACATTCCCTTTGCCCCTTCAATGTTCTTTACTCTCAAGTAGCTGAAAACAGTTACTATTAACATGGATTTGAAAAAATGCTTTTCTAGAGCAGCTTTTGAGAGGGAATTGAGATTGCCATTATGATATATTGGCTTTGATGTGGATACTAAGGTTGAATGAAATTCAAATTGTGATAGATCTTAAAGCATCAGTTATCTAAAATACAATGGTCTGTGGTTACCTTTTTTTTTCTTTTTGGAGGTGGGGTGTAGGCATTGATTGGTAGGGCATGGAGGTGATGCTTTGGTTGTGTTGAAAGAATTTATATAATTCCAGGAAATTTTGCCTTAGTCCTATTACTAATTTTCTTTCATCAATCAACTTGTTCGTAGGATGTGTCTGTTAATTCACCATCAATGTAGTTTGATCAGTGCTTACTTTAGACACTTACAAAATGTTGTGCAGTAACCCAGTTTAGATCATAAAAATGCCTTCTCCTAATTAGTGTTTCAGAAGCCTTCTGAGAACATGAAAGGACAGGACAAGAGTTAACCTAGAAAGGCACATTTCTCACGTACCTCTGCAACCTTGAACGCATCATTTCCCTTCTTCCCTCTCTTCCTCTGCCATTTTGTTTGCAAGTTCTTCCTGACAACCACTAAACCTTCACAGACTTGCTATATTAGTGCTGGCTGAGACTTCTAGAACTGCAAGATTTGTCTGAGACCTCCTTGAACTGCAGCTTACACAGACAGACCCTAAAGGCTATGAACTAATACAGTGTTTACATGGACATTATTAAAACAAAGATGTCTCTTTTGGGAGATAATTAAGACACTGTTAAAGTCAAATCAACCAGTGGCCAGCTGCTGAATTTTCAGTGGCAGCAACAGTTGTACGTTACAGAATACTTGGCAAAAAACAACAAAGTCAACAGCTCTAATCTTTCACAGCAGAACAGGATTACATCATGGTTCAGTAAAGAAGGGACAGTTTCACCAACAATTTGATAAGGCCAAGAAAGAACATCACATCTCAACATATCTTCAGGAAGCCTTTATCTCTCTGCTCAGAACTGAAAAACATTAATTTCCTGCACTCTCAGTAATCAGCCTATGCGCTCCCTTTGCCATACAGTAGCTCAAATGCCCCAGTGATTAGTCAGCTGTAAGGTACATGAATTAATAGGGACTGGATTTTGCCTGAAACATCTTGATACAGCCAATTCTACTCAAAGAACATTAGAAGAAAAACAATAGTGGCTGTTTTATTATCAGAGGAATAATTAAATGCAGGCTGGATTTAGCACTACAACTGAGAAATCAATTGGATCTCCTCGTTTTCTCTCAATTTACTTTATTATGTGAGTGTTGCTGACTTCAAGACATCAAGGTGAAGAATTAAAGGGCGAAAAGCCTTCATCTAAGTGGTTTAGGTAAAGTCCTTACTTCTAACATAAAACAAAGAAAAAAATCAGACATGAGGCTGTTGTTTTCTATCTCACCTTGCAGCAGTGCAGTGTAACAAACAGAAAAACAAGACAGACATAATGAGTACTCCCTCACAACTATTTAAAAGTTTAAAGTGTAATAAAGTGTATAAAGGGTAAGAAAAGACAAGTAGAGATGTTAACGATACTGTCAGAAGCATCCCAGTCTACCGAACTTTAGTATGGCACTTATGTCTCTCTCCCTTTCCGTGACAATTTTGAGAGATTTTAGGGCACTATAGTGTCACAGCACCACAAAAAATAATTCAAGACATCAATACAAAGCTTGGAAAAAAGATGACAATAGGAAAGGGAGCAGCAGCAGTCCCACTGCTGAAGTCTGCCCGTACCACAGCCCTTGGACAACTGGGGGACAAGGGAAGGTAGAAATGGAGAAGATTATCCCAACTCTGCTGTCTTACACTTCTTAATTTCTCCTGAGCCTCAACACTGTATCATTTCACAGCCACTAGTTTCCCTACTCCTATCACCTCCGAATTTCATCCTTTATACTTTGCAGTCTGCTCTCTAGACCTGCTTCTTTTCTTCCTTCTCTCAGCACTGTGAAATTTCAACCTGCCTATCCTGTGTTCCAAGTACCTCCAAAAACGTACCATTCAGTACAGGCAACTAAGCTCAGCCCTTGCCTGCCCTCGCAGATAGGCCTGACATTGCTCATGGGGAAGAACTGAAAAAGACAGACAGCGGGAGCCCCTGCCAAAAAAATCTGCCCAGTACAGCAGCATCCAACGGAGCACTTGCACAGGAAACCAGATATGACAGCTTTCAGGGTCTTGTTAAACACTTTGAGTCAGACCAAAGCTGATATGCACAAGCAAGCCTTAATTTTAAGGAGATAATGACTTCTATGAAGATGCAAACTGGATTCCATGGAGCTTTGAACAGAAGTATTTATGCTGAATGGATGCAACTTCATTTTTGCTCCTTGCAGGTGTTAATAAAAACATCCAAATGTTCATCTCAGATGGCTAGTTCCCCCTTGCCTCAGTACTCTCTACAGGCAAGAACTCCCTTTTTAGTTGAAATTTTACAGTATTTGCATTGTTTTACTCAAAATCAGCTTTATTTTCCCCTCTAAGCTTGGATTTTACTGTTTTTTCATCTTCCAGTACTGGAAAAGAAACTTGATTTCCCATGGGAACAAAAATCTCCTGCAGCTTTTTGCACATTTGCACAAAGGTTGATTTCATAAACTACAAAGGACAGGTCCCTAGAGAGAAAATGTTACCTTCACTACCATGCATATGGCACTGTCCTTACTTGCAGACAGAAATACACACGCAGGCAAAACTTGTCATGCACTATGTGTGAATTTTATTTACCAGGTTTGGACAATCGGTCCATTTCTAGCTGAGAAAAAGGAGAGGTAGGAAAAAAGCTGAGTCCTCTTACTTTAACACAGCATTCACTTACAGCAGGGTTAACAGGCTGGATGATAAAAGCTGCAGAATATTCAACTCGTGTCATTCAATCTGAAAAACGGACCCAAATCCTAAAAAAGGCTTCTTACCCAGAAGATCCTGTGCCTGCACAGAGCAGTTAGATAAGCTTTGTCCGAGTTAGTGCTCATACTTGTGCTAGGAAGGCTGCAGGGGTCTTCCCAAGGAAGTAAATTATGTCAGAAAGAAAACAAAAACAGAGGCATGAGATCTCATATCTGAGGTCAAGGCCAGGCACTCAGTGCTCTGGAGGCATCCTGCTGCTGCACAGAGCTCAAGAGAATAACCATTTCACAACTCCACATAAGAGTAGATAGAAGAGGGCTTAAATGCACTCTGCTATCCATGTTATGCATCCTCTTGAGGGGCTGTCACACTGAGCCATGGCATGAACTTCAAGTGTGGTTCCTCATCATGTGTTACTATTTCCTTACGAGATGTCTCCCAGTACTGCTGCAAAAAAATTCCCAAGCCAACTCCAACTGCTGGCTGAAAGGTACAGCAATAATCCTGTTGTAGATAAGATGGATGTGTAAAACCCACCAAACGAGACCACCTTGCTACATTTCAATCAGCTGAAACAATAGAAGGTAGTTGATCTCCTTTTACTGGCAATGTCATATATTTCCATACCTCAATGGAAGATTCAGCTCGGTCATTCTCTGATCACTGGTGATCATGGACAGTGTGTCAGAAGAGTCTTTTAGTTAAAAAAATACCAAAGCTTAATTGATTTGCAAGCCCTTACAATGCATCTGAACTGTTCATTGGTATCTGGACAATGGGCACTTAAGGACTCCAAACAAAATGTGCTTCAGATTGAGGAACTAAATTCACCCTAAGGTACATAATTCTTTGACTGTTAGAATGATGTACAAATAAAATTCTACCTTAATTTTCCCAGTGTGTTTAGATGGCATTATCAGGGGTGTTGCATAGTTACATAACTCACAGATTAATAACCACACAGAGGAGGGATGAGGTTCATAAAGCCAGTCATGCCTTTGCATATTTGGTAAAGCTACACTGAAAACAAAAACTCTGATTTGGAAGTCTTTTTTGCTGCTTCATTTTTAACTAGGGCTGAGGGGGTTATTTCATGCTTCAGTAGTTGCACTAATAGAAGCGCACTGTGGTAGCTGAATGAGATTTTCCTAGTTGTGAACACCAATGGCTGGAACAGTTGGGCTAATCTGAATTAACCTATACTGCATAAATACACTTGAGTCCATGAATATAAGATGACATTAGCATAGATTCTTAGCAAGCTAACTCAAATTTAGACACTGTAAAAGCCTGGGGGAAGTAGGGAAGAGAGTTAATTCAAAAATTGAAATGGGAAAACCACCGAACCTACATTTATATTTAGAGACAGTTGTAATTTGTGTGCATGAGTGCTAGCTAATTCTCTGCTAGCATTCTCACAGGGAAAATAAAAACCCGAAACAAGGAGAAAGGATTACCAGCATAAGGATGCCAGCAGGTCATCAGTCTACTTCAGGTAGAAATTCTAGGTGAGAACTAAAATTTGCCAGAAGGAAATGAAGCAACTTTGCAGTAGGGTCTAAATTGGTTCATGTAATTCCTCAATATCCTCATCTTGAACCTGAGGCAGAAACATGAAGAACACTGCACTTGCTGGAAAGAACAGCAACAATCCTCTTACTTGTAGTGAATAAGAAAAACACCCTCTGCTTTTAAAATGGCTTTGGAAGGAGTCTATTATTGTTTCACAATGCATAGAACTAGGTAGACCATGGTGGCATAATTAACTACATTATCAAAAAACACCGTAAAAATACCATCTCTAAGCAATCTAAGAATAAGCAATGTTCTTTGCTTCTTCCTTCAGAGCCTGTCTCACTGAGATTTGTGCCACAGCAGCTGAAAAATTGCTGTTTCTGAAACTACACCTCCCTGGGAAAAGTGCAGGAGTACAAGCACTCCTCTGAGCTATCTTTTTCTAACAAGAGCAACCGTGTCTTTAAACTGAGACCTTTTCCCTCCTCTTATGAGGAAGTTTATTTTTTCTGCTCTGTGATGTCCAGAATAAGAGTCTAGGATCTGCAGATTGGTATTCTACAAAAAATCTGCCCACTGATCTCTAACCTTAAAGAGCCTTCCCTTCCATCCTCCCTCCAAGCAACAAACATTCATTTACTCAGACCTCAGGTGAGCTCTTTCCTCAGAAAACCACTGAAAATAATCCAAACCACTGTTTTGGTGGTTAACTGCTTTCGAGTTTGATGGATCTTGGAAAGATTCTTCTTCCTGTTGTGAAAAAGTAAGTCGAGAGTGTTAACCTTGATCCAGGGGAACATTTAGACATCCAGCTCTAAGCTGTCACTTCAGTTCTCACATCACATACCCAGGAGGAACTGAACAGGTCACTATCCGCAGTCCTGTCATTAATGCATATTTGCAACCTCATTAGGAGAGACAAGCACCTTGTGTACTAGATACTTCACAAATATTCATTTGAATGGGAGCTCATATGAAGAATGGTCCACACAGGTATTTCAGGCTATGAATTTTTCAGCTGCAACTGGTGTTATGATTACCTTCTATGAGTTGTGGAAATGTTTTGTTTTGGTTTTTTAAAATTCTGAATTACTTACAGCAAATACAATTATTACAGCCTTCCCAGATGACTCCTAAATTTGCTAGGTTTATTCTTAAACTGTGATAATACAGTTCAGCATAAATCCTCGAGTAAACACAGTTGCAGAAATACTGTGCTTATTTCAGTTGGTATGAAAATGTTGTTTCTTTGCTCCAGTGCAGTAACTAACAGCTTTTAGAGCCTGAATGATCAGAATGTCCAGAAACTTAATCATACCCCTAATATTAACCACATAAGTGGAAGCAAAGGAGAAGGGAAAAGGTACCAGAGCTGCTGCCACGCTCGTCAGGTACTTTTCAATATTAAAATGACTTTGCACATATGACATGAGCTTGGCAGCCTTACTGCAAGGAAGAATTTACATGTACATATTTTCTCCTACTTTAAATTCAGCTCAGATCATCTGAGAAATGTTATGTAAACAGAAAATTTACACATTCATGGGCTGGGAACAAGCAGCAAGAAAGGGTTAAAATTTATACCTACTATAAGAGGTTCCATGTAGTAATTATAAAAATACCTACTCTTAACTAGAGAGAGTTTCTGAAAAGGAGGAACTTGATCACAGTTATGATACAAAGTAGAAAATTAAGATTTGGCATTTACTTGCTAAGCCTGAGGTCACCAATGAGATTAAACAACAATGAAATAAAGAACAAAGGTGGGGAAATTAAACTGAGCTATGAAATAGCAAAAAAGTTATAAAATCTAGAAATATGAAAATACATTCCTGAAAAACTTATCTGAAAAGCATTAAATCTACACTACAGTATTAGAACTTCGAGACAGTAATTCAGAAGTCAGGAAAGACCCAGACTGAGTTACAGCTACAAATCGTCCTTTGTCTAGTTGTAGACAAGTTAGTCCTTAATTGTATAATCAGTTTAACTGAGTAAACAATTAATAGATATGAATCTTAGAATTCCATTCCTAGTTTTCCTTGACTTTGGTCTTACTCAACAAGAACTAAGCACAGTCCATCCCGTTCAATACACGAATTCTCCCTACCTTAGCACTTCAGTAATCTGCAGAGCCTTTTCTGTATCATGGGGCAAGGGTTTACTGTCCAGAGAACACAAACTCTCTGCAACTCAGCTTATGCAATGGGCAGTCAAAATCCCCACAACTTCTGTGTTCAGAATCAGGAGAAATTGAATTCAGGATTTTCTTCTCCTGTGCTGAAAAGGAGATTAAACTACAGGCAGTGCAGTGGGGTTTCTCATTCACTTCCGCTAAGGAGTACTTTGAAGAAGGAAACATCACCTAGTGTATCAGGAAAGCATGAACCTCAACTTCATTTCAACCATTCTCCACCATTAGAAATCAGATATTCAGCATCTTCCATAATGAAGACTGCTAGTATTTGTTACATATGTTAGAGAACATAAGAGATACATTTGTTTCTGTCCATAAATTGAGCCACAACCAGCACAAAAGTCTTCAAATACACATGAATACTTGCATTAATAAACCTAAAAAGCATACTACTGTTCTATTTTGTTGCCAATTATCCTTAAATTTCCATCTGCACTTCTAAGAAATATTAGTTTTCTTCTTGAGAAAACTACTTATGCTTATGAGAAGACCAGGAAGAGGTGCAGTTGGAAATGTGATTATGTGTGGATGGAGAGGTACTGTTTCCACACTGTCACTTAGTAATTTCACTAGGCTTCCCAAGTTTTTGTGCTGTGACAATTGCCCTCTATTTCAAAGAGGTTCTGCACCTAAACAAAAAACCTGAGTTATTTACCTTATTCTCATGTACCTTGTTTAAACCACAACTCTTTAGAGTAAAGACGGTAATGCATCTCTGCAACACTGAAATGTTAATTGTAATTCAACGTGAAGTCAAGGTATTACAGCCAAATAAGTTAATGTCTCCTACCTTGCACAGATGGCACACCACAGTAAATCTCACTCCTGTTTCTATCCGAAACCTGGGAAACTAGAAAGATGGCAATTCTTTGGCTTGCTAACATGATGTTGAGCAGGGAACTAATAAAACTTTGCCATGACTTTCAGCAATATGGAAGTAAAAATAGTTTTAATAACTAACACAGAGTGTTCAGGAAGACTGCCAGTATAAGTATTACAGTTTTTCCATAACATTTTTACTAAACCACTACTGAGTGATCACACAAGCCTTACATCACAAATCAGGGCCATTTATAGAAAAGGAAGAGGTAATGAATTAAAAGCAGATAAATTACTATGTCTCCTCTATTGACTCTTCCAGCACCTCAAGGAGACTGACAACTTCATCAAAGCTTGGACCACAAATGAGGCTCAGAGTAATTAAGGGACGTTTACATTTCATCCATGATCCTATACATCAGTCAGATTCCACCCAGAATTTTCAGTACTGTATTAATTTGACATAGGGTCTTTACAAGCACTTGACTTAATCTGTATGAATCAGGGGGACTCAAAGATAAAATCCCTGATAAGTATTCTTCAGCAGAGTAGGCAAACAATGCCTCCCACAGAACGGTAAGTTAAAAGAACTGTGAGCCAAAGTAAATTGCCTGGCAACCAAGTCACAATCCCTCTTCAAAATAGATTGTCTAGAAAGCTTAGGACAACATATTTCCCAGCTGAAAACATGTCACCTTGTAAGTAGATGAAAAGCAGGCACCTTCCTTTGATAAGATGTACATTTAAATGATGTAAGAAAATCTCATTATATTTGATACCAAAATATGCAAGCTCCTGGTATCAAACAAGGATTCCCTTTCTTTCATGCAAAATACAGTACACACCAAGAAATTAGTTTTAAAGAAGACTGCATGCAGGAAATAACTTTTGAAGTGCTTGCTATCTCAGCAGGCAGGTATGAGACCGGAGTATTTCATTTAGAATTGGCAATTGTGATGTACACGTGTGTTCAAGAACTAATGTTGAAATGAGACATATAACCCTGTTTTATATTCCAAGCAGTCAGTGTTCAAGTGCCACCATTTATCTCTCCAAGCTTTTCATACAGGCAGCTTTTGAGCCTTGACTTGTACAACATCAAGTGTTTTATACTCACAGGTACAGTGTTCAAGCCTTGATTTATATCTCAGTATCTTATACTCACTAGTACACAATTCATGCCTTGATTTATAGATGGGTTGAGAGAACCAATTCAGATAAAACACTATTCAGCCAAACCTTCACCCTTTCCCATGATCCAATACTGAGACTAACCTTTTCTATGCAGTCTCAAAGAGCTATGCCCAACTTTTTTCTTCACTTTTGTGAAAGCAATTTCATTCAGCAGAATCCCAGTTTTTCTCCAGCATCCTCTCAAGAATCTACACAAAAGTTGATTTAGCTCCTTAAAGTTTCAACAAGTTCATTGAACATAGGTTGTTTGCTTCCATCTTCTCACAGAAATAAAGATCAGCAGATAAAGTATCATTATTGCAATTCCCTATTTCTCTAGACCATCTTCTAATATAGGCTGTTTTAAGAAACATAATTACAGACAGTGTCTTTCAGTACCAATAGCTGCAACCACCTTATGGTAAGAGCACCCAGATTTGCAAGAAAAACTTAAACCTTTTGAACATTGTGGTTTTTAAATTAAAAAAAAAAAAGTCTAATGAAAAGGTTAATTATATTTGTCATTAAGCCTTTGAATTAGGAATTTTACTTTCAACCAAAAACGGAATCTAACAAAAACATGAAGAGTTGTTACCCAGATTCACTGCATTTGTCTAACCATGATTTCACTAGACCTGCTCTTCAGCGAAGTGCTTAAAACAAAAAAGGTCTTAAATGGACTCCAGAAGACTGGGAAGTGGGGAGGACAGGTGTGATGACCATGAGGAAGTCAGAAGAATTTTCTTCCAATTACTCTTTCCAAACAGAGCACAGAGTTGACTCAGCCTTGGTACAACTGAGAGAAGCCACCTTACACTAACTGGCCCCACTAAGACATGCACTCAGACCTGCTTTCAGAGACTTCCATCTCTGTCCTTTCACATGCATTACATGGCAAGACAGAATTGCACACATCTGTACCAAAAGGGAAAGAATGACGGCAGAGACACTGAGCTGCCCAGCTCACAAGAGATGCAGCTTGCCAGCCTGGGACATGAACTGTGGCCTCTGAAATCCCAACACAAAATCTTAACTGCAAGGCCATTTTATTGCTTTTCTGATTCCCCTTCAGCAACTTAGTTGCCCAATTGTAAAAGCGCTTGTTATGTTACAGCCTTCTCATCACTTTCTCATGAAAGTGCTTCTGAAGTTATTTAAGCCTATATTCCATAAAAAACCTCTGAATGAATTGCAGGTCACCACCACAGAACAGCACTCCACTCAGATAGCACTATTTCCTCCAAGGTAATTTTCATGTTTTAATTATCTCATAGCTTGAATCATCCTCCATAAGAAGCCCACAACAGAACTACTCAAAGCAGTGCACTTGAATAAAATAGAGAATAATGCAAACTGTACTCACAAGAGTGTCCTTTGCAAAATCTCATGTATACTTACTCAGAGGATTGAAAAAATAATATTTTTTTGTCTTCCCTAGTCATATTATCTCCTTTTAGATGTAAACTATTCACAGTTATGCAATTGCAACATCACTGCAGGCCATTACATCTCAGTATAAACATCTTAAAATACTTTCACTTACTGAAGTTCTCAAATTTGCACTATGTTGGGGACAATTGTTGCAAAACGTATGTTCTGCTTGCTCACTTTTCTTCTTGGAACACACATGAACAGGTACAGAGAAGGGCCCCACACACTCAGAACACAAGCCAGGAGGTAGGTGGGAATACAAAATACATTTGAAAATCTGCTGCAGTTTCAGGCAATTGACTGTCACTGACAGAAGGTAACTTGCAAGTTGATGCAGAGCTACAGCAGCAAATAGGAAACAAGTACACAATCTTCCAACTTGTCTGATTCAGTTGACAGGTAACTAATAAGAAAAAGAAAATATGAGTATAAACCTAATCCCCACTACACTTTACAATTGATTAAAATATAAAAATGTAAGTACCATGTTTTTAGCAAGAGCCTGGAGACTTTCAGCCTGCTAAAAGTACTACAAAACACAAGAGACAATGAAGATCAGGCCCAGTGTCTTTAAGCCCTGTTTTCTCTAAGGCGTAACTTGTCGGCCAGAACCTCCCTGTATCCATGTACCTACACATTTTCCACAGAGCTGCCACACAACTGCCAGACAGCACCTTCTGCATTCCCCACCTCTGATACACTGGCCACCTCTTGCTAGCCCATTCCACCTTTCTGTGCCAATGTGAAAGGCTGGCTCTATCTTTCCAAGACCTTAATGTCCTACAGCACAAGTGACATGGTGGCTTCCAGGCCATGATGGGGGGAATGGAACTGGGAATCTGTAAAGTCAAAAACCTGTTTTGCTACAACCTCAGCAAAGATCTAACCAAGCAACAAAAGCTGAAAAGTGCAACTGACAGGGTGGTCCGTGTCTGGGGTGCAGAGGGAACCTTCTGCAATTTCAGTGTCCCAGAGGGGAACCTGGTTACTTAGGGAGACCTGCAAAATATGGATAAATGCAGCTTGCTAAGTCCAACGCTACTCTTCCTAAGAGAGATCCACAGCTGCTGGGAAGTGTCATTACACAGCTGTCACTGTCACTAGCTTAGGGGAGGTAGGACACTCTACAGCAGCTGCTGCAGATCTGCCCCAAGGGAAGAGTAGGGGGACAAGAGCTGCCTCACCTCCGAAAGGCTGTTCTCCATCTCCCTCCCTGCCACACTGATCTTGTGTTCTGCTCTTCTCAGCTTGAAGGGGCAGTGTTTCGCTTGCTGGACCTGGTATTGCTACATATTCTGCCTGACATATCCTGGCAGAGACCAAGGTGACATCCACAGTATGTTTCAAAGCTCCTTGGGCATGGGCCTGTCTTCAGTACCTCATTTGACTGCTTCAAGTAAGAGTCCCAAAGGGAATCTAAGTATCTGGCAGGTGATTATAGTTACGTTTCTCTCTGATGCTGCAATTTACCAAAAGGTAGAAGAGGACTCAGCCCTTTGACCAAGGCAATGTGACAATGCAGTAGCCAGGGGCTGGAACCTGGCAGTCGTGTGGCAGGGACGGACACACAGCTGCAGGTTAAGCAAGCGCGACAGAACTTCAGACCATTAATGCGTTAAGTAGCAGTCATAGTTTTACAGAATTGCACTGAAGAAACCTGGATTTCCACATTCCTTAAAACCTGCAAAATATCATTCTGGGTAGTTTGACACATTTTTGCTACAGATCATTTCAAAATTCCAGAGACCAAGCAGTCAACAAGATACAAGATCTACAGAAAGGACTGAACCTTGCCCACACCATTATCAGTCTCCTGATTTTGCCTTCCTTGTAAGAAGAAAAATTTAGCATATAGTAATTATAAAATATCTCAGGTGGAACAGCTCCTTTTCTAAGCAATCAGCAACAGAAGCAGAGGCATGAAAGAATATGCAGACAGAATTCAATATCAAGAAATCTAATAACCTTATTTTTTTTGTTCTTTGATGTTAGTAAGCAGACCATTTACACTGCTTTGCACATAGATATCTGAGAACAATGACTTTCATGACAATGAATAAACACATCTGTAGAACAAACTGCTGATTGAAGATAAATAAAAATACAGTATCAGAGGAATAAAATGCTGTAATGCATGATTTAATAGCAGGAAACTATTTCACCCTGTGGCTTATCTTTGGTTTTCCTGTATAAATTGACCAGATACTAAAACATCAGAAAGCAAGCCACAGGGCCAAAAATTTCCAGATCAAAGATGCAACAGAATGCTCCAAGGACCCTGTCCTGCTAAGAACAATGGAATTTGAAAGGGCAGCTAAGAGCCTGGGTTTAGAGAAGCTGATAGCTGAATATTTAACTACATGAAAGCATGGGATGAGTCAACCTTGGCTGCAACCTGTTTGTACCATATCAGAAGTGCATGGCCATAATGCTAACCTCTTCAAAAGTTGAAACCAAGGTCTAGCCTAGATGGCATATTTAGGTTGCTTACAGGTCATCCTGTTATGGATGATGCAAGTGACAGAAACTAGACCTTTTTTTTTTTTCCCAACATGCATGGAGAAAAAAAAATTGTACAAACTGGCCCAACACTGGAAAAACAAGGCTTGTATAAATTTACTTCTGCCACTTACAGTCTTCCACCTGCACCAGACTTCATCTGGAAATGTTCTAGTACCCTTCCAGTCTAGGGGAGAAACCAGTAACAACACAGAAATGTCACTATGAAGAAGTAACAGGTTTCAACTCTGATCTTTGTGTCTCTGCTGTGTTAGATTTCTGAACAGTCCTAGGTCACCCCCATATTTCAACAGCAGCTATTTCTTCACATGCCTGCATTGGAACCTCTTCCAAAACATTCCCCATGAATGCTGCTCAAGCTATTGTTCAGCAGGCAGCTTTTAATTAACTCTTCACCTTCATCAAGTTATGGAGGCATTTTGTCCGAACCAGAGCCCAGCCTCTCTGGTGTGTCTCTGCAATAAGCCTGTTAATGCACCCAGCTGCACAGCCATGGTGCTTTCTGGGGGCTCAGTTACAAATGTTTACCCATCTCACCTTGTAAAGCAAAATATACACAGGTATTCCCCCAAAGTACGGCACTGCAGTGGAAAGGATTCAAAGGGTTTATTTCAGAAGCAAGGATGCTGAAAACTCACAGATCCTAACGGCGTTGTACGGGCAGCACCCGCCTCAGAGCAAAGGGCAAAGGCAAGGCTCGCATTCCTTCCTCAGGCTCTACCATCACTTCCCCCACCTCGGCTCCCCCAGTGGCTGCCAAGGCCTTGCAGTACATCTGTGAGCGTCATCCCTCTTGTGCCCGGGGAATAGCCTGCTGTGGAATGCATGCAGAGAAACACGCCAAAGCTGTGTCGGGGAAATATGCCTCCTTCCAGGCAGGAAAGCTTCCTTAGCAAGAAATAACAGCCTCCTCAGTAACAGTATCTTCTGGAAAAGAGTTATTTACCCCTATATGTCTACATCAACTTCTGCTGCTCCAGGAAACTCCTACAGAAAAAGGCTGAGTACAGGATAATGACAGACTTCAGTCTCACTTGTTTCTTAGTCTTTCTTTAGAAAACTCCCTCTAATAAACAGCTGATGCAATGCATGCATTGAGAGCCAAGTATCTGAGCCACAGCCAAAGCAGACTAGTTGGCAAATCATATTTGGCAGCCAGCAAGACATGGACGTACAAGTCCTTGCCACACCAGGTTTCTATGCTATGTGCCTATCACAGAGCCAAAGCTGCCAGCACTAATAGGCAAAACAACCTAACATTTTCCGTGTCTGAGACCTCATTTAATCATTTTTACCTTTCCCAAGTCACTTTGGATGACATTTCCCACAAAGACTGTCTCAGACTTGGGATTTTTCTTCCAGCCGCACAGAAGGAGTTTATTTGCTCAATGAAAAAACAGTTTTGTCAACAATTTTAAGCAACTGTTAAGTCTAAAACTTTCATATCCATCTGCTTTTGAGCAGAGACTGGAAATTATCAAGCTGTCAGGAATGTTGCTTATTTATCCCTCTAAAATCTTTCAAATTTGGCAGTGTTAAGCCTCTATAAAGCTGCAGCTTGCCCGTGCTCTGTACTGACAGGTTAGAATCTGGCAGCTCAATTTCCTGAAGTTACCATCTGCCCTGATCATTCTTCAAGCCAAGACTGAGTAGCACTTCCTTCACAGTTGCTGCTTTCAGTCCCTATCAAGCTGGACTAAGGAAAAGAGGGCTGGATTATTGTATTTTTACACTCATATCAAAACTCTGATTGTTTGTGTATAGGGGAAAAAAAGTCTAAAAACAGACGTCATGAACCATAAATCAGAGTCTAAGTACGAAGCTAACTTTCTCAGTTGCATCTTCCTATGCCTTTATACATTCAGATCTCTTGAAATTCCTCCAGAGACCAACTGTGACTTGTAACTGCAGTTACTTGCTTGCTCCCCTGCCTTTATGCAATGGACATGCTCTATATTAGCAGGTAAATTCTAAAATATCTACTTTGGTACACAGATGTCAGAGTTTTGAAAACAATAGAATTCCACAACTAAATAAGCAAGCATCAGTCTTTTTATTTCAATGCATGTAAATAAACCCAGTTACATGCACACACAGTTTCATGCCCAGAATTACTGATGAAAATAACATACATTCCTAATTGCACAATTGCTTTAATTTACTCCTGTCAGCTTAAGTTTGTGTTGCTCAGCAGGTTTGACAGCTTAGTATAATTTAAAGATAATAATCTATATAATTTGTACTTATTTTTACTGGAGGAAAAAGGAAGATATAGGCCAAATATACAAACTGCTGTACTTCACAAGGTTAGGAAAGTATTATGTGCTAGATATTCACCTGACTCCAATTGTGAAACTGTTAAATTTTCTGCTTTGTGGAAATATGAAATATTGTGCTAGCCAATGAGTACAAGTCACATTGACACTGCCTATATATAACATGGGAAATAAAATATCAATTTATACCCCTCATGAGCAGCATTAGGCACTGCGGAGAATCCTCAGCAAAACAGGTTCCCACAGAGCGATGTTCCATTACCTGCAGCCAGCAGAGCTGTGAATAGCACAAAATTATACCAGCACAAGAGATTAAAATATCCAGAGTCAGCAGCTGAGTTAACAAACACTTCATGACCATCCCTCTTTCTAAGGGGTTCTCTGATCACTTGCTTAGGAAGAGCCTGGCCACTTCAGTAGCAGGACCTGTGGGCAAACCAACAGGTTTCTTTCTAAGCAGCCATCAGACCTCTCCTTCCTCTCACAGCAGTTTCATGTCCAAGACTTACCACCATACTGTGGTGATGCCAGCTTCATTTCTAGGATCAGTAATTCAATAACAGGGTCTTTTCCCCACCTCCCTCCAAACTTTCAACAGAGCGTTTAGGATGAATAATTTGCAGGTCCCTTCTTGCTTAATCACATATGTTGACAAAATTAGTAAGATCTCATCATGTGAAATGAAATAAAAGCACTTCACTCCAGAGCAAGTGTTAAGAAAATGCAGTATTTAAAGAGTTCAGTTATTTTATTTTAGCTCAAGTCTCAAATGTGTTTTCTTCCCACTCTTAATACGGCTAGAGGTCACATCTTGTCCTCAGACACCCCTGAGAACATGGTTTTCAGCCTCAGGAAGAAAAAGGCAGCAGAGACTACAAATGAAAAGTTCCTCTTAATCTAATAGAAAGAAAGAACAAAACCTAAACTGAAAGCCTGGATTCCAGATGTTAGAATTTTTTTATTTTAATAGAGACCATAAATGAGTAGCCCCATTCCTTTTTACTGCTATAGCATTCCCCTGTCAGTAGTGAATACAGGTAGAATACAGGAAAAAACCTCCTAAAAGTAATTTTTTCAAGTCAGCTGTTCTTGTGACTTTACTGCTAGAACCATGCCTTCAGTTCCTTTGAAATGAGAGCTCAATGATACCACGTCAGCCCCTTCTAGAGAGTAGTTATTTGCCACCATGAAAACAATTCACATAATTGAGCACAGAGTTTGCTTGCAATGAGGAACATCTGCTTGTAAAAGAAACATCTATCTCAGCTAATCAAAACACTTCAATAAAGTGTTTCAAGGTTATATTCTTTTGGCTCTGAATAAATTGGGTTTTCTATCACACCTCTTCCCTCTCCCATGTGGATTCCAACTAAGGAAGGACACAAAATCCACACCAGATCTATATAACCTACAGTCAGGATCGGCATCCAGAACTGAAAGGTTCTCTTTGCATCACTGTAGCATTAAATGTGTATCTACCTGTTGACAAAAGATCTAGAACTTTTAACAATTACTCATATCTGTTCACAACAGGATATAATTCAGGGAAAGTATAAGGTTAGCAGTCAGCATGAAGCATGTTTTGGCCTTTGTTCATGGCCAGACATCTTGGAAGCTCCAGAAGAACCAACCCAAATTCAAGCATGGCTGGAGTGCCAGCAGTGATGGTAAGAGCAGTTAGTGGACCCACACATATGGAGAAGCTTCACGCTTTTCATTTGTCTTTTCTGATAATAAAAAAGTGATAAAAGGCAAAACCCCTGATATTTTCTGAACATCTCAGCTTGATCTTTTCTGGATTGGAGCTCAGGAAAGGCCAGGTTTGGCGTGGCAACTGATAAGTTCTGTGACCTCAGGCAAGTCAGTTCCCTTTCACACCGTCTTGCTCACAGACCTTTTTTTTAACTGCTATATTCTTTAGAGAGAATTTGTCTTTTAACATGCCTGTACACAATATCCAAATAAAATCAGGTCATGATAAAGCTCTAACATCAGCTTGAGCCTTAAGGCATTCTAACAATATTTTTATTCAGACAAATTAATTTTTAGTTTAAGAGTGCTGGAAGACTGTTAAGACCTACTGAACTGCAAGAAAACCACAAACTTGCTTTCTTGTGAAACACTTGAAGTTTTATGAGCTGAGTATAGAGTGGTAAGAGATTCCCCAGCTACAGTGAGCTGTAAAGTTAAATATTTCTTTCATTTGTACTTATGTTTAAGTGTGTTGTCTGATAGTTTAAACAGTTTAAACTGTTTCATAAAATAATATGTTGTTTTTATTATCCCTTTGGAATGTTCCATAATTTCTGTATAAAGGCAAAAGCATTTATCAATCATATGTAATTACTTTGAGTGCAAAGACACATTTGTGAAAATTAAGAAATATTTTAACTGTTCCAAGAACATATTTCTTTTATTCCCTGACTATCACACTTGCAGAACAATCATAGCTAAAATAAACAAACACATTAGAACAACAAGCACTTTGATAAGTTATCACAGGTACCTCATGCTTTCATGTCAAAGAACCTGAAGCTTTTACTGGACCTCTGTCCCAAATCCTCCTGAGGCAAGAAAGTGCTAATTCATCAGTTTTAAAGGTCATAATTTGAGGCAAATAAACTCAGTTGGCACACCCTACCCTGGCTGATACCTTCAACAGGATGGAAAATCCCCTTTTCTATTTCAGCCAGTACATTTGCACAGGACCCTAAGTCTGCTTTCCAAATTTCAGCAGACATAGTGAAAAAATTACATATATTTAGAATATATATATATATATGCACACACACACACTCTTCCCTCCAGTGGTATTTTCTACTCCTGGTTCTGACTGAACACTCCAAGATCAAAGAATTCCATTACATTCTTTCTCTGGATATTTTATTAATTATTTGATTATTTGATAAGTTTAGGCTGAACGCTGAGAGTGTTTGAGATGAAGGAAGAAACTACATTGCAAGAATATCGGGGAACTACACTACACTACACAAATTCCTACTAACATCTACGCCCTCGGAAGAAAATAGTACTAAATCAGAAAGTCTGCAGTAAGCATGAATTGTACCAAGGCAGATACTGCTGATAGCACAGGATGTCCCCAACAGCTTATCATGGCATTGCAAAGGGCTTGCTGTTCATTAACTCCACTGTTTACCACATAAGGCAACACATGGAGGACTGGCCTTAAGATATCTACTCAAGGTCAAACAAAATTTCTGAGAAATCAACTCAGATCTCTTCTGATTCCAGAATCAGAGGTCTTGGTCTTGGTCTTGGTCACGTCAGAACACCACTCTTATACTTTCAAGATTGCTAAAAAGGCAAGAACAGTAAGAATAGACTGTACTAGGTAGAATATTTTGCTATTTTAATGATAAACATACTCATGCATAAATGCTATTAGCTCTAGTTCAACTAGACTATCTGGATGGTACATTAAATGTTTTCATTTTCATGCGTAGGTCAAAGTTGGAGGACCATTGCTGCGAATTGAAAAACATTCAACTGCTTTGTTTATCATGTATGTGTACATTAAAGATGCCTTTTCTGCTTATTTTCCTAAGGGGCTTTTCTGTTTCTGAATCTCCATGCCAACAATCACAGATCACTTGGAGGTAGGAGGGGGTGTGAATTGTTGGCATGGAGCAAAGGAAAGCAAGGGCTAAACCTACTTGTTTTGATAGTTCTAGCAGCCTGTGTTCATCTGCTGAGTCACACACTCTAGACTTGACTTTTCTCTCTTCAAGGTGATGTTTATAAACAGCCTACCCCTTACAGTGCTATCAGCTTCCCATATGCTGTTTTTGATTTTATCATTCTGCTATTTAAATTTATTCTAGACTTTAGGGTAGTAGATGCTTCACACACCAAAGAATATTCTATTTTACATCCTTCCTCTCCTTCCTCCCCTGGTACTGCTGGATGACCTGGATGCCAGGACTTAATGTGATGGGGGCTGTTGACTTGTTTTGGTGTATGTCAGCTTCAAGTTAAGTGGAAACTAAAGAATTTAAATAATATAAATAAAGCAGCAAAGAAAACTTGACTTCAGTGATCCAAGAAGGTGACATACCAGAACTCACTACTGCTGCCTATCCTTTTTGGTTAGAAGAATATGTACACAAATTCCTCAACAACAGCCTGTGTCACAGGCTTCTCTGTCTTCTCATAAAGGCTCACATCAGCTTGTTGGCACTAATTGAGCAGAACCTGAAAGAATGTCACAGAGCTGTTAAGAATTAAGGCAGGGAACTCCCAAAGACAAATCCTAAAACAAGGCTATGGGTGAGTGGTCACATGTTTTCCTTCTTAAAATAAAACTCTTCAACTTATTCTTACTTCTCAACTCCTTCTTTTCCACAGCTGTCATATGTCAGGCATCTCAGATGGTTTTACCAATCTTTTGTAATCTTACATTGTCAACACTCGATCAAGTGTTGTCAAGTCATCACCAAAAAACACTATTCATTTTAGAAAGAAAACAGGGTAGTTAATTTATAGCAAGAACTGGGACTTCTGTGCTGTCCTTGGGTAATCAATAAAAGATCCCCTGAGAAAGACTGAATTCCACCATTTATCAGATTTATTTTGAAAAATAATCAAAGTATTTAGAACCCTGATGGTGTTCCTCTGATACATCACAATGTTGCAGAAAGTGTCATATTAAAATCTTCACACACCCAAACACTCAACATCTTACTGTTGGCCTGCAAGCTCTCAGATTGCCATACAAGCCGCAGCAGGGCACTAAGCACAAACAGAAGGCTGAGACTCCCTCCCTTGCTGTTACTTCCACGACTGGCCACTCTAACAGGCTCTGTATCAATGAAGAACATTCACAGCAGTGAGTAGCACCATGCTGCTGGCTTTCCAGAGGCCAAGGTTTGCCCAGTTATTTGAGACACTCATTTTCTTTTCAGAACAAAACCCAATTGTTTTCAATTTCCATGCAAATAATCGGTTTTTTCCCCCTTGAAATTGTACACATAAAATATACCAATAGATACTAAAAGTAAGCAAGAGATCAAACTCCAGTTTTTATCCATTTGCTGCCACTTTCCTAGAAAATCAGGAGGGAATCTTGAACTTCACACTAATTAAATGAGTTGAAAAGTATGAAAAAACACTTCTCTGCCTGCAGAGATCAATTTTGAACTAGTTTTGACTTCTAAGCCTTATGGGAACAGAAGGGTAAAGCTAGAATTAGGTGCAGGAATGTGTGTCACATTCCCTTGTTACCAAAACTGCAATTCTTCAGCCAGCCAGGTTACCCTCATGGCAATATGGTTTCCTTGGGGGAATCCAAGATCAACAGATACAGCAGGAGCTACAATCCACAGTTAAACAACTATTTCCCCCAACTCCTGTGTAGCTACAGGAAGGACTACTGGCTTCAGAATGCTTTTCTATAAATTAAAAATGTGTTTTAATACACAGGTAAAATATCCTAAAATGGTGATTACAGTGACAGAACAGCGTCAGATTCCAGCAGACCACACAGCATCTTTTATTGAGACCAGCATATATTGAGTTGCCCTTGCCTTTGGCATGCAGCCTTATTAGCTCAGCATGTGAGACTGAACTCCAGTCCAAACTATGTTCTTATGTACAGAGAATGACCTGAGAATTTTTATACTAGTTGTCTTGTAGGAAGTTGATAAAGATTTAATATCAGAAGCATATTTTTAAATTGTAAACAATGTTGCCTATCATCCAGCAAATGATGGTTGATATTTCAGAATTGTGGTAAACTCTGTCCCCAGACCTTCAGTGGTTTGTCTTTACACACATGAAAATTAACAAGCTTTCCCTACAAGCTGTAACAACAATCATCACAGGTCCACGGAAGGCAGTTTATTTACATCACCGGTTTTAATGGCAGGCATATGAGAAAGAGGAGCTGTGAACACTTGAGAGTAGCAACCCTGGTATAAGCCACAGGAGGAACAAATCCCACGTCCAGCAAACCTTGCATCATTGTCTTGACTGCAGAGCTCCAAGAAACTCAAATGGACTTTGCAAGGGTTTCCTTTAGCTATGGCTCAGGTGCATATCTGACAACTGCAAAAGCCAAGGCCCACATCCACTCAGGGCTACTATGCTAAGCAATACCTGGCTTTACAGAACCATCATTAAATAAAAGCTTAGAGATTGCATGAAAGAAAACTGGTCTTGATAAAATACCCAATGGTTTCCATGTCCTCATTTCATTCTGTACAGTAGGACCTAAATTTACTTTCTGTAGCATAGCATTCCTGATTCAGCATGATTACATTTCACATACATAAAGAATAACATTCTTGACGCAAGTAGATTTTCCCAAGATTCTCCATTTAGTCACAGCTGATTAGGTCCACTGCATCAGAAATACTTTACCATGTGCAATTACCACAGCATAGTACGTTTCCAAAATCATCCCTCAAGTCACAACTGTTTTCTAAAAGAAGAGGTTTGGACCATGGGCTGTGAAGACAGTCTAATTTCGGCTAATGAGAAGTAGCACTGTAAATTTGCTTTCTGATTTACCAAAGAATTGTTTATAGTAATTTGACAGGTAATAACAGAATCATGCACACACTTGGACACAATTTGAGCTTTGTTTCAACTGCTGCCAAAAACACCACAGCTGAAAATGAAGCTAGCGTACCTGAATCCAGCTCATGTTCACAGCAGCACAGAGGGAACTGACAAGTTTCCTTAGCCTAGGTATATCCCAGGTTGTGTGAATAACACTCTCCTTGGATACCTGCTGAAGATTAGAACTGCAGGCCTAGAAGTGAATTGAGGGATTAGAGCAACAAGCATTTTACTGATGAATCACAAGATATTTCAGGAGTTCAAATTTTACATACAACCTGTGTGCAAACTGGGAAGTGCCCCTGATAAGTGTATTAAAGCTTTCCCTTTCAAGAGGAAGGGTAGAAATGGCCTGAACCTTAAAAATACTTGCTACAGTTACGTAACAGTACAAGGTCTGATGTAAAAGTGAGAATCTTCCACTCATCTAGTGTGTAATCCTCAATTGTTTATTATTCATTGCTGTAGTTTAGGTATCATCTAATAACTATGCTCTTCCCTTTTCATCTTGTTACAGTAAAACCACAGATTAGGCAGCTTCAGAACTCTGTGGTTTGGCACACAACACAGGGCCTTCAGGGATCATGTACATATTCTAGGAACAATGACTGATTTTCGGATGTGATGTCTGCTTACCCAAAGCTAACGATTTAGATCTCTCCTTGAAGTTAAGCTTTGCATTCAGTGAAAGCATCTTCAGCTAGAGTCCTCATGTTGTCCCTTTTTTGAAAGGGAAGATTGCAGAAGTACTTGCAGAACAAAAACAAACTAAAATAACAAGCTCATCAAAACAGTAGGGTTGTCTGATCAGCTTGTAGGTGAAATGAGAGGTCAGTATGAAACACTGGACAGTTCTCACCTATGAAAATTTCTAAGCACTTTTCCACATGGTCAAAATCCATATTTTTGGGACAGGCTTCAACTGTAGTACACAAAAAAAAAAAAAAAAAAAGCTGCTGACTACAACAAAGCCCGATAATTTCATTAAGTTATTTGAATTGATATGGTAGACATCAAAGTAGAAAAATTATTGCTTTTCCTGGCTTTGATCCAAGTAAGGTAAGATCTTATTAAAGGTGCTCTACTCCTTCAGTCTAATAAATTACTGACAGACCAGTTTATCTAGAAGACAAGTGACAAGGCTAGTAACATACATCATAAGAGTACAATTACTAAAACTAACAGAGGTCTTATTTCAAGGAAGTTATACAGCTGTAGTCACCTAAACAGTCAGTGATGGAGGACACAGGAAGGCAGAGCTGAGAATGGTGGAAGATTCAATGATCATGAAAGTTTAAGAATGATGTCACAGTATAAGCACAGGACACTGATAATCATTCTGGAGACAGTTTGACCTAGATGTTGAAAGAAAGCCAATGGTGATGAGGAAACCTCAATTCAAGCTCTGAATTTCTGACCTCCTTCAGAGGTATTAGTTGCTCTGCAACAACCTTTGTCACAGCCATCAGAGTGTACAGATTAAAGCTGAGTTGTTTTAGAAAATATCCTTGACAAATGGCTAAAGAGGGCATATAGTGTATCTGCATTTGACAGCACATTAAATAACAAGGCAAATACAAGCTAACTACAATGATTAATGAAGGAAGAGAATCAGTAAGTAGAGGAAAAATTTCTACAAGGTATTCACAATGAGTCATTGAAATATTGCAATACAATTTCTGCAGGAAAAAAGTGGCAAAATACCCACAAATTCCATGCAGTCTGAGTAGATACAGGAGGTCCAAACCTCCTAAAGCCATAGTCAGAGTAGGTCTGAACTGCTGTGCTTCCTAGGTCTGAAAGATGAGCATACAAACCCAGAAGTCAATTAGACAAGCAAAGGTTAATCAAGTACACCTTCTATTACTGGATCAGCACAGCCGCAGGTTCTAGCAGACCCTATAGTAACAAGAGGAGGAGCTGCTGCTTGAATTGAGATTCTATTGGGCTTCAAGTTTCTCTTGCCTACGAAAGGAGATTAGGCAAGTGCTCCATACTCCTATCAGATCACCCTTCTCTGGTCCTTATTGCCAGCCTGAAAGTAGAAGGTAAAGAAGTTTACCCTCTCTTTAGCTTCATTTCTACTGTAAAGAAGTTAGGGGAAACAGAACAAACTTAGAAGCTTGTCCTTCTAAAAGCAAAGTACAATGCAACTACTAAAGTAGCTTTTTCTGCACTATTTGAGAGATATTTTAACCCTGGCTATGACAGGGTATCAGTCTCCCTATGTCTTTAATATTATGCTTGCTAGAAGATACACTAAACTATTCCCTTTTCTACTGCTTATACAACAAAAATAACTGTAGTCCTGACAACAGCTACAATTTTTACCCTAATGAAGTAAAACTCCTAGCCAAGAGCCACCGATAAAGCAAAACTACTATGAGTGCCTCCTGGATCACTGGTCTTCTTGTTTTGGGCAACCATGCAATATAGATGTTTCTCTAAGTGTTCCATCCTACAACCAGTTGGCTTTGTGCCACTTGCTATGGAAAGTGTTCCGAAGTCAACCATTAGGCAGAAGTCTTCTAATTTGGCAACAGCTGCTTCTCCACACTTGTTTGCACCTGCATTTATTCTAGCTCTACTTGAACTCTTGGAAATAGTTTACCAAAATTTATATACCATATTCAGGATGAGAATCTCAGATCTTAATATAACTGCACCAGTTATTTCCACACTCCTTTAAAAGTATCACTTCGATTCAGTGATCAAACAAACTCCTTCCCTAAGTTTTCAGTGAAAAAATCGTATGGTGAGAGACAATTCATCAGATCACTTAGATCATTTAGCAAAATGCCGTATATTTATTCCTGCACACCTGCAGCCCAGTAAGGTGTTTTCTATCTCCCTCAGTGTAGAGCCATACACAGTGACATTAACTCTGGTGCTGAACTGAGTTGGTTGCACCAACAGCACAGCTGTCCCAGGCTCACTACATGGCCATCTGGCACTTTCAGTGGGCTGTATGAAGACAACATTTGGTGCTGTGGGACATGAGGATATGCTGGGTGACACAGTATAATGTCAGAACTCCATTGTGCTGGGCCTAGTGGGAGAAAAATACACAGCCTTCTTTCCTACACAGGCAGTACAGATAATTATTCATGATGAAGATAAAGGGCCAATGTCACAGCACTAATTTCTGCCCATGGTCAAGTTTCCCTGTCCTGAAAATAATCATAATTGCTCTTCAGCAATGGGGAAGTGTTTATTCAATTCATACAAGATCAGTAACTTATCACAATCAATAAGCTTTTTCCACAAGTGAAAGAGATAAATGTGACTCTATGCCTACAGCCAATTCTACTGTTCTTATTAATTTTTTTTTTTGATATTTCAACATGGTTTTACAGAGGGAAATCAAAACAAAATAGCAGGCCTTTTTTCTATCCCATGTAGCTGTACCACTTGATTAAGTGTCCTGATTTGGGCTAGGGTAGAATTAATGGGGTTTTTAGTAGCTGGTACAGCACTATGGTTCTGGGATTTAGTATGAGAATAATGTTAATAACACACTGATGTTTCAGTTGTTCTAAGTAGTGCTTACCCTGAGTCAAGGACTTCTAAGTTTCCCATGCTCTGCCAGAGAGGAAGTGCACAAGGAGCTGGGTGGGGAGCACAGACAGGACAGCTGACGCTAACTGGCCAGAGAGATATTCTATTGCATAGAAATCATGCTCAGTATGTAAACTGGGATGACTTGGCCAGGAGCGAATTGCTGCTTGGGGACAGGCTGGGCATCGATCAGTGGGGTGGTAAGCATTTGTGTTGTGCACCACTTATTTTTCTTGTATTTTATTTTCTTCTCTCTCATTTTCATTACAATCATTATTATTAGTAGGAGTAGTATCTTTATTTCAGTTTTTAAAGTGTTCCTACTTCAACCCACAGATCTTACTCTTTTTCTGATTCTCCTCCCCACCCCATGGCAGCAGAGTGAGTGAACAGCTCCATGGTACTTAGTTGCTGGCTAGGGCTAATCCACAACACTGAGGATATGAGCATTCCTAGAAATTAGTCCTGTAGCTTAGGATCTTTTTCTGGTCACGTTGTGTAGAGGCACAACAGTCTGCCACTATACCAGTCCAGTAATTCCAAATCCTGCTTCTCTGTACCAGAAAAAGACCACTACCAGTTTTAACTCATGAATTACAAGGGCATTTCAACAAACATCAGCAGAAAAGTCTGCCTTTAGTGGGCTTGATGAGAGCACACTTGCAATTCCTCTGATGGCAGAACTGCAAGCAAGTAGTAAAGTGGTCTGTGCTTCAGTACCATGTTTCTGCAAACCACAGGATGAATTAGGCTTGCTGGAGCCAGAAAGTGTTAGCGACACTTATATCCATTATTGAGGAAAAGCAACTTCCACTGCAAGAGAAGTTAGTTTTAAATTTTTCCATTACACTTTTAACAAATTGAGGAGGAATCAGAACACTAACTAGAACATGAGTATTTGGAATATAATTTCCCAAGCAAACTTGTAATCTCTTTCTAACTCATGTAAGCAGATAGTACAGTATCCACCCAGGTTGGTAGAAGAATGTAGAGAAACACCAAACAAGCCAGACACTGCTCATCTGCCAAAAGTGAAACTCTAAGATCCCAGAATTAAACAGTTCTAAATTTTAACAGGTGGGGTCTTTCCCCTCCAAATTAAAGAGAGCATACTTTCAACTAAGCAGCAGCAAATACATAGTTCAGGAGATACAGTAAATAAGAG
>JAWWEU010000011.1:22865965-22941111 GCA_035583155.1 Acropternis orthonyx | reverse complement strand
ATTCTGTAGCATAACAACAACCTATCCATCTAGTTAACAGTGCTGTACTAAAGTGTAATGGCACAGGATGTTGAAAAGCATGGTCATCCCTAGAGCTTAGAGCTGGGCTGCCAGCAATTCTAGCTGTAAGCCTGCCTTTACATCATTATTTTGCTGAATGAGTAGCCCAGAGGCTTGTACTGGATTTAGTGCAATCAGCCAGTTAACAGCAACAACACAAAAGGCAACAGGACCTTTTTGCCTCGCTTGCATTACATCCCTCCTATTATGCTCTTCGTAGCCAATGCCAGTCATGGCTTCCTGGAGGGTCCACGCCTGCTTCTGGTGCATTACACAAGTCTAGAGACAGGTATAAATCTCCAAAGTGACTGAGGAGACATCTTTCTTTATTAAAATCAACTTTCAGCACAGATCATTGCAGCAAGCCTGCCACAGTAATAAAGTTCATAGGAAGATACAGTTTACTGCCTATCCAGCCCTCCGCTGAGCAGTCTGTCAGATGTGGAACTATTGGCTATTCCTATGGCTACCAAGTCAAATAGGTCCAGGAAGGAGATAGACTCTGTTTCCAAGTCTGCCTCACTAGGACAGGTTGTAAACCCAGATTTTTTCTTTAACCACCTTCCTAGAAAACTTCATCCTGTGATTTATGGTATTTGTAAAACACATAATAAAATTTTTGTATTTTTGCTTCATACATCTAATACAGGAGCAGAAAAACCTGTAACCCCAGCACGACAGTAGGACCTTTCTAACTGCATTCACTACCTACTCAAGATAGAAACATAACATAAAACTAGTTATGAAATGTACCTTCTACTTGCCTGAATTTGCCCCCTGTGCTTCAGGCTGGCCTGCTTCAGGCTGGCCAGAGTCCTCTCACAACGCCTCTTTACTCATGGTATCAACGAGTTTGCTGTAGTGTGGGGCACAAACTGCTTTACCAAATTATCAATACAAAGTTCCTAATTCACTTCCCCTCCTGTCTAATTAGTATTTAATATGTCTGATACCTAAAAAGATTGTGCTTCTCTCTGTAAATGCCTTTTTGTGGCCTCTCAGGAGACATAATAAACACTGCAGAAACTTGCCACAAAGGCCAATCAGTGCTGGTTCCTCCTTCCTGCCATCAGCTTAGTACATTTAGTTCCTGACATTCTATATCATTTATTAGCTTGTTCTTGAAAACACCACGATTTCAGGTTATTGGTCTATGTACGGGGCATACCATGTGACCTTTCAAAACCAGGAGTCCGATTACAAATACAGATGCCCAAGATGAGCCTTGTGAGGCTGCAAACCACTTGCTTGTACCAAGTAAGGGTGTTATGAAGGGCAGTATTTCTGCAGAACACATGCCCAACCTCTAGCGATGGTGACAGCCTCACAGGCAATTCTCCACAGAAGCCAGGCTGACCTGGCAGTAGCTTCTAGACATTCTTACCTGATGCCATGAAATACTATTTTCAAATTACAGCAGCAGCCACTCATGCTATGGGTAACTATAAAATTTCCACTTAATGCATGTTAATTGGATTATTATTTTAAAGTCATGCTCACTGCCCCCACATTAATAACAAATGAGCTCTCTCTAATTATTATTAGAATAACTACCATACAAATTAATGATAAGGCCATAAAGACTATGCAGCTGAATTGCCATTAATTCTCATATTGGAGCAAATCAGCTAATAAAGTGACAATATAAAAAAGGAAATTCCTTTAAGCATTACTGAATTCCTTCACTTGTACCAAAGACATGCAAGAAAGGTCTGTTAAGCACTTTTCACTTTTATTGAATATTAAGCTGAAATTATTCATCATAACCTGAAAAGAAAAAATGACTACAAAAAGCTGCATTTGTAAGTTTCATGTATTTGTAGGTAGTGCTAAAGTGCAATCTTTTAACCACAGCTCACAGTGTAACAGACAGTTTCCAGAATAACCCAGTTTTAGAAATAGTTCTTCTACATGCAACAGCAGCAAATAATAGCTGGCATGTGAAAATCACTGAAGGGTTTTCTACATGTCTAGGATTCTAAATCAACAAAAAACTGCATTTTTCACAGGGATGTAACCTAATCACTGTTTATAATATATTGAGACTATACCACTGTACATTTACAAATAGAGGTACTGAGTTTCTAAAATTGCATGAATAAAATACAATAAAGGTAGAAAACCTCTTCCTTGCTAGGCATCACACACACCTCTCTGACACATTTAACAATCATTTACACATTCTCTAGTCACTCAATAATTCAAAAAAACCGAAAGAGCTCACAGGCTGTATGTCTGGCCTTTTTGCTCTGCATACCTGCTTTAGACTGAATTTTCCTACTCTTCTAATCACAGACGTTTGAAAATATAATACACTCATAGATATGGCAAACCTTTCCCTCCACCACCCCCACCATAAACCCACCTCTTTCTAATCTCAGTTTTAGGTCATAATTTTTGTATTCTGAATATAGTTGCTAACATTACCAAACACACCCTATTATCTTTACATTCCTACATTATGAAAATTAGAATTTGCCAGAAATATGCAAGGTGCACTGCAGAAACCAATATCCATTAGTTTTCCAGGCAGAATACCCATGAACTAGAACATATAAAAGATGCATAGCTCTGAATGTGATTACAATGTGCTTTGGTGCGGAAGGAGTAAAGATCTCCCTGGCATTAACTTAAATGATCGCAGTCGCAAAACTACATAATTTGATATTAATACCCTTAATGTTGATATTAAAATCACCCAACTGATATAATTGAAAGTGTACAGTATCTCTTTCAAGAATGATAGGTAGTAGTGATTAACATTTTCTACTGATTTTCAAAAAGATACATTTGTCTGTGGATTATCCAGTAGTGCAATTTCTGTTTAGCACACTGTACAAATGCATACATAACCACAGACAAATGAGTAAATCAGCGAACTGTATGCATGGTTTATTAGATCTAGCACACTCAGCAGTTTGCAAGACCAAGAATTAAATGTGCAGACCAGGTTCTTAGCTAGTCACCACATCAGTAGAGTAATAGACATACTTTATGGACTCCATCCAGGTACAAAAAAATAGCAGAAAAATCCCCCCCACAATATTAACTGGAAATGTATAAATATCTTATTTGTGTGACACACTAGAATACATTCAAATAATGCAGTGACAATTGTGGTTTAATCCATTTACTCACATGCTTAATAAGGGCCCTTCAGAAGACTGTCCACCTTACCTTTAGCCCTCAAGGAGTTTATATGAGTGCTACTTACTACTGGTTTAGTTATAATTGCTACTTTAAGATTTTATTTCTTTCCTTTCCAGAGGGCATTGGCTAAAATACACTGCAAGCACCATACCCTTTTAGTCACATGGCTACAACACTGTCTTTTGCTATTCTTCATGCTCTGAGCAAGGCAAGCTTGGGAACTCTGGTCCAAGTACAACCTGAACACTCAAGCTTGCAAATAAACAACAGCAACTCTTCATCACTGGAAAGAAGTAACAGTCAATTTTATGTTAAATGTCTCGCTTTGATAGCTGTAAAACACTTTACAGCTTCACAATACACTATAGTGGAAAACCTGAAAAGCATCAAACACTGTAGCTGGAAAGCACCAGACAGTACAGAGCTTCAGCCACAGCTCCTTGTTACACTACCTGCAATAAAGATGCTCAGGGTGGAGAAAATACCATGTACTCAGCCATCTCCCATCATCCAAACAGGAGAACACTGCAATTTGCCCCGGCACAAGCCAAACCACACCACTGACAGCAGGAGAAGTAACTTCAAACACAGGAAAAGGTTACTCCCCAGCTTAGCCCTGCCCTCTTCCAGAGGGATAACTCAGCAGGGGCCTCGAGGAAGCTGATACTCCTCTGGTACACAACCAGGAATAAGACTGCAATAGCTACAAACCAGAATTTCCAGCCTCACACCTGTGGCTGATATTTCTCAGTAAGAGTTCTCTAGCACTTTTTTTAAGGGCTAAAACTGGGTTTGAAGAATCCATACTTAGCTGCATTTAATCTGTTTTTAAAACAGTTGCCTCAGTTAAGGAACATGTCTGTTACTGTGCTAACATATGGTATGATTATTTTAAATGGAGACAGAAACTATCAGGAATAGGAGCCTAACTTCATATGCCTGACTTCTGAATCCCTTGTTTTCAGAATGCAATTCTATTGGAGTAAGTCAACTTCTTGTAGTAAGTTCCTTGTAATGCAAAACAATTTTGCTCAAGTTTTCCTAGTAAGAACCTTACAAGCTTGAAAAGGACCTGTCCAAGATGCTGTTTTAACCATTTATGTGTGAAAGTTCAATGAAAAATACTTGAAAGTAACATGGCCTTAATAGTGATTTTCCATAATAGATTCATGGGAGGACATCTAAGTACAGCATTCTAAGGTGGAAAAACTTGTCTTAAGGGCCAAGAAAATTGTTGGTAGCTGCCAGTTATCAATAATCAAGGCAAATTTTAACTTGAACTTCTCTAAAAGTCAAATCAGCTTCACAGCCAAATGGTTATCTGTGGCAAGAAACTGAGGCAGCTTTGTGTGTGGATGCTGCTTTCTCTGAGCTTTGGCTTTTACTTACAGAAATCTTGGCCACTTTTAAGCCTTTTAATACAGATTGTTTGGAATTTGGGATGTGGCACAGCTAGGTTCAATGCTCCCAAATTGAATACAGTAAACCCCCTCATATATATATATATTTATTTTTTTTCTTAACTGTTCATTATACCTCAGGCTAGGGAGTTTGTACTCCGTATAAATAAGATGTGATTTGGCTGGCACCTCTGTACACAGCATATTGTAAGTAGTAGCAGACTATTTTTCTGGAACAAAAATAAAAATTAAAAATAAATTTTAAAAATTTGCAAGAAGTGGACATCTTAAGGAATGGCAAAACTGAAAAATAGAGGAATGGAATTATTTTGAACATCAGAGCAGAACATGAAGTATTAGCTGCCTTTAATCTGAGAACTGAATTAAAGTCTGGTCTGCTCTTGCATTGAATCAGTCTTTGTTGATACACTTCTTCCTGAATTTTTCAAAGATCAGAATTTTCAAGTTGAATTAAATGATATTCCTTGCATGCCTTTGTTGCAGTGATGAGAAAAGGAGATGATGCTTGAAAAAGGAGTGTTCAGGAGGTTCATTTACCATACTGGTAACTAAGCCTTTGCCAGTACAAGAGCAGACAAATTCTGTTAAACTGGCTTGTAATGTTCTGTATTATAAAATTCATACTTTTATTCTAAGTGTACAAGCAAATGTCTTGTCTAAGACAGATGTTTCTGTAAAGAGAGCTTTTCTGAGAAACAAGGGAAAGCATGTTTGGGGAATAAAAGGTCAGCTGTAAAGAGTTCTGAATGCCAGGAATGGGGTATTGATTTTTTTTTTATCTATGTAAAATCATTCCTAATGTGTTCTCTCCAATCACTGACAAGGCTTATTCTAATCACTGTCTGAAGAAAATGAATAAGAGGCAACCAAAAATCTGTAATATGGAAAAAAGATTCTTTCTTTAGGAAAGAAAAGGTTTTGATTTTGATTCAAAGTGTTTTTACTGACTGATTGTTCAAGGTGCAATTTCTAATTACTTTAATTAATTCATCTGTATTATAAAGCTAGAGCCATTTTAATCATGTGTTAACTGATAAAATTACTTTCCAAGATTCATTATTAAGCTTATATCCAGTAATATAAAGCTATAGTTCTTTTGTAACTATTGTATGTAGGTACTTTTTTGCATTAAACTTCTTTGACTCCATATGAAACACTGACAACATAAGCTTATCAGATGAAGAAATCTGTTTGAGGGTTGTTTTTTTTTTTTTAAAGTGTGTATTTTATGGCCTTTTATGGTCATAATGTTTCCATTCTCATTTCACTACCATAGTGCTGCCATTCACCTAGTGGCTCCTGACCCAAACAAGCACATTTTGTCTATGACTGTGCAGATATTTGGTTTAATTGTTAAAAAAACCCAAACAGCTAGAGACAGGATTCATGCCTTATATAATTGAGAATATTATATTCATGCTGAAGATTCTGTAGAAGAACATGGGCCATCTATGTGGATCATTGAAGGATTCATCACGATTAAGGGCACTTCCATGAAAAGCATCCAGTTTCACAGAACAAAACGGCAGAACATGCTGAGTTGGAAGGGACCAACAAGGATCATCAAGTCCAACTCCTGGCCCTGTACAGGACCATCCCCAGGAGTCACACCAGGTGTTTGAGAGTATCATCCAAATGCTTCTTGAGCTCTGTCAGCCTTGGGGCTGTGCCCACTGCCCTGAGGAGCCTGTTCAGTGCCCAACCACCCTCTGAGGGAAGGACATTTTCCTGAAATCCAACCTAAACCTCCCCTGACACAACTCCCCTGGATCCTGTCATTGGTCCCCCACAGTCCCTCTTGTTCAGTGCCTGCTCTTCTCTTCACAAGGCTTGGGCTGCAGGAGTAGTTATTGGGGTTTTGCCAAATTTTAATAGATCTGTAGTATTCTGAGGAGGTAAAACATGAATTCCTGTTTTAATGGAATCCATTGTGTGGCTGGGAGCTGTCAGAATCCTGGTGAACTTTGTTTGCAAGAAAAGTAAGTGATTCACTGCCAATGCATTACAGAATGTCAGACTGATTCTACTGCTGGCATATAGAACCCATACAACTTCTCAGTGGGTATGGAAATCTACATTGCAAATGAAGTTTTAATAACTGTTATGCAGCTATTACAAATGAATTAGAAAGATTTTAATACTCAATTAAATTCTGCTTGGTCCATGGCTAGGTTCATGCTGCCTAGTATTCCAAAATACTAATTAATGTATTCCCTTTATTACAGCTGTTTCATATCCATTACAAATTTGCCCAGTATTTCTTAAAATTATTGGTCATGAATACTTGTGGTTTTGAGAAGGAAAGGAATATGAATAGATAGGGCAAAAGCACGTAGTTAAATATTCCCCCTAAGACAATGCTTTCTAATGACCATAAAACTTGAATGAACAAAGTTTCTCTACATTTTTTGTAACCATGTTGTTTTATCTGTGGCTTCTTGAAACAATCAGATACTGTTAATTATAGATTTCACAGCACAAAAATTGTGCTTCATTATGGAAGGATAACTTCATCTTTTGTTTGTAAAGAAAGGAGCATTTGTTTTGTCTATTTGTAGAGACCCTTTCCCTTTTGTGCTCTGTTGCACTTTCTTTGTCATTAGGAGCATCTTCTCAGGTCTGTATGATGCTTTGGTGTATTACAGGAAGATATTGCTCTGCAGCACTTACTGAGAGTAATGTGGGGTTTGTTTTTTCAAATTTCAGCCAAGCTGAAATGAAGTTTTGCTACAGCAGCAGCCCTCCCTTTCCAGAAGCACCATGCAACAAGATTAAAAACAAGTCTTAAAAACAAATGGGGGAGGGGGGGGGAAACCACCTGAAAATAATGTGGAAGTGATTGATGTAACATAAATGGGTACTGGGTCTGTTAGATATCCTTCAACTTGAAGAGCTGCAGAAGCTTGCTGCTGACATATACCAGTACGGTTTTCATCTGATTCACCTTGTTATATAATATGAATGATAAACAAACGGAGGTTTAGGTGAATCGACTTGGGGTTGCCAGTAAGACCCAAGGATCACTTCTTCCTAAGGCCTACAGAGTCAAACCTTGTGTGCCTTTGTAAATACACATTTTTCTTTATCTATTTTAAAACTAGATAAGCTTTATTCCAGTGAATATAAGTATTATGCTTAATAGTGTGCATGCTACTAAGAGTAATGCCACAGGATTACTTCTTTTGAAGTTAATGTTAAATCCATTACCTGCCAGTTTCTCTTCCTCCTTTGTCACTCTTTTATAACAGAAGTCTTCTAATTGTGTGTGTTTATAGACTGAATCTTTGAGTCAATAAATGTTTTTATTGACTTCCAGGGAGCTCAATATTTGGTTAACATTAAAATGGCTGGCCTGTGGGAGAGCTCTGAGAAGTGACTGAGCCCTATAAAATGGGAAGATAAATGTTTGCAAGCTCTGAAGTGCTGACAGAAAAATATGACATAGTCGGCTATGTCTTGATTCTCCTTTTGCCCGTGGTATAAGACATCTCTCTAGCCTTCTTTTTTATCAGATGGATAAAGATTTTCAATTCAATATTTTTCTGTCATTACCTCTTCTGGAGTGAGAATAAGTGTGACACTTAGTGGTAGCTTGAGCATTAAGTTGTAAAGATGTTAATCTGGGTTACTTTGGGAAACAGTAACTGCAGCATAAACTTTCTCAAATAAGGCTGTTCTCCAGAGACAGCAATGATTTAAGGTTTAAGCTCAGGGCACACTATTGAAGCAAGTGTTCCACAGGACAGCAGTGAACATATTATTGATTCTTCTCTGCAGAACGTGGTATTTCCAGAAAGCACAGGAAACTAAACTAGAATTTATAATGCTATGTTAAGGAACTTTCCAGCTTAAATGTACAAAGAAAACTGACTGGTTAAGAAACAACTTAGAAAAGTATATAGCAGATTTGGAAAATAAAATTAAACTTTTTTTCCTTTCTTGGCTGCTTTGGTACAGGACAGTGGTATGGTCAAATATATCCTGTTAAATATTTGGACTTGGAATCCATGAAGGAGAAGTGGTACTTAACCCTTTTTTTCCAGGATGATCTTTGAAAAATTAGTTGTTGTTTCTGTAGCTTTTATAGACTGGGGTTCTGGCCCATCTACCAAGATGGTTGTTGCACTGGAGACACTGAGATGCCTTGCAACTTACAAATTTTCCTTGAACATCATTGATCAGGTATTTTCTTTGACTTTCTGTAAGTCCCCAGTGCATCCGGAGTCTAGCCTCTGTCATTTGGTAAAGTATTAAGAAGCCAAATTCAGCAGCTACCACTTAAAATCAAAGTTGAAATAATCTGAAAATCCTGTGCTGTATTTTGAATACTCTTAATGAGGATATTTTTTTCTCATGTGACTTACAGTGCTGATAGAATAGTGTTATTTGTGAGCCATGAGTTGTGATTTGAATTCTCTGTCAGGGCCCAGAACCCTTTTTTGCTGAATCTCTGGAATTAAATAACTGAAGAAAATAACTTAGGTTCTAAATCTTAGCTTTTAAAAATATTGAGCTACCTGATTCACACTGATATCAAAGGGCTATAATTACAATATATTCCTAACCATTATTCTGATTAATTTTTTCATGGGGTTTTTTACATAGTGTATACCTTTGGATGCCATCAAGGTGTGAAAGATTTCCTGGCTGGCTCCTTTACCTTTGTACTCCTCAGCTGGTAAAAATGGGGAATGGAGAGTTGTCAGCCAGAAAGATGTGCCTGAGGTTTGCTCCCAACAGGTCTTCTGTTTGCACACTGCCTTATTAGGGAAGGAGGATCTTTAGATGCTATAGGTTAAAGCAGCTGTTGATGGTTCGTGCAGAATCAATATTCAAATAAGGAAGATTGTAATAGACTTACCTTCATGAAATTCTCCCAGTTCCCAAAGAATAAACCTAGTCTAGTCAAGAATTTTACCTACATGAAGGTGCCTCTTAGCATTGCCTAACAAACTAGTTGCCTGGGTCTAATCAGAGAATATTGCTTTTCAGGTAGCTGATGTACTGTCACAGGCAAGGAAAAGGACAACTTAGAAGAGAGCTTGAAAAGAAAATTGCCATGTAACAAGCCACTGTACCAAGAGTGGTCACATTCTGTGCTCAAAATAAGGGTTTATTTAAACTTAATGAGTTTCCTGCATACTGGTTAGAACTAAATTGACTAGAAGTATGTTTTGCTTTAACAACTGTACTGCAGGAGAAGCATTTATTACACAGCTGTTGGAGGGACTGTTTTCTTGATGATTCGGAATTTCCTATCCAATAATAAAAATGGATGTAATGTAAATGCAGACTCCATCCTAATTAGGGCTCATAATTAAATACTTTACAAAAATGTTTATCACAACTTCCCATTGTGGCTTGTAGCTAATTTGATCAAATGGTAAGATCTTTCTCATCTCACCTGTGTCTGCAGCAGATAAAATTGTGGGAGAGCTTAATTAACCCTGTAATTCTTACATTTGGGTTAATTAGCATCTAAATTAAGGTTTCTTTCGTATGATATGCTTGGTGTCGTAGTTTATTCTACACAATTTATTCATCTGCTGCTAAGATATTTCTGCTTGCTTAAATGGTTTGATTGTTTTCATATGAAAGTACTAGATTTTTCATCTGCCGTGTGCACAGCTCCCTGGGAAGTAGTTACATAACACGTCACCTGCCAACCAGAGTAACCCAGCGTTCAGAGAATTAACAAGATCCTGATTGCCCTTGACAAGTACCTGAACAAACGTGGAATCCTGATTTGGTCACCATATACATTACAGTGAACGAAACCCACCTCCAGTGGTGCTTGGTAGAATTTAAATGTGCCCAAGTATTTTCTTGATTTGGGTGTCTTAGTCTGGATGCGTTCAGCTATTCAAACCTATCTCTGCTTACTCATGAGGCATTGCTGTGTTTATGAAATGCAAAAAACTTGATGGGAAAATGGCTATATTCTTCAGAAACATCTGTGTTCACAATAAATATAAGAAAAAAATGAAGACATTAAAAAAAATAAATTTCCATTTCCCCATCATAGTAGAGCAGGAAAACTACAGATTGCAGTTTCTAACACTAAGAGAGAGAGATATAGCCTGTGACCTCCTTCATTCATTTACTTTGAGCTTCCCATCACCCCTCTTATGAATTGTTTAGGGATGTCCAAGTTGAAAGGGTTAAATAAAAAATCAGAGTGAAGAACAGAACTGTATTATGTGGTTTGAATTTCCAGGAAGAATCTTTGCACAAAAGGAAAATAACAATCCGCTAGCCTCTGCACGGTGAATGCAGAGTCCAAGCACCTTAGACTCTATTGCCATTAGTGGGATGGCTATAAAGAATTCAGTTGTTCACTGAAATACAGGAAGTCTCTGGTTGATATAAAGCCCATCTGGATAAACTGCTTTATTCAAAGAACGTGTAAATCAAATATTCATTGAAGTCTGAGGAGTACCTTTAAAGATGGCTGGCCCACACAACTTGCAATCTTCGTAAGTAGACACTCTAAAGAGCAGGAATTAAAGCCTTAAGAATAAGCTGAGAAATGTGGGTTTTAATCTTTTCTCATTCCAAAACAGTGTGTCAGTTTCAGGTCAAACTTAACTGTGATGAACAGTTTCCCTGTAAGGGAAAAAACCTTTATCACAGAAGCTCCTTAAAACAGCTTATGATGTATTTCACAAGGAAAATAGCTGTTTTCAGAGAATGCTTCATAAACAGGAAGGCCAAATCTGTGTTCTGGACTTCCAGTAATGAGAAGGCACAGCCATGCTTTGCATTAGTAGAGTGGTTTTATGAGTTACAGGATTTCATGCACAGAGGTCCATGACTAGAAGCCACTACAGTCAATTCTTAGGAGCTGACCATGAGTATATAGTTTTCAAACCATAGACTTCCAGACTGATTAAATTGAGCTCAGTGTACTGTCATCTTGCAATACAGACTTTTCTTTTCGCTTGTTCATGCTGTGATGGGCGGGAGGGGGGGGGTCAGGGGAAGCCAGAAAAACTAAAACCCTAAACAAACAACAAAAAACCTGACTGTTCAGTTATACTGAAAAGTCTGAAACAAGTCCTGATGTGAAGTTAAAATTATTTCCTTATTGTATCTGTGACAAATATCCTTTCTAATGCATTATTCATTATGAACACATTAACTCTGAATGACATCAGACCAATTGAGATGCAATTTGATGAAAGTATTGTCTAGGAAACCATACACTATTCCCCTTAACCACTGAAATGAAATAAGCTAGCAAATAAATATTCAACACTGGCATTTTATTCACTTTTCTGTAACTGATCAAAACCAAGCTGTGAAGCATGGGAAAACTGAAATTAGTCTATTGTGCAGGAAATCTGTGCACAGTATGAAAATAGATGTGCATGTGTGTATATGCACAGCACTGCTGAAATATTTACTATTTTTGAGGTTGACAGAATTGCTTATTACTACTGAAACTTTCTATTGTGAGCAATTAAAAATAAGTTCTATGCCAAAATGTAGCTGTTTGAACTGAATTTTCCATACCTGAGAATCTGCCTTATTCTGGGGTTTTGGTTTGCTTGCCATTTGGTTTTTTGTTTGTTTGGGGTTTTTTGTTGTTTCTGAAACTAAAATTGGCAACATTTTTGTTCTTCTTAAGGTAGTGCTGAGGAAGGGGGAGAGATGCAGGTGGTGGGAGGACAGAAGAGGAAGGTGAGCAGGGAAAAAGAGCTAACTGAGTGGGGTCTAGACAAGTCGTTGAACTGCTCCTTCAGACTTGGGGGAGCAAGCTGTGGATCCAAAACATGACCAATCTATTCTAACTTCTGCAACTCAGTTCTGTCTTGATTATATATGTCTGTTCCAGGGGGCTACAAAGCCACCTGAAATGCAAAGCTAAATGTTCCTGCCAGTGTGAGAGAAATCCCAGATGGTGAACAGCTGGCTATCATGATGTCCCAGGTTTCACTTCCTTTTCAGAATGATGCTAAAGGATTTTTACCAGCTGTTGTTACTGGGAGCAGCTGACAAAGTGTTTTTCAATGCATACTTTTATTTTTGCCCTGCCTGTATCTTAGTTGGATGCAAGGATCAGGTTAAACACCTCTCTCAGCATTTTCATTATAACTGTGAATCACAATATATTCTATTTATTTCAGAATGACAAAACATAAATTGTTGATTTCTGATATAGAAGTTACTATGCCAGAGCCTTAGCAGGGATAAATTGTTGTGGAACTAGTGAGCCAGTTTGCATCAGCCTATGTATGTCACTGCTTAAGTCAGATGAATTGGCTAAAGCAAAAAAGCCCAAGTGAAGGCTAGTGGAATACAGCTACATATATACTCAGTAAAGTATACTGAGTGTTTCTGCAGAAAGTGAGTTTTCTCATACTGTGGTTCACCACATTTTTGGTGATGTTGCAGTGCAGTGACCAAGACTGTTGGAAATTACTAGAATAATTAGTTCCTCTGGCTTATGCACCTGGGGATCAGAATGTGGTGATAAATGGTTCCCATAAGCAGATTGAACCTATAAATCAGTGATGGTGAGCCAAAAAAAATTACCTTATGGATGAAGCTTTAATTAGAAAAGCAAAATTTTTTTTTTTTTTGGAGAGGGGGGAGCTCCTGTAAGGCCAAACCACAGACACTGCTGTATTTGGTACTGAATGTTTGAGAAGATAAGAAGGTATAATGCTTTTTAAGGTTGACACCATGTATTGTGGTGTCTAGGGAGATAGGAGTTTCTGAAAAATCAGGGGAAGTAACTAGAAAAGGCTGATAAATGATGTTAAAATGTCTAATGAACAGTTGCATCCTGCAGTATTTGGTAGCCTTTATAATGTTATCACAATGCTGGTGTAAACATGAAAATTACAGAGCATATTATAAAAAGTGTGGAGAGTACAACAATGAAGTAATGAAATAACAGAGCATGGCTGAAATGAAAATGGTCACAAAAATCTGACCCTGTGCAAAGCTTGCCCAGGAGGTAATAAGGAAACTGAAATCACTATTACTATGCAGAGCATTGCCTTATGACATACAGCAGTAGGTAGAATTCACTGACAGGATTTTCATATCTGTTTTCTGATATGAGATTGGTCATTCAGACGAGACAGCATTAAATCAGTTTTCTACTGAGTGAGGATATACCTCCCTGAGCATTAGTTTAGACCTAGAACTTTCACAGAGGGTAAAATGAAAGGCAATGTACCAGAAACTGACTTATTTTCTAAGGAGTGAAATATCTACAGATCTGCTCATAATACCAGAGTGGAAAAGTAAACGAAAGAACTGTAACTCTCCTGGCACTCATGTCTCTTCACTGTGTAATTACCATGATTTGTATATTCAGCATATTTAGAAGAATCAAATAACATGGTTCGTGTTGGGGGTTAGGTATTTAAGTGTTACCCAGGGAAAGCTTTGACCTATTGACAATTCTTTTGTACTGAACTGGTAGCTATAGAAGGATTCATGATGAATCCTTAGAGTAGAGTAAGTCACACCCCTTGCAATTTTTGCTTTTGGTTGCAAAAACTGTAGTGGCATAAGCTGGCCTCTGTTCAGGAAAGTATTTAGAGATCTGCCCAACCAGCTATGAGAGTTAATAGGGATACTGAAAAACATGTCTGAAATACCTCCCTGAATTAGGACATTAAATAAGCCTGCTTAGGATGCAAAAAGTGTATTTAGGTAACAGTGTTATAGCTAGTTGTGCACCTGTTTACTTCTGAGGGAAGTTAAAGTGAATTATCCTAGTACTGTTTTGGTACTATAGCCAGTTCTGGGGCACAAACTTACATTATAGCACTGAAACAAAATGCAATATGTTCTACATACACATTTGAAAAAATTAAGTACACAGCTAAACAAAACAAATACATACTTGTCACAGTGTATTGTGGCTTTTTCTTAACAAGCACAGATACCTTTTTAAATGCAAGGTGTACACTGTGTGCAAATATTGCAAAGATATATCATCCCTACCAGAGCAAGAGGACAAACTAGGTGAAGTCACAGCATAAAAATTAATTTTGTGCATTTCTTTTAGAGAATAATGGAATTTTAAGAAAGTAATTAAGTTTACTACCTACTGAATCATCTTAGGGGACAGCCAGCCAAAAGTCAAAGTATCAGCTGTTTTGACATTTGTGCTGGCACAAAGCCCTGGTTAATTAGATCTAGTGTTACAGCTATGGCTCAGTAGCATTCCGTTAAAGGAAATTTTGGAAATGGATTTTAAAACAGTTGAGATTTCATTTTTGCAATAGAATATCTAGGTGGAGGTAAATGAAGTTGAGAGTTTAATAAAGAGCTCTATTAGTAGCGTTCTCCATTTGTTCATTTGTTTAGGGCCTGGAACAGAAATACACCAAATCTATTGCACTGTTTCCTATATCAGTTTCGCTGACTGACTTTCAAAAATACTGCAACAAAACAAATAGAGCTGAGCAACTTTCATGTGCTGTGGATTTCGCTTGTGTTGCCAGTTCTTGACTCTGACACTGCAACAACTCTGAGCTGCCTTCCTGCTGTATTGCTTCAGAGAAGTCTTACATGGCAAGGAGTCTCCAGGCTGGGAGTGCCTCCCATTTGGGTTCTGTCAGAGTTCCAGTCAAGCATTTCCACCATATTTTTCAGCAACCTGCAGCCTGACAGTCACATGGCTGTTTAGAAAATGAAGTCAGTAAGTTTATAGCTGGAGGGCACAAAGATGACTTTTCAGGCTGTTTATGATGGTCGTGTAACAGACCTGATCTGCACTGGTCCTTGTGTCACTGATCTCAGGCTCTTTGGCTCTGACCTGCCTGAAGACCTGCAATAATTTGGCCATTTTATGTGCTGCGTATCTTTGGTCATGCCCACAGGCGTACAGTGATGAAGGTTGGAAGCAGTTAGAGAAAACAGTTACTGGAGCTGGTCACTAGCCAGCCCCTTTGTAAATTCATCTTTAAACAATGTTTCTTCACCATCTGCAAAAGTCCTGGATGGAGATTTAACATCTTCCTTAAGGGATACAAATTTAATAGGAGCTAGATAGCTGAACCACTCACTAGCTTTGAAATCCTCAACTATTTTTCCAGGAACTAGGTGGTTCTTTGATTACATAAAGCAAGTAGAGTAGATATTCCTTTCCACATTCTGCTCCTCCAAAACAGCTTGAATTGTACCAGGGTGTATCCGTAGTTTAGGTCCCAAACTACAAGTAGCAGAGTTCTCGAAGGGCTTTTGGACAGACATTTATGGAATGTTGTCTTAAGATCTACAAAACCTATTTTGATCAGCAGTTTACTACAAAGATGAATTATGAATTTGCTCTTTTCAATGTATTCATAGCATAGTGTATTTAAACAGTTATACAGGAATGGGCAACAGTAGTTTCCTTGAGATAGCAGAGAATTCCTGAGCAGCAAGAGCACAGCTGCCTAGCACAGCCTTTCATTATGGTGTGAACTTTTGAGTATCTTTTTAAGTGGTAAAGATTTCTGTAGCAGTGTAAAACCCAAAACCCTTCATTTCTGGAGCTGGCTGCCAATTCAACACAGTGATCAGTTTGGAGAGTCTGCTTACTGTCATAGATTAATCAATGGAAACAGACTTTCTCCTGATATGTTCCTCATTATTACTTCTATAGAATTAGGCTCTGGCAGCCTCAGAGGATTCCTACCTGGAAGTCTTTAAATGGCTATTAAACTAAATAGGATACATTTCCTTTAGTAACCAAGGGAATTTATCCATTACCAATTGTATGGCACAAAGCCACAGATTTGGCATTGGAGTTCTGGTTTTGAAACTTTTTTGTGAGTCCTCATTCAGTGAATGAACTTTGAAGTTCACGTTATTTCAAGTTTCTAAATCCAGCTGTCAGTATTTACAGTAACTCAGTAAGTAAGAAAATACCACTATTAATCATACTTGTAAAAACAGAGCTTTCTGAATATGCTTAGTATATTTCTTATCTAAGAGACAGATTTGCCCTTACTACAAAATCAAATTAGTCTTGTCATTCTTAGGGTTCAATTGTTTGGGGTTTTTTGAGTTTGAAAATTTTTTTTTGGATTTTTTTTTTCCTGTTTGTCTTAGTTTATAAGACTATAGAACCGATTATCTTATAAATTACTTTGGTCTGCTAGACTGGACTAGATCATGCTGTGAGCAATACTTACACTCGCTTTCCTCTAGAGCATAACCTGAAAAGGACTGAAAAGCTGTTTTCACCAAAATCCATAAGGAAGAGAACAGAGCTGCCTACTTTATTTGAAACCCTGTCTGCTTGGGAAACAAGTGTACTAGCAGGTTACAATCATTGTAAAATGAAAATATTTTCTGAATTAGATGGCTACCAACTGGGTCACCTGGCAGCAATTCAACTGTGTACATGCCATCAGAGTATGTACCAAAAATCCTCTGACCAGTTCCTCCTGTAGCTTTAGGTCCTCTGAAAATGATCACTTTTACAGCTGCACCCCCCTCCCCGGCCCCCCTCTCCCCCCCAAACAAAACTTCCTCTGTGTGCTGTAGATTGAGGTTCAATTGCAAACCTGTTTGGTATTTAATTGATATATGGTCTTAGAATTCCTTAAATAATAACTAAAGTGTTAAAACTTCTATATCTCATGCTTAGTAAAGATCTCTGGAACTTGCTGTTTTATTAATAAAACTTCAGCTTTCCCTTGTTTCTGCACCATAATGAATAGCCTGGATAGAAATAATATTCTTCATTTGAACTCCCATTGACTAATTATTCTTTGAAAGTCCTAGGGATCTGCCACATAACTCCAAAACCTGTATTTTCCCTAATTGTTAGCCCAAAATCTCTTCTAGAGAAAATGCACACTGACAAACTGACTGGCCAGCATTAGTGTCTGCTCAAGCTGTGCATATAGCATATTCTGAAATGCTGTTGCCCCATGGGAGCTGTAACAATGTTCCCATTTTGTTCTGCTCAAATATAAAATTTCTCTCCATTCCCAGGCTCTGTGCCGATGGGCTGAGCGGGAAAGGTCGTGCAGCTGTGAAAGGGACAGCAGCCAACCTTCACTCTGTGCTTGTGCTTGAGCTGATTAAACTGCTGCTGCCTTCAGAGTACTCACCCCCTGGCTCTGAGACCTATTTGTTCAAGTGGAGGTTTCTGGAGATTATTAAAGGCCTTTTAGTTGCATGCATGGAAAAGCAGTATTAAGAAAGCAATGTATCAGAACAGCTGGAAGCTAACCAGCTGTTGGAGTACCTCCTTTAGTCCTGCCACTTCTCCACAAGCAAAGAAACAAGTTGCTCTTTGTTAGTCTCCAGTGAAAGCCACGGCAGGAAGAGACCCTTTCTATAACTGTTACTTTAGGCATGAAAAAAGAAAAATGGCATGCAAGCTTCCACATCTTTTCAAATTCCATATGTTTCTGGAATTTGAAATAAAAGACTATACATTTCTTGATCTGAGATCACATGCCCAGGCTGTCAGTGGTTTCTTCTACATGCAAAGACCTTTCTCCACTGTTACTAAACATCAAGAAGCCTCTCTAGCTGGTCTGCAACTGTAGCTGTTCTAATGCAACAAGTTTCCAAAGTAGGAACTTTGGGAGAGGTATAAACAAGAGAAGAACTCACATTTATATCTTTTTTGTTAGAAACATCTTGAAGATTCTGTTTCTCTTTTCATGGCGCATAAAAGATTTTTGCTGTAATTTCTTGGAAATGATTTAGTGGGGGGATGTAGTCTTACGGAAACTACTAAAATCAGCCATGACACAAAATTAAGATTTGGGAGATTCAGGGGAAGAGGAATCAGCTTTGTGTGCACACTGTTGCTGTTGAATGCAGACCTGCTGACAGATGAGTGGGGGTGTCAGCTGGCAGAGCAAAATCTTTTTTCATATTTTCTTACAGTGTCTGGGAACTTTGGCTGAATTATTAAGCAATTGGAAACTGGGCACTCAACCTTTAGACCCCTTCAAATGAAACATTTTAGCAGCACGGTTCAACTAACAATTTTTTCCTTCTCAATTGATAATTTCAGTTGTCTCTGTACTATCTGCACTTTTCTGTAAAATCTGTTTTCCTTTCATTCCAGACCTTTGTGAACTGTTGTTATGGTCTTAGAGTAAAACAGAACCAGAATATAGCTCTTGGTGCAAAAAATACAGCAAAACTGGATGATAACTTGCATGAGGGAGCCAAGTTTTCCTCTAATCCAAAGGCTGAAATAGGTTGCTGTGGATAAAATGCTGAACAAGTGTACATAGTCAGACCTACACATAGTGAACTGGATCACACACATTAGTCTTGCTTACATTCCTGCTTGATATGCCTTCATGATTCTTTAAGATGCCTTTAAATCAACTTAAAATCAAGAAGATTTATTTTTTTCCCAGTTTGAAGTAGGAGCGTGTCTCCTGTAATAATGCAAGGATACTGGCTGGAAAGGTACTGCCACTCTTAGTGCCTTTGCAGAGTCCAACCTTGGCCCTTCCTGCTCTTTCCTTGTGTTAGAAACTTGGTAGTCCAGTGAGGACTGGCTAAATGCATAGAATTCCTGCACTGACTACAGGAATGTGTGGAAGAAACTACGGATACCTCAGCAGGTTGTTGGATTTATTGGCTTATGTTGACCTCAAAACCTATGAAACTATCACATGTGTCTTTGATTAAAAATTTTGCATGAAAATACTTTCTCTGACACTGTCTTCTCAGCTGTGTTAATTTATTACTTCTGGAGTCAAACTGCTGCTGAATGAAGGTGAATTAATTTTTTGTTCACACTAGGCTGTATCTGCTGCTACCACCCTTTCTGGAGGAGCATGAATACCTTTTAAAGTGCCATTAATCATCTTTCCTTAGGAACTACTCAATCCTAGCTCTGCAAAAGAGAAATTTGAAATTGAAGCTTAAATCAGAGCTGTGTTTATTTTTGACTAAAAGTTATTTCAGAGTAGCAGCTAGGACTTCCCATATTTATCACATCCATGTTAATTTGTGTTCATTTCAAAGAGATTAGCAAGTAACAATAAAGCAGCACTAACTTTTCTGAAGTGCCTGCTGTGATGTAAAGAGCCTACAAATGTAGTGACCTTGGGAATGCTGTGTATTGTCACTTTTGTCAACTTGATTACTCACATGTAGCCAAGAAAGGCCCCTCTTGTACCCTGGTGGCATCTGAGCTTTTGGCAGGTACAGAAAAACAGCCTGAACCACAAGAACCAAGTTTAGCAAAGTTATGACTGTTTTGAGGAGCTGCCTGAGAGTTTCACAGGGTGAGGGGGGTACTCTATAAAATGCCCTGGTGAAGTATCATCAGGTCACCCAAGTATGTCAATATTATCTTCCATGATATTCAGCTGTGCTGGAAAACCCTTCTCTGTACAAAAAGCTGAACTGTCATAAATATGCCAATTATGTTTTAAATAATGAAAAAGTACTTGCATGAGGCAAAGAGAATGAACATTTTTGTGGTCTGATTCTTGTTTAGTTCAAATGCATATAGCACACTTCTCTAAAAAAAAGGTTGCAGACTAAGAGCTAAGCTTGCACGAGTTTCTTCTGCACATCAACTGCACAAAAATTTGCCTGCTAAAATGGATTGTACTTCAGGTGGGATATGAATCTGTATGTAAATTTAGTAAGATAATTCTTACTGCTGAGCTTTTTCACTTCTGAGATGAATCCCCTAAAAGCAGGGAAAGAAAAACCTGGTATTGTACACTGTGGAAGGGGAACTAGAGCAAAAACACAGTGATAACGTTACACCACCACTGGGATCAAATCTCCAAGATGCAACGGACAGCATTCTGTAGGGCCTTCTTCAAGTATGCTAAATGTGTGCATGGTGGCAGTTTTTATCCAGCAGACCCTGTAAAGCCTCTGCTGATTTGAGACCTCAGTTGCAAGTGCAATTGTGAGCTGATTTGGCCCACATAAACAAAGCTGTGCATGCAGCCTGCAATCAAGGGAGCACATGTGCACAGCTGTGTTTATCTGACACTTTGCAAATCAGGATTTTACTTCTAAATAGCATGCTGACAAGAACAAGGTCAAAAAAAATCTTATTAGCACTCAGAAGGGAATATATATTTTTAGAATGTCACCTTAAAAGCTTAGAAATTATGGTTCTCATTTCTCACAAAAGATTGGGGGTTTTTTTTAGTGTTTAAACCTTCACTTAATATACCCAACTACAGGACCTCAAAAATATAGCTAGGAAACGCCTTATTTAGTTAATGAGTTGGCTTTTAGTTAAAAAAAACTTGTGTAACACTCACCTTAGACTTCCAAAGCAAGCTGTTACCAGCAAAATATACGGTTGACAAATTCCAGATCCTACTTGTTGTTTAGTTTTGGCCCACCAGCTCTGATCAAGATCAAGGCTGGTAAGGCTTAGTCCCTGGGCAAGGATGTTGTAGCCTCAAGACTGGATGTTGTGATGGGCCACCATCCTGGGGGGCTCGCACTTCCAGAAGGGTGGAAGTGGTCAGGGTCTGTGGGGGTGTATCCGTGTTGTATTTTTGGTATTTTTGGTCTGAGTTTGGCCCAGCCACCTGTGAGAAATTATTCTTTCCCTGCCAAGTTATGGGAAAACACAGGCTGATAAGCGAGGATTTCACCCTTGAGGGAAACATTTAATATAAACTAAAATTAATTGGGCTCACATGATTGGTTAAGTCCAATGGCACTTGAAGGAGAAAGGGAGGAAGAGGGTGATGAATTAAGCTCCCAGACCCATTTCATTAAGAGCCTCTGGAATGGACCATGCAGGCTCAAGGAAATTCCAATGCCCTCACACATGCACAGAGAGGGCCACTTACATCACAGGGGGGAGGGTTATGTAAGCCAGAGGCCTCTAGTTGGGTGGTGATGGCCACACCTGCCCAGGTAGAGGTGTCATTCTGGCAAACAGATAAAAGAATGGATGGGTCATCCTTGGGGGACTTTGCTTCTCATGAAAGGACCACACTGCCCAGGTGGGGATGCTTGCCAGTGAGCCTGTCAGCCCTCGAGGACGCTGCTCTGCTCTGGGAAATCTGGGCATTCTAGAGTTGGTGAGACAACCTGTGTAAGTAACACTCTGTGGGTCTTTATGCGGGCCTTGGTTCTCTCCATCCCCCTCTCTCTCTCTCCCTCTCTCTCAGGGTCCGTCATACTTGGCTACCTCTTATAATAAAGTACTGTTTAAGTTAAGCTTTTAACGATGTCCAAGTTTCAGTTTCAACACACTTTCAAACCCTCCCTGGAACAGGGGAGTGGTTGGCGTCATCTGGTGGCTGGGCCACTAGGGGGCACACTAGGGCAGGAGCCCTGAGGGCAGTAAAGTCGGCCATCTTGGCCTCGTGAGGGGGACCAGGGCGGGAACGGCCATCTTGTTTTTGTGAGGGGGAAGAGGAGGCGCCATTTTGGCCTCATGGTGAATACACCAGCAGATCTAACGTTAGCGGTTCTGGCCTTCTCTTTTGTCCCAATTCTGATCGTGTGCTTTGACCGCCATCCCTCACTATCCCTTCCTCAAGAAAAACCGAGTTTCTGCTCTCCCTTTTAGACAAAATGCCCAAAATTAATCGCCATGAGATAGCCGCCTGTGACGCTAAAGAATCTTGGTTCTGCATGGCCTGCCACAATTTATGTCCTAATTTATCCCAGTCCGAGTAGGTGTTATTAAAAGGGAGAACATAATTGTTTCTAGAAATCCATTTTACCAGGGCTTTCACGGAGGCTTTGTCTGTGGGGTGGCCGTGAAGGTGGATTAGGTTTTTCAAACAGCTGTAGCTCTCCCGTTCCTGCTTTGACAGGGAAGCTCCAGTGGTTTTGGGTAAAAGGAAATAAATAAAATCCAAGAAAAACCGTGGAGCGGGGAACATACCTTTACAACTGCAGGCCTACGTCGTCCAGTGGGTAGGTTGAGAAATCCAGACTGCTGAGCTGTGGATGGTCGTCCAGGTGGGCAGACAAAACCACTCCTTCGCCTGAGCCCGATGACTCCTGAGGAAAGCTCTACACGGCAGAGACCTTCACCCAGAGCCCCCTTTCGGGCACCAGATTTGACAGCGGTGACCGCAAATAATTGACTGTCTGCACACTCCACACCGTGCCAGGGTGAAGTGGTGAAAAAGCCTTCACTGAGGGGCTGCAAGGGTTTATATAAGGTCTGGGCAGTCACTGAGCGGAGAGGGGGCGGAGTATGCAAAACAGGATGGACTGCCACCAAACATGGGGACTGAGGGTCAAACAGGAAACCAAGGTTAGGGCGAGAGGCCGGAAAAGCTGAGGGGGGAAGAAGATAACATGAAGGAGAACCAGGCATTGAACTACAGGGGAATATAACCGTGTGGGGAGAAACCAGGAAGGGGTGGCAATAAAGTTTTTAAACTGAAACTCCTGCAGTGTAAAACACACAACAACATACAACTCAAAGTGCAAAACCCGGGGTCTCAGCTTGGTGGGTTTGCTGGAGTCTGGAAAATCTGTGCTGCTGCCATCGTTGAATGCCCATTTCTTCAAGTGACCCTTCCATTCTGTGTACCTCATGCGTTCTCCCACCTTATGGTCTTGAGTGTAACCTGTCCAATGTATTGAGGTGGGCTTCCATTTCCCATTGACTTCCCTGGAATTGAAAGGCTGTAGTTAATGCAGTTGAAAACCTTGAACACAGGATTTCATTCATGGCAATAGGGGGTATGTAAGGGTGTCTTGAGGGTTCTGTTGTGAAGTCAATTCTTAATCGAATTTTCTGAATGCACTCTAGAATGAAAGATGTACCATGAGTTTTCAGAAGCTGGTTTTAAAAAATGCATTCCTCTAGCTGATAGCATATCAGCAATACAGCCACTGGATGACAGGAAAAAGCACTTCTGACAACCTGAAAACCTGTGGTATTCCTGACTGCAATGTTATCTGCATAACTGTTACACATAGGAGACACTCATGAATGATCAGGAAACTCTGGAAAACTTCTGTTGATGTAAAATATTCTAAACAGTACTGTGACATGCTTTTTCAGAGAATCACAGAATAATTAGGGTTGGAAGGGACCTCTGGAGATCATCCAGTCCAAACCCCCTGCCAAGGCAGGGTCACCTAGAGCAGACTGCACACAAACCCACCCAGGTGGGCTTTGAATTTCTCCAGAGAGGGAGACTCCATAACCTTCCTGGGCAGCCTGTAAGAATTATTATGGGATTATACTAATGAAGAAGTTGTCTATAAAGCAGTTGGGAAAAGCCTAAATATTTATTATGAACTGATGGTTTTGGGGAACTTGGCTGGGGAGGCCACCCAGACAGAATGAGTATCAGGCCGGCTGGCAAGGGGCTCTTCTGATCAGACCAAAACCAAGACAATGGATACTCATAACTGCCTTATATGGAACCTACAAGAAAAAAATATGAACTCTTAAAATCAAAATAAATGGTCTGTATGGCTCTTAAATTCTTTCCCCTCTCTTATGTGTACTGGTTATGTGGTACCTTCATATCTGTGCTATAAAAAGTTGTGTTTCTGCTCTTTTAGGTGTTCTCATAACAGGACAGAGGATCTCCTTTAGACTGAAGGGGATGAAAACCACATGGAATGGCTGGCTGCCACTTTACTACATAGCGCAATTCCCAGAAGACAGAAAGATTACCCAAGCTCATCTACTTGCAACAAAGTGAGTTACCAAGCAGAAGAAAAAGTGGTGTTACTGAGCAAACAAAGCCAGTGAGTACTCATTTTTGAAAATGGGATACTGTCTGCCAGGAGCTATTGAAAATTATGCATTAGGTACAGATTCCAAAATAACAAACAAATGTTTACATCTGTCTCTACTGGGCAACTAACTCTGAAGTAAATTTTTTTTTTCTTTTTATTCTATCAAGTAGAGAATCTTTTGTGGAGAACCATCTCAGGTAACTACATTTGCTGTCTGACAACACTTAAGACAAGGTGAACATCTGTTTCCTATTTCAACCTATTGTGCTACAGATGAGTTTTCCAGTCTCTTCCTTTCTTCAAAATATATTTTTACTGAATTAGAATTAAAGAAAGCAGACTAAGAAAAGGTATTTAAGTCAATTTTAAGTCTCCTATTCAATCCTAGCTGGGCAGCAGCTGATTTAGCACATTCCCAGCATATTAGTGGTCACATCATTCAAGAGCCCTGTGCTTACTTTCTTGTACTGGAAAAGACTGTGCTGAAATTAAGGTTCTGTTTTTTCTCCCAATTCTTCTCCCAGCCAGTAGAAACCAATGTAGTTTCAAAGGGTGATGGACTGAGACAAGTTCTTCTAGGGAAAACAGGCTTTGGAAGTTACAGCTGGTCTTGGTGAGAATGTTTTAACCAAGATATTAAATTTAAAGGATGTAATCCCTCAAAGAGAATTTAGTATAGTAAGCTCTCATACTTTGAAAGCAGTACCATTATGCAAGCTTCCAGTGTTTGTGTCCAGTATAAGAGGTTTGCTAGTAATTTGAGATAAGTTAGAAAACTTGAGAACAAGCCCAGAAACATCCTTAATAAACTTGGGTTAAGTTCCTCACGTGAAATGGATGTATAGACTTTTTGGGGCACTTCAGGTCATATTTGCCTTTGCATCCATAATGTTATAGGTGACAGGGGTTGGATCCTGAGATGGTGTAACTTACTCTGCTGTAGTAGGATGGGCTTAGGTCACACAAGATGACCACTTACATTCATCAGTCCTAGGCTTATAGGAAGAAAAGTATATTAACTTCAGGACTAGAAATAGTAATGATGGCATTTGCCCTTGCAAGGGGAGCTATTTTAGATTACCTTTTAAAAGTTAAGTTTGTAAGTTTTTTTCAGATTGTGCACAATGTGCCTTTTGTTGGGGAACTGTGAATCTTCCCACTTTTTAATGGTGAAGTATCTAGCCCTGCAGGTTGCAAACTACTGGCAATTAAATTGGGTTTTAAAATATCTGTCCTACATGCATATTTTCAGCTTGATTAAATATTTCAACTTAAAATAGCAATACTCTCAGCAACTGCTTGAGAGGGCTACTCACAGTGTCAGACTGGATTCCAGCTAGTGAAGTTGGCTCTGAAATGTCAGAGTAATGCCAAATGGAAAAGTGAAACTTCTGAGTTTTGGAAAATGTACTGAGCTGTTTTTTATGAAACAAAGTGATATTCTTTGATACAGAATAAAAATTTTCTGGAAGACAGAAGTACATTGTGGGACCTCTAGTTATAAACCTGGGAAAGCTGTTGTGATCTCTGTATCTCTTGTTTCCATGTCCTTGGCCAAAGTTCCTTTATTCTGATCCAATTTCTCTGCTATTCCTCTCTCCTGCCCTTTTTGCAGCCCTGATGGTGGAGGCCGACCACAGAAAAGACACCTACAAAGGAGCAGCATCTTACCCTTTCTTTTCAGATGATTTACAAAATTCTTTCTCTCCCACTCACAGCAAGTTTTCAGTCATGTAGAGAACAGCATGGTCTTTTCTGCCATGGCTATCTGACGTAATCCATCTGTGTCCTTACACTGATCAGGAATCCCCCTTTTCCATTGCTGACTTAGGAGAGGGGCATGCATGTACTGATGGGTTTCTGACATATCCTCCTTGATTGGACCCTGGATGACAGTTTAATAATGCCAGAACTGTAAAGGAGGCCCTTCAGACTGCAGGGTCCATGAAAAAAAGAATGGGAAGATTCCCTTTTGTTCAGAGCCCCTGCTCTAAGACAAAAAATCTCAATGGCCTTCTTGGGGAAGAATAGTTAAGTCTTTAATACTAGAGAAACATACTACTAGCTTGGTCTTGAAAATGGCTCAACCCAATTAAAAAAATAATTCAATACTAATAGTTGAGCAGATTAGGAAAAACACCTAGAGAGAGAGAAAAAAAAATAGCAAGAAAACCTTGGCTCTACTGTTTAAAGTCTGGTTAAATTTTATAAGGAAGGTGATACCTCTCTAGTACAAACATTTGAGCAAAATCATTGTAAGTGTCTGTTATGTAATTGAGAAATCTTGTCACCTGGAAATTTAAAATGCAGTTGTCTGTATCTTCTCTACTTTGCAGCTGTGCACTAGACCTGTTAGTGAAGAATCAGTACCCTAACTGCAGAGTTACATCCAGCCTGAATGTTTGAGCTGCAAGGTTTATTACTGTTTTGGGGGGTTAATCCTCAAAAGCAGGAAGCAAAGTAACTTTTGCACCAGGTTGGGCACAAGGCCCATACAGGCAGAGAGAACCGGACCGTTCTAGGGTTGGTTGTATGTTGGTTGTAGGAGGACAGGAAAATGTTTTTGTGTAGGCCATAGTGTTGCTGGAAAACTGTATTCCTTCAAATTAGCTATGTCAAACTGGATGAATGCCCTAAGGATTGAATACCTGCAGTCCCTGCTTTGAATGAGAATTCATGCAGTTTTCATACCTCTTTAATGAAGTTTGCTTCTCCTTTCTTGACCCTATATTGCCAAGTGTATGAGAAATGCCAGAGTGAACTTTGAAGGTACATAGTTAATAGAAAAAAGGATTACTATAGTCCACAAAGACTTCTGTAACATACAGTGTAAAAACACAGTAAATATCACAACTTGCCCTTATTCAATGTTGGGGGGGGGGGGGGGCGGGGGGAAGAAGAAGATTCAAAGCTTAAATGCTTTGAATAGCCTGCTCAGTTCTCTTGTGGCTGATTAACAATATTGAATTTCAGTAAACCAATTCTTTTTGGCAAATGTAGAATTACAGGTCAAGCATAGACTAAAATATCAACTGCAAGAAAAAAAATAATATTTTTTAAATATTGGTTTCTCTTTGTATTTATTCTGCAGCTTTGGCTATATTTAGTAGTAAACCAGGGCACCTTGCATATAGTGAATTATATTTTGAGCCACCTTTTTCCTGATTGAGAGGCCAATGGGTCATTCCTGTATCTCCTACTCTGATGCTTTCAACACCTAAATTACAAATATTGTTTTATGGTAATTAACCTTTAAAATTAGAACTATTTCTATTTCTGCATTTCTTATGAAGCACAGCAAGTAAAAAAATATTCCTGATAGTTTCATAAGAACTTCATTTTCATGCCTTTCCAAATCTATTTGGAGAATCAAAATCAGGAAACTCAAGGGAACTGAATTACAGATAAGCCACACCTACCAAACCCTTCTTCTTCAGAAACCACAGGAGGCTCTCCCACAACTTCATACTGAAAAACTCAACCCAAAATATTACACAAAAAAAGCCCTAAGCATATTCTCTTCTGTGTATCTTTAAAGCAGAGAATTTTTAAACAATGCCAGGAAAATAAGGCATAACTGACTTCTGGAGAAAGTATTTTAGCATTGTCTTCAAATACAACTCCTCTTTCTTTAAAAAATAAGAGTGTCATGCTTTGTATAATATTTTAAAGTAATTTTTACTAACCTGTATAATAAATGTCTGCACAGATTAATGAAAGTAACTGAATCATCATTGAAAATACTTGGTTTGACAGAAAGCTTTTGAAAGGTGTTTCAGTTCAGTTTTTCCTTCCTTTCAGTTCAGCTCACCCAGGGCTTTCTATGGTCTAAACAACACATTTAAAAAGGGTGACTAGAAAAAACCTGTAAAGATTTCCAGGTTGCTTGTTGTGCAGTCAAAAATTAAAACAATAAAAAATAAATCACTTACTGAGGCAGATGTTCAAACAATTTGCAAACAACTTCCAGAGTTCAGGAAGCATTTGGGCAACATTCTCAGGCACACAGTGTGGTTCTGGAGGTTGTCCTGTGCAGGGCCAGGAACTGGACTCGATGATCCCTGTGAGTCCCTTCAAACACAGAATATCCTAGATTCTGCAGATGTTCCTTATGTCCTAAATAAACCAGCCCTGCTTCCCTTGATTTCAGTGAATACTTGGGTACAGCTGAAGCTTGATGAAAAAGCAAAACTGCTACACTGATCACTGTTTCTGTTTGAGCAGGGGCAGACCAGTATAGTCTGCAGAGCACAGCAGATGAGGAGTTCAGTTCACCAAGTGTCCAAAATGAGTTAAAGTATGCTAAGTGCAACACATTTAAAAAAAAAAAAAAGGCTATGAGAAAATGCCTGATTTTCTTATCTGTAAATCCCAGAATACAAAATTAAAAAAAGTGAATTAAAATAAAAATCTCCATGAAAATCAGGCAGATGGGAGAGGAAAGATTATACCAAACTGTCAGTCATGGGGCACTGAAAGATGTCTGGTACCAGTAGTAATATTTACTAGCTAATCCTTAATTCCATATTCTCTTAAAAACCATGAAGAGTGATTTATTACAATACAGAAATGTATGTGCTGCCACAAACTGTACAAGTTGCTGAAATGAGAATACTGATAAGCAAAACCTATCTGGAAGCAATAAATTAAACTTTAGTCCAACTTCCTTGTGGATTATTAATTTTCTTGGTACCAGGCCTTGTTCAAAATGGGAAAATGTTCTTCAGGAAACTTTGGTGGCGAAGAATAGTGAAGAGGGGCAATTGTGTAGGAGCTGCGTACTTGAATTCTTCTTCCCAAAGCCTTAGGTGTCACAGAGAAGTAACAACAAGTTATTGTAAGTAAAACAAAAGGTGTCTTGAACTACTGGATTCACTGTTTTCCAATACTTGCTTGACTGTATTTTCATCTTGGGGTCAATGCAAAATAGTATCCTATAAAAATGTTTTGAAAATACTTACATAAGGATAGTTAAGCACTGGGATGGCTTTATAGGTCTTCTTTTTCCTGATCTAGAATCTAGATATTCAAAAATGAAGGCAGTTTCTTAAGTACTGATATGGTTTCCTACATATACATTCCTTGTACTTTTCCTTGTAGGACAAAACAATTTTAAACCTACCACTTTTCTAAGCAAGGTGGGAAAACACGTCTCAGAAGGACAGCTTTTTTCATAATAAGCAATATCCCAAAATGGACACAGTATTTTAATTTAGTCCTCTCTGCTGTGAATGAAATGATCATTTTCTGTCTTCTGCAATTTATTGTGTTAATACTGCTTAGAAATACTTGCTTTTAATTTAAGTTATGATTCAAGCAGAAGGGGCACCTTTGTGTTCTGTCTCAGGCATCAGTGCCTTAATGTGTTTCTAATGTAGGAACTTCTCAAATAACAGGGTTAGAAATAGCATTTACTTGGCTGCTGAAGTCTGATGGATACTGTATGTTGGTTTTTTTGCTGAAAACTTCTCTTCCAGCAAGCTGTCACCAGCTTCTATAACCTAGTTGCCTGAGAAAGTGGCCTGAACCACTTGTTTTCTTGGTTACTCTCAGAGAACATGAGAAGGGCTTCCAGTTAAAAATCCAGTATTTTGAGGGGAAGTGTTTCTTATGTTAGTGGCCTAGAGAAACAAAGCATGCCACGAAGAGTTACTTCAGCAGAAATTTTGTTTCTTATCAAGAGGGAGAACAGAAAACCAATGTTGCTGATGAACATTAGACACTGTTCTGATCATAAATAGTCCTGATCTTTTTTCCTGTCCCTCCTTTGGTCTGTCACCTATTCTGTGTCTGATCAGTGGAAGTGCCAAACACCAGCAGTGATTTGTGAACAATGAAACGGCTTTGGAAGCCTGAGGATGAATGAAGATATCTGTTTGAGCCTGTTTCCATAATCAGTACACATGTCAATGCTGTCCTGTGCTGATTCTTTTCATTTTATGTGCAAATTTAATTTCCTAGTAAGAAAGGTAATGAGAACAATACAAGTTTTTTCTTAATCATTTGTTCAACTTCATTCTTCAGCATGTTATAGATACTACCTGCTTTAGAGCAAGCGTGTCAGGACATTCTGCAGCCAGCCAAAGATTTTTGTGCTTGAAATAAATTTTACTCCAACCTTGTCAGACAGTGCAGTGCTGCTTCAATGAGGTAAATTAAACTGTACACAGCACCACAGCAGTATAGCAGCAGGCTGCCTTTCCCCTTGCAGTGGTGAATTTTCACAGTAAGTGCTGGGCAAGTGGTCCCTAAATCACAATTTAACTGTGCTGTTGAAGTACTGTTTCTGCCAAATACATTCTGTTTCCCGTGGGGGCATTGACAGGATAATCATACCAGTTTTTCCCCTGAGTCATGCAGTTTGCTTTTTCTCAGGTGCAAGCACCCCAGCAGACCTCTTGATTTCTGGCAGCAAGGACTCCATTGTAGGTAATGCTAGACATTTGGGAAGGAGCTATTTGGGTTCCTTTCCCTCCTTAATAGTTCCTGCCCCTGCACAATGGCAAGTGAATTTCATGTAATATTGTTGTCCTATTTGGCCAGATGCTGGTATTTCCTCATGAGCAAATTGAGTATTAGTGAGTAAAGGAATCCAAGGATTTCATCACATCTGCTTAGAGAGCCAGAATTTCCTCTTGTAACTTTTCTGGACCCATACAGGATTAGGGAGGAGCAGGCAGACTGTGTGAATTTGACCACTCCTTTGCTATTAATGTATGGGTTAGAGGACAAAAACCTGCTTGTTTGCATACTGTGTAGCAGCATATGTCTGGCTCATGGTGGTTTCTGCGAGAAATTCTGTTGTGAATTGTATTGGAACTAAGTTGTTTACAGCATAACATCATTTTGGAAACCACTGTAATAGTACAGAATATGTTTGGGGGCATGGATGTAGGTGCATGGGTCAGTGGCAGCCAACAAGAAAAATCAGCCCACAGAGGGAAAGTCCCAACTTGTATAACCAATGATAGACAACGCATCCAGTGCAATTGTCCATTTCTACAGTCAGTCTGTTGGCACAAAGGGTCCTGATCCTGGGGATACTGAGACTCATGTGGAATATCACAGCAGAATTTAGATCAAATTTGGTAGGGTAAGGAAACACAAGTCACACAATGCACCTAAAATGCAAACTTCAGAAAGGTGCAAAGTGTTGTTTAGGTTTGGGGTGAGGGCTTCTTACACTTTATTCCTGTTTTGACATTAGCAAGGCCTAACTGTGAACCAACACCTTAACAGAAGGAACTGTTTTCAATGAGCTTAACTCTTTACAAAACTATGGTAGTTAAAATTCCCACACTGCACCACTTAAAGTTCTACCAAAATTTTATCTGAATTATGCTAAGTTCCTGAAGCAGTCATTATTTACAGGGAGGTTCTGTGTGCTGCTGATGTGATTAAGAAGAATATTTTAAATGTGTGGAGTTTGTTAACAGGGCCCAACATGTCAAACTTAAAATCCATTAGTAGCATTCACATTATCTTTGTATTTCTACCAAATGGCAGATAGAATTCCATTTAGCAGCTTTTATGTCACTTCTATTTTATTTTATAAAAACTGGAGTGCTGCCATTGTTCATAAACAAGGCTGGAAAAATCAGAGTAAGCTGCTGAGTACCATCAAATACTTGGCTCAAATTCATTTTGGAGATTAAGCAACTCCAACTCTAATGCCAACACTGACTGAAAATCTGCCAATTTTTTAGCTGAAAACATCAAGTAGGTCCATCTAAACTAGTATTCCACTTCCTTGTACATATTTTCTAACACCATTACAGCTTCTGGTCTATACACACCTACAAACAGATAAACCTGTGTTGTTCAGTTTTGCTCTGAGGAGGCCCGATTGCAAAATCAAGTTAGTTTAGCGAATTTTCCTGTTTTCTTTTCCTCTAGTAGCTGCATTGTACCACTGTTACCATAAAGTAGGGGAAATTGTTAGTGTTTGCAGTTGTTGCACTGAGGAAATTTAAGAGTACTAGTAAAGAGTAAATTTGTATGCATTCCTAGACCTGTCTGTTGGCGATCGTGTGATATGAACATGTTGTGTAGTGTTGAGCTTCTTTTCTCACTTTAGTCCAAATCACTGTAACAAGTTTTGCATCCTTAAGAAGCACATTTTAGTGACAGGTGACAAGTGGCATCACAGTCAAGGTTCTAAAAGTGAATTGTTCAGTGGTACCCAAATGAAAAGATACTGCAGTGGTCATAGAATGGTTTGCTATCTGAGCTGTGTCTGCACTGCCCTGTGTGATCACACCTCTCTGCCTGTGAAGGTGATCAGTGTTCAGGGACAGCAAGGTGGGCAACTTCCATCACCTTTCTGGTTGGTGGCATTCAACTCCCCAGCTAAGTTCACGTGTAGAATTGCTGTCTGTAAAGCTAGTGCAAATATCATCCTGCAGCTGGAGTTTTCTCTGGTTACAGAATCCTATTCTTACAGGAGAATATGCAAAGAGGTGAGTGTCATTATTTCCTCTCCATCATAAGTACACATCTGCAAGGAACAGCCTCTGTATCACACAAGAAACCAGAAAGCTGGTGTTGGATGAACATTCTCTTCTCCCTCCCTCTTAAAATAAATCCTAAAATATTAAATAATTGTTTTGGAATACTGTGATTTGGGGAATGGTGGTGTTAAATGTTTTTGTCCTTTATTTGACTTTGGGACCATAATTCTACTATCTTGGTTGAATTTTTTGGAGGTTTTGTATTTATCTTGTCTGTTTTCCTTATGCAGCCCTTCTGTATTACCTTTTGGGATGGTATTTCACCGGTACTTTGATGTCAAATGCCATGTCAAACAAGCAGCATAAGCATTTGGTGTGAAGTGGGCAGTTTAGGTATTTAGGAATAAATCCCTTCTGAAATTAAGTAATATAACAGTGAATGAATTCAGAACCATTGAGTAATTAGTGATTTACAGGGGGCTGAGACCTGAGTTTCCTATAAATATCTTAATCTAACTTTGCTTCATCAGTACAAATGTTTGATGATCCTACACATTGCAGTTTGGATTATGGGGATAGAAAAATCATGATTCACAAATGATGCTTTCTTGCAGAAGAACTTCGGGAGATTCTCTTTTTACTCCTCTTTATTATGGGTTTAAAAGTACCGAAGTTAGAGACCAAGAGACTGCTGTGCTTATGTTTCCAGAACCTGAGGGATGGTTTGTGGGGTAGAGCTGGAATGAAAAGTGTCACATCCCGTTTGATTTAATGGTACCCAGCAGTGAAATCTAACTTTACATTCTGGAACACAGTGGAAACTTGAAAATGTGAAGATTTTATTTCACCTGTATTTAATGGGTTACCATTAAATAAGAATCTAGAAACTGATAAAGATTAAATTGTTTGATTAATTACATCTTGCCAGAATGTGCAGGTCTTTATGGTCTGAGATGCTTCAAATAAGTTCTGATATTACTAAATATTTTCATGGCATGACCATGGTATCCGACTGTTTGTACACTTGCTTGGATAGAAATAACACTGAGGAGAATTTCTCTTTTCAGGTTCAACCAGGCTTTTCTAAGGTTTTTTTTTAAATACAATATTGGAGAGAATAATTGCTATCTATGTGCATATTGCCCTATGAGTGACTTGACATGTGATTCCATGGTCAAGCAATACTTAGCTGGGGTGTCATGCCAACACTGCATGCAAGGTAAAACATGCCAAACAAATAAAAAAGTCAGTGAAGAATAAGCTTCTCCAAAGAATAAAGAAGTTGCATACTGAAGGTAAATGTTGAAGAGTTAGTTTATGTAGTGCCGTGAACATACCTGTTTGGGCGTGGGAAGGGGAAGAAGGCTCTATGATAACCCACAGGCAGTATTGGAACATCACTTGTGCATTTAATTACATCCTGTTAGCCATCAAGCTGTTTGCATTTCTGATCCTGCAAAGTGCCTTCAGCATTCCTAAAACAGCTTTGAAGATTTCTCCCTGGCCAATAATCCATCAGTTTAATTAGTACACAAGATAGCTGATGAGATGAACAAATACTTTCCCAAATAACTGATGTGCCAGTTTTGCAGCAATAAAATCCTCACAATCATCCTCCTCCCCACTATTTACTGTAAATCAGAAAATATGCAGTTTGTTTCTCAATCTAAAAGAAGAGGGAAAATCAAACAAAACCAATAATCTGTTTTGCTACAAGACTCTTCCAGGGCATAAAAGAAATAATGAAGTAAGATGTAGTAATTTAGAACTTGATGGAATGTTGATTTTGATTATATATGACTAGTTTATTGCTTGAATATCTTCAGAAGTTCTGGCCTCAGCTTTCAGTAGTCTGGGCATTTTTCATGTCTTGTATTTGCATCAACCATATTTTATTTTCCTTTCCTTGAAACGTAATCTTGCATATGCATACAACTGGTTGCAACTTAGTTGTCTGGCTTTCAGCATCACTCTTGCCAACCAACTGCACAGTAATTAAATCATTTTGCAAACTGCACACATATTGCTTTTGCCTTTGGTAAAATTTCATCATCTTTCATGCCTAGAGGAGAGTTCAACAGCAACATCTGAAGTATGTAAACAAAGCAAGATGGCTAAGTACAAATTCAACAGCAAACATGATTCTCCAGGTATTTGGGCTGCCTTTTAGAAAAAGCTCTTGGCAATAAACTTTGGGCATGAAGGACACCTCATTTTCATGTTAAAATTGCTCTTCTCACTTTCCATGTTGAATTTTATATAGGTTGTGTCTCAGAATTTATCTCAACTGTGGAACATTCCAGAACTTTGGTACCCCCCCTCCAGTGATGAACTGAAGAGCAGACTAATACATGGAAGATTTATAGCATCTTCATCAGAAGTGGCAGTTACATTTTGTTACAAATGTGTCAAGGTAATATTTGTTAGACATGCAAATAGTTGTATGATATAATGTCTGTAATGCCACCTTCTGAACTGAATGTGAATGATAGTCTAGGAAAGATCAGATGAATGTACTGATGAGGCAGACTTAGTCTTTGTGAACACTTCTGTATTTTAATCAGGAATATCTAGTGGCTTCTACTGGTTTAAGTATTTCAGTATTTGTTGATGCAAATTAGGTGTTGCAACTTTGCAGTTGTGTAGACCTGGAAGAACCACAGGTGAGTTGGAAGGTGAAGTTCACTTGCTGTTTCCTTGGCTGGGATCATAACTCTGCAGAAGCGTCAAAAAAAGTTTTGTGGCACAGTAGTAGGAAAAGGGAACAGCATACAGTGGTATTGCTTGCAATTCCATAGGCAGGAATCAGAATGGAGGAATTCCCAAGGGCACTGGCCAGCTTCCCTGCCTCAGTCTGTCAGGAGCAAGTGCAACAGTATTAGACCTGTCAAAGAATGGCTGGGCAAACAAGGAGATCACTCATCAGTGTCAGTGACAAGATTCTGAATTTGACAGCAAAGCAACAAGAGGAATAAGTATGAGTTGATAATGGAAGTGCATAAGCAGCACTTCGGGGGATCAGAAAAACACACAGGAATGTGAATGAGCTTCTGCCAGTCTCCCTCTTTCGTGGTGATGGGAGGGAGTGAGACTTCGAGTTTTATAATGACAAGCTTGAGGAAATATGTTAGGCTATGAGCTGCAGAGAGTCAAATCCCCTGAAAGTATGAACCCATGAAATCACCTTGATGGTTCCTGCATGCTAAAAAATGTTTGAAACTGTTTCAGGAAAAAGAAAGAATATGTGAACCAAAGGCCACCACATCAGCAGCAACACAGACTTTCACATGCAGCTAATCTTTTAAATTCCAGGGGCAAACTCACAAACCTTTAGTGTTGGTCTTACCTAGCCAACGACTGTATAAATGTAATAAACTTGTTTGAGCATCAGAGAATATTCTTAAAGTGAAGAGAAATCAATTTAAAGATCTACATTTCAGTGCAATACATTTAACCAAACAAATTCCGCAGAAGTGGCACTGTCCCATCAAAATGAAAACCTACTCCACAGAATATTTTTAAAAGAAATTGTGGGAGTATTTTTATGATTTGAAGAGATTATCTTGTATTTAAAACCCCCAGATTTAAGAGCTGTTTATATTACAACCTATTAGATGGCAAACCCCACTCCAGAACAGGGACTCAAATCCTTTTTCTTGCTATGGAGAAAGCTAATTTCCAGAAAATTTTACTTCCCTATATGTAAGTCATATCCCAACACCAGCAAGGTTCACGTTTCAGTCTGCAACAACAGAGCACTGAAAATGAACAAGTTCATTACAACCCAAGAGTCTATAGGGAAAAACTGATTTACTGATGGATTACAAATAATTATTGTCATCATGTTTTTCATCAGTTTGTGAAAAAATCATTTCAGAAGACAAGGTCCCATCCGTATATATATATATATCTTTCCATAGGCTCAACATTCCTGTAACTTCTTTATTTTGTAACTGCAGACTGGAAGAGGCATGGCTTAATGCTAACTTGTTAGAGATCTTTGTATTGCTTGCAGTAACGATATATTAATACCATTTAGTTGCATATAGGATGCCATTATATGCTGTTACATTTTTGGCGTGGTGTCTGTCCAATGTCCTAGATATACGTGCCAGGATTCATGACTTTAAAGCTACATGTGTAATTCTGGAGTTAACCTTCAGTTATTAGATGAGTCTTACGGCAAAATGTTTCTTCATGTAGACTAACATCCAAATACCCCTGTAAGGTGAGTGACAGAAGGAGCTGATGTTGCTGGGAAATGCACAAGTAAGAGTAACAAAAACTAACACTAATCATTGCACTTTATTCTGAGATCAGGTGAATTTATTTAACTTCTGAGCAGTTGTGCTATGTAGTCTTGAATGCTGAGTTTCACATGGAACAGTGCAGATGGGATCTTTTGCATACCACTTCCAGGTCAAAAAGAATTTGGAATTAAGATCAAGACTGATGTTGCATTAAGAAGCCCACTCCTGGCAGATCACCCAGCTAATGCTATACTTCTGACAATGAGGCTTGGTCAGAAGAATGTTTATGGCTAAGAAGTTAATTTGGTCTATGAATTGTGTATTTTTCCAAGCAATTACAAAGTAGAATTGGGCTAAGAATCATGTTATTTTATTACCCTTAAAAACTGTAAGTTGACATTAAACGTTTCAAGGTTTTTGGATACAGATGAGAATCTTAACTTCTTGCACCCAGCTTCTGGAACTGTTTTTACCACAGTTAAGTTGATGACTTGTGCTGTTGTTCTCAAAGTCACCACTGGTATTTACCACAATTTGAAAGCCATAAGGTTCAGGATTCTGTGAAACAATGACTGAGATGACTGACTTTGCCTTATTCTCATCTAAGCTAATGTAGTGGCACCATGACTGTCTCCAGAGAGAAAATGATATGTTAGCTCTTACTGAGTCAGCTCTGGCCTTTTTGTTTTGTCTCTTGTGGAATGACTTTAGTTCCTCCACTATGTGTGTGTGTGTGTGTGTGTGTGTGTGAGTGTGAGTGAGCTGGGCTCTGCTGCCCTTCTGTAAGGGAAGAGTGGAAAGGTTCCACGGAAGATGATGATGGCAGGAGACAATATGGTTTTGTAGAGAGAAAATAAGAGAAAAAGTGGAAATTTTTCTTAATCACAGTTTTACTAATAAGTGATACAATACCTCAGACAAGTTAGGGCATCTGAAAATAGAAACTAATAAAGAAGCCAGACAGTAGGGCATGGCTCACATAAACTGTGCCTTTAGTCTCAACCACATTCCTCTTCAGTGACTTGAATGTCATGGGTGGTTCTTTGGATTTGCATCTATCACTTGTGGACTAATAATGTATCTGCATAGTTACAGGAGGCTGCCTGCAGTGATAGTGAAGACTTGGAAATGCTGATAGTGATATCTTAAAAGATTAAAATGAAGAAATGAATGAGATTTCATATAGGTTGCTGGAAGTGAAGGAGGAATTGTCATGAATTTTTCCAAGGTGCCAAAAGCTCCCACACTTGTGGTATGGGACTAGAACCGAGTCTGAGTGTTCTGTGAAAAAGCTGACACATGTCTAACATCAGTCTCTAGGTAGGAAGTAAAGTGCAGGGAATTTAAACTAACTGTGTGGACAATGCAATCCAAGAGCAAAGTGAGTGAACTCAAAGGAACATTTGTGCCTCAGTATCTTCCCACTCCCTTTTCTCTTAATGTAGTTGTGAAACACCTACTGTGTTTACAATGCCTAAAATGGAAAGGCTGATTGTCAACTCCAAGTTCTGTGTGCATTAGTGTGTCTTTTTACTGCCTTGTGCTCACCTTGGACACTACTTATGCATCTGTGCTAACAGCTATGGGAGAGTTTTGCTGGTAACAGCCATGTGAATATGCTACAGACACACCCTTGTGTGTGTATGTGGAATAAGAGCTCTACTGCAGATGCCTGATAAATGTCTGTCTACCTCCCACCACTCCCAGATCTTGGCTGGAGTAGTCGCTGCTTTGACAATGAGATTGTGTTTTGTGTTTCCCAGTTTCTGGTGTCTTGCTCGTTCTTCTTGAGGCTCTCTTGCAGCAGTCAGTGCTTGCTGTGTTATCAGAGCTTTGTTTCATTTCCTGGGTCTTTTGTTTTCTGCTTTCTAAAGTGGAAATGTGTATTTCTTTATTGCAAGCAGCTCATTAAGCCCTTCTGAAAAAAATAGAAGTCGGCTTATAAAGTCTAAAAATGATGCAATGAGAAGTGTAAAGGGAGATTTATTATCTTAGTCTATGATTCTTTCATAAATTGACTAGAAATATTCCTGTTATTGATGTCTCTGAACAGCAACTATTGTACGTATCTTGGATTCCCCCCTTCAGGAAATGCAGGCTGCATCCAGTCCACAGATGACAAAGTGGTGCTGTCACTACGGGCAAGAAAGCCAACTTGACAAAAGTCCTCTGTTGGCACGTGGGGTTTTGTTAAACACTGCAGTATCAGCTTGAGGAGTGTGTAACTTTCATGTTAGGCCACCACTATTAGACTGGCCCAACTTTGTTGTACTGACCTATTCCAGTGCAGGGCTGTTATTGACATGGGTCATCAGCTGCCACTGTATTACTGCTGTTTTCCAAAAGTAGAACATTTGGTAAGTCAATGGAGCTGGAAACCCTATGGCCACTTCCAACCTTCTCTTCTGTGTAAATATTTGAGGTACAGTTATTGTAAGGTATCATGGCTTGCCTCTGCTGGAAAAGAAAGTTTCTGAGCGTAAGTAAATGAACAACACATAAACTTAAATATAACCCATTTTTCCATCATAGCTTTGTTTCATAAAGCACATTAAGTTACTGTCAAGGGAGTAGAACACAGAGAACCAGTTTTATTTAGTTAGATTAATTCCATTTTAGTATTTCCATTAGCCATTTTAAACTTGGCACTGCAAGGTAATAAAATCCTCAAATATTGACAGACAGAAAAGTAAATGCCACCCAACCATGACAAGCTGTTTTCAGCCAACCTCCTAGAGATAGAAAGGCTGCTATCATAATTTATTTATATATTAATAAGGCACATGATTTTTATTGCTAGTTATTCCCTTCTTGCAATTAAGGCAAAGCTGATAAAATCTTTGCTAAGTCAAGACTTTTGTTAACTTCCAGAAATTCATAGCTAAAAAGGGAAAGGGCCAGCAAGGTGTTTTAGGTACAAGGACCTGCTGCGTTGCTGGAAGGGCAGGGTTAACAGCAAGGTGAGTGTGAACTGTCCAGGACTTGAGAATGTGCTTGAATCCACAAAAGGCTGGATGAAAGCTGAGATCTAATGCATCCAACCAGCTTTCTTACACTTCCCACTCAGGAACTTCGAGCAAAACTGACACTTTGTACATACCAATGTCACAGGCAAATTACCACTAAGGTGGTGTTGAAAGGCAAAACTCCTAATTTTTCAAGAGAAGGTACTTAGACTTACTAAATATGACCCCACCCTTGGTTGCTTGACCTTGCTGTAGATTTAAAATATTTAAGTAATTAATATTAATGTTGTTTATACACACTAAGAAAACGTTTTCTGTTTTGTAAATATTTTAAAGGTAGATCACATCTGTATGAAGGCATTTTCTGTTTTTCCAGTTTTGTCCTTCTCTGGATTCAAGGCTAGAACTTCAGCTGAAGACAACATAGCTCTGAAGTGTCTGTATCAGCTGAGAGACTGCCCTTGTTAGTTAGAGTGTTTGACTCAGAATCATGATAATTAGCATTTATTGTAAGGTATAAATTATTTCTACTATATAATAGTAAGGAAAAGACTAATTCTTGGGTAAAAAATGCTTGGGAAAAGGGTCTATATAGCATAAATGGGGAGTACACAGTTCCCAGCCTTTGGACAGTGACATTCTCTCCTTTGGCAACAGTAGGGAAAGTAGCTAATTTCAATTTTGCTAAGTGTGGACAGTGTTTTGCCACATGTCCAGACCTGTCTAAAAAAACCTGTCATTCTGCTTAATATGATTACCCAGGCACAAACATAAAAATATCTGTGTATTAGTAAGATATTTCAGCAAATGAGGGGTTTTTTTACTTTCTCTTTACCTGAAGAAAACAAAGCCATGTATGAGAGTCTCTATAAGGTTATGCCTTTGTCCCTTGACCACAAAACTCATGACTCAGATTAAGTAAAGAGTCCAAATAGAAATTAAATTCTTGAGATGGACCTTTTAGTATATTACTTTCTAGATGAGCAAACCCCATGGTAGCAGCTAAAACTGATTCAGTGTGGTATGCATATAGGGGCAAAAAAGACACTTCTTTCAGCGTCTGTCTTCACACAAGGCCATTAATTTCATAGCAAAACCGAGATATGCTGACAAAACAAGTTGGTTTAGCCATGGAGAGGTTCATGACTGTTGCTGGTTTTAACCTGTTATTTCAGTCTTTAAAGCTACATAATCCTTAGTAAAAAAAGGAGAACCACATACAGTTTTGTTAATGTATTTAGCACTATTAGGTTTCCTAATTACCATTATTATTTCTAATTATAGTCAGGTTTTTAGAATTTTGCATTCAATTCTGCTATTGACTGCATTTTTAGTTTTTAATCAATTTTAAGGTGATTAAAGATCCAATGGTTTCTTGTATAAAGGGAAGAAAAAACATAAGTGCCATCTCACTGCTCCAGAAGTAATTTTGGACATTTGTTCTCTACACAGTTATCTCAACAGCCCTGCTGATTTCATACATTTAGTTAATGAAACTCTGTTTAACCTGAAAATCTTACAACTACCAAAACCAGGTTATATTTTCTTAGCCAAAGCAGAACATTACTCTTAAGCCACAGTAGCTCAGGTCCTGTGAAACTGTCAAATATGGTGTGGCTTAGGTTCAATTAAACCAAGTCAATGGAGTGTTAATTTGATAATTGTGTGGTTCATCTAAGTATAAAACACAATAGACCAAGCCTTACTCCATCATAATCGGCTACCTCAGGGGGAGTATGATGGTCTCTTGCCTTCAACCACCCAAACAGCATGGTAATGTGCACCAAAGTGTACCCAAAGGGCTTTGCTACAACTGTAATGTAGGTTTCTGCCAGTTGTTTTCATTCTAAGAGATCAACCACTTTGTTTTAACCATGCTTTGAAACATATTTTTAGTAGACACAAGTCTTGTTTGATGTAGCTGTATATAAGAACAGAGTATATATGATGGAGGTAGAAATTACCCTTGTTTTTTTGTTTACCACTCTTTCTAAAAGTTCTGACTTTATTCAGAGAAAAATGGAAAGAGGAGTTCAGGCATAAGGCCTTATGCTCTGCAGTGAATCAGGGAAAGGTACATACTGTTTGGAATGGTAATATTTCTTTCTCTATATATTAATGTCCTCTTTAGGACTAGAAGATGTGTTCCAAATCTAATGACACTTTTCTTGTATGGTGTTACAGAGGGAGGGAGAAAGTTGTATCAAACAGTACCTGCAACTCTTTGGAATCCAGCCACATAAGCTCCTGCTGTAAATGAGTCATGGGCCTCAAAACCAGATTGGAGTGTGAAACATGCAGCAGCATCTCCTGTTTCATGATCTCTGTTTTCTTCACTCACCCTAGTAGTGCTGCTGCTGCTAGCTGACCAAAGACATTTTTTAATTTACTAAATGTGAAGCCTGGCCTATTACCTTCTAACAATGCAGTACTCAAACGTAATTGCACGACTGTTACCATCAGCCTTCTGTGTTTCTCACTGTTTGAAATGGGATATTCTAATTGAATAACAAGTCTTAAAAAGGCAAAGTGTGTTGACAAACTATAAAAGCTATGATCTCATAACTGCTATGATCCCAAGATGAATATTCTTCTTTTATGTTGTCTTGATGCTGCTGTTACATAACCAAAAGAAATCTGGCAAGAGGAATTTAGTTTATGCTGCTAAGCAATGAAGTCAACTTTCAGATGAAGAATTTAGGATCTCGAATGAGTTTTTTCCTGGCAATATTTTCTGGATACTGCTAGTGCCTTTAAGGCTGATAACTTGTCCTAAGGCTCCCATCAGTTGGAGAACTGCTTCAAAAGTTGAAAGCAATAATGCAGTTTTCAGAAGACTGTTATTCCCAGTATGTGATGTCTTTACTGCACTTTTGACAAAATTAGTATCTGATTTTTCATCTGTTTTTATATTGATGGATCTCTACTATTCATGAAATCCCATTGACTATTACACTGCAATGTCTGGGATCTTCACTGTGGACAAGCCTATTGTGTCAGATGCTTCACAAACAGAATGAAAGTATTGTTTGGGCTCCCAGTGATTCACCTTGACATGAAGCAAAGCCAACTGAAAGGTGCACAGACCTAACTCTTTGGCCATTTTGAAGTACTGAATTAGTCTAATACTTCATTGCTGCAAAAGGTTGAAAGGGCCTTTCTTGGTTGTGAAAAGGTGAAGAAGTCCCAGGATGAATAATGCATTTGAACTGCAGAGAATTGTTATTGCATACCCAGCACATTAGGGAAGGCAGTGATAAATACTGCATATAGTTTCCAGTATTTATAGAAGTCTGTGCACCCACACCGAAAACTATTTCCTTGCTGATGAGACCCTTGCAAGCCAAATGCTACTTCCATACTACTGTATTAAAATGACTGGCATGAAACTGTATTTGCAGAGTAATGAAGTGATTTCCTCGTCATATATCCATCTCTACAACTTGAGATTTACACTAATACTGAATCACCCCTAGGGATATAACTGTCACCAGGAATTCTAGTTGCTAGTAATTTTGGAAACAAGTGTTCAAGCTTTAAATTCCCAAGTGGCAACAAAACCTAGGTTTTTGTCATTAGAGCTTCTACCAGACACTGAAGTACCAAAAACACCTGTGTTATGAGATACAGCACAGTATCCATGGTCATCAGCTAATGACTCTGACAAAGGTGTGTCAAAATCAATGTCACACAATGACTGGGGTCGGGGAAGCGTGGGAGGGGAGAGAAAAGCAAGCACCAAGGAAACCATCTGGTTCTTTAAAGTGCTGGACAATGAACACAGATCCAGGTGCACTGCAAATTATTTCCAGCTCCTCTGCAAAATGAGTAAGTGTTTCTGCTCTCACCACTCTGTCCGCGGTACTGCGTTAAAGTAGGATTTCTTTCCAGTGGCATTTATAGGACCCTGGCATACTGAGGCAGTGTTGGCAGTCACAGAACATCATGTCTAGCAAATTCTGAAGTTTATGACTATTCTGGGTAGGTGTGAGTGGAACCCATGTTTTAGGCAAACAATAGTGATGAGCAGAAAATACCTTTCTTATTAATGTTGGAAGCTTGTTACTGATTTTTTCTTGCTGGTTGGCACACATTGGTGTCAGATATTATTAGAAAATCATTCTGAGTAGCATTTTGAAATATGTGCATGTATACCTTGATCTACTGAGCCTTTCAAAAAAGGGAGGAAGTTGTATTTAAATTGTACACCAAAGACATAAAAAATAGAAGGAATTAGTTGGGTGTTGGCCAGCTTATTTCCTCTAACCAACATACACTTTTCAGTCTTCTACGAGAAGAAAGGCAGAGGCACAAAACATTCCTACTTTAGTTTTTTAAAGCAGTTCTCAGGCTTTGCCAATGAGCAAGATCAGTTTGCTCAGGCTGCAACCTCTTTGCCATCTCAGTTATTTTGGCAGAGAGCCCTGGCCAGAACCATTTGTAACAGAGCTTCTCAAATTATAAGGCCCTTGTCCAAAGTCTATTACAACGTGACAGTTTTCGCTGCAGTCTGTGGATTTGGTGTTGGGCTCTCAATGGGGAATTTTTCTTTAAAAGTGTGAATTTACAGCTGCTTAAAACAAACAGGATGTCACCCATGGGCATTAATGCAGCACACGAATTTTTAAATCAGTTACAAATTATTTAACTCCAAACTTAGAGCAAAACTATTATTTATCTAATTGCTTTTTTAACATTATAAGTTTGATTTAAAACCCATTGAAAATTAGTATGACTTTCTGTTAAATGAGTTTCTGATTGGGAGTTAGAAGTATTTAAGCCTAACTAAAATGGAACTAAAAGACAAAAGAAAGTCAGGAAATATTTAGATTCTTGTGTTTTATCACTTATAAGGGGGGTGGGGATGTTAAGAAAAATCAACATAGCTGGTGAGAAACAGGAATACAGAATCAGTGAACATAGAATTACAAAATTAGTCTTTCTTGTAATTTCCTTTTTATATTTTGATAATAAAAATGTTCTGTAGATTCCAAGTATAAGGAACAAAAAGGGTGCTTGGGAGATAGGATATTACTACAAGTATTACAGACTTGCAACAGGTTTTGTATATATCTTGTGAAACTGATTTCAAAATGTGTGTGAATGTGAAGGCAGCCAGCTGAGGTAGCAGATAATTTGTGAGTCTCTTTGTGGTCAATGGGAATTACTGTGGATAAGAACACAATGGGCTGGAAAGTAATTCACACCTTTGGACACTTCTGTTAAAATGCCTCTCCTTTTCCCAAACTGATTGAGGTGTAAGTGCTGTGCTAGGAATCATTACTTTCATACAGCCTTTTAGAATTACTAGGCTAAGCGTTTCATCAGAAAAGCTGAGTGGTGCTTCCTTGCAGTTTGCCTTATTTTGCAGGAATCAATAGCAATAATCAATAGTCTTCATTTGGATAGAAACACAGGAAAGAAATTGTTGCATGCAAGTAAAATATTGTTTCATATTTGGCTTTGCTGCAATTTAAGCTGCAAAACAGTATGTCAGTGACTAGTCCCATTGCACAGAAAACTCAGTTTCTGAGCTAATGTATCACTATATCATTAACCTTTTAATACCTTGTAAGAAAACCTTTTTGAAGGAGATCAAAGTAGATACATCTCGGATTCTTTCTATACTTTCAATGTGAATATCTGCTGTGCCATCTCATGAGTCACTTTAGATATTATAGGCATTTCTTCTACTTGGTATTGGTGGTGCCGATTCACACATGCTACTTCTGTCTCTATTTCTGTACTGTTTCTGGTACTTTTCTTGGTTCTTCCTCTGTTCAAATGATCTAATATTCATCCTAGTTCTTAGACAATTCAAATGTAGAATGGTGAAAACCAGTAATATTGTACAATGTACAAGCTGTTTGTTGAATGGAGCATTGATGTACGTAGTCTTAAGTTGGTTTGAGGTATTAGTTTATAAATAAATATTCTGTTTCCTTTGTAAGAAGTGCTGCTTGTAATTGATTGCAGGCAGAGACAAATAACCTGAAGTATTTGTAACAGCATTAGTTTACAAACAGTTTTACTCTGCTGTTGTATCATCTTCCCAAGACAACACCTGCTCTGGACTACACAATTTGAAATCCAGCATTTAACAGGACTGCCTGAAAATGCATTCATATTAAATTTTGAGCATATGTAGAGCATATCTATACCATATCAACAGTAATTTGCTGTGTGTTGCTTCAGTCATTGCTTCAGCTTTGATGTCTTACTATTTGGATGAAAGAGTGCAAGTGTTATTTTCTTATCAAAGGGGAAAAAAGTGTCAACTTTAGACAGTGGAAACAAAATTCATCTTCCAACACTGACTTATACTGACATATTCTAGAAAAATCTTTCCTGGATTTTTATGCTTCTTGTGCCATCTCACCTCACATGAGCTTGAGAGAAGTATCTCACTGCTTAAACACATAAAACCATTTCACCAAGCCAGCACAGAGACCTCAAGGCTTCTGCAAGGTGAACTTCCCACTGTCCTTTCCTTACCACACTGTGAGACTCAGGCTTTTGTAAAGTTGCACACAGCAAAAAAAACAAAAAACAAAAAAAAAAAAAAAAAAAAAAAAAAAAAAAAAAAAAAAACCAAAAAAAGAACAAAACTCCACACATTCCTTGGTCTTTAACAGGGCCAGCTCTTAGGGGATTGTACTTACTGTAAGAATCAGTAAAAGCTAAATATTTTATGATGAACCTGGATGAAATTAAACAATTTTTCCTCATTTTATCACTTGTTTAAAGACTGTTCTCATTAGAACTACATAAGAGAATTGGTCACAGCATTTACATTGAGAAATAGATCAGGGTGTTGATTATTCAAATTGTGAAAATAATTTTTACAGGCCTGTAGTACAACATCTCTGGAGAGTATTTCAAGACCTTGTTTTAGAGCTGTGTGATCAGAATAGTTGAGGAAAAGTATTTTGAAGACATCACAAGCAGACACTTAATTCATGTAGAAGGGTGAATTACTGCCATATCAAAAAAAAAATGTAAATAGTGTGAGATATGTAAATTTACTTTTAATTAGCAAAACAAACTGCTGATATGACAAAAAGTAGAAGGGATGGTCAAGTGAGTGAGAGGTGTACACTGCAATTGTGGTGAGAGCTGATGTTCCAGGTGTGCAGCACAGCCACTGAAAGCACTTTGAACGAGGGCTTTTTGCAGTGGAAAGAGGCCAAACAAATGTAATGTTTGTGTATCATATGTTGTCTGTGGAATCCTTATTGGCAAAGCCCTAGTGTTTTTCCAAAGGCCACCTTTCCCCTAAGGACTTGCTGTATTTCTTGGAAAGTTCTAGGGGAAATGTTGAGATGGTTTAAAAGTTCAGGATTTCAAAAAAAGTGATTTATTTGCCTGACTTTTAAATGATTCTGCACGTGAACAACTTCAGGCTCTTTTCCAAAAATACAAATGCTGGAAATGTACATAAAATAAAATGTAATCTGATTATGACCTAGGTCTGCGCATCAAGAAATACCTCCCATATAATTCAAGAATCATTACAAAACTGGGAAATTATTGCTAGTCTGATTCCTTTTCTATCTCTATAATACTAGAAAGCCCAGATGCAGTGAAAATACTTGGAAGTGTAGACAAAGGAAGGGCTGTGTAAGGCCTCATGCCTTTGTGGGCCATGCTCCTGAGTTGTCGGACATAGGGAGCGATGTTGTATGAACAGCTCAGGTGTGATTTTGATTAACACTTTTTTTTCTCTATAGTGGTAAAAAAAAGTAAAAAGACTAATATGCAATTGAAATAATTTTGAAATAGTTATACTAAATTTTGAAATAGATGTAAACTATTTCTTGTCAGGGTTCTGGCTGATCACCAGTCACTCAATAGGAAGAAGAGAGCTGGTACACTCTGCAGGCAGTGCGTGTTGAATTCTGAATGCGGACACAAAATAGGTGGGGGACGCTGGTAAGTAATAAACTGAATTTACATGACACACAGTAGGTATTGTGTTTTCCTCATAATAACTGCATATTATCCTGTGAAACTCAAGCTGTTTCATCCAGAGGAAATAATAATAATTCTAAGCAAGCCTGGGAAGAGCTTCTAGATACCAAAACCTGAGTATAAATCGAGATCTCTGTAGAAACACAAAAGGTAAAGTGAAGTTCTGTGACCTGATCCTTAGAGCACTTAGGTTTAAGTGTAATTCAGCTCTTGTATGTAATGCCTGGGAGCATCCAAACTGGGATACAGGTTTTTAGGCTATTAAATCCCTCTTTTCAAGAGGATTAGAACTAGTAAAGCAGACCTTGTGTTCTAGGCTGTGAGTTTTAGGTAAGTTGTCCATCAAGTTTTGATTGCATGGCTCCTGAATGTTCTCATTAGTTTTCCATTCTAAATATGTTGTAGCCTTTATTGCAAATAAAACTCTTCTGCTAAGCATCTTGTAGGTATATTTAGCTTTCCTATCAATGCTTTTCAGAATAAATCAAGAATAAGTTTTCAGGAGAAAATGCAGCAAACAAAGTTCTCTTGGACAATCCTTTGGACAAGGGAATTTATATAAATTGTGATAGAAAAATAACATTTAATATCTTGACAATTTGCGGAAGTAATTAGAGCAAACAAAGAACATCCATTAAGAAGTAACAAGCTAGACCATGTGAACTAAGAGCATATTAAAACATGTTGTGGGGAATGGTGAGCTGCTTCTGCGGAATGGTTTGCTGTCCTTCTCTTTGTATCTTTCTCAATAATGCTCTCCTGGGTAGGAAACACAAATTACATTGTGTGTGTACACACACCCCTCCGTGGATGTTTCCCTACAAGATAAGGTTTGTGGGGTTTTTATAAAGAGCAATTTTGTGTTTCACAGAATCACAGAATATGCTGAGTTGGAAAGCACCCACAGGGGTCACTGAGTCCAACTCCTGGCCCTGCACCATCCCCAGGAGTGACACCATGTGCCTGGGAGTATCATCCAAGTGCTGTTTGAACTCTGGCAGGCTTGGTGCTGTGACCATACTCCTGTTATCTCTAAGTTTCCAACCATTACTATGTCTTGTACTCTCAGTCTTACTCTGCCCAGTTACCAGGATCCTGACACTGCAGCAATGTCCAGTGTCCTTAGAGCTGTGGTGAGGGGCCTGGGAGGGTTACATGAAGAAACAAATCGGGTTTTGTGTTAGCAGGGGCAGAACTGACAATACACACTGCCCAGTCTCAGTGCAGTGTGTTCCTGTTGATGGCACTTCTCTCAAACAGACTGCGGTAACTGACAGAAAAACATTTATCTTCCCTTTCACAAAAACCCTTAAACCTTGCTTTTAAATAAAAGCTTATCTGCTAATTGGTTTGACCTCCAATTCACTTATTCATTAAAGGAATTCATCGTTTTGCCCAGTGGCTAAAAGGTGTTGGTAACTCTCACCTGGGACTGTGAATGAGGTTCTGTTTTTTTATTCCAGGCAACATGCTGTTGCATTTGTTGTGAAACCCCTACAATACCATTAATAAAGAGATTTTTAAACCTCATAAATCAAACAGTGATTTTGTTTGATATTTAAAGGCAAGTGAAGGATATTAAAGTATCACTGAATATAGTAATAAAAAAGAAAAAACATACCAGCTGTGCTTGCTTGAAGACTTGTAGAAAGAATTGATAATTATCCTGGCATTATAATAGCTTGATTTCTACAGGCTTTGCATCTCTTAACTTTATATTGCTTTGCATATATGACTTTGAGGTGTTATTTTTAGGCTAGTTTTTTACTAGATTTCAAAATCTTCTACATGATGACAAGTCTACACAAGTATAAATGGGATTGCAGTTCCCAAGGGGAGACTTGTTAGAAAAGAATTTATGTGGTTCTATCTTAACTGGAATATTCACCTCATCTGCATCTTGCAGAAACCTCTGGAGCCTGTCATGCACAGGCCTCACTCTTACCGATTCACAAGAACGATGCTTGACAGAATTAACCCTTCGATGCTGGATCGTCTCAAAAGAAGAGACAATTTCTGTTGACTCTGATGGCAGATCAATAAAGACAGTGCACCTGGAACAGCAGATCTCAGCTACAATCAAAGGTCAGTGTCATGCAACACTGGATTGTGACAGCTGGATAAAAAGAGAGAGATGGTGTGTATGCATGTGTGAGGGAGTGTAGGCTTATGAAACGGAATCAAAATGAAAAATGAGTTAAGTGGCCTGGAAACAAAATCCCAATTTTCTTTTTCATTTTCCATTGCCATGTAGAAGTCCAGCTCTGGAGAGAAAGCATTTGCCTACTTCATGCAGGGATAAATAGTGATGTTCACCTTATCTTATGCAAGTCAGGATTGGAGACTAACGGAGCTGGAAATTAATTTGCGTGCCATCAGACAAGAAACAGACTGCAATATCAAAGTTCTGACAAGTCTGGAGAAAATCAGTAGAGATTCAGATGGTGGGACTGATAGTTTTATACAGCTTTTCAAATTAATGTTCATCTTGTCTGACCTCTGATAAAGCTAAAAGTTCTCAACGCTCCCGCTACTGTTCTTTAGCACTCAAAGCTTTCCAGCCACTCTAAATATATTCGGCCTCTTACTTAGAGTTGGTCCCAGTTCTTTACCGTTAGTGCATCCATGAAGAATGGTCAGTCTAGAAGACTGGTAAAGGCAATAAGCCCTTCCAAGAAAATTCTTCAAGTTATGTGTGAAAAATCTTACTCATTAGAAGTCAACCCTAGCAGTAAACAACACTGGGAACCCTTTGTGTGAGGTAGATAAACACAGAGTAGGGCTGTCCATACAGAGTAGTACAGAAAAGCTTATTTCTTCACCTGTCAAACCTCAATTAAAGGTATTCATTAACACAGCCATAAGTCCAGCTCTCAGAGCAGTAAGAGTTCATGCTAATGGCAGAGATCCCATGCCCTTAATGCATGGCATAGGCCTACAGTGCCATGTAAGGAAGTACAAGTACTAATTTAACTGCAGCAACTTTCCAGTTCCTAATTTCATTTATATCCTTTATGATATCTTTCCATTATATCAGCTGCTGCTAAAGCTGATGTAAGAAAAGCACATTTCCCATTAATATAATTATTCAGGAATTTGGAGGCAGCTGGTCATGCAAAAGATGCCTCCTAGTTCTTCCATACTTATGCCTTCATTTTTGCGCTTTGGGAATGAAAGGATTTGTTTTCCAGGTTCTTCAAGCATGCATTCAACCCCAAAGTAGGTGGAAGGCTGGACAAGTGACCTTTCCTAGCCTTGTAGTTACAAACATAGGCACACAAGGCCATTCTGAGATGAGATGTAAATGAGAACTACAGTCTCTCTTGTGCTTCCTCTCACAGTGGATGTGGCTCAGACAGAGGAACCCCCAAAGCATATGATTTGGTGTGACAGGTGTTATCAGCTGCTGGGCAACTAAAATGAGTAAGGAGTCATCTGACTTCCTTACCAGAGCAGGACAGTGAACTGTTTTCACAAGCAAATATACCAGGACTATAAATGTATTAAAGAGCCAAAATAGGGGAATAGGACTTCTCCTAGGGTTAGAGGGGTGCCCTTGCAGCTGTCTCTGTGGTGCTGACAGTGCTTGTGGGATCATATACTTTTTATCCCATTCCCTGTACAGCTCTGGCATGTGGCAGGACTTTTTGCTTTGCTGAAGGAGCTAGTCCTCATCATTCCTATAGTTCCTTCCTTGCCAGATTTAAAAAACAAAATCAGAAAAGAGAAGAGCCTTGAGATCATTCCAGGAGTGAGTGTCAGTGTCTTTACAAGCCACTTACGAGGTGAGGATTTTTTTTCAGATCATTCTAGGATTATTTCCCCTGTTAGGTTTATATTCAAAACTCATCGAGACCTTGTCATCCCGGTGTGGGAAGCCCGCGCCGAGGTGCCCGCGGGTTGGTATCACTCCCGCAGGGGCTCTCTGCTGCCATCTCTTGACGCTTCCCTACGCCTTGGCATCGGCATCCAACTGAATTTCGACAAATCCGGAGAATCTTAGGAAGGAATTGAAGCAGCGATACTGAGTTACTGTTATCCTTACTTAGGGACAAAAACCAACAAAGCCATATTAATGTCGCTGAACCAAAAGGGGAATTTAAATTATTTTTCCAGCATGCTCTCAAGTCACCCTGTTCCAGCGCTGCTGGAAGTGTAATTCCCAGCCATCCTTGTAGCTGGAGCTATGTGTAACAGCACAAAGAGATGATGTAGTGACACAGAGGGGAAGCTGCTGCATTTTCACAGCCTGGAGTGAGACCTGCTTGTTGATGCCCTGGGCTAAATGACATAGGGAAATGGTGGCAGCAAGTCCTGAGGGGAGCACACACAAGACCAGTGTATTGAAAGGTGTACACTACCACTGAAGCATGTAAGGAAACAGACAAAGGACTTTTCCATGGATATAGCAGGGTTACACAAACATACAATATAAATACTTTATTATCGTATTTACCCAGATTACCCAATAAAATCCATACTGTAACTCTGTAAATTGTGTCTATTTACACTTGCATACTGAGCTGTGGTTACTGGAAGTAGATATTATGTTTCCCATGTTATTGGGAAAGAGGCCAGAACCACTTCCCTTGCTCCTCCCCTTAGCGTAGGTTTTTCGAGATTTGAGTCTTCTGTCTTGCTTCCATTGGCCAAACTGTTTGTATTCAGGGAAGATTTCTGTGTTCCAGCTTTAGGAGAAAAACTGTTTTACCAATAAACTACTCAGCAAAACAGAGCTAGGCAGATGAAAAGAAGTGAAAAACAGAAAAGTAACAACAGGTTAACAGCAAGGAATGAGGAATGTCAAACAGCATGAGAACCATGAAAGTAAAATGAGTGTGGGCATCCAGCAGCAGTGGAGCAAGAAGCAGAATATGGACAGAGAAAGGAGACGGGAGAAAAGAGCAGATAGAGAGTGTACCTGAAAAGATACTCTTGACCTTGATTCCTTCTCTCTTCACTGAGTGGGGATGAAGGATCAGGATGACTTTCAGTCTGTTCTTGTTTTCTGGCTGAGGCTTATTTTTATAATAGGAATTAGTTGGCTAAAACAGAGTGAGCAGTGCTAGTACAAAGGACCTATGACAGCAGTATTTATCCTTTGAACATCTAGGATAATTTATCAGTGTAGGTAACTTCTAGTCAGCTGTCTTTGGTTAGTTATTTGGGTGTCTTGTCCTAGCATAGCCTGACTGTGAGAGAGTTCATTGTAACCAAGATGAGCATACTTGAGAGTTTTCCTGTACTTGAACACATACTTTGTTTCCTGTTTTTCTCTTGCTGTACCTCATTGCTGAGGGTTGAGTTGGGCTTTCTGATGGCACTTTGCCTCTAAAGTTCAAGCAAATTTTGCCAGCTAGTAATGAAGCTTAAAACTGAGCTTTGTAGGCAAATGACCTGGATGTGCCATTAGAAACTGTTGTACCAGAAAATCTTCCAAACATATTCTAATATTTTCTTGCTCTGTAGACCTTCCAATGGCAACTGGAAGATATTCCTTTAAGACTTAAGCAATTGCATTTCATTTGTGTTTTCTCATCATTGCTGCTGAGAGGTTGTAAATCTGAAGAGAGGATGGACAGTCCAGTTTATTCAAGCACCTGAATCTGGGAGCTTGGTGGTCACTGGCTTATAATGACTGAACCCTACAAGGAAATATCATCCATAGGAGGTGCATTCCAGAGAACCTGAAATGAAGATGTGATTAGTACCATTAGGTTTGCTATGACCAGGTTTGATGATCAAGTCCTATTGCTTGCTCTATTCTCTTCTGATCTTCCTCAATCTCTGGAGTATTGACTTGGAATTTAAAGTTGCATTTGTAGCAAAACATAGTCTGTATATAAAAAATGCAATGATTTTTCCTTTTGCAGGTGTAATTTTCTCTCCTTTTACACTTTCTTTTTCCATCCCATTTATTTTTGTTGCCTTTCCCTTCTTATTCCCTTCACATAAAATGCCTCCAGTGACTTAAGGAAGGGATGTGAGGGCAGCCAGGACCCTGCTCACTGCTGTGCTGTAAGTCAGACAGCCTTTGAAGGTCTGGGCAGATGTTTCCAACTCAAGTGGAAATTTGTTTCCAGAGAAGAGCCACAGTGTTAGTAGAAATGCAGTGGTAGGTACCTTTTAAAAGCTCAGACCCTCAGCTCAGCTGAGAGTCAGTGGCTGCAGTAATGGGCTTACAAATGGAAATGAGATTCATGATGATTTATTGATTGAAGAAGTAGTGAAATAAAGGAAAGGCTGGCAGGAGCCTCAGGAAATACTCTGATGTGAAGTATAAAATGGGCACAGTTAGAAGTGTGTTTTCATTGTCTTGCAAAGGAAGAAAAAAAAAAAGCTACTGCAACATATTCAGCCACTTTTTACTGGGAGAAAGTACAAAGTTTTCCCCAGAGGCATTGTGCTACATGATTTCAGTAATGCTGAGGGTGACTTGCTGTCTCCCTTCTCTCAAGATGTAAGATTGCAGAATCCTATTCCTTACTGAGGCAGGGGTAGATGAAGAAATGCCAAGCAGGATTATGAACCTATATGGAAAAACAGTAAGAAAAAGGTAAAGAAAGGTCTGAAGAAAAATCTCCAACCTTTTGCCCACCTTACAGTGGTGTTTTCACCTCTCTACATCCAACGTTCAGTACCTCTGATGTTTTGTGAAACTGTTGTAAAAGTGATGTTCATTTTTCATTGCTCCTCCAAGGTTTTCAGCCTCCCCTGCCCCACAACAGATACAGAATCTCCCTCAGAAGAGCGCTTCAGACCTGTTGAGAAATCCCACTCTACCAAGGTAAAAGGAAAAGGATGCTTCTCTGAGTACTTTACAGACCTCAGTCTTTTCCAAACTCTTGAAAACTCGGTTTGAAATGTATTTTCCCCACATCCATAGGAAAATTCATCATTCCCCTGTGATGCCATGAAAGACCCTCTTATTTCTCTGCTGAGCACAGTGCTGAAGTCCATAACACCATCAGAATGTATGGCAACGAGTCAGAAACAGCAAGAGCTGAGATGCTGCTCTCAGTGAGCAAGCACAGAGCTTTCACACAACCTATGTGGTGTCTGCAACCACTGGCCAGTGTGACAACCTTCCTTTTCCTTTTTGAGGGGATTTAGTTGGAATAACTGTCCACATCTTTGATCAGCTGACAAGTTTAGGTTCATGTAGGTGGTGCAAAGCCATGCAGGTGGAGGAAGAGATAATGTAAATCTGCTAGTTATACGCCTTATGGAGAATCCATTTATCATGAATACAGCATCACAGTAAAGATGTCCTTCTGTCTCTCCCTTGCTTACTTCATCTCACTCCTTTCCTCCTCTGTTTTCTTCCTCTCTCTGGTCTTAGTGAAGCAACAAGAAGGGTGGGTGCAAGCCCCACCATCCTTAGTGAGTTGTTGAAATAAGCATATCTAAACTAAAGGGATTGCTTCTTTGAAGTGCTGCAGCACCAATAGTTTCAGCAAAGCTACACTAACACACACTAGGAAATAATTCATCCATGCCCTAGTAGGCAAGGAAGAAGGAAAAAGCAGTTCAGTTTCCCTTGACTGCACAGACATTATTGTACCAGGTATGAAGACATGGCTGGCTCTCACTATACGTACTGTCATATGGATTTACTACTAGTGCATTTCTTGTCTCTCCTCAGTAGTGAGCTAGAACATTTGCAAGCATGGCATGTTGAGTTAATAGAAATCGTTCCAAACTCCTATAAAGGAAAACTTTCTCCCTCTCATAAACTTTATAACTTCACTCTAAGGTCACTTGTATGAGAACCTGGTGGCATCAATTCCTAACAAATTGAGATGCGGGGTTACAGACAGGTCAAGGCAAAAGTGGATGGTGCTCTAGTGTTATTTGTACTGCGAATGAGGCTGCCAATGGGTTTGAATCAGAACTTCTAAATTTGCTGTGAAATCCTGAGAGCCATCATTTCTAAGAGTCTTTTTTTACTTCTAATGGCAGCATTCCCCTGCACAAGGCCCCCTTCATCCCCTGACAGCTGGGACTGCAAACCAGTGAGTGGGACTGGGCTGAGTGCTCCTTTGTGGTCTGTCCTGGGAGTCCCATGGAGAAGGTGGTGGATGCTTTTTAGCTTTTGGCTGCTAAAACCATTAGCCTGGATGGAGGGTTTGTTTTTGTTGCTTAGCTGCCAAATGTAGTAGCCAAGAGAAGTTAAAGGACACTAAGTTTGGGAATATCTTTAACCACACATCCATCACTGGTGTTTTTAATTGGATTATTGTTTTTTCATAGAAAAACCTCTCATAAATCACCTACCTCTTCCATTTAGTTGTAGTTTCGCTTTTGTATTACAGCAGCATAAGACTGAATGGCTGGCAGAAAAACTGTGCTTTTAGAGACGGAGAGGATGATTCTATGGAGGAAAAATGTGAGGGGCACAGTGTAGTCACTTCAATGCTGCTAAATTTGTTGGCTAAAAAGACTCTGCCTGTGGTGGAAGGATTTTCTGTCAGCAGACTTCTCAAATATATATTCATTGCCTTCATAGACAGACCTTTCCTGTACTTGCAGTCATTTGACAATGGAAGGGCTGTACTGCAAGTGCAGAAGGTGCCTTCCAGCACACCCACTTCCAGTTGGATATTCCTTGGGCAATACAACATCCAAGATTCTTGTAGTACTTTCACTCCTTCAAGATATTGCAAAGAGCACACAGTAAGTGAGAGAAGAGGCTGGGTGGTCCTTCCCAGTGTATAGCATTAGAGATTAAGGAAAAGGGACCACCATGGTAAGCTGCACAGGTCATGAGATTGTGGTGGAATGCACACACATACTGGAGGTTTTACAAGTCTCGGTCTTCAGCATCTCGTTTGCTAATCTGAGGCTTCAGTCTGAAGTGCCTGGTGAAGGGGCAGCTCAGGTGTTTGAGATACTGTCCAGAAAAGCTTGTGGAGAGTACATTTGATTACATTCCCCTCAGAGACAAAGCAGACATTGAAAGCAAGTTGTGTTGTGCTCTACTTCCCTTCCACCACCGGGAGGAGCTGGCAGAATGGGCAACCCAAATGCCCCAGGTGCCTTTGCTCCAGACTGTTTTTCCAACCAGTGAAAGCAGGACTGCCTGTGGAATGTACTGGGGTGGTGGGGGGTGTCTGTGCATTCAGGATGAAGGCCACGGCCCTGCACGTACATTTTCTACTCATGCTGCTCTCTGGGTACAGAGAGGGCAGATATTCCTTTCAGCTCAAGGTTTTACATTTCAATAGCATATTGCTTCAGACTAGGTGCAGTAGAACAGCCAGGCAAAAGCAAAATTCTGCTTACAGCTGAGAGGCAAATGTATGGCCAAACCTCCAGTCTGATCAGGTGCTTCAGGCAACTTTCCTGCTCCAGCTCAGGCACCACTGCTCATTGTACAGCATGAGCAACCTGTCCATGTCTGCATGGTCAAGGACACTGGGGAGAAGGAAGCCAAAATTTTTAGACCTTTAGACTTTCAAAAGTGTCATGGCTCAGTTGTTTAATGTTTTTCAGCTAAGTTGAGGGTAGTGAAGAATTTCTGAGAACACAAATTTAAAAAGTAAAGACTATGTTGGAACAGTGTAATAAATGTGGCCTCTTCCCTCTCAGGACAGTAACTGGAAACAATGGGTACGTCTGTGGCTGTATTAAATCTGCCCAGTGATTCTTTCTGGCTTACTTCTTTCTAAGTTTGCAGAATCAGTTTCTCTGCAACATGAATGAAACACAGAGTAACTTTGATCTTTGGCTCAGGGCACAGATGGCAAGCACTGTGCAGACACTCCAAGGTCACTTTGTGGAAGTCAGCCTTAATAAAGCTGTCTGGGGATGAGGTAGTCAGCTGTACCACAGTGCAGTGTATCATGGAACAGGCCAAGGAACATGGATAACTTCAGCTATGGGAAGGAAAGTGGAAGACTGCCAAGTGCATTTCCCTGAGCTAGAATTTGCTTATGATATTGTGGTATCTTGGTTATCGTGTGGTAATTTCAACAACCACAAATGGTCACAGTGCTTCATAGCAAGGAGACAGCACAGGTTCATTACTGAATGAAGAGAAGGAGCGCATTGTACCAAAATATCCATGCCACTTCCTTTAGGTTTCGTCAGCATTTAAGCACTTTGCCCAAGTCTGTTTTCCCTGAAGATTTTCAGACTGCACAGAGTAGCTATGCTCCGGGTAACAGTATGAACTTACGATACAGCTTTTAAAGGCTAGAAGAGTTTATGAACTTCCACCTCTACCTAGGTACTGAGAAATTAGTTTCAGAAGTTGATTTAAAGAGAACACATGAGCCACACAGTCTAGCAGTTAGTAGGGCATTTCACACATACTGTGTCATGTATGGTCAGCTGATGGACTGATACGGTTTGGTGAGCACAGCTCAAGCTTCTACAGCAAATACAAGAGCTATTTGAATGATGCAAGAGCATCTAAGCAATTTAAGTAATTTTCCCCTCAGATGCTGGATTTGGGACTTTTAGCTAATCACAGAGACTGCAGAGCAACCAAAGTCCTTGAAAGTCTTTAAAATATGGCAGGAAGAAGAGGTAGCTATGAAACACTTATTTTCTTGGCTCCTCAGACATTGCCTGCTGCCGGTTTTCACTACTCTGCACACATGAAACTATTTGTATTCTAATGCTAAACCTCATACTGGGAATCAGAAATGCTTCTTCCATGTATCTGTAGAGATCAGTCAAAGAACTGCCATCAAATAGTCTGTGTGCTTTGGAAGGAGAGAGAATGGGACCAAATGCTTAATGTTAGCATTCTGTGTTCAGCTATGGAAGGTAACCTCAGTATTAGGACAGAAGTAGATCTACATGTGTAGTTCAGTGTTATATCTACCCCAGAAAGCCTCAAAATTGAACAGTAAGTCAGTGTCACAGGGATGAACATATCCTGAAGAGCTTAAAGGCCCAGATCATCACCATGAAAAGCAAGTACTGCTCAAGAGCAGTCACTGAAGGTTCAAGATGCAGAACTAGGCCAAGACAGTAGCACTCTGGACTCTGAATCCCAAGGGCCCGAATTCGAGTCTCAGTAGGGACCGTCCCCTCGGCAGTTAAATGCCTCCCTGCCATCTGATCCCGTCAGATCTCAGATGCGGAGCGCAGGGTCAGCCCCGGTTAGTACCGGGTGCTGTAGACAGTCCCGAGGATTTCACTGTCACTGCCCAAGCTCGCTCGGCCATGGCAAATGAACCTTAGGACTTAAACGGTGGGGCCAGTTCTGCGCACGCTGTGCCTCACCTAAAAAATCCACTGCACAGGCTGGAAGGGCACACCCACATGGGGAAGTCTGGCCATTATATATCTAGTCTATGCAATATAATATCTTACAGTAGCCCTTTGTAAAAAGGTTTATACTGTATCTCATAAAGCTGATCCCTTTGACAAACCAAAGGCATTTTCCCAAGGATAATGTCAGCAGAGTTGCAAACATCATACAGGAATTCCTTGACACCTGTAGTCCCACAGTTTGCTGTCCCTAGGAGGATTTGGGACCACGACTTTTGGTTCTATTTGCACTAGCTGCTATGTTGTCTGTTTGGGTTTTCTTGGTTTTGGGTTTTTTCCCCATAACGGAGTTGTATATTTCTCTGCTACACAAATGAAATTTGAACATGTAGTATAGATATCAATCAGCATGATTTGTGAACACTGAACATTCACAAGCTGAAAGATGTAGATAAACCCAAACAAGCCTTGGTTTCTGATATATTGAGAAGTTTGTTGTATATGGTTCACATTTTAATCCCTCTCTAAGGATTGTTAGTAAATAAAATTTAAGAAACAAGCTAAATTTAGCAAAACTGCAGGACACATTTCACACACTCAAACATCTGAAAGCAGGCATACCAGCTATTGAAATTTATGCCTCCCCTTCTTCTTTCACATGCTTACAAAAACATTACCACTTCTGTATTCTGCTGTTGGTCCTATATCTCCAATAAATATCCCAAGTATCAAACTGGAAATCTACCAGCAAATGCTTGATAGTGATGATGTGCTTCTACACCAATCCATCAGCACCACAAGTTCCATATGTCCCATGAAGTGCTTACTGCAGAGGTGGTAGTTACTGTTACACCACTCCAGAGGTGGCTGAAGGCGTAGAGCAGCAAATGCAGCATGCTAAAATGATCACTGTGCTCACTTCAGGCTACGTGTTCAGTTCTGGTTAAAATCCAGCTCTGGAAGAACCATGTTATGATGCAGCAGGACCTGCACCACAATTACCTGAATTTGAAAAAGGGTGTCTGCCTGCCTGAGGTCCCGTGTAGAACTAACAGGTAGGATAGTGAGATATTTCTATTTTGTCCTTATGCTTTTATGTCTAAATATTCACAGTCACCATCCCAATGGACGGTTTGCCTTGCAACTAAGGGACAAACTGCACAACACAAGAATACTTCCACACAGATTTAAAATCAGTCAAACAGTTATTGGTTAGACAGGAAGGAATGTGTCATCTGTTGCCTTTAAATTTGAACAACCTAAAAGGCCAAGATAAGTTTTTCATGACACTGTTCTATGTCAGCACTTTCTGATTCCATTACGTTGATTGAGGGTTTTAGGTTATAAATATACACTTCAGATCTAGGTCTAGGTTAGAAGAGTATAAGCCGTTTTTTGGTGTCTTCTTTCTATTGTGTTGGGTGGAATCAGGAATGAAATGTCTCTGTTTAGTTCAAGCATACTTTATTTATGGAATGCATTGCAGTACTACCATTATCTTTAAGTAGCAATGTGACTGTGTTTTCTTTCAGTCAAAATAGCTTCCATTTTTCTCCATGATCAGTAGGAAACTTGAATCTTCAAAGTAATGATCTAATCTACTTAAATCACAAAAATGTTACTATTTCCTGTCTCTTCTTTTTCCCACTGTGTTCCTCTTCCCTCATTTTGTGTGAGCTATCATCCTACATTATTTGCTACAGGCAGGAATGTTGCTTTTTCTTGGCTGTGTTTTTTCCCTTTCTTCAGGGCTGCATGACCTGGGAGAATTAAAGCATAATTGGTCCAAAGATTATTTGCCAATAGTGGCTTGGCACACTGTAACTTCAAGAAATCTTGGCCCCTCATCTCCACATACAGTATAATATGAATTCAATGCTGTCTCACTTTTCTCCCACATTAAAAAAAAAAAAACAACCAGCAATTAATAAAATTGTTTGTAGTGTGACTGAACTTTGTTCTGCAAGTGACTCTCAGGGATGATCAAGACTATTTTGTATATATTTTTCTTAGAGAATAAAAATTAAAGGGGAAAAAAAGGGCAGTGGCGTACACAGGGAGATGATCTAGAAAGTTTATGTTGGTAGCTTTGGGAATGCATTGCAAGGAGGCAGAATGAATAAATGGTAGTCCAAAGTGGTAAAGGAAATAAGAACTCTTGTCTGTATCACAAGAAAATAGTCTGTCTTGAGAATTGTTCAAGGTTGCCAAGTGACAGTTCTGTGCTTACATCACTCACAAAGTTTAGGAACATGAAAGTAAAGAAACAACCAAGAATATCACAAATCTAAGTTTCACACGCAACAAATGCCTCTTCAGTCAAATAGGAAGACATGTCTTTCATCACAGCATAAACATTAGTGGTACACAAAGCTCTAGCAAGATAATAATTTTCAAGTATTTTAAATCTCTAACTACTTTCATTGCCAAATGTGAAACTTGAGAGCCCTGACATGGTTCCTGTGTGACATGGAGCCCATAACCTGCCTTACTTGTCCAGTTTTCGGAGGGAACCAGTTTAAAGTGTTAGCAATGCAAAAACTACCAGCTTTTCATAACATCTGAAAGTGGTTCTTAACTCTCGGGGGAAATACAGGGTAAAAAGCTGAGGGTTGATGTAATAGATACTTAGACTTCAAATCCATAAGCTCTAAGATGGAGTTTTCCTCCATAATCAAGTTACAAAGCAGTGGACTCTCAAATCCTTAGATTCATGTGTCTTCTGAAGAAAAGCTCTCTTAGCATGACAAATAAATATATTTTTAAAAATTCTTCTGGACAAAAAACACAGAATTACCCACCTTATTATCTTTCTGAAGTTGTATTTCAGACCTTGACATCATAAGAATGATCAAGCCCTCCTTGCAAGACATTTCTATTGAGATAACATCCAAATTCTGGCTAAGAGAGGAAGGGAAAGGATGGCAAGCTAACTGCTAACAGCTTCTTCGTGTCCCAACCTAAGGATTTCAGCTGCTTCTCCTTATCCCAGTTGCCCCAGTGCAACTTAGAAGTTCTTGAAGTAAAGGAAACATCAGTGCCAAATATCCAGGTAATGGCACAGAGCATTTATGGTCTAGTGATAAGTAGTAGCTGCAATATTATCCTGTAACAGAGTGGTTTGCCTAGGTTTGTGTCTGTTTTGAGCCGTACAGCAGAAGAAAACAGCTCTGTTACACATCTCTGGCAGTTTTTTTTTAAATTAGTCTGTTTCTTTTTGCTGCCCTTGCAATTTCAATTAACTTTTAGAGATGAGCAGGATTTCCAAAGACATGGAGTTCCTACATGTTTTGTGAAAAATCTTTACATGTATGACAAGCTCCCAGCTTCTGTGAGAAAGCTGGTTAGGCTGAATTTTACCTTCCCAATATATGCAGATTCTTAAATAGGGTATTAAATATTCTGATATATACAGTTATATATAGATACACGCACACATATTCTTATCTATTCTGATATATATAGTAGTTAGAGATGATGAGTCATCCCTGGAATAGCCTGGATGTTGTATAACTGCAGATGCAGGATGTGGGGGAGGCAGTTAACACCGGGAGCATGGTGAAAACATGGGAGTTTTGTGGAGCAGGGAACACAGTGTACAAATCTGTCCAGGCCCAGGCTTTGTTAGTTTCACCCCTCACAGAACAACAAAGTGTTACTTTTCCAGGGGAATTGTACCTATAGCACAGGAGTACATGCAAACTGTGAGTGGAATAGCACTAAGCATTAGTTGCCAATGCTAAATTTAAAAGCAAAAGTTTTTTCAGTCTTCATCATTATTAGACTCTTTTTCAGGTCGGGTAGTTACTGTGAATCCACAGCAACTTTTCCTTACACTGTTACATTAGCATTTAAGTGAGCCACGAAAGGGACAAACAAGAGACTGTATTATCAGCACAGCTTCAGCAAGACTGCACAAAGGGCAGAGGTAATAAGATAGTATTTTCTTAAGAAGCCATACCTAGGTTTTTCTTATTCCTTTGTAAGGCCACTAAAGATGGCAGAGGTTTTAATCCTTGAGAAACAGCATTAGTAAAGACTTATTTCTCCAGTTCATAGTTGAATCTGCAATGATACCTTCTGGTCTTGTCCCCTACTTTTCACAAGTCAGTGCCAAAGTTAGTCAAATTCACTCATGTCACATCAAGCTAACTGGCCAAGAAGAAAGAAGAGAAAAAAAATCCATTCATATAGATTTACTTCTAATTGTTTTCTAATCAGTTTAGGTTCCATTTGTAATCAGAGAAGCCAAATCAATATTCAGCTAGGCAGATGTGCTATGGAGGCAATCTTCTCTTATGGCAAACACAAAAATAATGCTGGTTTGCAGTGTTATGACCTTTCTATCTCACTCTATTAGCAATGCTGAATCTTCAGTTTCAGGATCGCCAGGATGTCACAGCAACCCTTGCTGTGAGGATGGTTTACTGTATACTGACAGGACCTTACCTACCTCAACAGTTGTGATTGCGTTTCTCCTTGGTAATGCTTGAGATATGTTTTTGAAGCAAGCAGTTCCTATTTTACCAATAGGAAAACTAAGAAGGGAGAGAGGTTAAATTAAGTTACTTAGGGCAAAAATGTAACCAAGTTGCAGAATTCCAATGCCTTTGCTGTACTCAGAATTCCAGTATGCTCCTCTTTTTTTTATTGCATTAATTTATTGATTGTTTCAAGGACAGTGGAAATATTTTCCAGACACTTTGTTTTTTTATATATGTGCTCATCCAAAGAAAATCACTTAGAAATCTTTGTCAATATTATGTTTTTAATTGTATTTACATCTTTAATAATATATTCTAAACCAAAATACTAATACTCACAGTACAGATATATGTGATTGGTATTTCTTTAAGGTTCATGATGTATTAAAATATCCAAATTGTCTGAAGATTTCCTAGCAATCCAAATAATATATAAGTGTGTCTGATGTCCCAGAACTGATGAGCTCCAGGTGCAAAAATGTGTTTTCTTCATTTGCATTTTTGATTTAACAGATTTCTGTGATATGTTTTTGGGCCCAGAGTCTGTATTATTTCAGGCATTTTTGATCAGCAGTGTAATAACTGTAATTTCTAAACTTTCAAATGTACCCCAAGGGCAGGTATAACTTATGTGGTACACATATACAGCTAATACCATGGGGTATTTTGTTTGTGGTCAGAACAGACTTTCCTCTTATTTTGTTGTTGATTAGACACTAATTCTCTTATCCAAAGCATTCAAGGAAAGGAAATATGACTGAATTCATAGCCTTAGAGAGATCAGGCATGCAAGTATCATCTTGTATTCTCTTAGTGTTTAAAACCTGTTGGAAACAATTTTCTGTAGTACTCAAAGTGTGAGGAACCCCAGATTTAGTGACATCACTAAAGGTCATAACTATAAATAGTAAACCATACTAAAGAAGGTATTTGGGACAGGAGGCTGACTGTTATGAACAACTGCATTAACCTACTCAGTCATTGAGTAATATGTTGGTTTTTGGTCTTTGTTTTTGCCTAGGCCTTTGAGGCTAGATTTGTTTCCTCTTCCAGCAAAAACTACATTTTTAATGATGTCATTCAATATTGTATCCTTCAATAGTAGAAAAGGAGTCAAATGAAGATTTGACCAGCAACCTTTATTTTTGATGGTTTTAAGTTTCAATTTTTTGACAAATAACCCTTTTTCCTCTCTCTTCCTCAGATTTTATCACCTGTGTACTGACCTAATCAACCAGCACATTAGAACATGTATCACTAGGGCTAGTACTTCCTGGTAGCATTCCCTATATAGCCAGGCAGGATGGGAGGGGAAGGGGTTTTGTCTCTACCTTTAGAAATTCTTGCTTTCTCAAAAGAAATCACAATTTCAGAAAATATGAAGTGTTGTTGCATATTCTGGGACTGCTGCTCTGCTTTTGTGAGCACAGACACCTCCTAAGCTGCAGCAACTTCTCCATCTTCTTAGATCTGTTGTTGCCCCGTCTCAGATACTCATCATCAGGCTCTGGACTGTACTTTTCTGCTGCCCTGCTCCTCCCCAGTCTCTGTCCTTTTTGGCCAGGCTGGTCCTTGAGTCAGATCAATGCAGGGAGTAGAGAGTGATTTGAGCACGATCAGGGAGGAAGGAATCAACAGCTGTATCTGCTATCCACTAACACCTCTGTGTTCTGACCTTCATACATTTCTGTGTCTTCTTTCCTTCTCCAGTAAGAATGTGGTCATTTTTGGAGACACAAAAGTGCCCTATTCTTTACAAGTCAGTAAGCTCAAGTATATAATCGCCACAATTAAGAAATTAGCTTTGATAAATTGAGGTGTCATTGAATAAGGGCAGTTAGCACAGGGGGGAGAGACTCTTTTCTTGAGAGAATTACAATGCCACAATCCAGTGTAAACTGACAGATTAAGATAACCTAGCTGTCTGCTTGCTGCAAAGATCCAGTTACAAGTCAAAAGGATTTCCTTTTTAACTGAAGACTTTTTCATGGATTAGGAAGGACACTTCCTAAAACACCAGAGCACTCTTATTCAAGATTCATTAAATGATCGTGATGAAAACTGTATTTTTCCCTGCATCATAGCAAACAATTCACATGTAAAACTGCTGTAGTGCCCTTCTTTCTTGTCTTCCACCAAACTTTCAGTTCTACATGTTGAATGGTCTTCCATCACTCATAAGGGTAACTCCCAATCCAAGTACTAAAATGCAGTGTAACAAACCACCGTGCTGTGAGCTGGTCCAAAGGATGCAAATACGCAGGCTGTTGCCAAACAGTTAGCTTGGCACTGGAGCCCAATTAAGTATTTATGCACATGTAAAACACTTCCCAGAGCTCTGGCTTATATGTACAAAAAAACCTTTGATTTAAACCAAAAATAAGCCCATCAGGCATGGCTGGGGGTTAGGAAGAAGCCTTGCATGCAAACCACGGCTTAAGCACAGGAAATTCTATGCTTTTTAAAGTGCCATCAAATCAACAAAACTCCCATGAATGAAGAATTTTACCACCTTTTTTATGGCAGCAATAGTTAATATTAGAGGCTGTGCCAGGTATGGAGGAGAGGTTTATGCCTCAAAAGAAAAGATTCTGTGTTGTGGTTTTCATTTTTCAGCGGCAGTGACTTTTGGAACTAGGAAATGGGAAAAAGGCATTGGAGAAACTAGGAGGGAACCAATTATGAGCTGATAACAGCAAGGAGCATATCTCTGTGCCTTGGTTTCTCAGTTAGAGAGTACAACTAGCACTTGCTCTGTGCTTCTTTTTCTGTCAAGTCCACAAGGCCGCTGTGCCAGTCCCTATACCAGGTACCATCGGCTGTACAGTGCACTGCAGGACTGCTCCGAGGCAGTACCTCGAAGAGGGTTAACACTAAGTGGGGAAGAGTGACACAAAACATGTCCCAGAGCAGCCTGAGGAACAGGGTGAGTTACAGGAGAAGAATAAAGGGAATCACAACAGATTAAATGAGTGTGGATTTGCTAACAAAGTGTCTCAGTGTTGTGTGAACTACTCCTTAGGGACAGAGGCAGCCCACAGAAGTGGGCACCACAGCCAAAGAGCATGTTGTTTTGCACTGACTCTTCACCTGTTGAGACACAATAAAAATGAAGAACAAGGATTTTCATTTTGCTTACATCATGGACATGCCTTCAAGTATTTTGTGTTCCCTGAAATGCCTTTTCCATATGCCACGTAAGGGGGCTTGGCTGTAGGTGTACTTCGGGCAGTTAAAGCCTCAGGTACAATTTTAAACTGCTGGTGTTATGATGTAGTCTAAAATATGACTATTTAGTGTGGGGGAAAGGTACAGTAATCTCTTTATCTGCTTTAGGCTGTTGATATATCTCAGGAGCAGCTGGCAGCACCTCTGTTCAGACACCTAAGTTTATGATACAGTCAAAACAGAAACTCCAGAGGTTGCTGAAGCATGCCTGCACTGGATATCTAGTTAGAGAGATTAAATCTCTCCTACTCCAGGGTATTTTAATTGAAAACATTTTTAAAAGACAGGCAAATAAGAAAATAAATACATACATACATACATATTATATATATATAAAAAACTGTCTTCATGATGAATTTGTACTATTTTAATAATAGAATTATATGATTTAGGCTGGAAGGGACCTCTGAAGGTCATCCAGTTCAGCCTCCTGCCCAAAGCAGGGCCAACCTTACAGTTACAGCTGTTTGTCCAAGGGCAGTCCAGTCAAGTCCTGTGTACCTCCAAGAATGGAGATTCCACAATCACCAGCCTGTTCTGGTATTTCACCACACTTGTTTCAATTGTTTTACAATATACAGTTGGAATTTCCCTTGTTGCAACTTGGCCATCAGAAAATATGCCTTAGTTTCATTCACAGCTGTTGTGCTACAGTATGCCTACAGCACAGATATATCCGACCTTGCTTTAAATGAGCTGGGTTTGGTACCAGAGCAGCTGGTCACAGCAGTGTGGAGCTAAGAAGAGCCTGTAAAATACACCTGAGAAACACTGAGTGAACAGGGAAGCAAAGGACTGTATAATCTCTTTATCAAGAGGGCATAATGGGACTAAAGAGATACAATTCAATAATAAGGAATAGTGGAAGAACATTGGGTATTTCAAACGCTGTGTTAATACACTGTGTTAAGTCACAGTTAATTGGCACTTTATTGCCAAGTTTTCTAGTATCTCAAACTGCTGCCTCCTAAATTTCATTAAGTGTGAAATGCAAGTCATATTCCATTCATCAAAGCACTGCTTAAAGGCCAGCCTTGAACTGAGTGCCTTTCCAAGTGAGAAGGGATGACAGAGGCTGAACTACAGCAGTCAGATGTAAGAATGGAGAAAATGCAACATAGAGGTGGAGTTTGGTAAATCGACAATATCCAAGCAAGCCTGAAATGTTATTTGGGTCTGGTAACCATAGAGAACTGGAATGAAAGAATCACGTACAGATACAGCCAGCCTGTGCACAGAGGAGGGATAGAAGAGTTACATGTTCATGCTGAAGAAATTTGATTTGATCAGCAAAAACTCTGCAAAACTGGTGGCAGAAGGAGAAGAAGGGAGTTCCATTACTGAAGGAAGAAGCAATGCTCATTTCCAACAGGACCGTGACTCTTGAAAGCCGGGGCAATGAGGAGCAGGCAGTAGCTGTGTGTAAATGAATTCCAGCAGTGAGTGACAAGTAGGTACACAGATTTAAATAAGTGAATGGGTGGTATTCTGGAGCCCTCTCAAGTTTTGAAAGCCCTTTTGCTTTGGTGACCATATGTTCCCAAAGAGGTTGACAGAAAACCCTCAGCGTTCACAGGGTTAGCCCCAGGGAATGGAGATCTGAAGCTACTTCAGAGCACTGTCTTGGCAGCAGGGTCCTACTTCTGTGAGGGCAAGGGGAAAAGCTGTTCCCAGGATGCTCAACAGAGTTTATGGAAGAGGCTTGTGACACAACCTCTAGCAACTGAGGTTAAGGGCCCAGAAATCCAATGTGATGAGTCCCTAACACAACAGCTCGTTAAGTGTCGAGCTTTCCCAGCAATATGAAATATTTTGAAACATTTAAGTTGATACTTCTAGTGTCAGCATGACATCTTTATCTGAGGTCTATGACAGGAGGACTTACAACTTTAATGAAACACAAACCACATTAAAAATGAGCAAGATATAAAAACTAGCTATCAGTGACTTAGACCAGTGTCCAAGATGAGCTTCTAAGAAAATTCTAAGAATATTCAGATAGGAAATTAACTGATTCATGAGATCAGATTAATTATCAGCAGGATGCACTTAAAAATGAGTGATACAAAATTCCAGATAACAAAAAAGGACTCTGTTCTTTTAAGAGATAGAATTAAAAAGAATTTAGAACAAGATCAAAAGATGATGAGGTTTAAAGGAGTGAAGCATTACTACTTATAAAGAAAGAATCATAAAAAACAAATATGCTGAAACTGTATGATTGCCAAGCAGCTTAATATAAACTCTTTTTTTTTCCCCATATTCACACTGATCTGCTAATTTGGGATGGCTTCATTTTCCTTTTTTTTAGGGAAAAAAAAAAAAGATGGTTGTTAGGATAATCTTAAGAGCTGAAGGGGGAAACAAGCTTAGACAATTAGACACAGGAAAAATAAATTTTTCTTCAATTCCAGATCAGAGAATATTTGCTTCTAATGGTTAGGTTCACCACACTGTAAAGATCAGGGCAATTTATAGAACTCTGATCTGTCTTGTTATAGCCTAAATTTCATGTATGTTCAGTTTAGGCTCTGGCACAGATATGACTCTATTTTGACCAGAGATAATTCTCTTCAAATCATCCCTGAGACTCCTCCACTGTCTCTATCTTCAGTAAATTACATTAGTTGCCAACTCAAAAGATTGGGTGAACTCAAATTAGAGTGCACAGGACTGTCTTACATTTTCTTACTACAGTAACAGATTTGCCTGTTTAGAGTTGGTTATCTGTAGGGTAACAATAAATACTAACTAACCTTTCCTTTATTCACTCCCATTACAGTCTCTGTAAGAAGACAAATGTAAATTTGAGTGCAACGTGGTCAAGACTGAATATTCAAGTGTCTAAAATTAAGCCATGTCTGTATATATATGTCTGCATTTTCCATCCACACATCTGATACTGTGCAGGGAACAAGAGAATATGCTTTATGCAGGACTAGGGCGTGATGGCACAAATTCTGGGGCTTAGGCAGTCATTTGGACTAAACATTGTAGGTAAAGTTCACGGCCTGAAGTTCATAAAATTTACCCTGAGTTAGTAAATTAGAGCACAAGGTCCAGTGGTGATAAAACATACCACAGTGCGAAAAAGGGAGTCATACAGGATGTGGCTTTTCCCTGTGGTGTGGCTTTAGTTCAAGTATTTTTCTGGTTATGATACTTTCTCAAACTTCCCTGTTTGTTACTGTGCCTATCATTCTTTAGCCAAGGTCACAAGCCACTGATAATAGATCTCAGTTCTCTGGAACCCACGCTTTTTGCTCACTTATTACTGGTTGCACACTCTCCTATCAACGCATTTAAGATGTTCCTATATGCACATGACTCAAGCTGTAATTTTTTTAAAGCATAGGATGAAGTTTACTGAGAATTGTCAGTGCATGGATCTACTGCAAGATCTTTTTGTGGTTTAATGTGTAGTTATCTGCCTCAGAAATACCGTGAGAAGGAAAATGTGTTGCAGAGCATCAATATCCTCATCTTGGTCTGGGGACAGAGAGCGTGGCACAGAAACGGGCACAAGTTGTTCTTCTCATGCAGTCTAATGTCCAGAAACAAGACCCTGCTTCTTCTTCTCCCCAGATTATCCAAAGTGGGAGAACGTTGCTCATTTTTCTTACCACCTCTTTTCTCTGGCATGCCACAGGAGTTGTGTCTGAATTCTTTTACCCTAGAGACAAATAACTACCCTTTTTAGTTTCGTTTTTGGGGCTAAAATCCTTAGGGGTGGCCTGGCTAGGGAGAGGTCTGGTAATTTCTACTCTTGGCTTGCCCACATTATCTTTTCTACAGAGGTGCCTGCTCCACCCAGTGCAGGAAGACTCAGTTATTTGAAGAGCTCCCAAATCCTTGCAAATTGTAGCTGACATAATAGGGAAAGCTAAGTTCAGCTCATGCCTCTTAAAATCTCAGGGAGCAGTGAGACAGACAGCTGTGTATGGAAACCTTAACAGCCATTCCTCCTGCTAAGGTATGTGTATTTCTTGGCCCAGACACTTTCCCAGAATGACAGTCATTTGTAGAAAATAATCTTGAGGAACCTAAGCAGGGAGATAGTGAAAGAGTATTTTTTTGCCCCATTTTGACCTTTCCCTCTGCGGCATTTTGCAGTTCAGCAGTGCAAGGACACCAGAAAACGGTACATCTTCCTCCTGTGGCTACTGCCAGTGAGTGTTGCTGGTCAGTGTGCACAGGGGAGGGCACTGACTGCTGCTGAGCCAGTCTGCAGCTCAGAACTGCCCCTCCAAGGCTGTTTGCAGTGCAATTGCTATAAATTCTCCTCTGAGCACTGATGTCAAGCCAGACACTCATGTTGTCAGGCTCCACTGTGCCTACATGAGTGCCAGTAAAGGTGGCGTTTTTGTGGTATAACCAATATTGTTAGCAAAGAGATCACGTCCATTCTGCTGGCTTCCAGTTGTTGGTGTGACTCTGCTGCTGGAATATGTGTACTTTGAGCTACTTTTTCTAGAGCTGCGCATCTTTGTCAGAGGTTTTATTGGCAAAAGCCATCCCTGGCAGTCCAGGGCTTACAGCTGCTGTGGTAACAGAACCATAAAAAGCTGTGGGAACAAGAGACGCTCTTCCATCTTCACTGATCAAAATATCCAAACCAACATGGTCTTCTGACCAGATTGATATGTATCCATCTCTCCTATTGTTTCTAGAATTTTGCATTTGGAATTGTTGACTCTTGAAGTTATCTAAAGGAATTCTTGCCAGTCCAGTGGCAACAAATGCTATATAGATGCTTTGCCTTATCAGCAGGCAATTGGAAAGCTCCTTGAAGCTATAAAGAGTAAAAAGCTAACCATATTTTACTTGAGTTTCTGCAAAACCAACACAAAATTTTCTCCAGGATTTATCTCCAGGAGTGATCTGGGATTTTTTTCTAGTAGGTTTTGCTGGATTATCTGAGAACAATAATGAAGTACTCATAATCTCTTTTGGTTTCTGCTTTACTGGGGACATTTGGGTTCTTTTCACAGGTGGTAGCAATAGTTATCAGCAATATTCACCTATTCCTGCAAGGGATACCATGGACTTGTACTGCTTTGTTACAGCTTTTGCTTCAGCACTATATACGTTTTTCCAATTTCCATTTTTCTGTCATGGACAACCTTTAGACACCTTCCTTCCTATAGCCTTTTCCCTTAAGAAAAGCCCCACTCTTAACCTGGCAAGCCAGAAGCAGGAGTAGAGGAACCTCCAATTAAAATGCTCCAATGTGTTACAAATATCCAACCTGGCTTTTGCTTTCCAAGAGCTCGACTTTTCCTGTTGTTTTGCATTTCAGTGTTTAATAATGCCAGTACCTAGCTAACTGTCTCTTTTCTGAACTGATGCAAGAGTCTAACATTGATACAAAGCCCCAGCTCTGGGCTATACTTCTTAAAACAGAAGTCATGAGTCACTCATAAAGAGGTTCTCCCTCAAGAGGGGGCATTTCTATAATCTCTCCCACAAGCTCACAGCATGTCTCTATTAGGCAGTAAATGACCACAGTAAGAATTCCAGAACACTTCTCTGTATGGACACTGCTCTAGAAAAATAGCTCCGAGTGTGTGTGTATGTGTGTGTGTGTGTGTGTGTGTGTGTGTTTGTGTTGTACCAGAAGAACCTACACCACATTGGAAGCAAACCTTTTCCAAAATAAATAATTTTTATTACAGAAGAGTGTCCACCCTGGGAACTATTATAATACATTTCACTATATTGCAAAGCACAAACTAGAAAGAACAATAGTTTTATTTTAAATAATATCCAGCCCATGTGGACTCATTTTATTTCAGGCTACTTCCATGGTAAGCATACTATTAGTTTGTTTCTGTTCAGAGATTCTTATCTTCGTGTTCTCAAAAGATGTTTTCCAAGAGGTTACTGAAATGACAGGTATGTGGATGGCTTTAATATTCTGGCTGGAGAGAGAAATTTTTCTTCTTCCATTTCTTAGACAGTACATCTTTCCCTTGAGTTTGTTTGGTCCAAACAGAATCTTATGCACTGTTAGGAAGTGCTCAAACCCTACCTTATCCAGTTCCTCCCGAAAGTACAACTTTGCTTCTGTGAAACAGACACTTCTGTCTGAGTCAACAGGTGTTAGGGAAAATGATCTCTCACCTCTGGCTTAGTAAGTAACCTAGTCATGAAACTCCTCATCAAAACTAGGAAACTAAATTTGAAATAGTCATTGTTCTTGGAAAGAATGTCTCATATTTCCATAAATTCAGCTCTTTTCATTTTTAACTAAGAATATTCCCCTAACAGTTTTCCAAACAGGAAGAAAGCTTTTTTTTTTTTTTCATTACAATTTAATACTTTTTCAATTAGGGATAGCAACATTACAGCCAGGTTTTCATGAGAGCACAGTATAGGCAGCATGCAGAATTCTGTATCATTGGTACAGACCTGTCACCCTGTCTGTGACAAAGCCTCAGCAAGGGGCCCTCTGTTGTATTTTAATCCTCTCTGCAGTGTAAGTAAGATAGTTGATTGGTGATAAGCAAAACTTCACTAACTTGGAGGAAAAAAGGAAGAGACATAAAATGTCTAATTTAAAGAAAAGGCTCTAGTGAGAATAAAACTCCTACTGTACAATAAACGTACTAGAGGGAGAGGTTAAAACTTGTGTAATTCAGGCAAAATTGCTGTCAGAACATTTGGTTTCCTTCTTTTTTTGTGATACAAATTTTACAGGAAATGGGTAGTTGTGCTCCCTACAGCAGAATGCACGTGCTCTGTGTTTTTCTTTAGAACAGGCAAAAATTGGCAGGACTGGCTGGTCTTGCTTAGGTCCTATTTTACTGTCAGTGAAGAATTCTTGGAATTCTTCCTATTTCCATTCAGCATCATCCAGTGGTTAGAAAATGGTACAATGAAGAAGGTAACACTGCATCCTCTCAGGGAAAGATGTGGAATGCTCTCCAGTAATTCTGGCTATGAACAGTTGTTGACCATAACCTCTCTTCCTCCTGACAGATGAGAAAGAGGCAGGACTTCTTTTTTATTGCAACGGACATAAATGGAAGTATGAGCTGGGTGAATTGCAGTGACAGAGAGAGGAATCAGTTAACTGAAATTGTCAGTGTCTAGGGATCAAATTTGGGAAAAAAATCCACATAAGTTCAGTGTCACTCTGTTGCTTTTTTAACTGTACAGAGTTTTATACTTACTTGGCATGTGAGACTTGATGAAAGAGTAGTTGGGACTTCTATGTTTACACTAAAACTAATTAATACATTTTTATGATGTTTTAAAGTTTAATTCTCTGCTTCTGCTATGTATGGGTTAGTAGGCTCAAATTTACTTTGGGGGTTTTTTTCTGTTACTTGCAAGTTCATCCCAACTGTCTGTAATACCAGTGTACTGCATCTGTACATATTAAGCTTATTGCTAGGACTTTATATGAAAATTGAAGAGGCAGACAAGTCTGTGCCACTAACTATCACTGATGCTCAGTGTACAAATTAAGAGATTCATATACTATGGATAATGCATTAAGTAGATCAAGCTTGAAATACATAAGCCCTCACAGCAGAAACTGCTGGGTCTACAGTTATATCCCCTATGTGCCTGTATCAGGCTTAAGTGATGATCCCCTCTGAAGCTGGTCACTCCTTCATCTGGTGCAATTTTAAGTCACAACTATCAGTTACATATTGGGTAGATGCCTGGTCTTATCTCTCTGCTAAGTTACCCTGTGACAAAGTTCAAAAAGGGACTGAAGTGGCACCTAGGACTGAACAGGCCAGAAAAGAACCTGAAATTCAGCCTGGGCAAGCAGTCTCTCACTACAGCCCTAGTGCTCTACATGGGCCCCACTGTTTTCATTGTAACCAAGAACTTGTTTGTCTGGTGTCATTTCAGCCTTTTCTCCCAATTTTCTTGTTGCTGTGGCCTAAAAATGCATAACACTCAAGAAATCCTTTTATAGTAATTTTCCTTTAATTATAAATGTTGTGGACTTCATTGTTGTCTTGCAAGCTCCATGAAATTCCCTGTGCTCTCAAGCGTTGATTTGATATCATTTATAAGGATTGTTATGATAACACACTGACAATCACAATTGCTGTGATAAAACCAACTGTGGAAAATCCCTTCAGTTTGTAGCATCAACAGGTCTGTGAGTGCCTGGATCCACAGCTGAGCACACTGCCTGGATGGATCCACAGCTGAGCAGTGCCTGGATCCAGAGCTGAGCACAGTACCTGGATCCAGAGCTGAGCAGTGCCTGGATCCAGAGCTGAGCACAGTTACCAGATCCAGAGCTGAGCAGTGCCTGGATCCA
>JAWWEU010000011.1:22831489-22865865 GCA_035583155.1 Acropternis orthonyx | reverse complement strand
AGCACAGTTACCAGATCCAGAGCTGAGCAGTGCCTGGATCCAGAGCTGAGCACAGTTACCAGATCCAGAGCTGAGCAGTGCCTGGATCCAGAGCTGAGCACAGTTACCAGATCCAGAGCTGAGCAGTGCCTGGATCCAGAGCTGAGCACAGTTACCAGATCCAGAGCTGAGCACAGTGCCTGCTGTACAGGCAGCAGTGCAGGGAAATCCTCCGTCTCTTGGTTCTGGGACATGCAGCTCCTACTCCACAGAGGCAGCTGCCATGTGAACTTCTTCCACTAAGCTAATTTTACAGTGCTCCAAATATTGAAAAATGAAGGGGGGAGAGGGGTGTATTCCTGCACTTTTTTTTCTTTTTCACAGTAAGAGACTTTTAAACCAAGTGCTTTTATATAGTTGGCAAGTATTCAGTTTTTTATTGTTCAGCTCTAGAGTTCATCTGCTACATTGCTTGTAGAAGCAATATCATTGAAAGAACTGATGCTGTGAACACAAGGCAGGGGCTGTGATTATCCATGGCTTGGTTTTGCCAGTCAACTTCTTTATTAAAAAAATCCATTAAGCAGTGCACTTCAAATTCCTTACACTTGCAGGTGGTAGACATCTGTCTAAAAACCTTCTAATAACTGAATTGTGCACATTTCTAGTTTAATTGCACATCTCCAAGTATCATTACTATATAGGTAGTTTATTTTACAGCTTTCAGCTTATTCACTTCATTACATAACCACTTAATTTGGACCTTAATGGGAAAGTGATTAGTCACTTTTTTGTATATAGCTCAATTCTCATGAACTTTAGCATCCCCGCTTTGTCTGTTCACTGTTTATGTTACATCAGCAAGGAAAGATGAATGCCCATTCTAATTAGGTTTCTTTTTCTGGAGTATCACACAGAGATCTCAAGTCAAAATCCTGTAAGTACATTTGCTTTAGAATGCAATTTCCAAACTGAGCTGACAGGGTGTTTTACAAAGATCAAGGAAACTGGTATAAAACATTAAGAAACAGTGTACATTTTAACAGGACATTTATATGTTCATGTAAGTCCCAGTGACAATGAGACAAGGATCTTCCTCATGCATTGTAGTGTTTACTGAAGGCCATAAAGATAAAACAATTATATTTCCAATAATATTTAGATTAATATGTATGATACAAAAAATCCATCACAGCAAGCTTGGCCTTAAGCCAAACTTAAGCTTCAAGTCACTGCAGAAAGTTACTGAGCTGTTTGTAGAGAAATTATTCCAGTACCATTTTTTGACCACCTAGATCCATGTTAGGGGTGTGGAGAGAGCCAACAACTTTGCTGGCTGCACTGCCTGACTTCTGATGAGACCATTGTGGTGTTCCTTAATACGTCACACTAATGCCCCTACCAAAAGCCAAGTATTTGTTCTGAGGGGTTTTACAGAACAAGGCTGAAAGGGTTACACTTGTTCCCTGCTAACAGGCATGTCACAGCAGACAGCTGCTGCATGAGAGAGTTGAGGGGAAGGGAAATCTTGCAGAACCCAAGCTCCCCTAACGTTTATTTAATACCCATGAACGAATGGGTAATAATGCTAATGATATGCTGCCACCAAATAGGCCTGTCCTTTCCATCAAACCTAGACAGCATCTTGCAGCTGTTGCAAGTGGCAAAAAAAAAAAAGAGCTGAATGGGGAACAGCTGGTCACAGCACCAAGCCCGACAGAGTTCAAGAAGCGTTTGGACAATACTCTTGGGCACATTATGTGACTTTTGGTAATGGGTGCAGGGCCAGGAGTCGGACTCGATTATCCCTGTGGGTTCCTTCCAAGTTGGCCTGTTTCATGATTCTCTGTGGACCCACAAATGTCTCCCTTAGAAGGACTAATACCTTAGAAACCATATATGTTTCAGCTGCAGTCCCAGCTCCCTGCTTATGCTTGTAGGCATTTGTATAAGAGTTTACTTAAGGTCTTTCCAATGTCACACATTTGGGTCTGGCATCTGCAGTCACTATTTAGAGCATGTATTTGTGGCTTTGAGAAGTTCCACTGTTGCTTATCACAGGAGGTCTCAGAACACTGAGTTGCACACAGAGGCTGGGCCTGCTCCAATTGTATAGACACAGGTGTTTAGATCCACAGCATCCACATGAGAAGAGAGGGCAGGATTATAACACAAATACACAGTGTGTGAAGGTAGTTTGAAAACTCAGATTTGGTCTCTGTAGCTGTTGAAGTTGTACTTCCCTTTGTTTAGGACAGCTCTTAGTGCCTTCCCTGCTTTGGTATCTGCCAGAGTTTCTAAGACTGTCTTTGGTACCTTTGAAACAGCAGACCTTTCCAGTGGCCCCTCAAAAGTAGTGCAAGAGCCTGAAATCAGAACTAGGTTTGCAGAGTCTGATAGATTTTGGCATCATTCAGTACCTGCTTCCCTCACTTAAATGGAACCATGCCATAGTCAAGGAGCAGTGATCACCTCGCTGGCTGTGAGAGCTCTGTGGTGGTGTGGCTAACCTACAGCATGAGTACTGGAGCTATAGAGTCTTTACACCAGGGCTTACAAACTGCTACAGGTTTCAAACTAGGAACACAAGTATCCTAGGGAAATTCTGTGTGTGAGTGCTGCCACTCCTTGCAAATGTGCATGGCTGGCAACTGCCACGGATGCTGCAACAGCAGTGGAGGAGCAAAACCAGTTTAGATTAGCAAAACAAGAGTTCTGCACTTTGCTGTAGGTCTGAACATTGGTATTACAGGCCAAGGGCTACAATCTACGATTCCTGACTCCTCACCATTCACTCTGTATATTGTGTATACACACACACACACACAAGCAAAGCAAATGAGGATCATATGCCCACTATTACTAAAGGAGCTGGGGGAAAAAAACCAAACCAACTAGATTGGGATAACCAGTGGTTTGTTTCAACATATTTGGAGAAACAGGGAGTTTAACTTTTGGAAACAAAATTAAAACACTCTTTTTTTTCCTTACTGGTGAGTAGCAGAACTTTTAAATAAAGGTGTCTTTATTGAGGTATTTCTTGGGGTTTGCAAGTGTTTAAAGAGGATTTTTTGGTAATGCTTTGCTTAACTAAATTATATTAGTTCACAGCAAAGTAGTGTAGCTTCTGAGTCAAGCAGCCTTTAGACTTTCCTTACCTAATAAAGCTACTATTTATTTATTAGACTTTGAGATAAGTACGTCATAGAGGTTTTGGTGGCAGAGGTGGTATGTGATTTATGCATTTCATACTGTTGTTTTGTCATTGGAGATTTTCTGTGATAAGCTGTACTCTCACTATATCTGAGTTTGTCCTCACCTCAGTATTAACTCAGATGCTAGTCTTCACCTGACTTCTAACTGAAAATACATAAACTTTGAGCTTATGCATGTGTTAGCAATTTACACCCAGGCTACAGGACCCATTGCATCGTGCAGGTCTAAGCTCAGCCTGAGTGCTGCTTGCTCTCACTGTTGGTAACCGTGTGGGTGCAGGCTAAGCTGCCTGAAGGCTCAGACCCAGTGCCTGCCCTCTGCCATTGCTTGGGAAGAGTGGGAAGGGGACAGGCCCACAGAAGTCCCAGATGAACATGGTGCTGCACCTTGCTGTGTGAACCACCAGTATGGCTTTGCAATGGAACAGCTTGTTCCCACTCTTTACTTTTCAACTGCATTTGCAAAATTTGTGTCTATTTCTTGTTATCTGTGAGATCGCTAATCCTTGTATCCCACTCCTAGAAATGTCTTACCATGAATAAATCATGAGTGCTGGCTTACCTGTCTAGGTTTCTGTTAACTAGGAAAGTGGCTGAGTGTAGATCAAGCTTAGGTGACTTAGTTAGCCTGACCTCAGTCTGATTTATTTCATAGTGAGAATTCAATGTTAATGCATTCAGAAGCATAAGGTAGTGTTAGTATAGACAACAGACCTTCCAAACACACTTGAAGGGACTCCTGTGAAAATCACTGAAAATCAATGGAACTTATAGGCCTAGGTCAACTGGACTCCTATGAAAGTGCTGAACATAATCTGTTTGCTTATATGAGAAGAGAGTTGTGCTCAGTCTGACACAGATCAGGAGTGGAAGGGTGCAAAGGATTAGACAGATACCAAAGTGTCAGAGAACTTTTTCAGTGAGCTGTGGGGGGATCTTCTGTTTGCATTTGCCTAGAAGAATGAAGAGAGAAAATCTGAAATGCACCTCCTCCAGTCCACAGGTTAGAGACTAAAATACAAGTTTTTTCCTTCTAAAATGTTTTCTATATAAGTATTTGGATTTTAGGTATCTTGATGATTGCAGACTGTCAGTCTCACTGCTTCACAGGAAACAGAGCTATGCTCCTGGAGCAAGGTAGACTTACTGTGATAAATCCCAGATGGGAGGTAGGAAAGCCTACAGAGGTCTGGCCTGAGAGTGGAAAATTCAGCTTGGAAAGGTGGATAATGGCTAGACGCATGGTGTAAGTGAACTCAGAGAATAAGCAGGCAGTTACAGTAGGTTAGAGGAGGTAGCAGTAACAACTTGTATTTTTCAGATTTCTCACCTCTTTGCACTGTTGTTTTCAATGGAAGGGCCAGGGGAAGTGTAGATCTTGCTATTTTAACTCTACCATTTTCTTCTATTGTGTAAGAAACACACTGGTCTAAACTAGCACTGATGTGGTACTTGATGTTTAAGTCCCCATGCAATGGAGAACTGCTCTATCATTGTCTTCAGTGAAATTTTACCTTGACTATAAACAGGGATTGATTTAAATATTTTCTTAAGAGATCATCTTAGGTGAGCACCTTTGAAATACCAGTATTTCAGAGCAGCATATAAAATTATCAGGGAAGGATTCCAAAGCAGGTCAGTAAAAATAAAATCATTGTCCCCAGAGCTTTGGTTTTGCAGTTTTTCCTAGGCAGAACATCTGATACTTTTGTGGGTGGGTGTAAATCAGAAGGGCATAGGCTTTCCCTGTGCTTCCAGCATGTTCCCTGCCCCCCACTTTTAGATGGAAGGTGCTGCAATAAAGAAAGCAGCACACTTTTATCCGTAACTCTGTATTTTCCTTTGTGGTCTGTTTATCTTACAGGGATTCTATTTTAGTATGGTCTTTTACAAACTAACAGGCACTATACTTACCACAAATACAAATTAGTAACTAAATATCTCCATCTATATAACTAATGAAAAGGGTCAAACTATTTTACAGTTTAAAACAATTCATTAACAATAGCTCATGTAACTGGAAATAATGGCTGATTTCTTCGTAGTTCTGGCATTTCTAAATATTTATATGTTTATAACTGCAGGCAAACACATTGCAATACTAAAATCTGCTCTGTGTTTTTTTATGCTGCAGTGTATAGTGCAACCATGTATGTAAACGTCATGTATATCCCCATATTTCCCAAATCATAATATAAATTTCAAACCTGTAAATTAGGTTTATACTATGCTTCTGAATGTAGCTGAACTTTGTGCATAAGAATGACATCATTGTTTCTGGAGTAACTAGCTCACATGATAAGATGAGAATCAGAAGCAGACTTTTAAGAGGAAAATATCAAACAAAATAAATGGTTTGAACACAATATATTATGCTTTTGGGGGCTATAAACATTTTATTGTTACTTGTTTGGGAAGAACTGCATAACTCACTGGGGTTCCATAACTTGTGAGTAATGCAGCCATCTCAAAATCTAGCAGATTTATCAGTCATGGTGTTCAAATCAAAACCTGGGATCTCATTTCCTCCTCAGCCCCTATAAATCTGACCCAGTGTTTAACAATGACCCACCTGCATGTGTTCCTTTACATGTGTAAGGCACAACTTGGATTAAAAAATATAACCTGATGGAATACTTCAATGCCAGAGCGCTAAGACCTGGTTGTAACTTCTATTTTAAAGAGCACCGGAACCTTAGGAAAACTTTCTCCAATAGCAGTAATTACGGGAGAATAGGGCGTTTCAGTTAGAAAGTTTCGGCTAGAAATTAAAAATTGCTCGTATTATTTATTCTGCACAGACAATAACTTATGTCTCGATGACCCCCAGTACACCGAGCCTCACTCTGACACGGGGCCGGATTTCATCCCCCATTTACAAGCAGCGGAGAGAGGCAGCAGATGGCGATTTTGGTGTGTTGCCTGGACACTTGGTGGCAGAGCCCCCCAGCTGCCTCTCAGCGCCGGGCTGACACACCAGCCGCGGACACTGCTCGCCCCTGCCGTAGAAGGCTCCCCAGGGAAGTGGTCACAGCACCAAGCGTGACAAAGCTCAAGGAGCATTTTGACAATACTCTCTGGCACATGTTATGACTCTTGGGTATGGTCCTGTGAAGGGCCAGGAGTTGGACTCGATGATCCCTGTGGATCCCTTCAAACTCGGCATGTTGTTATTCCGTGACACCGCCGCGGTAAGGTGATGCCCGGCTCTCCAAGCACGCCAGCCGAGCTCTGCGGGTCCGTACGGCACCGATCCTTGCAGCAGCATCCCCTCTGCTGAGCGCTGCCCTGCCGAGGGGATCGCTGTGAGCCGGCTGCGTGCCTGGCACTTCCCAACGCTGTGCTTCATTTGGGAGACTTGCATTGCGAACGAACCCTGCGGCAGCCGCGCTCCTGGATGGAGCCTGCCTGGCCGAGCGGCACAAAGCATTCACTGAGAAAGTTTGCTGTAAATAACACCTCTGTTGGGTTTTTATGCCTCAGCTTCACCTACTGTTTTGTTTACACATTGTGTGGCTGATGGTGTGCCCAGGCTTCTTCCTGCACAGAGCCATCTCCACCCTCTGTGTGGCCGGAGCATTTTCCTGTTGCATCCAGTTGCGACATTGTGGCCCATGTGGCGGCCGGGAAGCGGGGAAGACCCTCTCCTATTCCCATACACATTTTCTCGCTATTAATATCGTTGTTTCAAAAGTGGGGAGAGTGTAGAAATCTCGCCCCCCGAGGAGTGCCGAGCCCCGCTTTTCGGGATTCACTTTACGGCGGCACATAAAGGCTGCCTCGGGAGTGTTACAGGGAGCCGCCGCCGGGTCTGCAGCGCCAGCGCTTTCAGCGGGGGCCCGGGGAGCGCCGGCAGCGAAGCGTGCCGATCCGTGCCGTGCCGTGCCGTGCCGTGCCCGCAGCCGCGGGCGGTGCGGGGCGGTGCGGGGCGCGGCGCTGTGCATGCCGGGCGCGGGCGGCGCGGGCAGGAAGCGCTTTGCCGGCCCAGCCGAGCCGAGCCCAGCCGAGCCTGGGCGCAGCCGGCGGCGGGGGCGGGCACAGCCGCGCCGGTGCCGCGGGGGCTGGGGCACGGCGGAGGCAGCGCCGGGATGGGGGTGGCTTCCTGAAGCGCGAGGAGGGAGGGAAGGAGGGGACTCGTTCTGCGTTTCGGTCCCTCTCCGCCCCGCGCCTGCCCCTCGCTCCCAAGTTCTCCGCTGTGCCGCGGCGGCTCCGGAGCGGCTGGCTCGGGCTGCCCCTGCCCCGCGCCCGGCGCTGCCCGCGGCGGGGCGGGCGGGCACGGCGGCGAGCCGAGGCGAGCCGGGAGCGGCCCGCCGCCCCCGGGGGAGGCTGTGCTCCGGGGAGCAGCGCGGGGAGGCGGCTGGCACAGGCGCCGGAGCTCCGCCGTCCGGCCCCCGGCACCGCCGCCGTCTGCCCAGCGCTGGCAGCCCCGGGAGATGGTGACACATGAAGCGTGCGGGAAGGACCATGGTTGAGAGGACCAGCAAGTTCTTGCTGATCGTGGCCGTCTCGGTGTGCTTCATGCTTATCCTGTACCAGTACGTGGGGCCGGGGCTGAGCCTGGGTTCCCCCAGCGGCCGCTCCTACTCGGAGGAGCTGGACCTCTTTCCCACGCCGGACCCCCACTACGTGAAGAAGTACTACTTCCCCGTGCGGGAGCTGGAGCGGGAGCTCGCCTTCGACATGAAGGGCGAGGACGTGATCGTCTTCCTGCACATCCAGAAAACCGGCGGCACCACCTTCGGCCGCCACCTGGTGCAGAACGTGCGGCTGGAAGTGCCCTGCGACTGCCGGCCCGGGCAGAAGAAGTGCACCTGCTACCGCCCGAACCGCCGGGAGACCTGGCTCTTCTCCCGCTTCTCCACAGGCTGGAGCTGCGGGCTGCACGCCGACTGGACCGAGCTCACCAACTGCGTGCCCGGGGTGCTGGACCGCCGGGAGAGCGCCGCCGCCAAGACCCCCAGGTACCGGCGGGCCGTCCTGCCTCCCTCCCTGCTCCGCTGCCCCCCGGCCACTCGCCCCAGCCCTGCCTCTGCCCAGCCTACCCCCGTGCTCTGCAGCTCTCTGCTAACGTGCTGTGCCTCAGCCTGCCCTGAACCTTCCCTCACCCAGCTCACCTGCCCTCGCCTCCCGGCCTCCAGGCTGTGCCATGCACGTTCCCTCTGCTTACCCAGGCAAATTTCTTGCCCTTTCCCTCCCACGTACCTAGGATACTGCGCTCTCAAGCCCATGGTCTGCTGCTCTGGCAGCCTCTGTGAACCCTTTAGCAAGGCCATGTATTTTGCTGTTTAGTCTCTTGTAAATATTTTGCCTTCACCTCAGACATCACTTGCCACCTTTAAAGTGCCCTTTACGCCATTCCCTCGCCTCAAGCTTGTCTTTGCAATCAGCTTTGCCCTAACCTGTGCACCCCTTTTCCTCCGGCTGAAATTGTTCTCCGGTGCAGCCGAGGAGAGGCACACCAGCCCTCATGCTTACCTCCCTGGTTTACTCTCCTAGCCTGCCTGATAGTTTTTTGCACATTGCAGAAAACATTCCTTAAACACCTTTTCTTATGTTCCTTTATCTTGATGGGAGACCTGAGGCGAAGTCTTCTGAAGAAAAGAGTTACATCGTCCCCGTTCCCTGAGCCTCCTGCACCAGGAGAGAGGGAGAGCCGTCCCAAAGCACCCCTCAGTGTCTCTGTGTGGAACGCCCAGTGTATTTCTACCCTCTTAGCCCATCATTTCTCTGCCTCGGTCTCTTCATGAATTACAAGCTTAAGAGGAATTTTCTGTTTGAAGTACTCTAGCAAAGACAGTAGCTTATATTAAGATCTCCAAAAGATTGTTCTTTTAGCTCAGTACACTGTTGTATCTTTCCTTTCACAAGACAGTTGTGGGGGATTTTTTAATTATCGCTATTCTTGAACAGCATGCACACTTTCTTTTGACGTATTGGTGGTTTCATTAGAGCACTTTGTAATCTGCTTGCCTTAAAGTTTCATTCTTAAAGGTGCCCAAGATCTTATGCTAATATTTGCTTATGCCATATGCTTCATTTATGTGCATGTTGTTAGTATAATATATAATCCCTTTAATGAAAAGTGGCCTTTAAGAAAGTGTGTTTTGGCATCATAACTGTGTTTCCTCCGCAGTTTTTAAAGCGGTTTTTAATGATTTTTCCTTCATTAGAGCTGTGTGCCATTGCTGGGGTTCTTTATTGTGTCCCTCATGACTGCTGCTGTTTCCAACCCAGTTTAGTGTTAGTCATCCCAGTATGCCCAGGCTGCTGTCATGCTGCCTGACCCAGTAGCAGCACACAGGAGTATATATCCGAAAGACTGAATATTCAGGCTTTCCTATGCTCTCTGATTTCATAATAAGGTGCTTGAAAACACCTGTAAGTGAAATATCCTCTGCCCATCTAGTTGCTGTTGAGATTTTAGTGAAGTATAGTAAGGAAAAATACACAAAGTTCAAATCTGAGTTAAAAAAGGAACAAAAATTACCTGTTTAGTGAACCTTGGCACTTGGCTAGCAAACCATTAACCTTATGTAAAAACCTGTGTGATTTTATGAATTGTTCCAGAGCCTTGTGTGCTTCCGTTGGCAGTTTTGTCTTAAAATCCATTACGTGTTCAGGATTCAACTTTCTTATCCTATTCAGAAGGTGGGTTTTTTGTATAGGTACCTGGGAACAGGACACTTAAGGTTGTGAGGCAGCAATTAAATTCCTTACTGCAACTTGTAGGAAGTTGAGAACCAGAAGCCTATTGCTTCATCTCACATGCTTGTAAAAAGCATTTTCCTTGCCATTTGTTTCGGAACATCAGAAACTGTATACTTCTACATGCTTCTTCATTGTCTTGATTTTTGGATGTGCAGTACAAAGAATTAATCCTGCCCCATTCCCTCATGTCTCTGCGTATCCAGAAAATTGTTCTGCTTAACGTGGTCTCTTGACTTCCTTTAAGTCTTAAGTTAGAACTTCATTTCCAGGAGTGCAAGAACTATGATGTAGAAGCTTTAGATAATCTAAGGCTTATCACCTTGGTCTGTTAAACAAAAACCAGAATTTACTGTTCATTGTATCCTGGGGATGGTTTTGGTGCAGTGAACAGCTGCTGGCTATTTTAATAATACTGTCCTAGGTCCCACTTCTTTGTACTGCAGTCCAGTTCAGGTGACACCTTCTCCAAACTGTGATTTATTTCATGCCTAAGAAAACTGGGAATAAGAGACAGGCAATGCTTGTTTAAAATCTGATGGATTTTCTTTGTTAGAATATGGATAGTCTTGTACTATGTCTGTTACAGTAAGAGCAGTACCACTTTATTTGTCCACTGTGAGTGTTGGATCTCTTATGTTGGTACAGGACATGATTTTACATAAGGTATATACTAGAGAGACTACTGTTTTATACTGGAACTGAACCATGAAAATCTCTCTTTCAGAGGAAAAAAAAAAAAAAAAGAAAGAAAAAGGAGCACAGAATTCTCTCAGATTCTAATATTATCCAGCCTGGATTTTGGAGTACAGTCTTCAAATTCAGTTTTTAAAGCTAACGTGCCTTCTGCATGTGCTAATAATAAAAAGTTTAAACCTTTGTTCTTCCAGTTATATGTTTATCCCCCAAAACAAAACAACTGACTTGTGATTACAAGTAAATCTGCCTTCTAGAGAATGTTGGAAAGCATGAAGGTCATTCAGTGTTGCCCACATGCACAAATCATGAGGTCCAAGCTGTTCCCTTTTTAAGGAATGCAGTTAGTGCCCTGTTGCACTACATTCCATAACCTGGACACGGAACATAAATTTACCATGCAATTGCTCTCTTTATTGTTCTGCTGTTCTGTGTTAGACTTAATGATTAGGAGCCCTACATTGCCAAAGACTGCACTTTTTTTTCTACTTTCTATCTGTCTTCTACATTGATACACTAAGAGTTAGAGATGGGTGTTTCAGTTCTAATGGGTCAGCACTCTTTAAAAAAACCAAACTACTTGTTCTTGCTCCCCTCCCACCCCCTCTTAGTGACTTTCCTGTTTTGTATTCAAAAGACTTCTGGACAAGCACTTCTTGAAGCAAATGTTATGTTTTATACACAGCCAGCAAAAGAAAAAGATTGATTTGTTTGGGGATTGTAAAACTTGGGACTCTGAGGAACTCTGAAGCTGGCTGTGTTTATCAGTTAAGTCACTTAGCTGCAGTTCTCTTCATGGCTTTAGTAGAGGGCAAATTCCAAGATTTTGGGAATGGAAGCCTATTTATTCCTTGTGCTGATAGGCGTAAATAACTGCTGGAAAAGACGTTTTTTTTTAAAGAGCAGCAATATTAGGATGTATGCCTTGAGTCATCATGCTGGTATTTCAGAAAGTGGAGACTAAGCAGCTTCTGTGAACTGTTCCCTTCAATTTGTTTCACCTAAAACTCCAGAGATCAAATCTCTTCAGTTGATTCTGAAAAAAAGGTCAAACTCATTTCTTTAATTTGTCTTCCAGAATTAGAAAAATCTGTGAAGGGATCCACTAGTGACTTCAGTCCTCTGTCAAAGGACTGAATGAGGGCCCTTGGAGGTGTAGGAAAGGTTCCCTGGTTTGCCCCCAGTGCCTTTCTGGCTGCCTTTTGCTGCCACGCTCTCAACACAAGAGCAGAGCTGCGTGTTCTGAAATTGCCCTTGTAGGACACCTTGTGCGAGCTTGACTCTAATGTATTGTGCAGCAGAAACAATAAAACAAATAAATTACACTGAAGGAATTCTGCATGTTTCCTCTCCTACCTCTTCTCAAAGAAACTGCAGACAAACCTCAAACAAGCCAGGCTTTGTTGCTATTCTGCTGGTTTCCACTGCCTCGTGAAAACAAGAGCATCTGAGCTGGCCCTTGCCTGGAGACACATTATTCACGTGGAAAGGATTTGAAGGCACATAGCTCCTTTAAAACTGTGGTTCTGCCTGTTGCTGGGGAGAGCTTGGGCAGGCACTGCTGGCTCTGTGCTCCCCCAGCTCACACACAAGCTCTGCCTTCTCTTGGGCTGTCTCAAGCACAGGTAGATGTAATTTTTTTTATGACACTAGCTTAGCCTTGGCTTTGTGGATGTGTTGCTGTGCTAGTCTGTCAGAAGTTTGGTTTCTGAGCTTATCTGTTGACAAGAATGATAATGCTTTGTGCATGCTTACAATTTCAGTATTTTTTCCTCAAGATTTCATACATTTTAGAAAGAAAAAAACTGTAATTCACATAGTTTTATGTAAGAGATCTATGGCAGGTTAGTAAAACCTGCTGTTAAAACAGATCAGTCCAAGTTCTAGAATCTCTCTGATTAGCTATTTGCAGCTTGTGTTTTCGGTTGGGTTTTTTTTTAAAGAAACAATTAACAGGGCTCAGTAGTTTGTTAATTTGATTTTTCTGAAGTGTGAACTTTCACAGCTTCCAACCACATATCTGTCCCTTTGCAGGGATCTGTTCTTGATGAGGTTTTTATTATATGTGTGCTTAGGAGCTGCAGAGACACATTGTCAAGAGACCAACTGTTTGAGAATGAAAAGCTTTACCAAATCAGTTTTATAATATTAGCACTTTTTAAAAGCTTGGGCTTGTCATTCTCTCTGGATCTGTGTGTGTTGGAGGTTCAGAAATACCTGTCTGCAGGGAGCATGGGGCATTTTTCCACTCACCAGTTCAACTCAGACTAGTTTCTCTCAAAGACTGGTGGAGAAATATCAATATAAAGCTATTTTCAGTAGCCTGGTTCATCTCTCAAACTTTTGGCACCTGGAGTATTTTATAGCCTACTAGTCCAATAGGAAACTTTTTGCACCTGGTTGTTCTCACCCATAAAGCCAGACTGATCTTTCACAGCCAAACAATTCCAAAGGGCCAGATAGTTTTGTAGTGAAAGTCTTTAAATTTGACATCGTTTCTAAAAGCAGCTGAAAGTTGGAACTCTTCAAATAGCTGGATTGGGTTTGAGGTACTGTATTTATCTGAGCTTAAGACTTTTGGGTGGTATGCCAGGTTTAATTACTCTTACTGGTTTTAGTTGCAGTTGTTGACAAAGCAAAAGGATGTGTTCCTAGATATGTCCCTGCTTGACTGTGTGCTTATACTGACCTGATTTTTCAGAACTGTGCATTTGACTGTTCTTCATTAATCTTTAAATACAAGTTGTATCATAACACAGTAATTTTTTTCCTCGCTTAGAAGTCTGTGAACACTCTTTACCTGGACCTCAGATTTTGCCTTTTTGCCCTTATCATTTCCCACTCTACAAATAAAAATGTCCAGTATTCTGAGTAAAACCTCAGCTAATGAGCCAAACCCATCAGTTCAGAAATAATAAAATTCAAACCAACTCTCCTAAAGTATGTAATAACTGAACTGGGTTCTTTGCTATGTGCTCCCATTGTAAGGAGAGTCATTAAGGAATGGTCCACTGTAAATGCACAGCTGATGGATTCCACCATGCTAGTGAGGTTAATTACTTAGAGATTACTTAGAGAGTTTGTAATATTTAGTGTGAAACATCTTGGCCAAAGCAATGCTATGCCCAGTTTTCAAGGCTCTGTTGAAGGGTCCTGTTTTGTTTGTGTGAAATGCCAAACAGGGCCTGTTCTCTAACACTCCCTGAGCAATCCACACTGATGTATCTTCAGCAATGCCACCTTGTCAACTTTCTGCTGCATCTTGAAAGAAATCTGTGCTGGAAGGAATTTGGAGTTCATTGGTGCTGTAGGGGCTCTAGGTGACCGACAGTGTGTGATGTGCAGATGTGAACTGGATGCTGCCCGGTAGAACAGCTGGTTGTTACCTGATGTGACTGGGGCATCAGGGCTGGGCATGTGTGGGGAGGCCTCTTCCCTGCAGGAGCCAGGGAAAGTCTTTAGCTGGATATTAGAATATGAACTGGACGAGGTCATATTACCTCTTGAGAAAGCACTGCTAGAGAAGATTATGTTATAACTGGAGATCATTACGATGCTGCCCTCCCCCTGAGCCATCTGTTCCTTCTAGGAAGCAGGAAGAGATTAGCCTCCTCTTGTGGCCTCTTCCCTCATTGAGTCGAGGGGTTGGTCTTAATGGGTTTGTTCAGCAGTCAAGCAGAAGCTTTTGGCTGCCTCTTGTAGAAATTGGAGGAGCGTAACCTGGGACCTGTTTTCTAGAAAGTAATTCAGGATGTGCGGGCCTGGAGTTACTTAAGAAAACCTCCTGGTGAGTTCATTTCATAGGTGAAATTGATGTGCCTCATATTTGTAGGCAAAGCCCAGGCTTCTGGCTGTCATCAGAGTTCATGGTGACTCCTGGCCAACATGGTCCCATCCCAGATGTTATTCAGGGCAGTAACAAGCAGAGCCACAGAAGAATCATGATAGAGATTAGTCAAAAGGGGTTGTGGCTGTGGTATTCCAGTTACTTTGACCTGGAAGCAAAGAATGACCATAATGATAGAACACACCTGACTTTAAATTTGCTTAGAAATATCTGTCTTTCAGATCTGTCACACATGAATGTCTCCCTGCTGTACATCCTCCTGTGTTTTACCAGCTATGGCTTTTGTGCGTCTTGGAAAGTCAGAAAGCAGCAATTGCCTTCAGTTGGTCATAGAACCAAAATCATTGCTATATCTCTCTCTTTTAAACTTCCAGTTATTTGGTGGCAGATTTGTGGTAGTAATGCTTTAAATAGGTAATATTTTACCAGTGAACACTTGGGCTTATGTTTACTTTAGAAAGCCAAACTGGCATAGTCTAACTCCACATACCTGGGTTTATACTGGTATTTCCACAAAGTATCAGGGAGATAGGATTGACTGAAATTGTGCTTTGTCGAGCAAAGATGAAGTGTGGTCTTTAATTCCTAATAATCACAATTGTGATAGCTGCCTAGTCATCATTTTTTGGTGGAATCTTCCTTCATGTGGATGGAAGGAAGTGATACACATGAAAAGCAAATATCTTTGTAAACTAAGATGTTAATGTGTTTAGAGACTAAATGGAGTACAGGAGGTACACAGAGCTGAAGTAGTCCATTACAAATTCACTTGTCTTTCAAATGGTAGATGGCCTTAAAAACCAACAAAAAAAAAACCCTTCTACTTTTTGTAAAGGAGTTGAAGGATAAGGAAAATATACCCACTGGCATAGATGCAAGGTGACACAGTTTCTGTAATCACTGTTTGATGTAGTTTTGTTCCCCTTTCTATTTCTGTAACAGAGCATTCTGCTGGAAATCCAGACTTGAGAGTCTCTTTGAAGAGTCCTTTGGAGATTATTGTCACAAAGACACCGAGAGCCTTAAACATCTCTGTACTGTAGCATGTCAAGTTTGAGATCTGAAAAGGATGCTTCAGATAGTCTTATGTGTTACTGCCAAAGGAGGAGCTGTTTCCCAATGCATGTCTGTTGGAGTCTGAGATACCTCATGAGTGGGAAAAGGTCCATGCAGACAGAGGTCATCAGATGAAAAGCACATCATATACTTAATAGGGTTTAGTTGATTCTACTTTTATTAAATGATGTACATCCATGCCATTTCTATGCTTAGCCTCAGAAGTACAGTACACTATACTGGATGTGTTTCATCCCTACAAACATATTAGTGGGACTAAGGATATTACCTATCCTGGGGTGTCTCTGTCCCAGTGATGCATCCAGTAAGGATTAAGAAGCTCCTGTTGTCCACCTCTAACTGTAACCTGAATTGTTTAGCAGCACTGATTATATTGCTCTTTCACCTGTGTATCTCAAAGCCTCTTACAAATTTGAACTAAATAGCACCTGGTGTTAGATTCATTTCAGACTTCAGGTCTGTGACTTCATTCCAACCTCTGACTCTTAAGGGGTCTGTCTTAAAGCTGGGCTTTAACCATAAATCTCAGACTTACGTGTTAGTGACAGACCTTTCCTGCCCAGTCACTTTGTCTCTTTCAGAAGCAACTGGTTTTTTAGCATGTTATTACTGCTTTGCTCTGTTCTTCCCTTCCTTGCACCCTATTAATGGTAAATTCTACATTATAGCTCACCTATGTTTTTATAGAGGAAATATTTCACAATTTCCTGCCAATTTAAACAAGAAAACAGTTATTTGCAATTAACTTTTTATGGTCTGACTCTGTGTTTTACTTCATAACTAATCTCCAGCCTATTAAGCAGAGATTCTTTGATTACACCTCACTGCAGATTGAAATACTGTCAGTGCTTTTATGGAGCTCTTCTATGTGAGGGGGAAACCTCAGCTTCCTGAGCAGCCTTTGCATCTTTGTTTTTATAAAACAGACCAAATTTCCTTTTGCTTAATGCCAATCTTGAAGTACTAACAAGACAATTTAAGATTTTCTATCCAAGTAGCATTGCTTACAGTTTCAAAATATGTGGTTGCTTTGCACTGTCTGATTTCAGATATATTGAAAGGGACCTTGTTTCTGAAAAAGTGCTAGAGACATAAAAGTGCTTCTGCTTACACATATTGGAGTTACTCTACATTTTAGCCTTAGTTCTTGTGTTAATTAGACACATGGGTGTATAAGATACCTGATTACAGTAAAATTCTCAGCGACTCTTAAAAGATTTTGTGAAGAGCGTTGCATAGGTCATTCTTTTTTTATCTTAAACAGCTTAAATAAAAGTATTTTTTGAATTTTTTCCTTCAATGGTCAGAGAAAATTTAAACATCCAAACAAATACTGTAAAAATAGAACAGACTTTTTTAGTTTAAACTGACAGCTCTTGCTGCCGTGACCCCCTTGCTCTCAGATTTTAGTTAGGATACCTGTGACCCTGTATCAAAGCGCTGCGAAAAAGAAATCAATGCCTCATAGCTAAGACAAACAGCAACTGCATGCTGACTCACCAGTTTGCTGATAAGTTTTGCTTTCCTGGTGGAGTTAGGGAAAGTACAAGGAGCACAAGAATCACTGAGTATAATCATAATCAGTCAACCATCCCTTCTGTTAACATGCCTTAAATCACAAAAGACAGGATTACCTTCTTCTGTTCTTTGCCTCTTTCTCTTGCTGCCTGTACCTTTGAAAGAGAAAAGACAGATGCGACGTGGGTAACTGTGCAAGGAGGAAGATTGAACAGATTTATCCTGGCTGCTGAAGCAGGTACAGCAGGGGTCATTTACATTAAACCCCCCTTCCTTTAAGGAGAATGCTCCATCTGTGATATACTGCACAAGAAAGAGATACGTGTGCATAGGAGCCTTTTCAGGTGAGGAACTGCCTTGGCCTGTTTTCTGGAGGGGCAAAACTGGAGCTTCTTGCTCTGAGTATCTGAGTGAAGTTTCCATCATGGATTATACGGGTGGTATTATTTGCAACACATGCAAAATAAATTATGGTGAGCCTTTTTTGGCCCTGAAGATCTCCTTTGATTTATTCAGCTAGATTTTCATATATGTTTCAAAATGACAGCAGCTTTCTCTGTGTACACAGCCTGACTCCAGCAGAGCCAAAGGCTTCACTGGTATGTAGTGAGGGCCTGTATTTTTAACAACCATATTGTGTTACATGTATCAGGACTCCCAACTGTTGCTACCGGTGGCTTTGATTTTGAAATGTAATATTACACTAAAGACTAATGACTCAATATTGCCTTTAATTATTCAAACAGTTATTTGGGCACAGCATTTAATTCTGTTCTTTTTCTTGTACTTTGCAAATAGGCTTTTTCTGAGTAGTGTGTTATTTCTTCGTAGTATCTGAACAACATTTTTTTTTCCATTCCCTGAACTAACACTTTCCTGAGGTTAGCATCATCTTGTACCTGGGTCACTTCAATTCTGTCTTCCTGAACTTGATAAATTAAGCCTTCCCTTTTCCCATAGAGATCTCTTACTGCCTAACCCTTCTCACTCTCATAAGTTGGGTTTTTACATGGGGGCTCTTTTTGTTCTGATTCTTGAAGAGCCCCTTTTTTAATAGGTCAGAAAATTTTAGGCTTACAAAATGTAGCTATGCCAACATCAGAAACAACTGTTAATCTCAACAGTCAGATTCTATGCAGTCAATACACTTAAATAATATAGATGAGGTATTACTGTCTTAGGATGAGCCTCTTAACATTACTGAGAAAGGGGTGTTTTCATGACTTTGACTAAATTAGACAAAGCTGACACCTGTTTATGCAGCCAATCATAGCAAATATATATTATAGAAACTTAAAATTTGTGCATTGCTATTTTCAGCACTTGCAGTGTCCAGTTTTCAACCCTGAGTGTTCAGAAGTCAGTCGAGCTCCAAGTAGAGTGCACCAGCAGTGTGTATGAGCTTCCTTTTCTGTTTTTGAGGAAATGACAGCTCCAAATATTGAAATGATAAAACAGAAACCACTGAATGATACATGAGTTTGAATTTAAAAAATAACCCTGCCCTTGACTGTTTCTAATAAGACAGAGCTGTTTGTAGGTGATCTCTTATTTGTGACTTGGATATGGCAAGAAGGGACTGAAAAACAGCTGCCACAAATGTATTCTTATGAACTCATGTTTGGTGGTGTGTCACGAGGACTGGTGTGACTCCCACCACAGAAGGAGTTTGGGGAAATTGTTCAATGACAGGAGGAACTGTATTTAACTTCTGGTTGTAAGAGCATCTAAGTTTGGGGATAGAATAAAAATGAGATAATCAGGCCAGTGCTGAGGATGAGGGAGTAAGGAGAAACCATACTACCTTGTGTTGACTAGGATTTTCAGGTATTAGATGGGTTTTTTAGGTACCAATACTGCTTTTTGTTAAACAACCATAAAGTCTTCCATCTTAGTGAAGGCATAGTTTTAATTTCTTGCCCTTCTTTCCACCAAATCTCTTTGCCTTGGGAGTTCTGTAGGATTTGACACCAAAACTGTGTGTAATTGGACTATGCCATGCAAGAAAAAATACTTTAAAAGTCTACTGTGAATCAATACAGTTTGGGAGACAACTAGCTTAGTAAATTTTAAAGACAGTTGTCCCTGACTTCTGAAACATATTTAGATTTTTTAACTGCTAATTGCAAAGAATGTTTTTGTGGGTTTTTTTTTTAGTATGATTTAGGCAGCTCCTTGGAAGAATAATTTGTCAAGTTCTGTGTTTCAACTTTTTTCTCAGTGTTAGCTGCCCTGAGACTACTGGAGAGGTTGTGGATTTGCCTTCAGCTAGTCTGAAGGCTTCCCATGCTGTGACATGCTGCTTGTAGCAACCTCTGTGCACAGTGATGCATTAAAGAAGAAAGGTGTCTTTCCCTGAAAGCCTAATCAAAGCCATAGGAGGTCTCAAAAATCAGGATTGGTGCTTTGAAAGGGATGAACTTGTAGCGGCTGTAACATAGAAGCTTTCCACAGTCCTTTCAGTTTCCTCAGCTTAGGAAACAGGTTCCTGTGTGGTAAACAAGTGGATCGGTGTGGCCAAACGTGGTGGTGCATGTGGGCAGAGAATCACATCTCTGTGCTGGCTGTGTGTGCTGCAGCGGCCGGCTCGCCCTAGCGGGGCTGAGGCTCTATCACCTTCAGGAGCCTGGGGATCAGGACTTTGTAGCTGTCAGGTCCTCCCTGAACACCCTGTTCTCAGAAACATTACTAAAGATTTCTCTGGATTATGCTTATGCCAGTGGTTCTTATCTAGGTGTTAACCTGCCTCGGGCAGCAGTTCCTGGGAAGAAATACTCTCACAGTTAGCTGGAGTGTTTCCACAGTGCTGGTAACAGTGACTGTCAGCAGGTGTAATGCACTTGTTTTGTCTGAACCTTTGAGCTGGGTTGATGAAAACTGTTGTGTTTAATAGGATTCCACCAACTGGAAAGCAAGTAGGAAATTGTCCATCCTGCTTCAATCCCAGCAGAAGGCCCAGCCAGGGGTGTGGAATTTGGGCATTACAGGAGCTGGATTGCTGCCCATGTTATTGTGTACTTCAGGGAAGCGAGCAGAGACTGTTCCTGATCTGGCTGGCTGTCCCAGCTTGCTCAGGCAAGTTTCATGTTTGTTTGACAATGCTAAGACTGGGTTATGCACACTATTTGCACAGCCAGCTTTTATGGTGCTAAGCTGTAAGCTGATCCCTGCATGTGAGGGGCTGCTGGGTCCTGTAAGTGCTCAGCACATGTTTCATATTCCTCCCAGACAGCTGAGCTCACCAGTGCAGGGGTTACTCCTCTCATGACACCTGCAGGAACCTTGTGTTGCTCCCACCCTCTGCCACCAGATCTTTCAGAGAGCTTCTCCTTTGTGACTGAGCAAGCACAGCAACATGCGAAGGAAGCAACAGCACCAGCAAACTCTTTTAGTGGATAAGAAGGGAAGATACTTGCTATACCTGTGAGTCTGTATTTGTGGATAGCCCAGGTATCACCTCTAAAAGGCAGCAGAGAACTTTGCTTACTTTTCATATCTAGGGAAAGTGCTCTTTGCCATCTGAAGTGTTTTAACAGTAGTTATTTTTTATATCTGTTACATGGTGTCACTTTGGAGCTCTTTTGAAATAGGTTGCCTGCGCAAGAAATGGAGAAATGTTTGTATCCCATTGCTGTCCCAGCCTTGAAACCACAGGTGACAAAACCATTACCTGGCAAAGGTTTGTAAGTGCTCTTGTTCTTGAGGAGCATATCCATGGGACGTGTATATGTGTACATTCTGTTCCTTCAAATTCCTCTGCAGTGTAACTGTTAGTCCCTATGCCATGCTGAGCTGGGATATTGCATATTCTTTTTATCAATGCAGAAACAGAGGCAAAGGTTCAACTGCTGACCATGGGATGTGGCAGGACATGAACTCTAGGCTGACAGTTATGTGCATGTTGAGTGCTCATCCATGTGCTTGCACTAGTAGGTTGTACCTCACCACAGGCATGGTGTTCTACAGCATAGCCTTTCCTGTCTTGGGATCTGCTGAAGGAGTGAGTTTGGACTGGACTGTGTGAACAAGGCAACTGTGAGAAGATTTCCTGTTATTCAGGCACTTGAAGTAAAGATCTAAACTGGTTTTCTATGTATTTCAAAACAGGTGCAAAAGTAAATCTTCCTGCAGACTGTCCACAGCACGACTACTTGCATTTGGAAATAACTTCTCCCTGAGGTTTTCTGCCAGAAGACCTCTGATGAGAGCGTTTTCTTTCTTGTGCTTTAGCTGGTGTTGGAGGGGGAAGACTTAACACATTTGAGGTGTAGTAGTACTGTAATGACAATATACATCAGAATAGGAGGAGTGCAACTGCAATTTGTAAAGCGTGCTGGATGATCAGCAGTTTGTCCTGAATTCTGCATGGATTGTGGTTAGCTGTGATAAAGCACTGGTTGTCAGTTTTCACCCACCTGGAAATCTTGCAGGAATGGAAGGTGGGATTCTTTGAACATTTGGGAGATGTGGGATGCTTGGTCTGCCAAATACTTCAGGCAGGATGGATCCACCCCTTTCCTAATTAGGATATTTCCTGACTTCTGAAGTTATTTGGGGATGTCATGAAATGTCTGTTTTTTGGATTGAAGCCTGGCAAATCCCAAATCTGGAAATAACTGTTCATGAGAACAGAAAGAACAGTTATATTTGTCAACTCTACTATTGTGGGTGAGATTTTTAGAGACTCTTGCCTAGTGCAGAACAGATTTGAGAACAGCTTTGTCTGATGGAAGTTACTAGTCTTACTTATACACCAAGGCATTTATATGGCTCTTTACTCCTTCTTTTCATGGGAATATGTGATTGTGTTGGGATGTTTGTGGAAGTTTAAACCAAGTTAAAATAGAGGCATTAAGCTCAAGCAGGATGCTCTACCTGTGTGAACCATGACATCTTGAATTACTCTGAAAATAATCTTGTAATCTGTGCTAAAAAAATCCTAATATAGATTGGAACCAAAATGAGTGAATTCCAAAGGTGTCAACTCTTAAGTTCCTGGATTCTTCACAATTTACTCTATATTGCATACTGCTGTACCATCCCTGTCTCAAGAAAAACTCTTTTTCATGGGAAGTGGTCTGTCTGGGGTCAGTGAGGAGAGAATACAAGGGGGAAATGACTGGGCGTTAACAACTTCCCACAGGATAAAGCACAAACAGCCTTCCCTTCAAACAAATCCAGTTACTGGGTGTGAGCAGGAACTCTGAATCTTAGTGTATTTCTGCAATTAAGAAGACAGGCCTCATGCTCCAGAAAATAGTTAAGCAAGTGTTTATGGCAGTGAGGGAGCTCAGAGTAGGAGCTGGTTATGCCAATTCATTCTGGTTATTTCCCCTTCCTAGTTATAAAGTAATATAACTGTGACTAATACCTAAAGCTGGGACTCTACTACATGTCACATAATGTTTTTTATTTTTCACCTTGCTTGATGGTGCAAGTTGAAACAAAGGCCTAGTTGTTTAAGCTTCCTCTAAGCTCTATAAAAAAGTTCATGTGCTTCTAAGCCATGCTTTTAAATCACACCTCCAAACCTGTATGTGAAAGCTGCAGGCAAGTTTTGAGAAGTTTTTGCTTCATTCTGTTCAGCACGCAGTTAATAGCATCACAAGAGAGAGAGGAGGAGTATAAGGCTTGGTTAGAGATGGAGGTGGGACCAGTGCCTTGGGGTCAGGTAAGAAGGATCTGGAGGATTTTTTCCCCCCGGATCACTGGATCAATGCAGAACATGCTTAATGTGCTAAAAACTCATACCCATCTGGTCAGTACTTTCAATAATGCTCTTGGGTGACAGATGTCCTCTCTAAAATGCAGCTATTGATATGGCACTGAACAGATCCCCATTTGTTTTGCAGCCTTAGTTGAGCATGTAAGGAATTGAGCTGTGTGAATGGCCAAGTCATTCATGATGTTGTAACACTTCCTCTGATGGATTCTGATTTCTCCAGGTAGCCTCTCTGGCATGGCTGAGTGTTCCTCTGCTCTTTGTGAATAGAATAGTGATGGTAAAATGGGACAGAGGGTAACAGAGCGTGTCACTGCTGTTGGAGCATATCTAGAGCAGTGTCAAAACTGCAATTCTGACATCCATGAATCATCTCACTTTGGTTCTGTGATTCAGGGACTATCCAAACTTGTATCCATGTGGCCCTTGGACACAAAGACCAAAAATGTTTAACTTCTACTTACTCAGGTTAGGAAAGTTGCCTCAAAGGCACACAAAATGGGGAGTTGGAGAAACCTGGCCTTTGAAGTGAGACTTTTGGACATAGTCACAGTGGCTGTCACTTCAGTAGCTTGGGCAGGCACTGGATGCTCTTGTTCTTCCTTTCCTTTTTAATGGCACTGTACAGCTCTGAAGGAGTTTTTATAAAAACAGTGAATTATAAGCTAGCCCAGGAGACAGGAGCAGTTTTTCCTTTATCTGTTGGCAAGAAGGCAGAAAGAGACACTGTGTTAGTCCCAGAAATAAGCATGGATCTGGGCCTTAAATATGGAGTTCAGCTTTCTCAGCATTTGTGTAACTTTGATTCCTGTTACAGCACATTAGAGCTCCCCTTGGGTGAGAGAAGGGAGGCATCTCAAGGACAAGCTGTTCAGGGTATGACTCCATCAACAAGTCAGTGCAAGGTGAGGGTGTGGGATGGGGGCAGGCTGTTGCTCACCCTGCCTTCTCCCATTGTAATGTGCAGTGTTTCAGTCTCAGTGGAAATGGAGAAGCCACTTCACACCTGCTCTGTGACAAATCTATGCCCACAGGTTTCAGGATATAAGTGGCATGATATAAATTTGCATGATAACATACCTTCAAATATTGCAGTGGCAAACCTATTGTGTTTGGGTTGAGAGGTACTGCAGTAGAGCAGCCTGCCTCAGAGCGGGAAGTTAGTGAAATCTCTGCCACGTTCTTGAGGCAAAAGTATTTGTTGTTTCTTTTGCTTGCTACAGCAATCTTTACCATAGGTAGGAACTGTGCCATCACAGCATCAGGTACAAGTAATGCCTCCATGCATTAACTCTGTTTCTCACACACTGAAGAAAACATCACTTGACAATTATTTTTTTCTTTTAACCATTTGATGCCACCTTTCCTTCCCTTTTTGTCTCTGTTCCTCTACATGAGGAAAAAAAGAATTGTGAATGCTGGCACTCACAAACTCAACCGGAGAAAGATGGAATTGGTTTATTTGGCTGAAAGCCACAGAACTACGTGAACCTGTCATAAGATTCTTAGCCACTTCTGAGGAAAGGCTGGGTTCAGTTTCAACAATTTAGTAATGAAATTCAGGCACGGATAGCAGTTGTGGTTCGCAGTCCCAGGAGAGGTACACTAACTAAAGGTCTTCATTTGCAGCTCTCTCCTGAGAGAGAGCAGTGGGAGAGATCAGAGCTGGAATGGGGCTCATCCAGCTGCCAGGGATAAGGTGTCTCACTGAAGAGCTGTTGTAGTATTGATCTAATCTGGAGGGGACAAAAGAGGACTCTGAAAGAGCCTGACAGAAATAAGGGTTGGGCTGTCCATGCAGACTTGTCACTCAGCACAGTTGGTTTCACTGGCAACAAGACAGAGCCTCTGGTGCCATTAATCTTTGTCTGACCTTGTGGGGCAATGCTACTTGTGTTTATGTGCTGCATCCAATTGCATCCTGGTAGACAAGGAAGGCAGAAGGAGCACACTGGAAGGAACCTTAGTCATTTGCCTTCAGGCCTTTTTTCCGGCTTAATTTCGCATGGCTTCAGTGAGGATGCACAGTTATTCAATTAATTTGTAGGGTGCAGTCTCAGACAGGCTGTTTCCTGGGTTGGACTAATCCACATCCAGCTTTCTGTTTCCATCAGCAGACAGGTGTGGAAGGGTTAGGTTGTGGGAAGCTTTGTCAGGCACCACACACATGCCAGAGTTACTGGAAAAGGTTTGGATCAATGGCTTTGAGGAAAAACCTTCTTGACACTGGTTAATCTTTATGTGAATTGCTGTACATGAGCAGACTGCTGCCCAATTTCTAAGCCTTTCGGCCCTGCAATTTTATGGTACACAGACATAAGGTTTGGCTTGATCAGGTTCAGCAGCTCTTACCTGTGCAGTCAATCCTCAGCAGGAAACAACAGACTTTAAGTTTGGTTTTCTTTTTGTTGGATTTTTGAGTAGCGAGAAGGATTCCTGCTTTTTCTTATTTAACTGAGAAATTTAAAGGGGTGGAGTGCAAGAGCATGGTTTATTCTTTCATTTCATTTTCCCTTCCTTCAGAGAACAGATGTTGTAGTTATGCTTATGTCATTCCAGTGCTGAACACTTGCCTTAAGCAGCAGCATTACTGGAGAAAAAAAAAAGAGAGAATGAAAAGATTTATTTAAATTTATTTATTATTATTTAAGTTTACAAAGCATGTATGAATTAATGCAGAACGTGGATCTGCATGCCTGGATTTTGGCAGGAAATGAGACAGGAAATGCTTTATTAGAAACTTTGTCCAAAGAATCTATAATGGCACAATTTAATTATGTTGGCAAGGGACTTTGGCAGGGTGCTCGAGCTTCCATCACGTGGTGACAGCGTATCTCTGGGTTTTGCCAATTGTTGCCTCTTGCCCTGCACACTGATGTTCCAGGAGAACAGTGTTTGCTGAATGGGAGCACAGAGGTGGAAACTAAACAGAGCAACATTTTCAGCTCCAGCACGGTCTACTTTGGCATGCAGCACACTGCCTTTTTCACAGGGAACTGTGTGTTCTGCAGAGTGTACTGAACTGAAATTCAGCATTTGCAATATCAGTTGTAACACCCACTGTATGAGCCTGTCTGTATAGATACACGTGTAATGACTTACTGTTCTGAAGCTTTTCCACATGTTCCCCTCTATGACCAGTTCAAACTCTGTACAGAAGGAGTCACCATTACACTCTCATGCTTCTGCTGAACGTGTGCCAGTTGTCCTTTCAGAACCCAAGGGCACAGACTACTTCACATTTATCTCAAATTAGACTGGCAGGAATCTCGTAACTTTGAGTGTGGTCCTGACTACCCTCAGTTTTCAGCATTTCCCTCTGTTGTTGCTAACAAGAAATGCAGACCTCAGACTGAATTTGGGTAAGGGCCATTTGAATGTTGCATATAAACACTACAGATACACCTACCAGGCTAAACAGAAATCACACATGGAATTTCTTCCAAGGTGCCTTTTCTGCAGGTAACCTGCCATTTGGGAATTGAGTCTTGCTCCCTGTCTTTTCTTGAAGGCTGTTTCTCTCCTTGCCTGTATTACACAATTTCATTTTTCAGTCCTGCTCTCCTTTCAAACATTTCTCATGCTACTGGTTGTAACTTCACTCCCAGAAAGTGTCATTCTACAGGACTCTTGAGGGACGTTGCTCCAACACCAGGAAGGATAATGTTACTCCTGCTTTTTCTCACGATTTCAATACCTATATTTTCATACTTGCTTTGGAAATAACTTTTATTTTGTGCAAGCCTGCCCAAGCAGCATTGGTAGCTGAAGAGCTGCTTCTCTCACAAATGTTTTAATAAGATGTGGTGCAGCATGTTTGTGAGGTTTGCAGAACCATTTGGCATGGGTCCTGTGTCTGCTTGGACTTCCCTCAGACAGGACTGTTTCCAGAGTGGGTTTGATTCAGCTTCACCTTTAACTCACCCAAACCGGGTATATTTTAACTGAAGCTGGTGGTGTAACCTTGCTGCAAATAAGGAAAGAATAGAAGTCGATTTAAAAGGAGTTAACTGTCCTAGGATGCTTAATAACGCTAAATCCCACTTGTCCCGGTGTAAGTTTCATGGAGTTGCCATCCTTTTCTGCCCCTCTAGTTTAGGAGGGACTAAGGAACCTGACTGCCTGGCAACCATGGAGCTGCATAGCTGGCACCTGCTGAGCTACTGGTTTTTCCAAAGCTGTTCCTAACAAAATATTTAATAACATCCAACGATCAGTGCAAGTACACCATAAAAATCTACCACACTTATTTTTATTTCTAGGTCATAAAAAGAAAAATAGGCACATTATATGCTATACATATATATAATGTATATGAAATTGTGTTTAAATGGGAAACAAGCAGCTTCCTCTTCTTTCATGGTGTGCTATGGTTGTTCACTCTTCACTTGCAAAAGACCAAAGGTCCTGAAAGAGACAAAGAGGGGCCAGGAGGAAAAGCTTTCCTAATAGAACCAGCAGCATTTGGTGCCTGCAGCCTGTCTTGTTTTAAAGGTAATCTGCTCGTTTGTTGTCAGTGGAACAGAATTATCATATCACCCTTGGCTAATACTTCGATAACCAAATGAGTAGAGTAGGAAATGAGCTAAAACATCTACATGTTCCCTCCTGGAGATAATGGAAGCAGGAAGCCTAATTCTGAATTTTGAGCAGACTGTACAGAGCTGGTCTGAACCATGAGTGCTTTGGTGGGATTCAACTGAGAGTGGTAAAGCTGCTCCGTAAGACAGAATTACATATTCTCCTGTGGATGTTGTCACCTTCTGTATGGCCTAGTGGGGAGTTTTTCGTGCTGTTTGTAGGCAGAAGCTGCTGTCTGTCTGTCTGGAGCAAGTTATCCCAAGCCTATGTCAGTTACAGTGTTTTAAGGGGTGGCTCCCTTTTAAACAGTCCCTTTGCCTCCGACAGTTTATTAAAAATTCCATTCTTCCTTTCTCCAGCTATCAAAACAAGATGATGGTGACCAAAATGAAAGTAATTGTATTTCCTACCTGGTGGCTCAAAGAGTTTATGGCAATTTATGGATTGTTCGATGACTTTAAAATAATCTTTTTGTTGTGTGATAAAACAAGGTATCACAGAGAACAGTAGTGACAGAAGCTCAGACAGCTCTTTAATCTTATAGAGATTAAGTTTGGACCTATCTCTTTTTTAAGCTTTGCACGTAATATTAAAAATCAGTGTGTTTCATCTTGCTTTCTTTAAAAGTGCGCAAACCTAATGTAGAAAAAGAAATTGTTAGAGCTAAGAAGTACCCTTTTGTAATGGCAATAAAGTGGCGATTTCTTGAAAAGAGGAATAAGAGGGACTATTGCTTAGTGGGTACTTTTTTCAAGTTAATAGCTGTAAACAGGGTTAAAATCCTCTGAAACTTGTGTTCTTACTTTTCTGTGGCATTCTGGATTACTTGCAGTTTGGAAACAGATGCATTAGTGGTGAGTTTCAAGGAACAACTTAATTTCTGGTTGTTTTCTACTTTTGCCCCACTATTCATAGAATATCATAAAATATGCTCTCTACCTTGCTGATATATTTTTAGGCAAAATTACTATTGAGAGTAGGCTTGGACTTATGCCACCAAAATCACAGTATGCTCCTGTTTTTTTCCTGCTTTGAAAGAGCTGCTGAATATCTCTGAGGGCCACTCCCTTAATAAGTGAAAATCCCAGATACATTGGTCTGTTTTGTCATTCCTTGCTTTAATTTCTTGTTTCCTTTTTGCTATCTGCAGTTGCCATTTCTTATTGTCCGGTGTTTTTTGTCAATCGACGTTACATGTGAAAGTGTAAAGTAGCACTTATTTTTATGTAGAATACTCCGAAGGGAACAGGAGCAGTGCCTTCCCTATTGCAGTCAAGCCCTGGCTGACCCCTGAGGTTTCTGACAGGTGCTCTCTAAGCAGTGAGTAATGCTGATAGCAAAGGTTGGGAGCTCATCTGTGAAATGAAAGGGTAAATAACTCACAGGTGATTCTTGTCTGCTGCATCTTCCCTACAGGCCTTTGTTCTTAAGTCATTTGATTTTCTACAGCAAATACATCAAGGAGGAAAGTGCTTTCGAGCTTTTTCTAGTCTGAATTCCCAGACTGCTGTGAGGAGGATGGGGAGAAGAGGTAGGCATTATTTATTCTTTTTAATTAAGTCACTGATTTCACTTTCACAGAAAGCATTTGAGCTGTAACTGAGTCACTGGCAGATCTGCAAAGGCAACTTTGTTTTATTTGTCCAGACAGATACAGTAGCTGCTAGGAGAGAGAAAAGTCCTTTAAAATGAAACTGCGTTTCAGTGATCTTGGCTTTATATGTCCTATGCAAGTGTTTATGCTTGACACTGTGGAATGGGTTTTTAAAGACCTGTGTTCTGAGTGGATTCTTGCAACCGTGTAAGGCAGTGAGTACAGACCATGAACTGTGACTGCCCTCATTTTGGAATAAGAGTTTCAAGAATTAAATATAAAAGCGTTGGGGTAAGAAGTGGAAGGATGTCAAAAGAAAAAGGCTGGCAGAGAAAATGGAATAATGGAAAGAGGGTGCCTTGCAGCTCGTAACCAGAAGTTGGCACATGCAGCTGCTTTGGCCTGATTGCCCCTCTGTGCCAGTGGGCACTGGGGAACTCCTTGGACTGAAAAGTCACCCAGTAATAATGCAAAGCCTTGTAAAAAATGGATGAAGTGTGTGTGTGTGTACAGATATGGTGAGAACACTTTTATCTGTGGTTATTTCTAAGGCAGGTGAGGAGAAACTGTGAACTGAGGACAGATTTGCTACCCAAAAACCTGCAAAATGTGAGTGTGCCATGCAGGTGTGTTGGGAAGGAAAGGCTCAGTGATTCAACTGGTTGTTTAAAAGAAGTTGAACAATTAAAGGAAAAACCATTTATCTTAATAAGCCAGTTCAGTGTTGTATAGTAAACCCTTTACAACTGCCCGTATGTTTCCTCATCCTAGAGGTACAGAACCCATTTTTTGCATCTGTGAAACATTGGCAATCACTGCTTTGTGGATTTTCAGGTTGGTATATGAAAAGTCAGATGCATTTAACAATTCCTACAAGTACATTTGTGCTAGTATGTTGAAAACGTTATGTCTGCAGGTGTATTTGGGTTGCATTAGCAGTTGTATTTCCAAGGACTATACTCAGACATTATTGATGTCACCTCAGATGTGCAGGGAGAAGGCAGAGAAGCAGGACGAGGGAGGTTTTTGGAGGCCCATTTTATTTCATCAGAGCCTGTTTCACAAGCAGAAGGTAGCCAGAGCTTGTTATTGTGTTGACTGTGTCCTTTTCTATGCTGTACCCATGTGTAGAGGAAGTGGAAATTTCACATTTGTTTTTTCTCACTTTTCAGTCCTTAGCTGTGTCAGCTTCCTTTCAAAGCCTCTGTTTGCATGGAAAGCTGTGTGATATAATCACTGCTGTCTGAGTGGGTGTTTTAAAGGGATTCTACTCTAGGTTATAGCTCCACTCTTAGGTGGTTCATGTAGTTAATTTTTTACATTTTTCAAGTGATTTTTTTTTTTTTTAGTGGACTTTTAGATCACTTCATGTAAAGTCTATGAACAAAAGTAAGTCATCATATGTTTGAGGTTAGAACTGAATTGGGGATATAGCCTTGTTTTTCTCTATATTAGGTGTGGATTCTTTAATGAAAAAGGAACTCTAAAATTAAATCACCTAGCAAAAAGTACATAGTTGAGTTAATATACAGATAACTGAAAAACACAGCATGATTTTTTCTTTCTGGCAGTTATTTTGAAATGAAATGTAAGAGATGGTATGATTTAGTGGCAAGTCAATATGGAAAACAGTGTAACTGCAATTTGTCAGTACCTTTCCAAAGGTGATGGCGTTTGTCAAAAATCCTGCCTGTGAAGGTTGGATTTTTGGTAATGCTTTTGGTAATGCATGAGAGCTGTTACTACTGCACAGTCACAGTAACTTTCAGTCATTCTTGCAGCTACAGATGTTCTATATAAAGGTTTCAGGTTAAAAGTTAGGTGAGGGGTGGGAATAGAAATAAAGCTTTAGAAACATACTCTGCTTCTGTTCCTATGGAAAAAAAATAGCTATAGTGCAGACTCATAAATGAAAAGGGAGCATGTCTTGTGTATGTTAAGTCAGTTATGTGGCCTGAGCTTGTCAGTCAAACATAATGAAATTCATATTTCTGCTGAAATGACTGTTTTCTCCTTCGGAAAGAAAGACAGAAGATTTCACAAGTTCATGTGATGCCTTGAGTTATAAATATGTGGGAATTCTGTGACTGAAAAAAAAAAAAATCACTGATGTAGTACAAGCTAAAGTTAATCATGTTTTTTTAATGCAAAGGAAATAACATTGTGGAACGTGGTAGATACTAACCATGTGTATGGGTTTTTAACAGTTGATGTGCCACCCAGTAATAATCCAGTTGTAGGAGAAAAAAACCAATGGTGATGGGAGGAGTTATATCATTGTTTTGGCATGTCATGACAATAAAAAAGGATTGTTGTCAATTTTGGTTTTAAACAGAAACCACATGAAAAGAAGGGAAAATTCTCTGTAGTGTCTCTGTTGTCTTGAGGGGGTGAAAATGAAGAGCAAAACTGGGTAGGACGAGAGGCTGATGAAGCACAGTAAAAATGTCTGACACTTCTTACTAAAACACTGCTTTGCAGAATTATTAGTACTGACAGGTGGTTTTCTTAAGAAAGGAAGACTTCTGTGATTCCAGAGGTGACAAAAGAGAAGATACCTTAGTTGGTTTCGCCAACCTATTAAAAAAACCCTACAGTGTGTTGTTTTTCTTGTTACCTTCAGCAGATGGTATTAAGCCAATTTGTAGACATGAGCTGGTAGACATGTCTGAACAAGAAGATACACATTTTTACTGTGTTACTCAGCATTATAAAAGTTTGCCAAGACTCCATCAGACTTATATTAATTTTTCATTCATGGTAATTTATTCTTGGCTGTCCTAAAATGGGTGCATTTTGTATACACAAGTGTCTATATAGCCTTACAAATATTTGTAACAAACATTGGCACTAAACATACATGAGCTAACTTACTGTTCTGGGCCCGCAAGCTACCTGTCTGGAGAGCACACTCTGCTTTGGGGGAGTGCATTATCTATTTGCATGTCCATTAGCTTCCTGTGTGGAAACAATGGTGTTTTCCATCTGTGCAGTAGCAGCTGTACGCTCACAGAGCTACAGACATCATGACAAAATAACAACCAGCCAGTAGCCACTTCGCCATGTCCTATTAGCCTGCCACACATGTGGTTCATCCTTGATAACTGTGCCATAGTGAACTGAGTCGCTGACCTTGGTCGTGACATCTGGCTCCCTGTTCTGTGTTTTCAGAGCAGTGAATGTATTGTGTTGCTTATTTGTTGGGATGCCTGTGAATTTCTGGACTAGCCATGTCTCTGACATAACATGGATATTGTTTTTCAGGTTGAACTTACCTGTTGTTGCTGTGGCTGTTCTCCTTTACGAGTAGCATGGGAACTCATTACCGTTAAACTGCTGTTTCTCTTCATCTGCCACTGTGGTATTCCATACCTGTCTGACTAGTGAGGAGTTGCCAGTGTGACTGGGAGGCAGTATTTTCCAAAGTACCCAGCAGCTGCTTTGTCAGTCAAGCAAAGCCCATGATGCTTTTCAGGCTGGGATTTATAGGGACCTGAATTGAAAAATGCCTTCTCGTTTTAGTTTAATTAGTATTTCTGGAAACTTCAGATTTTAAAGTCTGGACAGAGAAGAAGTTGAAACTAGCTTATTGGTAGTTCCAGGAAAACCCAGTGGCCAGTGCTGAGAGTGTGTGTTCTCTGGGTGGTGGACGTGAGGGGAGCAGTGCTGTAGGGCAGCATCCTGCTGATGGTACGTGGCTTTTGGAAGTGGTGTTGGACCCTTAGACGTGTCATCTGCAGCATCTTGTCTGAAGGTGGAGGAAGGGCAAAAACTAATCAGCCTAAATGGAAATGCAAACAAACTGTTATGCTTTTAATCAAAGGGGCAGTGTGGGAGTCATAAATCAGGGAGAGGGCTGACGGAGTGTTACAGGAAGCACACATGATTGGGAAAGGCTTTCCTTTCAAGGTACTTCAGCTGCTCGCTGACCCTGCATGCACTAAATTTTTGCATAGCAAACATGATGAACAGAAAACAAGATTATACAGAAAGAAATCAGCATTATGTAGGCTTTTTCATCCACCTCTCTAACTGCATTTTCTGTACTCTGAAATATGTATGTCACTCATAACCACATAGATAAAAACATACTGCACCTTCTGATGGTGTGTACAACATACAGAGTGCTCCTCTATTCCAGTTTCTTTCCTCATCTGATTTTTTTTCCCTTGCTGCCTCTCAGGATTGATAAAAGGTTTTAATATGATGGAGTTCTTTTTCCAGAAAAGAAGCCAGTGAAGTTGGAAGAGACAGAAGAACACTGAAAAGTGGCTTTTTTGTTCATGTAGATACTGTTGTGACACCTTTTGATTTCTTACTGGGGCCAGCAAAGGCAAAACAGGAATACTCATCTTTGTATCTAGATCTGTTTTCTTAGACACAGCTTTGAGCCAGGAACCACAGCCATGAGAATTTAGTAGTCAATACATTGCTTATCACAAAAAATATTTAATTTTCAGTGAACTTGTGTTCTCACAAACTTATATTTTGCTAGGCTCTATCAGTTATTTTAATCATAGATATTTAATCTTCTTTAAAATTTTTCCTTTTTTGCTTAGATGACCCTTTCTTAAGGCTTACAGTGATCTTTACCTTTTCTTCTTGTACAGTAATCCAAAATTGACCTACTGCTGTAATAGCACCTTGGGATTCAAGATTTCCAGGACCTATTTTCTGTTCTATTTTAGTTTAGCAAAGCCTTTGGCTTCTGAAACAAAGCTTATATCTTCAAAAAATGTCCTTATTTTCAATATATCTGTAGTAGTGCCCAACTTTAGACAGCTTTGGCCTGATTTTGAGAAGTTCCCAAACTTCCAGCAGATGCATTGCAAGTAATGCATATCCAGAGATTGCTGTTTCTCCTTTCCATTACACTTGAACTTATTGCACAGGCATTTCTGTAAAATTTGCTTGAAAACTTCTCCAGATCAGGCAGTATCATTTGGCAGCTTTTAGCCTTGTAACTCCCCGCAGTTCAAAGGGGTTTCCAAAGCCAGAGAATGCAGAGCTCCTTCAAGCTCTGTGTAATGGGCCTTGAGCAGCGGGAGATTCCAGACAGCCCAAGCTGCAGACCCTCATCTCTTGTACCAAATTTGTGTCTCCCCTCCTTGGTCCAGCACAGCTGAAAAGCTGAGGGAGGGCAGCGTTCTAGAGAGATGCGTTTCACTCATCTGTGCAGGAACAATGCAGGAGGGGCCTGAGACAGTGTTACAGTCGGGCTTGAAATTGTAACTGGGTTCTTTTAATGGATTGCTCAGAAGGCGAGATTCAGGTACGCAACTTCTTATGTTGGGTCTCAGGCAGATATTGCCTTTATAGAGACAATAATTAAAATGAGAGAATGTGGGAGGAGAGGGAGAGATAAGAAAGGGACAGGCTAAAGAAAAGGGAAAGAATTGCCACCACCAGTGGGAAGAATTTGGGAGAACCAATGCAGGCAGG
>JAWWEU010000011.1:22742860-22822258 GCA_035583155.1 Acropternis orthonyx | reverse complement strand
TCATGCAGGCCTCACATCCTTAATTGAGTTGACAGAGCTGGGTATATTTCAGGCCTCATATCCCTCAAGGTAATACTGATGTAGTTTTAAAAATGTGTGCTGCCCAGTGGCACTGCCTGTAACCAATATTAGATTCTTCACTCACTTTTTCTCTCTGATTATGTGTTTTCACATTGCTTTTAGGTAGGATAAGTTAGGATCAGGGTGTGTTAGCCTTTAGTATGCCAATGATAGGCAATTTCTTCTGTGGTAAAGGTGAGATAGTAAAAGTTGCAAAATATAAAAGTTCTGGGCTGGCATTTAATATTCTTCCTCCTTTTCTATACTCATTTCACTGACAGCCCTTCAGGTGAGTGGGGTGAAGTGAAATGCAGTGATCAATGACAGGCTGCACTGCAGCTCTCAGTCCAAAGCTATTCTGCCTTTACATAGCACCTTATTTTTGGTATCAGTAGTACCTCATGTTGTCTGGCGCAAAGTACCTGCATCTTATGTAGTATCATGAATAAATTTTACAGCTCAGACTGAGGTCTCTGCAGTCAGAATTATGCTGTTACCAGTAACTTTGCAAATTACAGGTCACTTTAACTGCAGACCAAGCAACACAACATGTGTTCTTCAATTGACTTTTGTAGTTTCTTCTTGTACTTTGTTTTTATCCCATGCCACGTCACCACTGTCTTGGTTGTACTTCTACAAGTGTTTGGGGACAAGACTTTAAAACAGTATCTCTAAAAGGAGTTGATTTAAATAGATTTTCTCTAATCCATATCACCTTTGATTTCTGCACGAATTCCCACAAACGTCTGCCTCAACGCAGCTGTGAGGAAGACCAAAGTGTGATGTTGAAGCATGGATGAAATATTGATTTGCTTATTTTCTCATCCTATACCAAGTGTTGTCAGATTCTGTAGAGTTGGTGTGTCCCAAGACCATTAACACCGCTGTTCATTCAAGAGTAGCATAAAGGAGTTAGAGCAAAGCAGCAGGAACATTTGGCTCTGCAGGAGCAGAGTCCACACAAGCCAGACACAAACTCTGCATCTCCCTGGGTGTGCTCTGCTCTGCTGTCCCCACTGTTCTCAAGCTTCACAGAAAATCAGCACTGTTGCCTTTTTCACCTGCACCCAGTCACTTCCCACGGCAAAACTATACTGGTGAGCCCAGTGATGTCTGTAAAGCTTTTGGCTTTGCTGTTTTGGATTATTTGTGTACCTTCCCAGCCTCTGTTCAGTGCTGGTAGACAGTGCTGGGAGAAAAAATTCTGCAATTTTAAGATAAGTTGTCTAAAAAAACCTCTTTTGGAAGAAGGTAATTTTTTCGCCAACTTTGTTATCGTTTTGATCTTCCACGGAGATTCTGTATCATGACAGCCATTTCTTTGTAGTTTAGTATTTTAAATACTGTGAAATTTGGCATGTAGAATTTTTCTTTCAGTGTTTTTGTTTATGTTACTTCCCACATTATCTTTGTTGGTAATCTATATATATATATATATATATAGTCTATTATAATGCCTAATCCCTTATTAAAGGAGACCTGGAAGGATGAATTGTGCTGTAAAAGAATAATTAGCTATTTTTTTCCCTTTACCCTGAATTGAATTTTCACTCTGTGTCGTATTGACTTTTAACAGTTTATTGAAAACTAGATTTGAGAAAGTCTGACTCCCACCCAACAGGCTAATCAGTCAATGGCCAATAGACCTGTGATGTTCCACAGCAACCAGCTAATAGATTTTCCATTGTTCTTCCTCCTTCATTGGTCAGATAATCTGTTTCGGTAGTTGAGCCATGGCATGCACAAATGCCACTTTGCAGAGCATGAAGACCCTAAAATTTCCTAAGATGAAGTTCCTGTTCTTTCCGACTTTGTAATTTGCCAGCTTTGACTTGTTTTTTTCCCCATTCCTCTTCCAGTTCTTCTGGACCTAACCTTTTCTTGACTTTTGATCATTATTTTGGTACTTTGCTGGGAGGTTTAACCCCTTGAGCTCCTGCCTGGATACACTGTCAGTGTGGAGTCCTCCACTTCTTTAGCCAGCAGTGTTCCCTGCTCTTACAGACCTTTTGGGAAAACAGGGTTTGTTGTTTTTTCCAAACAGTGTCAACATCCTTCCTGAGAGGCAACTTAGACTTATTTGACCCAGTCTTAAGTGCTTTACGTGTTGTCAGGGTGCAAGCAACGTCAGAGTACAGGTAAAACTGAGGGAACTGATGTTTAGAGAGCTCCCTAAAAGCCTGTAATCTGCCGTGAAATTTATGAATATAAAAATGGACCGTCACAGATGGGCATTATTAACAAATGAGTTAATGCCAGTGAGGCATGAAAGGAAAGTAAAAACGTAGATTATATTGTTTCTCTGTAAGAATTAGACTCTAAAAATAAGCCTTTGAGTTAATCTTTGGGTGCAGACAGGAGACCAGGCCTCCTTGCTTCTGCTAGAACTGCTCTTATAATTGTCAATGTGAAGGATGGAGCCAAAATACTGCATAGAAAAAAAAAAGTCTAACTGCAAGACATATCTGGGGTCTGCAGGTCTAATGGGAGACACTGAAGGTGCTGGGAGTTTCTATGGGTAATTCTGCAGTGAGCACCCAGCTCTGTCTCTGCACAGAACTCTAAAAACAGCTCTCCAAGAGCCATTTTAAACCAAGGTCAGAAGTCAGCAGCTCCCCTCCTCTTATATAAATGAGTCTAATAGGCCACTGGATGAAATTATTCATCTGCAGGGGAGGGGAGGAAGAGTAATTAGGAAAAAATTTCCATTTTTCTCTATGCATTGTTTTGTGTCTGCACATCACCAGCCACCCTCCCTGACAACTGGAATTTTCAGAAATTTTAGCTTAGTGAATGGTAAGTGTTGGGGATGTGGATGTACACATGCAGATGCTCCTACCCCCGTGCCCCCAGTGAATGTGGGTTTTCATAGTAATTGGTTGATGCACAGACAAATTACTTGTTTATACAAACTGCAAATATTTTCCAAGATAATTCCTAAGAAATGTATTTAAAAGAGGAAAATTACGAGCTTTACAGTCAATTTTCACTTCTCTACTACAAAGTGTAGAAGTCATTTTTAAGGAAGTATCCCATGCTGTAGACATGGAAGTTTGGATGCAGCAATGCACACAGCTTTAAACACAGAAGTTAACCACTGAAAGGTGGTTGGTTGGGAACCTGACTTTTAGAAACTCAGTAGACTCCAAATGTAGTTTCGTGTTATTGCCATGTTTATGGGACTTTAAGGGCCCAGTAGACCTCTTAGGCTTTGATCTGGTTTTATGGTTTTCACTGTGGAGCCTTCATTGCAGTAACAGTAACTTTTTTCCCCTGACCTTGAGTGGTGAGCTTTTAAAATTAAAATGAAATGAAAATGGAGCTGATTTGGTTAAACTCTCTATTTCTGTTTAACATCAGCACATGAAGTGTAATAGCTCAGTTCCAATTTCTGAGCTTCAACTGTGTGATGTCAGGTGTGAGGGGAGAGCCACTCCATAGCCAGTGCCTTGTATCAAAAAGGAGAGAAAATAACCTGGTTCCAGTAGATCTGCCAGGAGAAGGATGACAGATAAATGGAAGATAAGTGGGAAAAGTTTCCAGGGATATTTGGGTGGAAATAAGAGTTTTCTGCTTAAAGGATACCTGAAATAAACTCACAAATGCTTTTTCTTTACTTAAATTCTGTTTCTGCTGCCTTAAGCTCTAACTGCATAACAAGACACAGATCTTTAGCTGATAATGTTCATCAGGCTGTTCCACAGCCAGCCAGAACATTTAAATTGTTCTGAAAGATGAAGGATTGGGCAACAGAAACCAGAAACTGCCCTGAAGGAATGACCCTTATTTCACAATTTCTTTTGTAACTTATTATCCTTTTTTAGTCACAGTTTTCATGATATGCCCTTTTAAAAGAACTCTTGGACCTAACCTTTTCTTGACTTTTGATCATTATTTTGGTACTTTGCTGGGAGGTTTAACCCCTTGAGCTCCTGCCTGGATACACTATGGGTGTGGAGTCCTCCACTTCTTTAGCCAGCAGTGTTCCCTGTGTGCTGCTTAAAGCTCTTACAGACCTTTTGGGAAAACAGGGTTTGTTGTTTTGTCCAAACATTGTCAACATCCTTCCTGGGACGCAACTTAGACTTATTTGACCCAGTCTTAAGTACCATTTGAGGCTCTGGTAGAGCCCAGAGAGCAATAAAGTTATCTTCTAAGAATTCAGGCAGAAATGAGTTTGGATCCTTGATCTGATGGTGTTTGCTGCTAAAGGTGGAAGATTTCATTATTCCTAACCCCAACTGGGAATCTTTTTGTTTGTTTTTAGTGTCTAAGATTCCATTCAAAGTAAAAGAACAAAAAGAAGACAGAGTAGAGGAAGGAGTTTGTGTGCACTTGAAGATTTTGTCCAGAGATGTCTTAGCAGTTGGCCACCAGGGCTGTTCAGAACACCACTCTTTGTAGCAGCCATGAGCTGAGCCCTTCCCTCAACCTCTGAGGAGCTGAACTCCAGCACTTGCACTTGGTAGTCACTTAAAGGAAAATCAAAATCCCAATTGGATTGCAATTATCTGCACTGTGCCCTAGTAGGAAAGTGGATGTATGTGTGAAATAAAAAGTATTAGTGGTCACACTCTGTGGGAAGAGATCATGGAGCTAAAGCCATGTGAGCTGGATGTGACTCACTCCAAAGCTGCCCTTCCCCTTTGGAGGAGCCAGGTTCAATCTGCTCTTCTGTGCTTCAAGTTGGGAACAATTGGCAGTTTGTAATAGTTATTCCTGAGAGGATAATCCCAGGTTAAAAACAAAAAAAAAACAAAAAGCTGGAGGGACTCTTGTATTTTTTGATAGTTTTTCCAGCAAAGCTTGTATTATACCCTAGCATTTTAAACATCTTTTCCTCAGGCATTTGTCTCACCTGATTTGGTAATTTCTGAGCACCTTGGGATGCTGGAATGATGGAGTTCTTAGTTCATTTTGAAAATTAAATCAAAGCATGTTTTGTAGAACAAACAGTATGGATTCTGACAACGTTGAATGCCCTTTCTAAATAAAGAATATTGAAACTTGGTAAGTGATTCCCAAAGACTGTGTATGTTTCCAGTCCAGTAGTTGCCTTGATGATGAGTCATGTTGTATGATTACTTCTCAAAATGCCAGGTTGCATGGATTTTTTTCATTTTTGCAAGCTGATGTCTTAGCACTCACTTGATTGTTCCTCCATACAAAAACCTAGATATTGCAAGCTGACTGAAATTTCTGGCTTACTCTTTGGGAGCTTGATGTTTCGGAAACCACAATGGATTTCTAAGGAATTCTCATTGGTAAGCTTCCATAAAAACGGTTGAGGTAAACTGTAGGGGGAATATACTCTGGATCTCTTTGAAGGTCTTCAGATATAATAGTGAAATGGCAAATACTTAGGTTCTGTAGGCCACATATAAACAGCGTCTGCTGAAATCATCCCTCTGCCTGTCAGGCACTTAAAAGAGATTGATCAGGCTGCTGCAAGGTGCTTGGAAGGGTGGGCAGGGAGGGGCTGGGTGCTCATGTAGTCCTGCTGAGAAGGGAGCCCTGAGTTTAGGTTTCTTCTTTCAGGCTGGGAGTCCAGGAAACTGTAATTTCATTAATGATCTGTCTGAACATGCCTGCTTATTATGTGGACTTCTTGTTTATAGAAGGAAATTATCTGTTTAATGCGTAATAGCAAAAGAAGGGGAGAGAGGAGAGAAACCCACTCCATCCATTGACACAAAGCTCCTTTCACAGAAAAGCCTTCCATTTCCCATAATGAATTCCTGTGCAAATAGAAACATATACTAAGTGGTCCTGCTGCATTAGTATGTGTACTTTGTGTACATTACCATAATTGTGTAATAGGTGTAGAATATGAGTAGATGCCACTTGGATACAAATGCATAGGCTTTGTAAAAACATGAGGCAAACTTGGCATGAGATATGTTATCTGGAATTTCTTTAACTTTGTTAATTTGGTGAAAGGAGTCCCTTAATCCCTGTTGCCTCCCTTATGTTCCTGTTACCTATTTCTTTAACGTCATTATTTCTGAAGTCTGTTAATAAAAGTCTAGTTATGAAGGTGGCAGGCAGCAAGATGTAAAAAACCAAATCATTCCGAGGGTTCTGTGTTACCTTCCAGGGGAGAGAGGGTGTCAGGCTGTAGCCGTTGCTTGTAACAGGAGGTTTACTGATTATTGTAGGGCAGGAGTGCTAAATGGATAAGCAAAAAGAAATCTGCAACCAGAATACAGCACTTTATCTCTCACAGACCAATGAAGTGTAGAAAAGGGAGACCACCTTTCTTAGTCACAAGGTCACTACAAATTGTAGAGTGGGACCATTGCAGTGACTGCTACACACACTTTGAAAATGTAAAGCCAAAGCACCCTATTAATGTGTCTGGTTGCTATTGATCAAGAAAATATACCATTTGCTTGCTGTCTTCATCTCTTACAGTTCCTCTGGAAAGTTGCTAATAGCAGGATCCAAAACCCTTCTTTGAGAAAGATGGGACAGAGGGATAAAAGATGTGAGAAAAACAAGAAAGGTAGAAGTTGTGTGAACAGCTCCATTTATATCTGTGCGTGATTTGTCATCTTTCTAAAATTGTTCCTTTGCATTTGCCTGTGCAGGGTACAAACTGTTTCCTTACCAAGCCTCACTGTGCAGAAGCCAAGTATTGCCATAAGCTCTCTTGAGATTTGGTAGAGCCTTCTGAGGCTTAGTCTTAAATTTTCTGCATGTTCACCTGGGGGGGGAAAAGAAACAGGGTGAATTGGCACCTGCTGGGTGTGGCATTATTTGTGTTGTATCATCCTGATGTACCATTTGGTGTCCCTGTGAGCTCCACAGCTGTAGTAATACAAAAATAAGAGACTTTGACACGGTTGTGGAATACATTTTAAAGGAATTTAATCGGTTTTCCAACTTTTGTACTTAGTTCCTTCAGTCCTAGATTACTGTTTTGTTTGAATGACTTGGGGAAACATTTTCAGATGGAGTTTGACTTTCAGTCAGTTTTTGGCCTAAAATTTTTTGGAGGGGCAGGGTAAACAGTAATTCCAAGTGCTGTCTTTGAATTTGTGTTAAAGTCTAGTTCTGTGCTTTTTCTATGTTAATTTTAAGTGTTGTTATGCTCATCTGTAACAATGGAGGGTTAAAAGAGTAGCTTAGGAGGAGGAGGTGACCTGTGTGCTTTTATAGGTGCTTAGTCACTTGTGGACCACCAGTCTTGGTTAAGATTAAACAGGTCTCAAATAACACGTTGTTATTTTTCGTATGTTTCCTTCAATTTCTACAAAAATAATATAAATTTATTGGGAGATATAAAAAAAAATAGTGATAACATTCTTACACTGAAACTGCAGCAGTTTAACTTACTGTATAGCAAGAAAGAAGCTGACACTTTGAATATAAACATTGCAGTGGAAATGATTTGGCAAGCATTTTTCTGCCTACTTTAGCCCTTTCTAAGCATTTATTGCAGTTGCGTTCATTGCACTTAGATCGCTGTTTGCTGTCCTTACCACATAAATTAACCTTGCACTTCATTACTGACCAAAAGCAGTCATTGCAAGCACAACCCAAACACTCTAACTTTTAAAGGAATATAAAAATACAGTGTTTTTTATAACTAATGCATACATTTTCTGAGTAGTAGAATAGCATCTATAAGCCAGCATTCACTTCCCTTAGGTGAAGAAATTGAGTCTAAATTGCCTGAATTTTTCTAAATACTTTTTAAAACCAAAATTTAGTAGTATTGAAAATTATTAGGTGCTGCAGAAATCTGCTACGGTTGATGTGTCGTTTTTTACAGTTATTAAAAAGTTTTCTTTATTGCATTATAAATTTGTTAAGGGAAACTTCTTCTGCTGTATCACCAAGGTTGTAACTAGGACTTCAGTTAAGTTTGTTTGAAATCACAGAGCAAGTTTTGAGTGTTGTACATGACATCTTATTCCCTCCCTCTTCTCCTGACCTGTCTCATGGTGCTGGACAAACAACTTCACCCTCTTCCTGTGCTTTTCTTGCTACCATGCATGTTCTCTCTTGTTCCATCTTTCTTTTGGGTTTTTCATAAGTATTATAGCTGCCTTAGGCCAGGATCAGCCTTTCTGCTTTGTGTATGTCCCAGTGTGGTAGAATGGCCAATCTTGCTTAAAAACCTCCAGGTTCTGCTGTAATAGTAATGACAATCATAAATAGTAAACAACCCCATAAGCACTTTCTAGTTTACCACAAACAACTTTCGTTCACAATATATACCTTACTATTTTTTTTTTAAATGAATTAGAACATGTGAAGTCAAGATAAAAATCCCAGAGTACTCAGACACAATTAAAAAATAAATTGGCTGTCAGGAAGAAACACTGAATTTGAGTCGCTTAGAAGAAGGAAAGTGGGTAGAAATGCTGTATTGCTGTCTAGATGGAAAACATGTCAAATATGCATGAAACTCTCGGCCCAGGGGGCGGGGAGGTTGAGAAATAGAATGCATTTTTTTTCTATCAGCTAAAAGAGACCATTTGCTTTCAGCTTTACCTCTAATCCTGATAAAAGAGTTTATTGAACTCGGATGCTTTTCAAAGAGAATTGAAGGGCACAGTCTAATTTTATTTCTGAGAGAAAGTTGAAATGACAGTGTTGTCTTCATATTCTCAGTGCTGCTCCAGAGCTGGAAAAAAGCAAGAACAAAGCAGAAAAAACCCACCCTGTCTGCTCCCTCTTCCAAGGCCTGGTGACAGGGTGGTTTATTAGCACTGCTTGTACTGTGATGCCCTCTAGTAAAGCCACGTGGAGTTCAGCACATGGCATGAACCACAAGGGACAGCCCATCCTGCCTGCTCTGTGTCTTCCAAGTGGTACTCCAAAGCCTCTGAAGGAGGGAACCACACAGGGGACTCTGCAGTGTCCCATTGCACCTACATTGATGAATCTCTTACAAACATCACCAAAGCTGCTCTTTCAAGTGCTGCTTCAGCCTTTGCTTTATCAGCTCCTGTTGGCATGACCTGCTTCTGAGGCATTGTGAAAGACCAGGCCAGTGAGGTTGAACATGCTGTGGAGAAGCTTCCATATAGTTTAAAAGTATGAGAAGTCCTTATGTCCATTAGCAGTTGCTTAAGGAAACATCAGTTGTGCAAACTGGAAAAAGTGAAATGCCATACCTGTTTGTTTGCACAGATTTTCTAGAAACTTTCCCCGTAAAACACTGGAAAAGTTGGTAAGACTGGATGTACTTATGGAAAAGATGTGTGGTATGGTAATGATTGCTTTAAAGCAAAGAAGGTTGCTTTCACGCAGCAAAGGGTCTTCTTGCACATTTTATGGTCATGTGGGGATTTTTGTCATTGTAAGTCTTTACTCTCTGAATTCTGGACCTCTGCAGACAATCAGTAGATGAAAGGAGTTTGGGATCTGAAGGATGCTGTCCTTTTTTTGTAGAGAAGGAGTAAGTTTTTCTTCCCTGTTTCTCAACTTGTGACTGCTAAAGGAAGTCATCACACCTTCACATCTGTTCTTTCTTTTACATAGTTGGTGTGTAATACAGCTTTAGAATCAGTCTGTAATACACACTTCTACTTCTGTCATTGGCAATACCCTGTTTGAAGTTTATAATTTTCTTATTTGCTGAGGTTAAAGAAAGAAACTATTCCTTGTATACCTTCTCATTATAAAACTGGGATTATGCTGACAAAGACTGCAGGAATGAGCAAACAGCCTCTGAAAGCTGAGGAGGAGAAAAGGATGGTGTGAAGACCTTCCTTTTGGCTTTTTGGCAGTCAGTGTATCATGCATTACTCAGAGGGAGAGAGCAAAGCCTGCTGATTGATCTCTTTTATGTAGTAACACTGAAGAGTTGAGCGTTCTTCCATGGTATAAATTACTTCTGATTATTTTTTAGTTTCTCCTAACATCCTTGTAATTAAGAGAGGAGGGAACTTTTCAATCAACTGCTGGCGGGGAAAGGTTAATTTAATAAGCTTGATCATTTATCAGCTAATAAATTGCAGTATTAAAAGTCATTACTCTGTACAGTGTATGCTGGCTACCTGGTCTGGCATTTCGTTCCTGTCCAGTATTCACAACTTGTGAGCCATATTTTCTGTTTCTAGTCTGTTGTCTGCCTCTTAGTTCAGTTTGCCACTGTGGTAAATTTGTCCTTTCACATGCCAAATTCTGTCCCTGTATTATGCATGAATCTTCCTTCTTTCCAAGGCTCCCAGGTCTCCAGGTCCATAAATATTCCATGAACAGAAAGACCCTTACATTTCCCCTCTGGATTGGAAATGGTTTAGAAAGGGGAGAGGTTACAGAAGTAAGGGAAAGGGGCAAATGTTAAGCAATGATTCAGTTAATTCTTTTAAAAATATAATCAAAAAACCTTCATGACATTCTATTTCCTTTCCCCTCTACTTACTTGCATGTTTGGGCTTTTTTGGGCTGTATTTTACACTGGAGTGAGGCAAGAAACTATTTTATTATTTAGTTCCTGACATTTCTAATGTCCTTGAAACAATTTCAGTGTCAAATTTCAGAGAATGGGAGGAGGAGGGATAACAATGGATTGAAGTCAACACGTTGTTAATAGGATGTTATTTGTGTAATTAGCCAGTGAGGATGCAATGATATAGTACAGAATGTGGCTGTGGCATGCAGCATCAATAATAATAGGGCTGAAATATGTATGGTTTTCTTCTCCATGTAACAGTTGTAGTTTTAATTGTTCATTTTTATGCATCCATACGATGTTTCTTTGTCTTCATGTGGTGCAGTTGTTTTTAGTAGCTTTTGTAACTCATAACTTTCCTTCCTATTGCCAGAGCAGCACCTGCTGGCAAGAATTGATAGAATTTCTCATCTGAAATTATTTGCTACTCTCCTTTATTTTCTATTTTTTTCAGTTTATTTCCATAACTGTTTCTCTTCCTAGGTTTGAGGTGTTGTGCCAATTGTCAAGGCAGAGAAATCACCATCAGTACCTTAATAAAACATCTAATTTTCCTGCAGGAAGTACGAAACAGGGTGCAGGGTTTAACAGTACTTTTGTACTCTCTTTTCCCAATACATTAACTTTTGCTCCTGGACATACTATTTCAGTTCCTATCACAGTTCTCATGCCAGAATAGAATATCTTTAAGCTGTTTCTGTTTCTTAGTGTGTGTGAGTTGAGTTTCAGCATGACCCCGTGATCTGATGTTTGGATCTGTTTAGTAGATGCCATTAGCTGGAAGAACAGTGAGGGAGATACTGGAATGGAAAGCAATGGCTAAGTCCGTGTAGGTAGTTTTTGACCTTGTTGAAACACAGTCAGTTTTGTGTTACCAGGGAAATTCTGATGTGAATCCCTTAATACATGGCTAAGAGAGGGAACACAACGATGAGGGGTACACATCCACTGCAATTACCTCACTGCCTTTGACCAAAAACATAAAGTGAAGTACCCTTGTGCTTTTTTGGTCATATTGTGGGTTTCTGAGAAAATTAGTTTTAACTATCAAAGTTACAGCAAAATATGCAGAATGAAATGTGTAGTGCCAGTCAACATCCAGCTGGGATTTACCTGAGGCACAAAGTGGGAATTTTGTAACAGCTGGATTTGGCCTGTCTGAGGACACTTGAAATGCTGGTGAAAGATATCCTTGGAAAGTGGTGCAATCTGGCACCTGGCTAAGAGAGAAAATGTGGCTGAGAAACATTTTTATGAGGCAGTAAGGTTTGCCTTTAGCAGCTATGATTTCATAGTACCACAGAAAGGGAGAAGGAGAGAAGAAACCTCTGTTAGAGACTGGGAACCCTCTCAGGCTACCTTAGGCCAGGGAGAAAAATCTTAATGAGAGAAAAGCCTTCTCTCATGTTGCCCAGGAGTCCTGCAGTGCTTCCCTCCCTCAGACTCACCAGCACTCACCGAGCTGACGCAGGAGTCGTGGTGTTCGAAGATCTTTATTGTAAAGCAGTGATTCATAAGCTGCATTTTTGAGGAGGTTGTTCCTTAGGTTGGTGGGCCACTGCATGTGACAGTGGGGTCCTGATGGGTGCTGTATAAATGGTGAGCTGTGGCCCAAGCCCTACAGGCTTCCCAAACTACACAAAGTGATGTGGCTTGTACAGTGCTATGGAAGAAGCTGGTGGCAATCAAAGCCACAGCTTAGATGTGCATTTTCTCCACTTGCCCATGCTGTCTGTTTAAATCAAGTGAAGACAAAGTAATGCTGTAAACAGCGATGGCAACAAATGATAAGTAGACATCTGAAAACTAAATGCTGACAAGTGTAAGCGCTGCTCAAAGTCTTCATTGTGGTGTCTTTTGTAGAACTACGGGAAACATGAATTTGGTCTGAGAGAGAATCTTTACATTTAGAGACTCAAACCTTTCACCTTGCAGTTGGCTGCTGCTCATCCCTGAGCTTCAGCTGTAGGTAACCGCTTCCTGTTTTCTTCCTTACTCTGAAACCTCAGGTCTGAAAAGTAAACTATGCGTGTCTCAACACAGCCACCTGCTACTCTCTGCTGTAGAAACGTTTGCCATTTCATAACATGAGTTTGCTGAATGATATGTTGAACTATTTAAATATCTGAAACAAAAGGAGACAGAGTGAGCAGAACTTATTATGCTGTTTCATACTGAGAGTAAAAAAAAAAAAAAAAAGGCAGTTCACTAAAAAAGTAAAAAACTTCCTCTTATATGCACTTAACATATTTCTGTTGCTTTGTTTGCATATGAGATGACTTAACTGTGCAGTATAGTCTGGGAACTTCACTGCAGTTCATGCTTACTGTGTTTTGTCACCTTGTGTTCCTCTTCCCAAACAAAGTAGGAAGAGCCAGACTAGATTTTCATAGAGCAGTTCTCATCACTGTCCAACTTCTAATTATTCTATTACCTCTGCTCCTAAAATACAGAGGTTTTTCAGGGTGAGTGCTGGGGACCAGAAGGAGGAAGGGAAAGAGTATTCCTAGCCTGGAATGTGGGGTTAAACCTTTTTCTTCCCTGCTTTGCCTGGCACTGCCCTGACTTCTGATAAACTCAAGGGGAATTCGGGACTGGTCTGGAATTTACTCACATTTGAAAGCTCAGTGTTTTCAGCTGAGAATAATTTACTGAGCCACTTTCTGCCTGATGATGAACAACTACGGTGAAATTTAAAGAGGAAAAAGGAGTTGTAGAGAGGATTAGTGGGAGAGGAGGGGGAGAATTTTAAAACAGTTCTGGCAGCCCCATTTACTTGGGAAATCCTGTGTCCGGCAGCCATGTACACAGCTCAGTCCTGATGTAGTTCTTGTAAAGAGAAGGAACAACCTGGCCTGAATAACTGAACTGTTAATTAAGTTGTCATAGAGGGAATGTGAGCAAAAGCCCTGGCATTACATGAGTGGTTTTAGTATAATCCTCAGTTGTTCTTTGAGCAGTTGCCCAAATAGATTTCAATTTATAGAAACACTTCCGCTTACCTCTGAGATTTCATTTATTTATTTGTATAAATATCAGTTTCCCAGCCTGCAGACCCTTTGTGTCTGAGCTGGGCAACCAGAGCAGGGAGAGTCCCGGCCCCGCAGCACTCACACCAGGGCAGCTTGGCTGCCTGGGCTGCAGGAGAGTTATTTGGATTTCCTGGGGTCTGCACAACAGCAAGGACAAAACAGAGATGTCTCCTGAGATCCCCATCTCTGACCATTCGGGGACAAGCAGCTTCTCCTCATACCAGAGCATCACCATGGTCTGCTTTGGTGAGAGGTGGGCAGAAGCTCAGCTCAGTGCAGTGCTTATTCTCCAGGGCTCTGTGGAACTCCAAGACGGGCTTAAATGTTGCATGGCTGGAGCAATCCCTCTGTGTTCACCCCTTGTTTCCAGGTTTGGCAAAGAGTTTTTTACTTAGATCCTGGAAGGGTGCAGCTCCGCCAGCATCAGCATATTCTTCTGGCTTTGGGAAAGAAGAAGTAGGAAGTGTTGGTAAGGCTTTCACAGTGCCCTAAAATGTTTAGTATGTGGCTCTTTGGTAGGAGGAGAAGGCAAAGAAAAGTGAAAGTCCAGAGATAATACAATTTGGAGACACAGAGAGGTTACATTCTTGTTTGGGAAGGAGCGGGTTACTTTACAGTGCACTGTGAATGAAGTAAAGACATTTCCAAGCAAAACCTTGAACAAAAAAACTGAAGTCTATGTGAACTAAAAGGCTTTTTATTGACATATTTGCTTTTAAATGCCGCATATCACAATCTTCTCATTAATTTCTTTACTTAAGGTTTTCTTGTGTGTTTGTTCCAAAATGAGCACTTCATTTTTGTGCCTAGTATAGAGACTTGTGAGTTTATAGGTATTGGCTTCACTCTACTTTGGAAAAAGGTCATTTGGTTTCATCAGCCACTGTGATTCCTCATCTCACTTTTTAGGTGAGACCGAACACAGAAACTCTGAAGACAAGATAAATTTTCAGGCAGACATAAATGACCAGAAACTGGAATTCATAGCTTTGCCTGTAGTATTTTTCTCTGCGAGTCCAAGGTAGTGCTGCAGGTGTTGCTGAAGTAAACAACAAATCTGTCAGCTAGTGGTTACATTTTAATGTGGTTTTACAGAGGACTGATTTGAGCCAAACTAGGTAAATGCAGGTTAACAAGCCCTTTCTGTGCCCTGTTGTATTCTTCCTCGCCGAGCTCTGCTCAGATGCTGCCAGCTGTGCCAAAAGGTGGTGATTCTGCAGCATCCAAGGAGCAGGATGGGACCTGCCAAATACTTGTGTGCCTACAGCTGATGCCAGAACCAAAAACCATCAGTGGCTCTGGCTGCCTTATTGAAGATATTACTTGGTATTTTTCCTTTCTTTTTGTCCTGTTTTCTAACAACCTTCTGCAGTTACAGTGGCCTCTAGCTGTCCAAATACCTACGGGCTTTTTTTGGTTTGTGACTTACAGCAGAGGAAAAAAAACCCCAAACATAGAAACAACCGTGCAGAAATTCCATCGTTTCTCTCTTTCAGGAAAGGCAAGCCAGGTAGAAGAATTGTCCATCTTAATATCTGTAATTCTTAAGCTGGGAGTGGGAGGAACCTGACTAAATTGACCTCCTCTTTGCTTGCCATCTTTCTGATCCTGGTTTTGGTACGTCCCTTCCCCTTGGATTCCTGTCGTCGGGTTTCTGTTCGGTTTCATCGCCTCCAGCCACCACTGTGGCTCCCAACCCAGGGCAGGCGCAGTCATAAATCACGCCCACTGCCCTGCGCTGGGAAGAAGGATGCTTTCAGCCAGCCCGGGGCTTGTAATGCAGATGAAGAGTCTCAGCCTCTCCGGGGAATGCTGGGGAGAACAGGAGAGGGAGGGAGACAGAGCTGCATCTCCATTCAGGAGCCGTGAGCTGTTTGTAACTCGCCTTTGTTGAGTGCCAGTCAGGTCTCCCATAGGTCACAAATTAGCACTTGTTTTGAATAAGGCAGAAGAACCCTTGAGAGGCTGCATTGCCAAAGAGGGCTGGGGGAGAGCAGGGTATGCACTGAGGGCTTGGGAAAGCAAAGGGAGGGAGAGCTAGAGCTCCTTGAGTGCAATAAATGAAGGTCAGAGGTCTCCTATGACCTTGCACTGCCTTCATGACCTTTTGAAGGCTATTGACTGTGATGATATCCCTGCCTGAGGGATCACTGGCATCTGCAGGCATTCCAGCAGCAGTTAAACACCTGTGCGTTTGCTGCTGACATTTCATTAGGACAAGTAATGAGCCTGGATATTAAATGTCTACCTTTCTGGCTGGTCAGGAGAGGAAACAGGGGAGGGAAGCTGTAGCATGTCTAGGGGCTTGTGAAATCCTCATAGGCACAGCCAAGCACTCTGCCCTCCACCCTGATGCCAGGCAGAGCATGGAGAGCAGACCCAGCATTGCTGTGCCCTTCTCCTCCTCCTGCACTGTGGCTAGGAGCTGGAAATTGTTTTCCCATTTTTTCAGCCATGGCATAGCTCCCTTGTGTCCATCTCAGGTCCTTCCTAGAAGGATAAAAAAATTCAATCAAGATTCCCTGGGAAAAATGCCCACCTATGGGGAAAGGTTTATTCTATAGCCTCCAGTTGCCGGTAATTCTCCTCCATACTGGGATCCAAAGGTCTGTGCTGACAGATTGTGTTCCATAGTGGGCTAAGGAGAGGGTGTGCAGGGATGCCTGCAGCAGTCTGGGCTGGGGAAAGCATTGCTCTGCTCTGACAGTGGGACAGGGCTGCTCTCCACCAGCAACCCCAAGGGCTGGGAAGCAAGGTCAGAACACGGGGCATTCAATTAAATTTAGCAAGTGGATTCCGAGGGGATGAAATACCTCTGCTCATTTCAGTTGTCAAAGAATTGTATGTGTTTTGAAGTTTCTTATGCCACTGGTATACCTACACCACACATACTTTTTCAGACCTCATAAATGTCAGGCTGAAACAAACAAACAAAATCCCAAGAGTGGGTTAATGAAAATTTATTCTTTGTGGAAAGGTGTCTCTGCCTAGAATCTGAGCTTGCAGCAAACTGCACCTCCAAATCTAATTCCTTTTATGCTTGTACAGGGGAGAGTGCTCAGACTTACCCTGAGAGAACCTGAAAGGTCTGGGTACCTGAGCAGGAAATGGGTGTTGTGTGCACCTCCAGTGCCTGAAACCAAGACAAAATCTTTCTCTTGGAGTGCTTTTTCACAAAACAGAGGCAGCAGCTGTCATTTTGCTGTTGCTTTGAGCTCTGCTGAAATAAGATCTTGCACCGATGTTCAGAAAAATTAATGTCTCTTTGTTTATACAGTAACATAAAGATGTGCTGCTCTTTACAGAGAGTTGGCAGGTTTCTGTACTGAGCAGCTGAGCTCGGGATGGTTTACATCTGCTGGTATAGGTGCCTTTCCTAAATTTTAGGAGGTGCTAAAAGTATACTCCAACAGGCAAAGATGGGCTTCCATAACCACTCCTATCTTGTGATAAAAGCTTACTGAAAGAAGTGGGCTGTGGTATAGATGTGGACCTTTAAATATCCTATTTGTCACTGTTGGCTGAAGGATGAGAGGTGTCCCTCAGGTTTGTACTGAGTTTAATTGGAGGCATGTCATGCTTCACTCTATCAATATGAAGTGTTCAAAATGAGTTTACCGTAGTACAGAGAACAGTTAGCTGGGGTTTTTTCCATCCCTATGGAAATTATTGTAAAATTGTTTTATTCCTTTTGTTGCTGGTGCACAGGACAATACTTTCATGAGCAGCGTTTTCATTTCTGACAGTAGCTGTCCTATATATCACTTCGGCATAAAAGTGTTGTCTGGAATCTGAAAGCTGCCTGTATCTTACATAACTGGGCTCCTGCCACCTGGGTGGGAGTGTATGCACAGAAAGTCTAAGGGCTGCTTAGACTCCTTTATATACCCATGAAAGAAACAGTGGGTTTTTTCTTGGTCCCAAGTGTCCATGTGTTGTTTTGGTTGTGCATTTGTTTTCTGGCCTTCATGCTACTGCAGGCATTGGTGTCCTTGTGGGTTGTTCATGAAGGGCTGTGTGTGTGTTTCCCATTTCACCTAGCGGTGCCTTACACTGCGAGGGCCCTGGTGTGGTTTAACCCCAGCTGGCAGCTGAGCACTGCACAGCTGCTCACTCACTCCACATTGAGGGGGGAGACAATCAGAAAGCTAAAAGTGAGAAACTCGTGGGTTGACATAAAGATAGTTCCACAGGTGAAGCAAAAAACATATGTACAAGCAAAGCAAAAAAAAAGAGTAATACATTCACCATTTATCAACAGGCAGGTGTTCAGCTCCCTCCAGGGAAGCAGGGCTCCATCACACGTGATAGTGACTTGGGAAGACAAACACCATCACAGTGAACAACCCCTGAATTTCTCCTCCTTCCCCATGCTTTATATTGCTGAGCATGGTGCTATATGGTGTGGAATAGCCCTTGGGTCAGCTATCCTGGCTGTGTCCTCTCCTAACTCCTTGAGCATCCCCAGCCTTCTCACTGGTGGTGTGAGGAACCAAAAAGGCCTCCACTCTGTATAAGCACTGCTCATCAATAATGAAAATATCCATGTATTATCAATACTGTTTTCCATCACAAACCTGAAACACAGTCTCATACAAGCTACTGTGGAAAAATTAACTCTATCCCAGTCAAAACCAGCACAGACCCTTACTGTTTTCACCTTTGCTTGAACCCTCCTATTCCTGCTCGCTGTTCTCCTCCCTTTGCAGAGCTGATGTGCACACCCAGTTGGTTCAGGGCTATGCTCAAGCTGAACAAAAAACTTCGTTGAGGCTGCAGTTCAGTCATTTTTACAGACAGCCCCTACGGGCCATTAGTTACTGGCTTTGACTGAGCTGTCCTCCCTGCTTCCTTCAGTATGTTGTCAACATCACTTGTCCCCAAAGCTTCCAATTTCTCCTGATTCAACCAGCAGTCATGTCTCCTGTGCTGCCTACAGGTCAAGAGGATTTTGGTTTTTAGCTCCTTTCTTGGTTTTTAACTCCTTTCCTGACATCAGAAGTGTCTGCAGTGATACAGCCATACTCATAACAGTGCATGGGATTTTAGAGCAGTGAGCTGTTTTGGTATACTGTGTTTTGGGATGGTGTAATTGACCCCTAGACCCTTCTCTGCTCCATGATGAAGTGAACAGGATAATCATGTCACAGCAGTCCCATGGATTTCTTTTTTACCAGAAAAGTGTGTGCTGGGCAAAGGCTTCTCATACATCAGGGGTGGAGTAGTTCATTGAGGGAAACATGGAAAGAAGAAGGGGCAGAATGTTTCTATTTGCTTTTTGAATGCAAGTGATAAAATACATGGTTCTCACTCTGATAAGGTGTCAGAGGATTTGTGACTATTTGCTATTTCTCTAATTCCTAAGTACAAATGAGAGTGTGACCTAGGTGGACCTGAGGAAGTTGCATACTGACAATGTTAAGTCTCCGCCCCCCCCTCTTTAAGTTTTAGACCTGTGTCATGACATGGAAGTTTGCACCTTCTTCAGAGTTTCATACCCACTGATCTCTAAACCTTTATGGTACTTTAGCTCCGATTTTCAGTGTCTTAATACAGACTTCATCACCTAAAGGCTTTGTACAGTGAAGACTGAGCCTGGGGGATGAAAACTCACTCAGACTTTTTCAAAGTCTTTAGAAACATTTTTGTAACCGCGGAGAAAATACTCTTCAGGATCTGACACCCCTTTGTTAATTAAGGCTTCTCTTTCTTTTGGAGTTGTCAAGCAGATAAAAAGAAAAACTCTATTTTAATGCAATTCGTAGGGCTGGGGGAGAAACCAAGCTGGGATTCAAGATGCCTTGCCCAACCACAAGGCAAGTGAGAGCTATGAGTAACTGTAAACAAGCCACGAGTGTGGGAAACATACTCAGCACTGATTTCTTTGTCCTAACAGTTGCGCTAAGGTGTTATGCATGTGTACTCTGTGTGTAAGTAATTTTTAAGCCATTAGTACCATGGAGGAGGGAAGGTCAAGTGGACTCGGATCATCTTTTCTTTAGCTGGTTGGTTGGGGTTTTTTGTCCCCCATTGGGCTTTGTTTCTATTGTTCATTGTCAAGAATGGCACAGAGGACTCAGAGGGAAGGGCATTTGGCTGGCAGTGAGCACTGGCCACGCTCACCTTTTAAACTGGCAATGACAGGTGGTGTGGTGTGAGCAGACAGCCCAGAGAGGGCTTTGGAACCTTTGCTGAGAGCTCAGCTTCACCCATGCCACTGATCAGCAGCTGCATTTGAAAAATAGAGAAGAGCACGTAAGACACAGTTTACTTGCTTCTCAGGTAAAATTATGATTTCAGGGACAGTGACAAACTCTCTGAAACAAGGAAGCACTTTGGCTTGTTCACCTGAGCTGTGCTGGAGCAAGTCTGCTGCTGTAGTCAGAGAGATTCTGAAAATAAATATTGAGGGAAATCTGTAAAATCACTGTAATTTGGTGGAACAAAATGGCATAAATGAGGATGTTTTCTTCTTCTGAGCATCATATAATCTCATGGTAACAGATGGTTCCTGCTTTCAGATGCCTGCAATCAAAGATCAGAGGAAAACAGGCCCAGGAGGTGAAATGGTGCTGCCATAGCTGTACAACGGGACAAGGCTGTGGGAACCCTTGTGCTTCCTGATCCAGCACACTCTCAGCTGCACAGGGCTGCATTTGCCTCTCTGTTCCACTTCCTTTTCAGTCAAAGCAAACCTTTAGGTCCCTCTTTCTCATAGCAAAACTATTTCCTTAATACCGACATATACCTGAAAGAAAGAAAAACACTTTACAAGAAAAGCTGGTAAAATAGTGCTCAGTATTTTTTGGGTATGTAAAGTAAACGCCTCTGTAATGGAGTAACACTTTGAGAACCATGCCCTGTCATGCTTCTTGAGAACAGGCTGCCCTGAATGCAGGCATGATCTAGAAAAGTGTAGGATGTTGATCTAATTCTACTGTCACTGAAGTCAGAGCTACTGATTTCAGTAACAGCAGGTTTATGTCCATGCTAGTTTTGTTCGAGGAAAACAAATTAAATTCCAGTGCTCCAAAACTGACTGTTGGTTTCAAAGACCAAATGAAATGGCTGATGTGTCACAGAGTTGTGATAAATCCTTAGATTTTCTTCTCAGTTCTGAAAAATACTGTTCAGTGTTTAGTAAAACAAATATTCCAGTATAAAGGTATCACTTTTATTGCCAGAAAAGCTAATTTTTTTGAGACATCTGATCACTGTTTTTCAGTTCAGTAAATACGGGGAATGCCGAAGTGGAATACTGAATGCTTTTTAAATGTGTATAGGGGAAAAAACTCTAATTCCATCAATGTCCAGTATAAAATCAGCCCAGTTCACACAGAAACGGAAAAATCTTTAGTGGCAATTAAAAGGAATCAGTGTAGTTTCATTCCACACAAACCTTTTTATGAGTAATCTGAAAAAAAAAAAAATTCCCATAGCATTTTACCATATGGTACTATTTCAGTGAAATGTTAGCTTATTCTAGAGGCAGTGAAAGTCATCAAGGCTTTTGAAATATGTGTTTTGAGTGGAACTGGTTTTCATGTTCTTTTCAGCTTGCACAAGGGTTGTTGGGATAAGGTCTCAGCAGGTCCCTCTGCCAGCTGGCCTCGCTCCGTGTTCTGCATCTGCCTCCAGTGCTGTGTGAGATCTTGCCCAGATCACATCCCTTTCTGCTCTATTCATCCCTGCCCACAGAGGCGAGGCAATAGTGCTGTACTAGAGGGGCCACTTAGCAAAAATGCCAAGCGATGATATCATTTGAGTCTGAGCTACAAAATTATTTGAGCAGCATTCCTCTGTCACTCCATGCCCAAGGCTTTGAACTAAAGCCCTGCTTAAATGCTGAAACAAGGAATTCTGCTGCCTTGCCACAGCCAGCCAAGGCCCAGGTATGCAGAAAACATTGCCTTTTTTTCTTTCCATAGGAAATTCCTTTTAGTGGAGGATGCTAACTGGGCTTTGTTCCCTTCTAGTGTAGTTAGCTGATATCTGATCTGTGTGTGAGGGCTTGTTTGTCCTCAGATTGTGGGAATTAGGATTTTAGAAACGAAAGAAGAGAGGGATTTAAATGGAGTATCATATTGTGTTAGTTTTGTGCTATGCTGTAATTATTAAAGTCTGAATCTCATCTGGGGACAAGTACACATTGTAGATATTTAATTTTGTCATCTCTTCATCTTACCAATAGCTTTGTTTCCTTTTTGCTCCCTCGGTGCTCCTGCTGCATCTGTGAACCTTGGAGATCTTGCTTGATTTCCCTGGCAATGCCACACACCTCTAGTCTTAATCCCTATTACTGTCTGCTCTGGATTAATATCTAGGTGCCTCTAATACACTGCAAAAGGTGGCCAGCAGCAGTCTTTCTTCTTTATACCTCTGCAGCTCTAATCCTGCAGAAGTCCTCACTTGTAAAGATAAAGGTACATTTATCCTCCTTAATGAGGCAGCAGGTCTGGAGCTGTGAGTTGGTGCTGAGTTATGTCAGCAGAACTGTGCAGTGACTAAGATGTTACTGCTAATAAAGACCAAGTGGTGCTGAAGGAGCATCTGCACTTTACTTAGCCTAGCCTGCCCTGAGGAGTTGCTCGTGTTCATTTGTAAATTATGTAAAAATTAAGAAAAAGGCAAAGAGAATATTGGTTTAGCCAGCAGAGTGTGACATAGAATGATGTGAGAGGAGGAAGCCCTTCAAACCACAGAGGAGAGAGTCATAATTTGCTCAGTTGGTTTTGACCCTCCAGCCCCAGAGGACACAGTCCCCGTTGTGCAGGTTGGGAGGGCAGTGCCCTTCCCTGGGCAGTGCTCTGGGGCTGTGGGATGGGGCACTGAGGTTGTTCTGCTGCACCTGCCATTGGGGCAGGGTGAGCTCAGCCTGAGCCCTGGCTCCTGTCTTGTGGCTGTGGTCACATCAAGGAAGCTTCTTACTTTGGGTTCTGAATTATCTCTGCTTCAAAATTTGAATATTAATGATTAAGGCAGAAGTGCAATTATTTGATTTCTTTTGGGTTGGTTGCTTTTTTTAACTTTTTCTGGTTAATCTTGTGGAGTAAGAGGAGCTGTTCTTCTTTCCTCCTTACTTTTTTTTTTTCCTTCCTCAGCACCTTTTGTGCTTATGAGCACCTTCTCTGATTTCTGGCTATAGAGAGCCTGTCTGAAGAACAGCCAGGGTGCAACCTTTGCTAGGATATAGCTATTCTGGGTGAGATTAAAAGCCCATTTTAACACAATGTCTCCAGTGCTGGTCATAAAGAGATCTCTGCAGATAACTGAAACAAGTCAAGATTTGTCTTGTCAATGCTGCTTCCCCTGAGGAAACTCTCCTGGTCTCCAGCTATTTCAGCTCAAGAGATTTCCTGAATTAGATTCAGTTCCTGCCATATTTTGTAATTCTCTGTGAATTTTTCTTTGAATTTGCCCAGTGTGCTACCAGTGTGGCTGTCCTTTAGCAGAGCATTCTGCAGGTGGCTGTGTTTCTGTACTGCCCAGAGGACAAAGGATTTACTTAGCATAGCTTGTTTTGGATTTGGCTCCCAATCCTTTCATCTGCTGCCCCTGCTCTGAGAATGGACAGGATGGAGAGCAGATGATCCTCCTCTGTCCACAGAAGGGCTGGATGAACATGATGAGAGTTGATTTTTAAACAAGGATGATTTAGTTTGAGCTAACAGAGATTTTACAAGGAAGTTTTGTTTAAAATCAATGGCAAAAATAGTAAGTTCTGGCAGAAATCAGAAGATGAAAATGAAAGACTCTGGAAAAGGAAGACATTGGGGAGCACTGGTATGATCATCTGGTTGTTGGGAATGTCCATCCCTGATTTAGGGAAAGAAAACATAAAGGTAGATTTAGCTGAAGTGAAAGTTTGTGTAGTTGAAGTTAACAAAACACATCCTTTTTACCTGGTTATGTAGTTTGCAACAGAAATGTAGGTTATTGTGAGGTACTGCAACTAGTGGAAGTGAGTGCTGGCTGCTCCCCTACAAAATCTTTGTTAAGAATTAAGATTTCTGTCATGCAATGGGCGGAAAGAATAAAGTTATGTTGTATTATATAAATATCATTGTAACAGGAGCCTCAATAAGAAAAAAAAAGCCACAGTGCAAAATAAAGATTTTTGAAGATTACTCATATTCCTGCCTTTTTTCCCTTCTTCCTAAAGCAGTTTTTTCCCCTGATGATTATCTGCTCTTGCAATTTGCTCCAGGCATAGCACAGCTAGGAATTAATGGGCTCAATAGGAATCAAGTTCCTAAAATTGCTTAACCAAAGTCAATGAGATCTGAAGGCAGGGTCTGGCCTGTGTGTGCCCAAGCTACCTGTGTGGAGTCTGTGCACAAACAGCTGTAGGTGGGCAGCCTTTGAGGAGAGCCAGGCAGGTGGAGTTGTGTTCCATCCATGGTGCACTAAAGGTTTGGGTTGAATTATCTGCTTTTTGTATCAACTCATCTGTATGCATCATGTTGCTACTAAACCAACACACAGCAAAAAGGCAGCACTGGAGTAGAATTAATTAGGTAAACTTTGCTCACTCAAATAAAGATTGTGTCTGATTTGTTTTGGGTGCTCTTTGCTCCTATCATCAAGCTAACTAATTGCAACTAATTTGTTCCCTCTTCTTTTTTTTTCTTTTTTCATGTTTCCCTGATGTCTTCTGACCTGCACCTGTTTTCCCATTTGATGCTGTTTAGGTAAGTACATGCTCTCAAGGAGTTTTGTTTTGTTCTGGGGTTTTTTTATCCCTCTTTCTCCCCTTCTGTATAGCACACAGCATTTTATACTGTTTCTCCTGCGGTTAGTAAGCACTTTTGACCATCTGTCACATTATTGTTCCATGGGCTGAGCTGTGAGGCTGCATCCTCTGGGTCCCTTCAGCTCCAGGCTTGGGAAGGAAGGGGACTCACAGGCTCTTTGTGACACTGGGGGCAGCTCCCTGCTGGGGCCAGGGTAGTGTCCCCATAAAACACTCAGAGTAATATGGAAGTGATACCACAGGGCTGGCACACCTACAGCTCGTGAGCAAAGCCTTATGATATTACCTAAGTGACTGATGAGTGAAAGACACCTTCTTCTACCTAGAATTCCAGTTTTGTCATTTTTTTTCCCCTACAAACCAAAGACGAAGTTGTTTAGAATGGGACCTTCACATGTATTCAGAGTCTACAGCATTTGCAAGCTCAACTGAAACCAGAGACTTTTTTAAATTCTCCAGAAACTTAGCTCTTAAAAATAAAGAGTGGTTCATCAAGCCTTCTCACCCTTTTAGAAAGTATATTTATATACTTTTGAAGAAGATAAATCCCTGTCACCATAAATGCGGACAGAAATCAGTATCCTACTGAGCAGTAAGGCTACTATCATCTCATAATGACTCTAAAACATTATTATACATAGCCATTACATTTTTAATTCAAAATGAGGTGTTTTTTATCTTTTAAACACATCTAGACTTAGAGAATATGCTAGCATCTATTGAGAGTGTTAGTATAGCCATGTGACTGAGACAAGTGAAGCACTTGCTGTGGTTGGGGAACTGACTTAGGTACTTGTAAGCTACTGGCAAGGGCAGCTTTAATTGTGATCACTGTGTGAGTTTTTATGGAATTTTTTTGTAAGAAAAATATGGAATGTAGAGACACTGACATTCCAGGACAACATTGTACTCTTGCATGATGTAGTAGAGTAGTTACTGCCTTCACTGAAGCACAGTGGATTTCCACGGATACAAATGAGGCATAATTTGAACTGCAGAATAAGGATGCATGAACTGACTTTGCTTCATGAGTATTTATGTGTGAGAAATATTGCTTAACTTGTAGCTATGCAAAGCCTGCATGCATATGTGGGATCCCATATGCTGAAGTATGGAGGGCAACCTACTTGTTAGATTTTTTATGTAGGAAACAGATACTTTGTAGATTTAACATTGTGATCTTTGTGGACAGCAGAGCTAGCCAGTTACCCTGCTAACTTCTGTGAGGCTGCAAGGTGGGGAAAGAAGAACTGAAAATACTCCCCAGGGGCCAGGCTCCTGACTGTAAACATTGCCTCCATGAGCAAACCAGGACAGACCAGCTTAGAATTGCTGTTGCAGGAATCCCAACCCATCAGCAGAGTGGCTGCTCACAGAAAGAAGTGGCCAGGCTGCCCTGGAGCTGGCACCGAGCTTGCTGCACCAGCTGACGTGTCCCCATGTGTCTGTGCCCACATGGGCACAAGGCTGAGGCAGGACAGCAGTGAAGGGAAGCTCTGCTCCAGAGCCTCTTGCAAGGGACAAGTGGGATACTCTGCCTCTCTGTGCCAGGTCAACTGGGAAACCAAATGTGAGCTGACTGCAGAAGAACAAGTGACTCTCAGCAGCTCTCTGAGCGTTGCTACAGTTCTTTTCAGAGATGGTTGTTCCAACTAAAGAGTTTTCTGCAGAAGGCGTAGCACTAACCACATCTGTCCCACTGTGCTCAGAAGCAGAAGGGCTTTGTCTTCACCACATCAGGTTTGCCAGCTGGGCTCGAACACATACACTGATGCTTGGAAAAATGTATTGTTAACTGTGTGGATCTGCACAGTGCTTCTGCAGGGACCTTACTTGCTTCAGCAGAGCCAAGTGCTGTGTCACACACCATCGTGGCATTTTCTACCCAGGCAGTGGCAGCAGGTTCTGCTCATTTGTCTCAGCTGTCCAACCCCCATGGTCCCACATTCCCCAGCTACAGCCAAGGTGACACAGCTTCTTGAATTTGTGTTCCCACATTTTCTTGCAGCATTAAATGAACAATATTTCATTACCTGGACTTTCTTGACAGCTCCAGCTTATTGCCTGTTGTTGTATGCTCTGTTGGAAAGCCTCTTTGGAGCCTGTTTCTCAGAAGCTGCTTTGCAGGGAGGGGCTGTGGGTTGGCTACTTGCAAGCATATGGAGAGAAGGGGGATCCAGCACAGCCAGCTTCTGTCATTTGAAACATTCTGTTCTGTGGCAGCCCCACTGAATGTCCACGGTGTATCAACAGCTCTAGGAGTCATTGCCAGGGAGAAAGGAAAAAGACCTGTAGCTCCTGTGAACAGGGTAGTTAGGAAAAGCAGAAGCTACTCCAGGTTATTAAAGAAAAGATACTCCCTTTTAGAAGAACTGAGTCATCCTGTTGGTGCCTGTCCCTTGTGTGGAGTATTTCTGAGGAGCTGGATGCCAGTCTGGCAAGGCACCAGATTAAAGAGATGATCAGCCATGCTACCTGGTGTCAGAGCACTTGTGCCTAAACCCATCCTGAGGCCTCCTAGTACTGCTCAGGGGTGGGGGGGAAAGAAGGCACATTTGGTCAGGAGACAGCTCTGAAGGGGGCTGTGCATCAGTTGTACTGTAGTAGCTCTGTTGATTATTTTAGCTGCTGTGTTGTGCTAGCTTCAAAGAAGACCACGTAATTAATGACTGCCTCAGCTTAAACTTGTCATCCCATTCGAGGAGCAGACAAACAGGCAAGGGCTGGGATGAAGGAGGAGGGGTAATGTGCAGACCATCCCCTGCCAACAGTAGCAATCACTGCTGTCACTCAATCACTGCAGCTTTGGCTGGTGCTGTGAGAGGCTGGTGTTGCATATTCTGGTACTGGGGAAACATGACCTGAGAATGAATGGTCTTAAATTTCAGCCAGGGAACTTGTGTTAATACTGGGAAAAGTGGGTGAACTCAGGTACTGGGATAGGTTTCTAGAGGGGTCTGTGGAGGAATTTGCTCAGAATTTATGGACCATCTGGGGAAATGTGGTATCAATAACGTTTTAGGTAGGGTTGAATCTTTCTTTTTAGCAGGGTCTCTTCAGAGTCTTTAAGCGCAGTTCTGGTGTACTTAGTCAGTAGTGACCTGAATCCATCTCTGTTTTGTTTTGGTTTTAATTTTTGCCGATCGGGGGAAATGTGAAACATTTGCTTAGCATAAAACACCTTTCCAGAGTCTCCAAGACCAGCTTACCTGACAGAATAGAAATAGGATTATGTTATTAGCATGTTACCTCTTCTTTAAAACCTTCTCATTGAATTTCCCCACTGTTGCACGACTCCTTCTGTGGATTACCATGACACAGAGTCGGTAAGTGGTGCAAAGAAAACCAAGATTTCAGGACATGTATTTCACTTCAAGTGCCACATATTTAGTATGATAGACATTTTGCTTTGCAATTAGGCAGCATGCTTATGTACTCTAATCTGCAGCAATTTTTCCTCTAGTAATAACCTATTAGTAGCCTGCAGTGAATTCTCTATACATCACCACTTCACAAATTATTGAACTTCCTCTCACAAGTTTATATGAACTAAAACAGATTATAGCAAAAAGGGTGAGAAAAATTGCTTTTATAGAAAAGGTGAAATCTGACCTCAAGATCACAAATAATGACTCTTGAAAAATACAGATGCTGAATGCATCCCATTTCAGGCCTTGGTACTTTGCACCTCCCTGTGCTGTCATGCAAAGAGCACACAGTCCAGTTTGGGTCACTGGTGCTAGCAGCAGGCAGGTAAATCACAGCCCCAGGTATTGCTTGTCATCCCAGCTGCACTGCAAATCTCATGGCCTTTTGAGCCCAGGTGCTATTAAATACCTTGCCCTGGCTTTTATAAATGGTGTGCAAAAAAGAGGCAGAGATGATGATTCCTCTGCTGCTGATTGTGCTATCTTTGTGGGTCATTAATCTCTGCTGAGCTCTGAGCCTTCCAAATGAGCATTCTGCCATTGCTGTGCACCTGCCACAGCTGTACCTGCACTGCTGCATCTGCAGCATCCAGGCTGGCTCTGCACACCTGGAAGCAGGAGGAAGCCAGGGAGAACACAGGGCTCCTGGCAATCATGACATGAACAGGGTCTGTCCACCTGTGGGCATTTAGCTGCCGGGTAATTGTCCAAAGTGGTGCATTTGTACGGAGCGACTTTCCATGATGAGCTGTTGTGGTTTTCATCAGTGGCACTCACCACTGATTTTTGTGCTATGAAAGAGATTCTTAAACTGACTTGCGTGTTCAGACTGGTGTCTGGTCTAGGTACACAGGAAAATCTTTACTTGAAGCTGTGTGGTTACATCAACTCTGCCTGAGCTCCTATGGCAGCAGCTTGGTCCTATCAGTCCATGGTCCCTTGGGACTCTGCTACTGACAGGCTCTGTGGAGTGAGTGGGTTAGTCTGTAATTTGGAAGACAGCCAAGGGCATCTTGTAGACCTGACTCAGATCCCACCAGCTGAGGATGTTGCTTATAGTCAGTCTATGGACTGTTCATTGGGCCATTGAGATTTTGGCAGGGACACTCCCCAGGTTCCTGCAGAACCCATTACCTGACCATTGAAGGAATGCAGGCCTTCCCGCCTGTCTCCCTTTCGAGAAAGTCACAGAGGCAAATGAGTGTGGTCCCCACTTCCCCCGGGACACCTTTCAATGCCTTGGTGGTGGTGCTGACTCTCCCACAATGCCTGTGCTGGGGAAGTGTGGAAGGATGTGCACAGGATGGTATTTCCATGTGAAACAAGTAGGGCAGGGTTGGTGAAAGCCCAGCAGAATTGACTGTGGGTACAGAGAGTGATCAAAGAAAGGTTGTTTCTTGGAACAGATTCAAGTGAAAATTTGAGCCAATGTCCCTTTTCAGTAGTTCCTTCTATGTTTCAGTATCACTACCTTATATTAGTTGCCCTGTATATTTTATTTTCTTATATCTTTATTTCTAGTTTTAGAGTTCAATTTGTTTTGAAGTGTTGAAATACCATTTGTTCAGTTTCTCTTACTTTTACCAGCAGATTTATCCTTCCTGCACTCCCACGTAATCTTTTTTTCCTGTAGAGAGACGGCCTGAGTGTTTGAGGCAGGTCCAAATGCAAAAGCAGTGAAAGCTGATTGCTGTAGATGTCACAGTCTGAGAGCTCAGCAAGTGAGACCCTGGTGGGCAGGCTCTTGCCTCCAGCCCCTTATCAGCCAGCCACCATGCTCTGGGCTTTGTGGCCATGGCACAGAGGGACAAGTGCTGTTCTGCTGGTGCTAAGCAGCAATGGAATTAACATTGCTCTGTTATTTAGATGTGTCACCAGCAAGTCAAAATATTCTCCTTTCCTCCTGAAAATCAAACAGACCAGACTTGGAAACCTTTTCTGCAGAGATCTTACTCATTGACTATGAGACAGGATATGTAAAAGGATTGTTCATTAATTATTGTTATTAATGAACATGCATGTTGCCTCTTGAGAGTTCCTCAGTACTGAGTACTTGGGATTTGTGGGTTCTTTCCTCCTTTAGCCTTCCAGTTTCTTTCAGAAAAGTAATGTAAAAGAGATTTGCTTGTGTTTGGATTTTTTTTCCCCATTCCTTAATTCTGCAGGTGTTATTTTTGAGTCATCTATCACTCCTAAGAGATGAATTTTGAAGGTTGTGAACTTTGCAGCTTACTGGGAAATCCTCTTCTGTAGCCAGCAGAGAGTCAGGATTTATTATCTTTCCTGCAGTTCTTTCTGGAAGGGGAAAATACATACGCTTTGTGGGGAAACTTGTTCTGGGCAACAAAAATAGGAAGCTTAAGAAATTAAAACAGACATAGAAGGCACTGCAGCATCAAGGCTGTATTTTAGATTAAGTAGTTTCTGTCTTTTATTTCATTTCTAATTCCCAAAATGCAAATGGAGTTTTTACATATTCAATGAGGTTTTTGCATTTGAAATCTGGGGTTTGATGTTTGGGATGTTCTTCCCAAGAAATAGGCCAGTAACACCAGCTTCAAACACAGACACTGCCTGAGGTATTCCTCATGACCAGCATTTCAGATGCTCCCTGCCTCAGCTTGAGATCTGTGGGGATAACGTGGTGCCTAGAAAATGGTGCATAGAGAATGAATGTCAATTACACAACAGAAGTTGAATAAATAGGGTAGGGGAAGGTGTTTTTATGACACCATCTGCCTCTCTGATCTGGAGCCTCAATGTAAAACCGTGGCTCAAGCCCTTTACTATAAGTTAACAAAAGCCTTTAAATAGGGTAACTAATGGGTCAAATGTATCTTCACTTGTAAGGTTAAGACCCACAAGTCATCATTTGTAAGAAAGTGAGGGGTGGATTGGTCACTGGAGAGGAGAGACATTAAATTAAATGTGGTGAATCAGCCACATGGGACCCCCTAACAGGTTCTGAGTATTGTTTTTTTTCTTAATGAAATGCACCTTAATGCAATTCCACCCTCCCAGCCTGACAAACACCAACTCTGGCCTGCTGAAGGTTGTCATGTCACTGCTGCCTTTTAAATGATTCTTTGCACCCTCCACTCTCTGCTGCTTTCTTGTCACTTTACAGCCCCTGGTTTTTGAGGTAAAGCAGGGAGTATGTCAGTGGGAAGCTGGGACTGTCAGGCCTTTCAGTTTTGCTTTTCACCTTGTTGCTTTCTTACAACAAAAAGTAAGATATCTTTAAGTGGGGGTTGTACAGAGACCCAGTGATGCATTGAAATCAGGCAGCAAAAGCAGGGGGGGAAAACATCTGCGGAATATGAAATATGAATGAGGATCAGAGCCTCTGGAGGTCACACTCGAATAGGCAGTGTTGGATGAGGTGCATCCAACAAGCTTCAGCCCTGGGTTCATCTGCTGGTCAGGACTTGGTGGAAGCATTGCTGTTTTGGGAGCAGTGAGTAGAAGTGGGTCAAATGCAGGCACCTGATTCATTTTAAGAGCCATTCTAGAAGGCTGAAAGAACTTAGATCTTAAATGTGTCTTTTTAGCAAGACCAAAGGCCACAAACCATCCTTATAATTTTTACAAGAGTGTGTTTAAACACTGAGCAACACTGCTACTGACCATTACTCAGCAGCAGCATCCTCATGGGTGCTGGGCTCTCTCCTCTAATAGCTTGGGCTTGGTTTCTCTTAGAAAGGGAGTTTAGTAGGTATTTCTGTAGCTTCCCCCAGAAGAGTTTGTCCTTCACCACTCCTCGCTTTCTGTAAAGGAGCTGTCACTTTTCCTGCTTTTCTATTTGGTGCGGAAGGAGTGATGCTCCTCTTCTTCAGACCTAGAGGTGAATTGGACCAGAGGCTCCTGCACACAAGCTCATCCCGGAACCTGCCCACCATTTGGGGAATGCTTACATGTTAGTTTTAATGTTTCTAGGTCTCACAGATGTTGCAAAATAGTTTTCTGCAAGTTGGTTCCTTCTGTGGGTGCCTTCAGCATCTGTTAACTGTGTGCTCAGTGGCTGTTCCTCCTATTGCCTGGGCTTATTGCTAAGAGATCCAAATACTTACATCTTCTTGTCTTTTCTTCCTTCGCACCAGTGGAGCACGCTTGCTTCTGGAGTCTCTTTCTGGTCTCCAAGGCAGTGTTAGATGGAACCATCCCTCTGCTCTGTGGGTCTGCCCAAAGCTGGCAGAGGAATTGCTGAATTCTTCAAGTAGAGCAGTCTCCTCTGTGTGTATCACACAGGAGTGCCCTGTTTGATACCTGAACAGGCAGGGAGCGGGGCAGAGGGTGTATTATCACCATGCTTTGCTTCTTGGTGGTAAGGCACAGAATTTAAATGGCTTGCCAAATGTCTGCAGCATTGAGGTTTTCTGCCTTCCTGCTTTTATTCCCTTCCTCTCTTTCAGTCATTTATTTCACTGAATGATTATTGTTTTAAAGTAAAAAATGCTTTTAGTTCTGGCCCACAAGTTTTTAGGAATGAAAAGCTTTTCTTTTCCTCTTAGAAGTATTTGGAGAGGAGACAGTATCTAATAGTGTTACAGAGAGAGGAGCTGAGCTCAGTAGGAACACCAGGGAAGTTGGTTGGAACTGAGAAGCAACAGGAAAAGAAAACTACAGGTGACAAACACAGTCTGAAGGATTTCTCATTATCACGTAATTACATGTGAAAGAAGGTCAAAAAACCTGTCACCTCAAACTAAATGTGCTTGGAAGTGAATGTGTCCCACTACATTAGTATCTGTAGTGCCTCTCATGCTATTATTTTCCTGGTTTGCTTTGATGTTACAGTAACTGTGCATGCGCAAAATGAATGTATTTACCTAGGTGAGTTCCTTACTGTAAGTTAATGCTTATTAACACTGGTAAGGATAATCCAAGAAAAGTCTGCCGAGTCCTCCAACAATAAAAGTAGAGAGTTTCAGGTTTCATACATGGCAGAATCAACATACTGAGGGCCCGTGCAAGAGAGAACCCAGCAAAGATGAGCAGAATTGGCTCAAAGCTTTTTGTAAAGGTGGTCCCCAAGGGGCAGTTTCCCTCCTGTGCTGCTGCTGGAAGGCTTTTGTCCCTTCTCCCACCTGCAGGAGTTCTTGCAACAGCTGCACAATGTGGATTTCCATATCCCACCGTCAGACTCAGCTGTGTCCTGGAAAGATCCATCTCTGTGTTTTTCTTCAAGGGAAGCTGATTCTTTGATTGCACGTACTGTCCCACCCAGGGCTGTCTCTAGCTAAGGACATTAGTAATAAATAGGTGTCTCTAGAGGGGCCTATCAAGCTGGGACCCCCCAGTTTGGTCCTGTTTTGGTCACAGAAAGGTGAAAGACCAGGGAATTCATCCATTTAAGAATTCTCTAAGGAAAGACAATATATTGTGTAATTAAATAATTGCTGCCCTCACAAGGTTTTCAGGGGTAACAAGCAATGTTCAAAATTAAATGCAAGTATGCTGCACTCATACTATAACCTGCGTAAGGCAGGTGAAAGTCCTTAAGGTTATGGAGAGGGAATGATACTGTTGTTCTGGTCTCTTTTCTCTCTAAGTGTCAGTGGAAGCGTGGTCATAACTGGGTATGTGTGCAAACCCCGTCTTAAACCTCTGAACTTGTTTTAAGCTAATCCATTTGTGCTTAATTTACAAACAGCTGGTTGCTTTAAAGGGATTTTCATACTGGAATAAACAAGAAGAACATTTACACAGGGAGTAAACTATCCCACTGTAAATTCTCTTTGCAATTGTTGTAGCTATTTGTTTGTATTAGATCTTAACTTCCTCAGTGCAAAGCTAATCCTTCTAGATCCTATAGTGAAGTCATGATCCTGTGTTTGATGTCACCATCTGTTGCCATAGAAGCAACTGTGATGTTGCAAATTAAACTTTATGACTTCATGGCAAGATAAAAGCACATCTTCAGCTGCTTGCAGAAGTGGTTAGGAATATTTCCATGAAGTGTATGGAAAATATGCCAGTTTACTTTTTGTCTCAATACAGTTCTTGGAAGGTTTATGACTGAGGGGGAAGGGGGCTGGAATTGTATATTGTGTGAAAGGGGGAAAGAAAGAACCCAGAGCTTGTAACAAATTTGAGCTTTAAAAAAAATCCTCTGGCAAGTAATTCACTCTTGGCAGGAGCCCTGCTGTTAAAAGGTTAGCATGGTTGCAAACAGGATTGAAATAGAAACAGTCTAAAATTCAAAGCACTGTATAGATACCACCTCTTCTGTCTATAGAGGAAAGCTCTGATGGTCTCACCTGGTTGTCTGCAACAGCTGTTCATAATGGTAGTTGAAGTCATTGTCACATAAATACCCAGTTGGGGTTACAAAAACTTGAATGAGGATATGATGTTATTTTGTTTAAATAACTTGGGAAGTTAAGCTTTGATCACACTTTTAGGTGTCTGACTCAACTTGAGAAAAATCTTCCCTTTCAGAAATTAGAAAAATGTTTTTTGCCTAAATGGTGCAAGAGTGAGGAAAGGTGTGAGAGAGTTCAGGGGTGCAGGAGGACAAAACCAGTGATGCAGCTGCACCTGCACAAGGATCAGGCAAAGGGCCATGGGCCAACTCATAGCCCTCTCTCTGCCAGCAGGAAGAGGCTGCTGAAACTGTGAGCCTAAATATACAGAAGGTTTTGTTTTCCTTTTTATGTACAGAAGAGATAGGGGAATAGTATGATTTTTTTTCTCTCTCTCTGCTGGCAGGGAAAAGAGCTGCCAAGTCCTAAATTGTGAACATATTTATTTATTTTTAATTAGACCTTTCTCTTTCCTGCTATCAGTCATTTTCTTAAAATTTTCTAGCTATTTGCCACTGAAAAATGGATATTCAGCTTCAGTATCTTTCAATTCTGTATCTTTGAGTGGCAAAGACTAAATCACGTTACCAGTGCAATCCAGAGTGATATATTGATGTCAAACTGACTTAACACAATGCAATATCATGAGGAAGGTGAAAGCTGCCCAATGAAATTCAAGGAGCTCTGTTACCAGGAGGCACCTGTTGGAGAAGCACAGTCCTGATTCCGCTCATCTACCCTTAAAGAGGAATACTGTACCTACCAAATGCTACATAGGCTTCCCTGCTTTTCCTTGTGTGGATTTGAGGAGGGTGGCTCAAAACAGACGGCTCCCAGACGTAGTTAAAATTAAAAAGAGGAGTCAGCGTGAAGGGGTTACAGTGAGGATGCAGGATGTAACACGTGGAGTTTCTTTGCCTTTCTGTTGAAGGCTGAGCATCTTGGGGAAGAAGCAGGTTGTGTTGTCCCTCCTGTTTGACTGCTGCAACCTTGTTGCCACTGATGTGTTTCTAGTTAAGTTACTGAGGTCACTGAGTTCTTCCCTTCTCTGAGAAGCACACCGCTCTGGTAAATGAGTTAAAGGATTGCTTGAATCCTTTATTTTTTTTAAGGCAAGGCACCAATTCTGGATTCTCTTGCTGTGTCTCTCCTCATCTCTGAGTATCTCCGAGGAACATGAAAGTAAAAAGTAACATCCAGGGACCCCCAGCAGAATTAGGTTCACTTTAAACATGACACATGCTCTATATCCCTGGGGCAAGCACTTAATTTTGTAGTGTTTCAGACTTTTATGACATGATGATTGACTTTGTAGAGGTGAAGTTGCTTTAGTCATTAGTTAAAAAGCCTGATAAAGCTGCACAAAGATATTAAGCTGTTATCAATCATCAGTGTCTCTTTGTTCTCCCCCAACCTTTATCCCTCATTTGAAAGGGAAGGAGCAAGACAGGCAGGAGGCTGTCTTACTTTCAGTCTGCCGGGGTTTTATTAGATCCTGACTCTGGTGAGGTTAGGCCCTCTGCTGAAGCACAGGTTTGCATCAGATGATTAATGAGGAGCAGCAAGCTCAGGCTGACAGGCTCCTGCTCTGCCTGAGCCTCCAGCCCAGCCCCTGCTTGAGCCCAGCACTCTGCCTGGTCCTGGTCCTCTCTGCCTGCCCTTGGCCTCACTGCTCCCCCCTCTGCAGGTGTGTGTGGCAGCCTGTAGGTGGAAACTTGAAGAGTTTCAGGGTATTAGTTTCCTTTTGTCCCTCTTTGTGTTCCACTCCCTCTGCTGGAATTTAATTGGTTCCTGGAAATCTCTTCACATAGAACGGCAGCTGGAATCCTCCTGGGAATTGAGAGCTGCCCAATGCACACACAATTGATTCTTGTCTTGACTGTGTGGGGTTCTCCAAATTTTTTTGAATTATGTATTTTCTCTGAATCACAGAAGTATTTCTCTTGATTTCTAGTGCTCGATTTCCTTTGTTGTTTCTGCCATCAGTGTCCTAGGGGTTGAATTATTCATTCTGAATTCCCCTTTTATCACTGCCATTTGCAGTTGCAGACTAGGGGAAATCTTTTCAGTACAAGCTTCTTGTTTGATTGTGGTTGGGAGTATTGTTCAGGTTATCGTAGAAAGAACCCAAGTATGTTTTGTGAATAGGATTTTCCAGCCAGGATAAGCTGGGATCCTTATGATATGACTAATGAAGGGATAGTGCAAGGCATGAGTGGATAATAGCTTATGGAAGGTGATCATCAGGTCACAGAGTTGAAAACAGTAGAACTGTGCTTGATTTATCCCACATGCATTAGAAAGGAAAGACTCCTGTTTTTTCAGCCAGCCAACCAAAACTGCTAAGAGCTTCAGACAGCACACTGTGACAATACTATTGTAATGGACTTCATTTGGAGGAGTGAGATATATATAGATATATATATATATTTATTTTTCTCTAGGCTTATATTTTGATTTTACTTTTCCATAATGTAAGAGCATTCTTGTCATTTTGAAAGGACCTGTCATACTTAGGTTTTTTCTTGAAGAGGCCTTTCCTTACATCAACTCCACTGAAGGGTTCTTCAGTGGGACACAGATATTGTACTAAAATCCAGTTTAAGTCTGTTTTGACTAAGCTCTGTTTGGTTTTTTGGTGTTTTTTATGATTTTAAAGAATGATGTATCATGTCAGACTGTGAGGGTCCGCCTAGGCCCAATATCCAACAGCAACTAGACTGAAAGCCTGCAAAATAGCACCAGGACAGGGTAAAAATATAATTATCATAGATTTGTTGCATCCTCAAAGACTTCTCTGAGCCAGAGGTAACACCTTTGGCCATTACTTCCATTAACTTTTCCAATTTCATTTGCTTAGCACTTGCAGCATTCTATGAAAATGAGTCTTAATAAATACTGCATGAAGAATCACTTCCTCTCCTGCTTGTGAATTGGCCACCTGCAAGTTTCATGTGCTGCCCCCCGTTCCTGTCCCAGGAACAGTGATCTCCAGGAATATGCTGTGTGTCACACCATCCCATACCCCTTGTCCATGTGCCTACCTAGTCATCTCTGCTTCAGGCTGAAACTGCTTTCTAGTTCAGGTGTATCCTTTTTCAGATGGTAAGAAAACACAATCTTGTTCTGTCTATACTTCCATCATAGTTACTATTCCATGTCTGCTTTTCTGTTCTTAATTCCTGTCTTTGCTTTGTGACATTTAGGGAGCACTGGGCTGGCATTTTTATTCAGCAATCTTGTTAACTCTTAAGTCTGGGTTCTGAAATGACTGATTTATAGCCCATCGCAGCATATGTAGAGTTAGGATTACATTCTGTGTACATGATTTAACATTTTTCTACCTGAGTTTCATCTGCCCTTTTATTTCTCACATGTATAGTAAGGTCTTTCTGCAGCAATTTGAAATATTCTCTTTCCTGTTTTAATATACTGGTACCTGTGAACTTGGTGTCATTAGTCATCTATTTTCATATCAGCTGGGAATGCGTTGCCTGGAAGAGACCCCAGCACAGATCTGTGTGCCTTTGTGGAAAAGCAACCATTCTTACCCTTTATCTGTGTTTAAAGCAGTTATCCCACTGAAGCTTCTTTTTTGAGACAGATTTTCTTCTGAATCTGCACTTTCTGCTTAGAAAACACCGAGGTGACCAATGACATAGGTGTGAGGAATTCATTGAATGGTTTGAGTTGGGAGGGATTTAGAGCTCGTATCATTCCAATCCCCTTTGCCGTGGGCAGGGACACCTTCCACTATCCCAGGCTGCTCCAAGCCCCAGCCAGACCTTTGGCCACTTCCAGGGATGGGGCAGCCACAGCTTCTCTGGGCAACCTGTGCCAGGGCCTGCCCACCCTCACAGGGGAGAATTTATTCCTAATATCTAATCCAAATTTACCTTCTTTCACCTTCAGAATGAGTTGCAACATTTGTTTTCCAGGCATGTAGGCACAGCAAGGATTAACTTTGTTTCTCAAAGCTATTCTAAAGAAGCTTTTCAAATAGGGAAGTCTAGTTTATCAAGCATGAAAGCAAGTTTGAAGAAGAGGTGAAAAATACCTGTTTCTTGTACTGATGCTTTACAGGTGTGAACCTGCTGTTTGTATATCACAGAAATCCCTTTGCCATGTAAGCAGATTGGAGAATGCCAGCTTCTTGTATCAAAATACTCTACTAAATTTAATTTAAACTCCCTAAGATGGATAATGTTCACTAAAGGTTCAGTAGAAAAGGAAATACTTAGAGCTAAAAGTGTCAAGATTTTCTCAAGCTTCTCAAGAAGCTTCTGATCTTCTTCCCTTCACCTCCAGTACCCTCACTCATGCTGTCTGGTTGTGCAGAGCTATTCAGAAATAAAGCTGATCAGTAGCTTATTGCTAAACAATAATGCCAGTGTTCACTGTGGACTAAAACTGTTTTCCAAGCCATTTTACTTCTGATTTCAGCAATCATGCTATTGATTCACAGAGTAGTTTGAATAAAGTACTATGTAGAGATAGCTGGTTTGAATTATTTTCTTTCTGGATCTGGGAGTGAGTCTCTTAAAAGTCGGGTGGTGACAGTGCTCTGTTCTGATTGCATGAGGTACATTTCTAAAGGGAAGAAATGAACACCTGAGAATAATGACCATCAAGGTAATAATGGGGATTCTTGTTCTTGCACAAACACCCTTTCAGCTCTGGAGAAAACATCCATTTCCCTAACATTTGTGGAAGGAAAAAATGGTTCAGTTGAACGTTCATGAATAAGGCATGAATATTATCAGTAACAGCTGTTGGGTGAGAACTGGCATTTAAAGCAGTGTTTGGAAGGGTTCGAGTCTCTCTTCAGAAGCATAAAGTTTTTGAAAAAATGCAGCCATTGAAATCATAAAGCCCTGGTGTCCAACAGCAAAGACAAAAACTCAGAGGGTGTTGGAGGGTTTTGGTGTTTCCTTCCTTTATGCACTCTGCAGTAACCCCTGGGAGCAGGCAGGGTTGCAGACGTGCATGGCTGATGCCAGTAGCACACAGACCTCTGCACAGATTCCTTTCAGAGAAGCTCTTAAATCAAGAAGGAAGCCTTGTAAAATATTTGCAGTTTCTGGCTGGTGGGCTGATTCTTAGAGAACAGTTGCCAGCTGTTTGCACAATAGAGAGCATGAGGGAGAGCAGTAACTGGCTTGGTTGTAGTGCTGGTAAAACCATGGAGTCAAGAAATGTCTGAGCACTTCTGGATGGGATGTAGCTAAAGATACAAATCTGTGAATCATCAGTGGGATTTTCATTATGGGATTTGGGTTAAGTTCCTCACTGTATCAAGGGAGCATCATTTCAAAGGGGTCATAAGCATAAGAAAGGGTGAACAAATGGGACTTAAAAATGCCAGTTTCATTTAAGAGAACCTTGTATATGAAAAGCTGTGGTGAGTAATCAGTTTGATTGCATGTCCATTTCAATGACCATCTACTCCCTTGAAATACTGTTTCCTGGATGGCCCAAGTGACAGCTGAGAGGATGCTCAGCAGCGTCTTAGTCTGAGAAGGCAGCAGAACCAGCAGCCCCCTGGCTGTAGTGCTGGAGTGATTCCCGAACCTCAAACCAAACCTGCTTTTTTTGGTGGCTCTCAAGATCACAGATCAGTATTGGTACTGTGAAGCTGAGAACTTGCAAATGGCTTATATTCTGTTGAACTCAGCAAAAGTTTACCTCTTACAGTCACCACCTTATTTTTAGAGTAAGGGTGTAGTGATGTGTGTAAGGGTAACTTCTCTTGCTGGAAGAATTACTCAAAGATTGGCAAATAATTTGGGAGCAAGGAAGGCTCCTTTCTCCCCTCTACCCCACCATTCATGACATGGTGCAGTTCAAGCCTGTTACCTCTCCATGTAATCTGCTCCTTTCCCCTTGTCCCAACAATGTGTTTACAGGGAGGGGATTAAGCTGGCAGCTCTCCAGTGATGCTGGAAACTGCCTCCGTGAGCCCCATTTCGGCTGAGGTTGTCAGCACTGATTGATTTTCATGGCTGACAGCTTTTGAAATGCTTTCAGATTGTTATTTCTCACTGGGCCTGATGTGGGGGAGGTGTTTTTATTATCATTATTAGTAGTAGAAATAGTATTATCTGGATACTTATGCACATAGGGCTTAGGGGCACAGACTGGCATAAGCAATTGGTGTCAGGCTCCATGTTGGCAAGAAATAATCTCATCAGGACTTGGCATTGCAAAGTGTAGCTAGTTCATGGTTATTCCAGAGTAAATGAAAATTCACCATAAATTTTCATTGATTTTTACTATTTTTGTCATTGTAGCTTAATAATAAGCATGCTGGAATTTGGGTTCTCGTCTGGGGCAATCCACTTGTAACTTTAAAAATTTTATATCTTTAGTTTGATGGAACAAAATTCCATTTGTTTCAAAGTTGAGCGTTTCAGTGATGTTTTGGAAGAGCTGTTTTTGAGCTGCTTCTGCTGAACAAAGGGTCTGTACATAAACGAATAGCAAGGTGACTTGTTGGAAGGTACAGCATGTGTGTTCTAGTTTCCTGCCCATGAGCATCATGGAATCACAGAGTGAGAGTGGTTTGGCTTGAAAGGAACCTTAAAGCCCATCTAGTTCCCAAACCCCGGCCCTGGACAGGGACACCTTCCACTTATCACCAATCACATCTTCAGACGTACGGATGCAGGCTTTTATTTGCCTTGGTTTTGCTCAGTTTTTAAAGCAAGCAGGGATGTTTCTTACTGTCATGTCACTTCAGGATGTCACTTCATGTGACATGTGTGTGTCCAGCTCCTGTTTTAGTTCCTTGCTGATATGCTGCACTCGCAGGAGTTCCACCTCAGGAGCAGAGCCACATGAGCATTTCCTAGACTGCGGCAGAGAAACAACTGTCTGTTGAATCCTCTAAACCTGCACCTTGACCCGAGTTTTTCCCATGCTGTGAAAAACAAAAGGAAAAACTCATTGAGAGCAGCACAGGAATAGCATTAAGGTTTATTTTTAGCATATGGAATATGTGTCAGTTTTGTGCTATGAAGACAACATACCCTAATGCTTTGAAATTAGCTTCGTTCCTGTTAAGGATAACCAAAAAAAGAAAGCACACACACAAACAAAACCCAAGCAAAAGGATGTCTGTTAATAGTGTTGCTCGGAAAAATAGTCTGATCTTCGTGGGAAATACATTACCCATGGAAACAGGAAATCACAATGGCTAATGAGAGGAAGTTTCAGAGCTGGATTAGTCCACTCATCTTTGTTTAAAGGGATATCCCTTTAGCTAGGAAAAAAGGTCTTCTTAAGTTCAGGGCTGAAATATGCTGCTGTTCCTGCAATTTTTTGCTGCAGTATAAACATTAAGGAACAATAATTCCATATGAACATTATAGTTTAGGGCTACAGTCTTGAGGATTTACACATAATATGTGCCTTGTATCACCCCCTGAGGCACACTTCAGGTAAATCTGTGACCTTCCTTCACTTCAGTAGATGTTTCCCACAGAGCCTGTGGACCAAGAATTCCCTCTGTAAGTCATTGTGTAAATATGTCCCAAAGACCAGTGGCCCCTTCCTCCAAGCTTTTATTGGCCTCTGGGTACTGAACTCAGCAGCAGGATCCTACCTATGGCTCTCAGAAGTGGTGCTGAAAAATCCTCGAGAGGGCAAGGCAGGCAGAGACCTTGGCAGCTGTTGAGTGCTTTTAAAATACAGAGATGAGCTGTGGCCTGGAATTTCTTCCTTTTTGCATGCTGTCATGAAGCATATGTGGTAATGATTTGGCTACATTATGCAGCCAGTGTTTGTGTCGACATCACAATGCATTTACGGGAGACTTCTTATGTGTAGAGAGTCAAATTTTGACTGCATGTATTTTCCTAATTTATAGACCTACTAATCTGAGCCCAGTAAATGTCAAGTGAAGTATTCCATCTTCTTGCAAGTGATGGTTTTGCATGGCAACCCAGTGGTAGAGCAAGGTGCTGCTGTTACAAGTGCTTGCCTGTCAGGGACCAGTAATAGCTACTATCTTAAGATTATGTATTTGTTTAAAAATTAAAAGTAGTTGTCTGTAGCGTCACGTATGTTTAGAATATGGTCAGTTCTTCCAAATGTCTGTGATAACCTTCAGGCAGTTTAAATATGCAGATTCTCATCTCACACTGATTCCAGAATGCTTTCCTCATTTAAGGAGGAGAAGCAGAGGTGAGCATTATAACCGTACAGAGGAGGGAGGTGGATTGCCAGAGTGAAAACACACACAGTTTGCCTTCTTTGTGAGCCACAGAGGATGACTTGCAGGTAGCTGAGTTATCCTTTTTCACAGGTTGTATAAAGGGACTCTCATTACTTGTTTTTTATTGGATTTCACCAGCTCCCTGTGGGGCAGATCTGACGTGGGCCTGAGTCAAGGTATCCTGGAGTTCTTGCAGCTGAGCAGTTAGTCCCAGCTCAGTGAAATGAGGTGGGCCAGGTTCCCCTCTTGCACACTGAGGAACGGCCCTGTATCAGGTATAAAGTTAGCTCAGAATATTATTTTGGCAAATTATGGTCATGTCTGTGAATGGGGCATGCACATACTGACCTGTGGTTGTATGGGGTAGCTCATTTCACCAGGAAGTTCAGAGAGGACACCTGTCACTTCTCTGATGTAGATTTTCCTTCTTTGTAGAAGTAGTACTGCTTAGTAAGTCAGATCCCTCCTCTGTCCTGCTATACTGAGACAGTAAATTAATTATTATTCTTTATGTATTTTAATAATTGAAATAAATGCTTCCTTTAAAAAAAATCTTTTTAGTACTACCTAATTTTTGTAATAACTCCGCACATGGAATTGGTCCCTTTTACTCTGTCTGTGCAGTGGAGAAGAGACAGGGTCTGGGTGTGATAAACTCTTCTTAATCTCAGTTCTTCCGTGGCATTTCACATACTTTTCCCTGAACTGTAGGATTGTACATGGAAAGGCAAAACCTGCTCTGCTTTGTTGCTGTAGAATTGTTTAAGTGGGAAAGATCTCTAGGATCACCAAGTCCAAACATTCCCCCAGCACTGCCAAGCCCACCACCATTAAAGCATATCCCCAGGTGCCACATCTGCACATCTTTTGAATCCTTCCAGGTGTGGTGGCTCCATCACTGCCCCAGGCAGCTATGCCAGTGCTTCAGAACCCTTTTGGGGAAGAAATTTATACTGCATTGTTGACAGCATTTGTTTATATATGTTTCAGATCTTCACTGAAATCAATTTTGTCTTTCTCATTGAGCTTCTCTAGATACCTTTCTGTTTGTAGATGATAAGATGCCATCAGACAGCAGTAATCACCTAGAGGACATGCCACTGACTTACCTAGTATAGCATTTTCAATTTCATTGCTATGAATTTTAGTTGTGCTCACTCTGTCTCTGCAAACTGAGCACAGTGCTGCCCATCACATTGTCCAGAGCTGGTTTCTGGAAGGCTAATCCATCACAGCATAAGTCATGAGTCACAGATGCTTGTGGGCATTTCAGTGGCTTTCTGCTAGAAATGTGTTTTCAAGACATCAGGCCTTGGTGAGTTTTGTTTAGCCAGCTTTTTTCCTAAAGCTCCCTGTTTAATTTTTCACTTTGGAGGCTTTATACATCAGTTTATTGAAAGTAAAGGTGTGCTGCTGTATTCCCTCTTAATTCCAGATCTTCAAAGCCAGGCAGAATACTGTTGAACCCCGTAAGAGTTCTGCCGCTTACCTAGGAGAGCACAGAGGTTGAGCCCAGTATCCTTCCTGTGCTGTGAGATCATTTGAGTATTTTTCTCTTCTATTTATGCCTTTCATTGCTTACTTGGTGACAGGATCTTCTCATAGTTCTGTGTTATTTTAATGGCCTTTTATCAGGGACTTTATGAACCTCTCATTGAAAATGGTGATAAATTACATCCTCTTGTGCTTATTTATCTGCCACACAGTTAATACTGTTTAAAGTAAAACGCTGCGATATTAAGCCCAAAGAATAAGTATGAAATACAGCTGTAAAATGAAGCAGATGATGATGTAAACACTTATATTTGCTCACTATCTAAAATCTGTCCCACAGGTTGTTTTTAAGACTATTACAGAGCTACTCTCTACTCTGCAATTTTAAGTATCACAGGAACAGGGAGCAGGAAACCAAAGAGAGAATTTTATCTTTGGACTCCACTTAAACTCCATCATGAATACAAAAATGTCAAGGTCAGTTGTACCAACACGAAGAACAGTGCTTAAAATGCAAGGCTTAAAATGAAAACCAAATTAAATTCAGTTGCTCTGCTTTGTCCTTATGTGGGTGGCTAATAAGGCACATGTATGGATTTCTTTGTGTAGGATAAAGTTGCATTTCTGATTCCTCCAAGGAATAGTTTTGGCAGCAATGTCTATCAAAGAACCATTTGTGTTCCCCTGCTTGCTCAAGGGTTATACTTAACAGGGAATGTCGAGAAATAAAGCTCCTGTAGTGATCTCTACTGTCAGAGCAGTTTATGTTGCAGTGGCAATGTCAAATCTTACGCAGAAGTGCTTCTCTTCCATGTTTGCATCTTTTCCACACCACACCTAAGTGGGATTCCAGCGCTCACCACAAGTCAGCATGTCCTGAGCTACCCCAGCTGAATGACGGTCTGTGCAGCAGTTGTGTGTTTTAGCAGGTTTGGCTCTGAATCTGCTATCTGCTTGACTTCTGTAGATCTTTATCTTGTAATATCTTTTATTATTTTAATTAGCTCTACCTTCTGCAAAGAATCCTCTCTGATCAATGAGTCACACTTTAGCGGTTGCCACAGGGCAGGTTTTGATGACAGAGCTCAAATGTTCCTTCAGGTAAAGAGTGTCTACCCTGCAGTGGACTCAAATTCAACTATAGTATTTAACCATCAAGAGACTATTGCACCTATATGGTGAGGCATGTTGTATAAGAATTTCTTTGTGCAGGTTGCTGGATTTCCACAGGCTTTGTTAGTGTTTTTTGCTTTGGCTTGGCTTGAGGAAGGTGGAAGACGACACTGCTCTGTTTTTGAGGGAAAGAACATGTAGAGGAGAACATGGTGTGTGTCCTGCCAGCACTTTGGTCCTAAATGAGCAGCACAACCACAAACAGTCAGCAGCAAGAGTTTATGTAGAGTAACCTTGCCAGAGAAATCCTGTTGTTCCATTTCATAATTTAAAAGTTAGTGGTTGAGAGGAACGCAGTTTCAAGGCAAACATGAGATATACAAGGAGGAGAGTGATTTATAGAGCTAGAACAGGAAGGCAAGGAAGATGGAAGCTTGAGAGGATATAGCAGGAGGAAGGAAGGGAAACAGCCTGACAACAAAATCGATGAATTTCTTAGTAGTTCTCCCAATGGATGCATAAAGCTCAGCTGATACAAATGATAGTTACTGTACTGTAGGGAACAGATTTGTAATGGGATAGACACAGACAGTATAAACTCATTTAGCCTGTTTAACATGTAATCATTTTTTTGCACAGCTTTGGGAGTATTTTTCACAAGAAATTTTGTCAGCTTTTATTAAATTGTGAAAGCCCAGCTACTGACCAAAAAATAGGAGCTGTTTTCCTCTTTCCTGGTCATAGCCTGTGTGATCTGTCCTGCCAAAACAAGCACACACTTAACTTGATGGGGTGACAATTTTCACATGTTACATTCTGCATTACTCTGTCTATCCAATGTGCAGAGGCACATGAAAGATTCAGGATGGTTACCCAGAGCGATACCCACATTTTTAATCCAAGATTATGCTCCAGTTGTGGCCAGAGCATATACCAGTCCTGAAGTAATCTTAGAAGGAATTGCTGCAAAGCTTACAGAAGGAACAAAACCAGCAGCTGCCTGGCCTAGCTTTGAACTTAGCAAGCCCAGACCTTCCCTTCCCGCCAGGCTCCAGCCAGGTGCACTGCTAACCTGCCTCCAGGGGCTCTCACAACATGGGAAGGTGGTTGCAAGGGCTACACTGAGAAGTGCATCTGTATTTTTGGATGGATTTGTTTTTTATTATTATTTTGCTGTAGTATTTAGCTGAACACCTAACCCTGAAGCTACTGCTGATGTCATGTTTTAAAAATCTGGGGGAAACTTTCTAATATGTCTTTCTCTTTTGTAAATGCAGATCTTCAGTTTCTAAGTAGATAGGTATGCTAAAACACACTGCTTCACTGCTATGCTTTTTTGTTGGATTTTTTTTCTGTTTGTTTTCCTTTAATAATAGAAACTTTTTAAGATTATGAGCTCTGTTACATTAGCTTTTGTTACTTATTTTTCTCAGAGTAATTAATGTCACCTATAATAGTAAGTTAATCAAATGCATGTTTGAGCTCTGTATCAAAATCATGACTATATCAAACACGAAATAATGAACTTCACATGAATTGACATACTTGTCTTAGGGCAAATATCCATTTTATATGTGAGGGAGAGGACAAAGAACAAGATCAGAAGCAGAGTATATTAAAGCAACACTTAGATTTAGTTAGAAAAACAAAATCTCATCTTTCAGGACAGTCTTAAGAGCTTTTGGTTACTGTCTAGTTTTGAAAACCTAATCCAGAGGGGTTCCGTTTTGCTTTGAGGTTTTTGTTTTTGGGGTTTATTTTCAAAATAATCGTCCATTTCCTGTATTTTAAGCAGTTAAATGTTACCTTTTCTCTGAGGATTAGATGAACTTGTGTTTGCCAGGAGGTTGGAGCATGCACTCCGTTACTGCTCTTCACTCAGGGTACAATTAATAGCCAAGCTGCAGACTTGGTTAATTAACTTCTAAGCTAATGTTGCAGGGAATTCTTTTTACAACTGAGAGACAGATGATGTGTTAGATTAGTCTGCATTCACTTGAATGCCTTGTTTTAGGCAACTGGAAGACCCTATATTGAAATAGGAGCCGTGATGAAAGTCTAAGGGTATAAGAGTTTCACAGACAAATGATATCTTTTGTTGCCCTGACTGATACACATGGGAAAGCAGGACGAGCTTTTGATGACGGTTATTTAATCGGCTGAAATATCAAAGCATACTCTTTTATCTGTACAGTGTGGAGATCGTGTTTTCTAAGACATTCATGATGATTCAGTAGTTCTTTAAATAGTTCTGTTAAAGTGTGTTTAAACCAGCCAGTGGAATTCTGCTACAGGAAGGTGAGTGTTAAGAACAGACTCGCTGAGTCTGCTTGGGAGACATCTGGCAGGTTTCTTCAGTGTGTGTTTTTTGTGCACTGCCAAAAGAACTCGTTGAAATTCAGCAGCCCTTCGTATGCCGGGCACTGCAGTGAGGTGTTCATTTCAAGTTGATGAATGGACTCAATGAGAGCAATTTTGGGATCATGTACAGGGGGAAGAAATTGCTGGCTCCAGGAAGAGCTCTCCTGCCTGCCCTCGGATGTTTGGCCTTTCTTTTAATGGCAAGCTGTAGGAGTCAGCTGCCAAATGAATTTTCCTGGTGTGGCAACAGGATGTAGAGTGTATTCCCATCTAGAGGCTGTATTTCTGTATTGTTATGAGGGCTCCCTGCTGCTAGATATATGGCAGAGACGAGGCAGTGTCTCTTGGGCAGGAGTGTTTAGCATTTGATAAAATGATAGCACAATTAGGAGCAATTTGTAATATGCCTTTTCTTCTTTTCACACTTAGTTACTCCTAGGAACAACACTGAATGTTTCAGATCTCTGACGTGTATATATAAAACTATGTCATATTTAAGCAGTACTATATTTCATTGCATACAATAATTTTTCTTTTAGTTTCTGTGTTTGAAGGGCATATAAACACTGGATGCCAGAAAGTCCTGTTTAAGCTAAGAAATTGAACTGACTTACCACTGAGATGAGAATTACAGTAGGAAGATTGTTATTAGCTTGGAGCAGGACAGTCTAACTTTGCTCAAATCCCAAAGTTCCTTATCTGTCATGCAGTATTTTAAAGCAACAGCAGCCACTTGGAACCAGTCTGTCCAAATCTCTTGTGCACTTTCTACTTGTTAGTGTTTATGCACCTGTTTCCCTGGTGCATAAACTCTCTGTACAAACAGCAAAGTGGATTGGCTATAAAAAACTTAAACTGTTCAATGCACAATACCCAGAATTAACAGGTGTGTGATGAGCCAATCTCCATGGAAGCTCCTTTTACTATCTCAAACTGGTGCTCCAGTGGGGCTTCACTGGATCTCTGCTGGGTCTCTGCATTTTAACTTTAAAGGAAATTTGGTAACTAGAAGAATATATGGGTTCTGCCCTGGAGCTTTCATTTGCAGTAATCCAAGGGAGTTGCTGCAACTTTTTTAAAAAACAAAAATACCATAATTTTCTCCAAATTAACACGTGCTTTCATCTGCATGCTGTTTCACCAAGTGGTTGCACTGTTGTGGTACCCCCTTGTCCTTTCTCATCAATGTTATTTTATATCCCCACATCTCCAAAAACACGTGGGACCTCTGTCCATCCCTGCTTGCTTGTCCATGGTAGAGGTAGAATGGAGGAAGCCTGAGCCCATGAAAACAGAGGGTGGGAAAAACTGCTGAGCTATTCCCTGTCTGTGGTAATAGTGATGGTAGAAGGTAAGGTCCACCTCACTGCTGTCAAACAAAACCAAAAATGCTCTCATGAACACTTTCTTTTCTCATCTCACACAAAAGTCACTTGGGCCTGGTGAAGTGGATTTTTGCCAAAGGGTCTTTCTCATGGTTCTGGCAGTTGAGGCCTTCAGCTTTGAGGCCGGGCTGTAAGTCACAGGAGCTCTTCTAGCATCGTTGTGCATCAGACTGCTCTGAAACAGGGACCACTGGGGAATGTCAGGAAAAATACCAGTAAATTTCATTTAGACAGAGTTGCATTTTTTAAATCGAACCAGCATATGTGAAATGGATTCATTTATAAATAAAATTCCTTGAGTTAGGATGCCTGAACCAGACTTACCATGAGCTGATGTAGTGTGATTTCCTGGGCAGAGTCTATCTTCTCAAGCTTGGTGTCACAGTAGTTCCACTTCTTTGTCAGTTTTCTTTAATCTTGCAGAAGGAGGCTTTTATTGTCTCCTTTAAAGTAGGCTCCTTCAGTTAAATTACCTCATTTGATTCCTGGTGTGCTGGTCAGGAAGCTTACTGCAAATACCATTCGGTTTTTAGTCTTCCAACTTGGGAAAGGAGTTCTGAAAGCTGAAAAGAAAGAGGCACGTCAAAACAGGCAAATGAAGCATTCTCTGTTTTTGTTATCAGCACTAATCGTGCTTAAAGACTTTCCTAATGTTGCCACAGCAGGCAGAACTTACATAATTGCGTTTCCAAGTTGTAGGAAAATAGTTGGAGTAGTTGAGTGCCAGGTGAGACAACCAAAAGCACCTCTTTGCAGTGGCGCTTGTGGTCAGGTACATCATTGGTCTGTCTGTACAGTGTCTGCTCCACTTCACTGAGCTGAGGTCCACCCAGGCTAACTGGAGATCTCTGTTCTGGCTGTCCTTGTCAAGAGGTGTTCACTGTACAGGTTGTGAATGCAGTCCACGACACCAGAATGGTGCCTCTCAGAGTGTGCCTCAGATTTTAGGCATCCAGCAAGTTTCCAAGTCAGTCATCTCAGGTAAATGTCTAAAACCTGGGTGGGACAATTCTTCTTTTCTCTCTCTGTGAGAAGTGCTCTTTTATATATTTGTTTTGGTTTGCTCATAGGGGAAATAATTACATGCTTTGTTTTCTTTTCAATAAAAAAATAAATGTAGAAATAAGACACATTAGAAGGGTGTAGTTCTGATTAAACAATACTTTTAGATTTCAAAACTGTCACAGATTCCTTTCAATTTCCAAAAAGTAGACTTTTTATAAGAACTCCCCCATCTGCCTTCCCCTTGCCCTTCTATTTGGTTATTCTTTTCCCAGTTGTTCAGTGCTTTCCTGGAATAAGAGTAATGATTCTGATGTCAGCAACAATTATGGTATTTCCTTTTAAATACTATACATGACCCTATCTTTCCCATTCACAGTTTCCATGAAAGAGAATATGGACTTGGAACCAGATTGGGTTATAGAGTGGGGAGGGAGACTTTCCCTTGGGCAGCTTCTATGCTTTTTCTAAATTAAATTTAATCTTATCCAATTAATTAAGGACAGTTTCTCTTTAACATGATCTGATCCAGCCGTTTAATGAAAAGACAAGTTAGTTTTTTTAGTCTCAGGGAAAGCAAACTATTCCTTTCCTCTTTCTGCCTGGCTTTCTGCCATGAAATGAACACCAGTACTGGCCAGGGTTGTAGAGACATGAAAATGGGGACACGGGACCTTTTGTACTACAGTGCTCAGAAATTAAATCTATGAGATTTTGGGGATTTTACATGTTCAGAACACTGTACCAGGTAGATCAACCTGCCAAATATTGCCATATGTTGACATTTATTGCCTGGTACAGCTGACTGTAGGGGACAGTAACTGGGAGTTGCTCTCAGAGATGGGCACCCAGTGCAGAGAGGTGACTGTTCATGAGTCTCAGTAAAAGAACGATCTCCACATCATGAAATTTGTCATGGCAGTTGGGGCAGCTAGATGTCTTTGAGCATTAAATATGGTCAAGTTTCAGGATTGCTTTGTGAAGTAGTGGTGGCCCATTGTTGTAAAATGGAAGCCCTGATTTAGGGCACTGCAATTCAGTGCATGGATTTTGGTGCTTCTGTGCTGTGGCATTTTATTCCTCCTTACTTACAGGAGGAGAGGAAAAGGTTTTTCCCCTTACCTTCCTTACAAGGTATGATAAAAATAGGCGTAGAACAGCTATCACACTGTAGTATGAAAACAACCTTGAACCTCCTGGCTATTAGCCCTTGAGGTCTAAAAGGAAGTTGTGTCTGATAGGCTATAGGCAGGATTTCACATGTGACATCCATGCCTCTGGAATACCCTCCTGCCAGGGGCCTACCAAAAAAGGCAGCATTGTTATCAGGTGTATCTGAAACCTGCTTATAGTCCTCCTAGTGTTTATCATCCTGAGCTGTAAATGATTCCCCCAACACTGCTTTTAACAAAGGTTCCAAGCAAGCAAGGTTCATGGGAGTGTGCTGTGTTTCTGTTGAATCCCCCACCAAAGTATCTGGAGTAGAGACCTCTGAAAAATTCCAGCCAAAGAGGAGTAGTCATATTAAAGAGAGGAAGGTCTAGAAAGTTTATTGAAAGCCAGTAACAACGCAGAGGAGAGAGGCAGTAATCTCAGAGGGGGCTAAATGGCTACAACTGCTTTTTGTACAATAGAGATTCAACACCATTATTAATTACAATTTTACAGTTTTCCGATAAGAGAAGTAACTGCTTTCTCTTTGCATCTTATGTTCAACAAAACAGTGCAAGAAAGTTGAAATGTGTGAATTCTCTCATTAAGAAAAATTAATTGAAGTCTTTTTGCATGCCCCATTCCCTACTAGTCTTACCATTGGACTTAATGGAAATCACACACAAAGGTCCATCCTAGACTATTATGGTTTGCACTGTTATTTAATTCACCGTTCTTCTTTTTGTTCAGTGTTTATTATCTGCTCTGTACTATAGAGAACATGGAAAATTACTGTGGGCTCTCTCAGCACTGAAATGTACATGCATTTATTTGGGGATTTCTACAGTTATTCTCAGTTCTAGAAGTAGTATCTGAATTAGCTGTCTCTTTAAAATCATTGTCAGTGGTTTTAAAATAGGGTTGGAGCGCTTGTGGGAAAGGGGAGAAAGGAAGACACTGGCATCTGCTGCCTGTTAAGTCCATTAATTGAAAAGAAAATACTGCTGGTGCCAGAATGTAGAGCCCTGCTCCTAATTAAGCCTAGGGAAGCAGTGGGCTGGTTTTAATTGAGAACAGCATCTCCCTTAATGGTGTCAGCAGCTAAAAAACGCAAATGGATTCAAAGCATGAAGCACATGGAAGACGGTGACTCTTTATTTGTGGGGTCAGTCCTTGTGCCATACTTGGAAACCTGCAGCACAGCACAAAACCTGGAGGAATAATTGGGTCCCAGTTACCAGCAAAGTCATGCAAACTTTCCTAGGTCTGAGAACAGGATGTTTACAATAGAAATTAGCAGTAGTCATTAATAATGTGTCCTTTCCGAAACAGTTAAGGAAGCAAGTATTTCCTGGTAGCTTTGGTGGCAGGAGGAAGAGCTGCCATGCCTTACTTTGCTCCTGGCAGTGTGGTTCCAGTTAGTATGGCCTTCATACTCAGAATGCTTTCTGCCCAGGTCACCCACGGGCTCAGGCACCACTATACAATCCCAGACCCATCAGTTGTTCCTACGTACCATACTAGCACAGGAATCCATAATAAAAATCACGCTGAAGTGGTCAGCCATTAGCAGTTTTGTGCTGAAAAAGGTCCTAAACCACTTTTAGCCTGGCTCCTGAAGGGAATGAGGTGCACGTGATTGTATCATCTAATTTCATGCTTGTCACTCCTGTTGTAAAACTTTTGAATCCAGCTAGATTCAAGTGAATTTTCAGCTAGAAAGTTCAGTGAAAATAGGCGGCCAGGCAAAGCAGAGCCACAAATTAACTCCCTGCTTGAGGGGAGGGGTTAGGGGTAAGCTCAGCTACATTATTAGACATTAATGAATCCACCTGCCTCTGCTTCGGGAGCAGCTCCAAGTAGAGCTCCCACTGTTGTTAGACACAGGCTAATCAAACCCCAAGCCCTGGGAAATCATCCTTTGTAAGTCCCACTGCTCGTTTGCCGAGTCAGCTCTGGAAAATATCTCTTCATTTCTCCAGAGCAGGAGGTTCATCCTTTGCCCAGCCATCTGTTTCCCCCTACCCCATGGAGAAACTGCAACACTGAGGCTTATCCACCGTTTCAAAGCAGCTTTTTGATCCATATTCACTGGCTTCCAGTATGGACATCCAGTGTCCTTTGCAGTGGATGTATTAGATACATCCTGTGCCCCTCCTGGGGAATGTGAGCCCGTTTTTTGCAGAGCCTGGCTCTTTATCTCCAACTATAGACAAAACCAAGGCTCAGGGCTCCAGGAGCAGCTGCTTCTGTCCATTTTATCAGCTAAAGTGTCTTCCATCACACCAAACTACAGACATTTAACAGAAGCCAGAGTTGGAGATGTAGAAATATCTCAGATCCATCTGTTGGGTTGCAGTTGCCGGACTATTTACCATATTGAGTAACACTCTGAAATCTGAGGTGCTTCTGGAAGAACAGATTTGATGAGAATATGTACCTCAAGTGATGGACGACACTTATTCTGTGAGGGGAAAACACTGGCCTCCAAGTCCTTCCAGGGAGAAGTGGTAGCTCATGGTGCCAGCTGCCACCTGAGTGCCTGAAACCAGCCTCTGTTTATGAACCAATTCCCAACCAACACCAAATCAGCTTTCAACAGGAGGGATTTTAAAGAGAGCTTACATCCTAGTAGTGTCAAAAGTGCAATTTTGAAGCGGGAAGAAGTCAACAGGGAATTTGCTATCAGTATGGGATTTTTATCTAATATTCCTACAGCTTAAAGACTGATTTAGCTTTGGCTTTAGTCCAAATCGTTTAGTAGCCTGGCCCATCTGACTCAGGCTGTAATGACCTGGCTATGTTTTTAAGCTGCTGCTGCGAGTTTAATTGTGGGTTTAAACATGGCTTATGTTTTCATGGTAGTGGTCACTAAGTCCTATATACATGTAATCCTTTTGTCACAGTACCTGCTGGGGTTTTTTCTTTATTTTAATGCTCAACTGTATTGTTTCTTAAAACTTTTTCCTGTAGAAATCCAGCCTGTGATTTGTTTTGAGGTGTGTTTTCTCACTTTGGCATCTGCAGTAGGGTGAGCTTCTGCATTCAAGTTGTTCATATGCAGATGGCAGCAAAATAGTCAGTGAACAGTAAACTGGCAGACAAATATGATTGAGGGTGAGGGGAATCAATATTATTTACAAATGCTAATTGCAGTGTCAGGCAAAAAAATTAGACATATTTTTTTCTATGTATAAGTTGGAAAGGTCTAAGATCGAGAAAATGAAAGTGTTTTGATATAAGGAAAAATGAAACTTTTACATGAGTTTGGTCACTGACCTCTTTGATGAAGACAGGCTGAGAGAGTTGGGATTATTCAGACCAGAGAAGAGAAGGCTGCAAGAGAGCTGGAGAGGGACTTTGGACAAGGACCTGGAGTGACAGGACAAGGGATAATGGCTTTAAAGTCACAGAGGGCAGGGTTAAATGCCATTTTGGGGAGAAATTCTTCCCTGTGAGGGTGGTGAGGCATGGAACTGATTGCCCAGAGAAGCTGTGGCTGCCCCATCCCAAGAAGTGTCCAAGGCCAGGTTGGATGGGGCTTGGAGCAACCTGGGATAGAGGAAGGTGTCCCTGCTGTCCTAGTTACAGTGGTCGGGACCAGTTTATCACTGTGTGGGTGTAACCAAAACTGTGTATTCTACACCCTCTGTGTAGTTTCTCATGAACTGTTGATAATGGATCGTTGGCAGCAGCTGCCCAGGGCACACCTGACCCCTCAGGCTACAAGCTGGGTGCTTAAGACACTGTGAGATAGGAAATTTGATGATTCTTTGACTTTAAAAAAATCTTTTGTGTGGCTCAAAGATTAAGTTTTCTTTGAGTTCAGCCTATGCTCTACAGACAAGGGATACTTTCCAGAGCCAAGGCTTAGGATGCTTCAGGGCTTCTGTAATTTCAAGGCCCAGGCTGCAATGCTGTCTTACCCTTTGACTTCTCTAGCAATGTCTCTTGAGATTTTGTGGTCTATGTGGTTGTGCTGTTGCAATTTGTGCTTAGGCAGTGGTCTCTAAGCACAGTTTCAGTTCCTGAACTAATGTCTTTGACCTTCCAGGCAGAACAACAGATTGAACTTTATAAACTGACCTGTTTTCATGACTCAGTAATTCTTAACTCTTCTGGGACCACCTCACAACCTCCTGGGAGGCTGGTATCCAGTCTGGGGCCCGCTGACCTGTGCCACTCTTTCTGAAGACAAGACTGGAGGCAGACTGTCTGGCATCAAATAAGCGTTGTTTGCATATGCCAAAAAGGATACAGCTCCCAAATCTGAACTCATGCAGAGCCTGACATGTGGACCAGCCCTGGCTCATGCCACCCAAGGCAGGCAGTGCCTGTCCATGGCTGGATGGGGACTGAGCAGGAGCACAGAGCCAGCAGTAAGAATCACTGCCTCTCTCAGAGATGAGGTGCTCCCAGCAGTCACTGATGTGTCTGCCCCTGAAAGGGGGAAGCTCCAAACTGCCCCTGGAGTTTCCAGGAGTCAGGGGTGCTGCCACTCACAGAGACAATTTGCCTCTGTGCGAGAGTAAAATGAAACCAGCACAGCTTGTATTTTTCCTTCACACAATTTAAGCTATCTGGGCTGCTGACCCCTCACCTAGTGCATAGACACTGAACCTGAGGTCAGGAGTTTCACAAGATGTGCCCCTGGCCTGCTTTTGAGCCCTTGGGCAGCCTGCTTTACCCTGTCGCTCAGTTTTCCATTCATCCTTTGTCTCCAGCATTTAAATTATAAGCTCTCAAAGGCGCTGCCTCTCCCTGTGTAAGTGTGTGGTACCTGCCTACCCCAAGCACTGCTTGTGGCCTGGCTGCTGCTATCACACACAGCGACAGGCTGGAACTGATTAATATCTTTTGTTCCTCTTGCTTCAGGGGAGATTTGATCCCATACTACATGCCTGGGACCCCCCAGCACTGTTCCTGGCTGCAGGTTCATACAACAGGTTGGGACTTTGCTCCAGGTGGTTCTGGGTGAAAGAACAATCTGGTGTTTTGAAGGATCATTCTTCAGTAAAACTGCCCAAATAATTTATTTTTGCATTGATGTGGAGAAATGGAATATTCTTAGCAAAGTGGTTGGGAGTTTCTAATGAAATTGATGTGACATAAAAAATAAAACTATGAAAAAATCCCAGGTTTCCATAAGAAAAGGAATAATTGGTTAAATAGTTAAGCATACCAAAATTAAATTCATATCTTCAGTAATACTGACTTATAATTTTCACTGTATTTCCCTAAACACACACACATTCAGACAGTCTTCAAAGGAAGAAAACACCCGTGGCCAGCATTTGGTAGATAAGCTTTTACTTAGTGCTGGTTTTTTTGATGTGAAAGAAAATTGAAAATGGGTGAATAAGTGGGCAGCACTGAGGTGCCTGTATTAGTCCTTTCCAACTTACCTGTCACGCTTGTTTTTAATTTCTCTCTTCTCTTTCTGTCCTGCCAACTTTTCATTGTCTTTTGGGGGCCCCTCACCTTTGCCTGACAAGTAGCACAGTGCTTTGGGGAGCTTTTAGCTTCTGCTGAAATAGAGTTTCTAAGGTGCTGTTTAAAAGCATGGCCTGCATTCATTTGGGGTTGTGATTGGTGGTCTAGAAAATGAGCACGGGTAGCAGCTCTTCTGTGTTTGGGATGTTAGATTGGACAACAGCATCCTTTTCAGTTGCTTCCTGTATATTTCTGGCTGACCTCAAGCAGTGCTTTCTCTTCAGACAGACCATGGTGACAAGTTGAAAACCTGCTCCAAGGCAGCACTTTCATCGTCTTTTCTCATTTCCTTTCTCTTGCCCAGGGCTGAGCCACACCTCGGCTCCTCTTCGTTGCTCCCCAGTGAACACACCTGAGCTGTTTGGTCGGAGCCTCCCTGGCTGGCATGACTGTTCCCACATTAGCACAAATGCCAAATCTCCCAGCCATCCAGTGGGGTTTTTAATGGAGCCCTCTGAAAGCTGAATGCTTTATTTTGGGGGCTCTGCTAGACAATAGACTCTCTGGATTCTCCTCCAGGGGACAAGCTTGTCAATCAAATTGTCACAGACAATAATTATCCCCTGCTTTATTCGCCCTGTCTGTCTTCAGAACAGTCAATTAGAGCTATTGATACAGACAAGCCGTTCTCACCAAGTTAGTTTTCAGCCTAATTAAAAGGAACCTGTCAGTGCCTTCCCCTGTAACCCTCTGGCTCCTAATGGCTTCCCTTTGTGTGCAGTGCAGGAACTCAAACTCGGCCTCACTTCTTGGAGACAGAGGCTTAGTTAAAGTGCAGGCTTTCATCTCAGCCTTCCCCTCCATTATGGTGAGAGGGCAGAAGGAAGGCAGGGAGAGGAGGATTTTCTAGAAGACAGAACCCTGTCTGCCTGGTCCTCTCCAGCATTTTTAACATTCATCATGTGCAAAGGGAAAAAGTCCTCTGAAGTTCAAGCTCCTTGAAGGCACTCTGATGGTAAATAAGTGTTAATTCTCTCTGAGCAGGGAGACCTTTAAACAGAGAACTAAGAGCCCTCCCTCTTCAGGGCTGAAAAACATTGCTTTTTCCTGCCAGAATGTTTTGTTCTGCCTTTTTTTTTCCCCCTTAAAATTACTAGAACACACAAAAAGGTTTGCCAAAAGTCTCATCATCTTCAGGATATTGCTGTTCTGAAGTGTATTTCAGGAAAGTAAATACTTTGACCAGGCTTTCATTGTGCTGCAAGAAAGAAACTGCCACACTCCACAATTTAAACTCATTTCAACAAATTGTGTCGTCAGCCATAAAATAAAGTCTCTGTCCAGACTTTGAGGGGAAGATTCTTCCATGAGTTTAAACCTTCTGAGATCCAGTGTATGGGATCTGGTTTGTGGGGAGGCAGTGGGCAAGATCTTCAGGCCTCTGCTCCTCCAGCGCCAAGTTGTGTGTCTTATATAAACCTGCTTCTGTAATTGAGTATTCCTTTTCTGAACTAACAGTGTATCTTTTTTTTCCTATTCCATGTTTTTGCTGCTGTTGGATCTTCTTTTCTCTTCATTCATGAACTGAAACATGCAGGTAAGTGTAAAATCTTTTTTTTAAAAATATCCTTTATGAATATTTCTTTCTTCTTTGCCTTTCCACCAATTGTTTGTGATTTTACAAGTGACTTCTGAGGAGTGTGTTTCACAGAGAGAAGGAACAGCAGTGAGAAAGATATGCTATGGTCCCAAGTGCTCTATAAATATGTGTTCCCAAACAGTGAGCCATTTCACAAAAAAGAAATGAAAATCCAAACCCAGGTTTCCCATTTAGCCTAGAAACAGTATAAAGTGTGGCAACACAGGTCTCTTGTCAACGAACTTCCTAACTTTTTGCCAATGCTGTAATGAAAAGTACTGGAAACCAGAACTCTGTATGAAGAAACTCTCTGCTTTCCTTCAGTGAGACAGACCCCATAGAAAGTCACAAAATAATTTCCAGGTGTAATTCAAAATAGGAGTGAGATTTTAAACATAAAAAACCCTACCTGTACATTTAATCAGTGTAGCTTTGAGCTCAAAACTTTCTGCACGCTCCCACAAAGTATTTGCTGACAAGTTTGCTGTAATAGTTAAGTCTGTTGTAACTCAAACCTGTCCCAAATCCTTTCCCCCAACCTGCCTCTAATTACCAAGTACATAAAAGGGAATAAGAAATATTTAATTTCTGGCATCTTGGAAAACTTTTCTTCCATTTTTGAAAACGTGTGAAGAGCCAGGTGGGCCTATGAGATCTAAAAAAGGAGTTTTCAGAGAGGCATTTTGAAGCCTGAGTGCAAGAGATGTCCTGAGCTTCTCCCACCCTCTGTGTGACGTGAACTGCTTGTTTTCTCATGGAGCTTTATAACTTGCTCTGGAACTCTCTAGTGATGATTGCATTGTTTGGAAGGTACTGTAGGTATCTCCCACACTACTGTTCTTCTCAGCACTGCAATTTATTGGGATAGCAATGTGTAGACAACTGCTGAAAATTCAGTTCTGTTTTCAGGCTAGTTGTTCTCTGTCTCCTTCCTCCCCTAAATACCTGTGACTCTCCTGATGTTGCAAAGGCAGAGTAGCTGTCTTTGTGCTGCTACTCGCTCACCAGTCATAATTTTGCCTAAATTGGATTAAATCTAGTTTGAAATGTGTTTGCTTTCAAACATTGGGTTAATGCAGTACTGCAAAATGATCCAATGGCCAAAACACTTAGAAATTGCCATTGCTTGAGAAGCCGTTTTGCCGAGTAAGTGAACTCCAAAGCAAAGGGTAATTACAAGTATAAAAGCACTCATGTAAACTGCATGGTTTAAAAGCTGCGTGTGTGTTACAGCTGGAAAATTTGAGATGTAACAAAATGCCATCAATATTGCATGTACCACATACAGAGCACAAATAATCTGGGCTGTAGGTCTGAACTGTGTCTATAAAAGCAGAGTTTGAAGTGATCCAGCTATGGAAGCTCATGTGTACGCATGCATAAGTAATCTTCATACACTTGCACAAGTATATATTAACCTTAAACTGTGTTCATGTGGGATGTTACCCGTTTTGAAAGCAAAAGAATAAAAACAGCTGTACTGGAGCAGGAGAAAAATTCATCTAATCTGATAGCCCCAGGAAGACTAAAACAGGGCAACCATATGCGATACTTCCCTTTAATAGTTCTCCAGCTTCCAATTATTTTCAGTTTAGTGATTTCCTGAGCATCACAGAAGTAGGACACGGAGAGTAAAAATTAAACTTACCGGACAAATACAGCACAGAATATGGAGTTTCTGACCTAAGAATTTAAACACTGCTTACAGCTACATATTACTTTCTTCCTTAAGTCCCACATTCTTTCAGGTTTCCAGCACTGCACTCCCTGTGCTTACCTGTTGAAGCTGGCTTTCTCCCAGAGGGCATATAAATACTGTGCATCAGTTTACAGGTTCCTTTGATGTAGCTCTCTTAAAACTGTGATAGTTATCAAATGAAATTGTAGTTGGTGCTGGAAAATTTTGTACCCGGGAAAGAGAGGAACTTTTCTGTTGCTCATCTCAAAGGCACCACACAGGGCTGTGTGAGAAGTCATTGATTTCCTTCTGCATGCTTTTCCCATGGTCTCCCCCAGTCTTGCCACTAATCAATACTCTTTCTGACGTTGTTTAGTTACATGGAACAGTTGGGATCTGTCTCTGTGCCAAAGTCTTTGTGACTGTGGGGAGCTTATGTAGCATTAGAAGTAAATCTCTTAGGAGCATCTCCCTAAGATGTCCTTTCCAGTACATGAGGGATACTGTGAGCCCTAGTTTAATCTTCCAGTGACAGTGGTGTTCTCGAGCCCAGAGCCAGCACAAATAGCTGGCTTTTACTTCCCTTGCACAAGAACAATCATTGGTGACCATTGTGAAGTGACTTATTGAAAAAGTGCTTTAGCAAGGATGTTCACTTTGGTTACAAAATGTGGTATTTTGAAATGCAGGCAGGCAACATGCACACATTGAGGAGGAGAGTTGAACATGTTTATGGTATAACAGAAAAACTGGGAAATGAAACCACTGAATTTGCACTCCTGAAGGAGGCTTCTCTCACAGGCAGCTTTGCCTGGTGTGTACCAAGTCACAGCAGCAATTTGAGGGCTTACATGGTAGGGGTTTTGATGTGGGGTTGTTTTTTTTGGTTTTTTTTCAAATTCTTCTTGAAAACAAAAGACCAGGCTTTTCAATGCAGCAGTTGAGGAGTGTATCCTTGAAAAGACAATGTTCACTAAAGGCTTCTTCAGAGAAACAGTAAAGGTGAGAGTTACTTGAGTGCAGGAAACAGAAAGTAGCAGAATTAGTAACAGTACCATTACTCTTAAAAAATGTATGTGCATTTCTGTGTACAGGAATTTGGAAGGTAGCACATTTAGAAAGAACAGCACTCCAGTTGACTTTCGGTTAATGTCAGAGTGAGGATTCAGTGCTGGGGGTTGAATGAGATGTGAACTCTCAAATTCCCAGAAATGTTGTCTACCTGTTTTGGCAAACTCTGCCCTTGGGTGTGTTGGCAGCCGTGACTAGGAGGTTTAAGTATGTATGAGTCCTGTTTAGAAGGAACAGTCCCTCTTTATTATAATAAACTTTTCCATTAAAAAATCCAAACAGGTTCTATTTTTGCCTCACTAGAGATCTACTGACTCTCAGATAGTTTAATGACCTTGAAATTTTCCCTGTCCTCCTTTTCTTCAGTCCCTGAACACACCTCAGTCTCTGAGGTTTTAAGACACCTTATACTGAAACATGTCAAACTGAAACAAACTTTTCCTGACTTAGAAGTTACGAAGAAGGTACAAATCCTGAGATAAACAGAAGTCTCCAGGTGAACAAAATCAAGTTAAGATTATAGCAGGATGAAGACAGCATACATGAATCCTGCAGATTTGAATGAAATTTAGCATAAAAAAAGCAAAACATGTCAACTATATATCTCATATATTTGTTTTAATTTCTTCTGTATGAGCAATTACAGCTTTCCCAGTCTAGCGTCTAACCCTGCTGAGGCTCAGCCTGCGTTGCCCACAGTGATGGAGCAGTGCAGTGTAGCCAGCTGGGGTTAAAGCTGTATCAAAGGTAGAACAGCTCTTTGAAGTGAAACATCAGACTTGGTGGCTTGGACACTAAACTTTGATATACGTGTGTAACTGTGTGTGAGGGCTCACATAAATGTTAAATGCTCCTGCAGAGCTACTTCACAGCCTTTCACAGGAAAATTCAACTGGAATTTGTAGTTTACTAAACCTGGATATGTCTGAAAGCTCAGCTGAACATTGTGTATATTCTCAAGTGAATTAAGTGTAGTTGGCTTAAGTTTCTGGAATGATACAAGGAATGAAGAGAAAGCATATATCCATTACAGAAAACCCTGGATTTTCTTCTCTGGTATTTACTTCAAAGTAGCATGTGGATCCCTGCTTTCACTGCAGCTATGATATGGTTGTATCAGTAGCAAGTCCTCTTGGTAAAAGTTGCTTAGTAGTTGTGTTGTATTCTTTTTTCTGTTCCTTGTAGCATTCTGAAAATATAACCTCTCAGGTTGAGGTATTCCTGCTCAAAGCTGGCCTGTGTGAGAGGGAGGATTACCATGTGTCATCAGTTTGGGGAAAAGCCTGTGGTGGAAAGGAATTGATGTTCTGTTATGATAACTGGAAAACAATTCTTGCAATTTCCTTTGATATATTATCATGTTGCTTAGCCCAATAATACACATGCATCATGTCCAGCAGAAGATGTTGTAATAGGTATTTGAGAAATGCAAGCATGTAGTTAAATATTGTACCATAACACACACTCAAATAGGAATGCAATTAATGTCATCCCTTAGCATAAATATTTTTCTTATTTGGAACATTAATTATACAACAGTAACTCTTTCTTCATATGTTTTAGTTTCTAGCCTTGCACTCAAAATGCCAATATAAACAAAAAGATTTACTTGTGTAAATTGAATTGCCTTACCCTTTACATGAAATTGTCTGGAAATTGACAAAGTTGCTCCTAGTTTTCATCGTTTCTGATGGCATTCTTGCAAACAGATACAGAGCTATAATTTTTATTACAGTGAGAGAAGAATGTGTAAACTGGCTTCATGCTGTTGTATCACCTCCGTGTTTTCTGTTCCCTGCTTTTATTCTGACATTTAACTTGGCTACACACTGCAGAAATAAAAGAACACTCAGGAGGACAAAGCATGGGGACTTTTAAAGCTTGTGATGATACAGGGTAAAGGGAAAAAGAAATGGTTTGTTAGAAAGATGTCTGAAGGCCAGAGCAGCCTTTCTTACAAAGCTTGCTTTCCTGAGCCCCCTGTGGCTCAGTGTGAACCCAGGGGTGCCATAAGTGGCCTTTCCTATGCAGCCTGTAGAGCAACATGTCCTGCTACCAATTTGCCTTGGTCCTTTTATGCTGATGATGGTGGGAGGATGATGAGGATGAGGAGGAGGAGTTGTGAATACCTCATAAGTCTGGATACTTGAACATGTAACTGACAAACAACACATTGGAGAAATGGCCTGTGTTGCAGGAGAGTTTTGTTTTTTCTATTCTGGTATATGATGATGTGAGTGCTTTTTTAGATTAAAGAAAAAATCATAAAACTTGAGTAAAGTTACTGCTGTGGGTCCAATTGCCATTGCTACTTCAGTTTGGAGACTGTGGTCCCTGCAAAGAACAGCACTTGGTGTTCTCCACTGGTGGGGAGAGTGGTGGGTGTCTGCAGCTATGCAAGTGGGAGAGCCTCCTGCCCTTTCAAAGCAAGGCTGCTCTGTTCCCACAAACCTGACTGCAGAAAGCTCAGAACTTAGAGAAAGCCCAGGTGGAGAAACGCTGCCAAGCTACTGGTCAGCAGCATTGGTCTTCACTGGCCCCCTCTGCCCTCACCTTGCCACTTTTCTGGGAAGGTGACATCAGGCATGGCCTGCAAAGTTCAACCACAGCACATTTTGGTAGCTGACATCAAATGTCTGTCCGATGGGGAAAGATACAGGACACCCAGGTGTCACAGTTGTTTCATTTATAGGTATTGCTTAGACAGGTGAGCAACCCAAAAGCCAGACTGAGTCTCAGTGAAGCTGAGCCTGGATGGTGAAAAGTTTTGCCACATCTTACCACACTGTTTCTCAGTTCTCCTGAATTAAAAATAGGTGGAGATATAGTTTCACCTCTTTCTTTCATTGCCGTTTTTGTTTAGACTCCTAAATGATTTATTGTTTTAATTATTTTTGGAGAGCCTTGAACTGGCCTTGAATCTGGAGGGACAGAAGATTTTAAGAGAAAAGAAAGCAAGGGCTCTTCAGACTTGCATCAATGACTGAGCCACAGACATTGGTTTGCATATGTGTGTCTCTTAGAAATGTGCAATGTAATTTTTCCCTCACCCTGTGGGCTTTGTGGTCCTGAAGATAGTTCCTGAGGTTGGGAAGATCACTGGCTAAAACAAAACATTCAGATCTGGCATTGTTTAAATCCCCTACATCCCTCTAGAGTGTGCATTTTTGCAAGTTACTATTTCCCAGGCAAAACCATGGCTATCGTTCTGATTTAAAAAAAAAAAAAAAAAATTCATTAGCCAGATTCAGAGAAGTATTTATGGCTTTCCTCTCCGAATATCAGCGGCTGGCAGCATCCTAGTGAGAACAGGCTAAACCAACTCATCTGGGTTCCCAAGAAATTTATTGCATGAAAATGTAGAGTTTATGAATACCAACTCACATCCTCCTGCAATATCAGCAGATGGTCCAGTCAGACAGGCAAAGAAATAATCCATCTTTCTGAAGAAAAGAGAAAGAGAAGAAAACAACAACCCAAAATCTAGAGTTTCTCACTAGATATGTTGGGAGTTCAAATGTCCAGAGAGAACAAATGAGCAGGCAGGACAAGCAGGAAGGGCACAGCCACCCTCCTGGCTCTTGCTGGTGGGTTGTGCGATAGGTGTGTGGAGATTTTTTTGTTTGGTTGGTTTTCTTTTGTGGATTTTCAATTGGTTGGTTTGGTTTGGTTTGGTTTGGTTTGTTGGGGTATTTTTTCCCCAACTCAACTAGATCCTGCAATGGTTTACAAATGATCAACAGCTTCTGCTTGTGCTGCCAGCAGGAGTGTGCTCACCCAGACAGAACCCTCCAAGAAAGGCACGGCTGCCCAGGTCACTGGTTGCAGGAAGTGTATGAGCCTGGTGATAGTACCAGAGGACAGTGCAAAAACCTCTTGTGTAAGGTGTGATCAGGTGAATGATCTGCTCTGTTTAGTGGCAGAGCTTAAGGAAAAAGTGGAAAGGCTAAGGAGTATTAGGGAGAGTGAAAGGGAAATAGACTGCTGGAGTCGCACCCTTTCAACCTCAAAAGAGCTCAGCAGGAGGGACCTGGACAGGCTGGATAGACGGGCTGAATCCAACTGGCTGAGGTTCAACAAGACCAAGTGCCAGGTCCTGCACTTTGGCCACAACAACCCCATGGAGCACCACAGGCTGGGAACAGAGTAGCTGGCCAAGGCCAGGCACAAAGGGACCTGGGGGTTCTGATTGACAGAGGCTGAACATGAGCCAGCGTGTGCCCAGGTGGTTGGGAAGGTCAATGGCATCCTGGCCTGTGTCAGAAATAGTGTGGCCACCAGGACCAGAGATGTGATTCTGCCCGGAACTTGGCACTGCTGAGGCCACACCTCAAGTGCTGTGTCCAGTTTTGGGCCCCTCAGTTCAGGAAGGACATTGAGGTGCTGGAGTGGGTCCAGAGAAGGGCAATGAGGCTGGTGAAGGGACTGGAGCACAAGTCCTATGAGGAGCAGCTGAGGGAGCTGGGGGTGTTTAGCCTGGAGAACAGGAGGCTCACGGGAAACCTTATTGCTACAATTACCTGACAGGAGGTTGTAGCCATGCTGCTCTCTTCTCCCAGGCAACCAGCACCAGGACAAGAGGGCAGTCTTAGGCTGCACCAGGGGAGATTTAGGTTAGATGTTAGGAAGAAGTTCTTTGCAGAGAGAGCGACTGGGCTGCCCAGGGAGGTGGTAGAGTCACCATCCCTGAAAGTATTTAAGAAGAGACTCGATGTAGCACTTAGTGCCATGGTCTAGTACACAAGGTGGTGTTAGGTCAAAGGTTGGACTCAGGGTCTTTTCCAACCTGATTGATTCTGTGTGACTCTGTGGGTAATGTAAGCCATCAAAATAAAACAGTGAACTCAGCATCTCTTACCCTTTTTGACCAGGACAAGTCCCTTGACATTGGCTGAGATAAACTGTACTAACTCGTAGAAAATCACACCCAATACTTAGAGTTCTCAAAGGCTTATATTATTCTGATAGTGCATCTCCAGCCGTTGTATTCTTCCCTTGGAGGGAGTGTTTCTGATCAGATGCCAAGCAAGTCAGGAGATGAAAGACCGTCCTGCCCCTGAGGTATTATAGGGGTGGAGGGCTGTCAAAAGATTGGAGAATCACCATGCCAAGCACTGACCCACTCTCAAAATTTGTGCACAGATCTAATTTTACACATCTGCACCTTTGTAATCATTTTATTTCCCAGTTCCCTGTAAAACCTCTCTTTCTTTTCCTATTACAACCATCATTATCAGGAAAATTGCACCCAACTACAGTGCTGCAATTTTCCCAAGCTCTTACAGCGAGAGGTTGACATGAATGTGACCAGCCCCAGATACACTTTTCCCTTATTTTTCTGCTACTACTGTATAGTGTCTTATCAGTATTTTCCTGCCTTGGGGTGTTGTTTCATCTTTCTAATGTAATAGAAATAAGTAATTTAATGCAGAAAGGAACTTGATTAGCACATATAAACTAGCAAACATTTATGTGTTTAAGGATGGTGAAACCAATCTCACTATGGTTCTTAGAAGCAAATGTGACTGTTGGTGCAGCTGAGTCTTTATTTCTTAGTTTTCTTTATTTTACAATTATTGGATCCATAGATAAAGAATGAAAATTATAAAAACGCAAAATGCGTAAAACTACCCATTGAGTTACCTTGTTGAATTTTGCTGTGTAGTTGTTCTGTAAAGACTGGTAACTACACTTTTCTCAGGATGAGAGAAGTAAAGATACAGCATGTCTGCGTGCTACGGAAATCTGTTCACATAATGATTTATTGGTGCCGTTTACCAACATGAAAATCAATTGTTGGACTTCCTGCTTTTCAGTTTTGTCTTTTTCTGAAGAGTAACTTAACTAGTAAAAAATATGGGGAGGTGATTTAATTTTTTTTTTTTTAAGTCTTTAGAAAAGGTGGAATTTGGTGGTCCTTCTTGACAGGGGGTTTTTTGCTTAGGTGTTTGTCCGGTTTGGTTGTGGGCACAGAAACCTTTTCCTGAACCTATTAGACCTGTTGTTTCCCTGTGGTCTTTCACTGAGTCCTCGACCTTACTGATCGGGTCAAATAGTTTGTTTTGTAGGGCCAGTTCAGTTCTTTAAGAGACTCCTGCCTTAAGCCTCTTACAGTTATGCTCTAGCCAAGCATGAGCCACATCTGTTTCTTTCAGCAGTTACCTGCTGGAGGGCAATAATAAAGGCAGCTTATAGAATCTGTAGTTGGGGTTTTGTTGCAAAGGCTAAATAAAATTAGTTTCATGAAGTATCTGCAACAGAATTTTAATTAACTTGAGTCGCTTTTAGGAAAATTGTGACATACCTGCTGACAGCAGGAGGAAGTCCCCTTGAGGTCTCTGAATCCGTATGTTCAAAAATCTCTCCAAAATATAAAAGAGAAAGTGTGTTACAAAATCAAAACAATGGCAAATAGTGTGAGACATCCTGCATGGTTTGTAGTGCAATGCTGCTGTTGGAATTAGCTGTAGCTGTTAAACCTGAGTGTGAAGCCACAGTTTTATTTCAGATTACATTTTCTGCTTTGGCATTCAAAATACTAGTCATGAGGCATCAGCACCCCACAACCTTTATTGCCATTAGGAGGGGACACTAACTGATAATCAGTTTCATGTATAGGAGGGAAATCCAAGTTTTCAGTCACGGGTTTTGGCTAATGGGTTCAGAAGTCACTCAGGCAGGAATGCAGCGTACTTGAGAGCAGGCATTTCACTTTGGGGTTTCTTAGCCATACCCTTAGGCTTACCTTTGAACTGACAGGGGTCATGATTCCCCTGCCCGCTCCTCAAGCTGCCAGGGCTCAGTGTTCCCTATACACCCTGCCCTAAAAAGCCAGTGAGGAAATGTTTTAAGTGGTTCAAATGTTGCAAAGCAACACAAATTAATGTTGCTGCTCTTGAGTTTTCAAGTAAACTGTGCTAATCTGTTGCTAACAAACCCTTCTCACCAGGCCTAGGGGGATCCTTAGGTGTTCTCCACCAAAATGTATAAACTGCAGTGACTGGTGCCACACTGCACGTGTGGTGGAGTCCCCCTGCAGTGCCAGTCCAGTGTGGATACCCACTGGTTTAACTGTGTTGGACTGTGAGCCTCTGCTTGCAGCATTTTCATTGACTCTGAGCAGTCACCAAGGCTGTGGGATGTACCTCTCAGTGCAGGAAGGGTCTTTGGAGCTTTGTCCTGTGGATTCCATATTTATTGCTGGGAGCAAAAAGACTCACAAAGTGAGGTTTGAAAATGCCACAGCATTTCTGCTGTGGCCATCCTGAGAGAGTTGGCAACCTTGTTTTTAAGAATGTATTCTTGGATGAGGAAGAATCTAAGGAATTGCTTCTGGTTCCTTGATTTATTTATTTATTTAATCATATTGGCATGATAGCCTTGTTTCAGCAGCCCTTTCTGAGATGGGCTTTGTGCCAGCTTTACAGCCTTGTCAGCTGCATCAATCACACAGGTCACAGCAGTCAGCGACTCAGCCAGCATTAAAAGCAAGAACTTTCCTCAATAAGCACATTCACCTTTTTGTAAGAACAGATGGCAGGGACTAATCCTGTGGTCACTGATGGCAGCGAGTGTGCAGTGTCACCTTGGGAGGCTCTGTGGTGGCTGCCTCAGGTGACTGTCTGCCACCACCACTGCACAGGTACAATTATTGCCAGCCCTGTTGGGCCCACTCCAGCCTGCCAGAGACATAGCTCATGGGTTCTTTGAGGGGAAAACAGAAAGCTGCAATTAGGAACTCAGTCCAATTAACGAGTGGTTTTCATCAAGTGGATTCTTGAGCTTTATTTCCTGATCTTCCCTGCCTCTCTGACATGTCACTAAAGCTAAACTGTGTGTTAAAGGCAGCAGATAAGCACCATGGTGCTCTGGTGGGAAGGAAAATGGTTTATTGAATGGTTTGTAACCTGCACAGCAGACTAAGGTTTCTGTGCTAATAATATTAGTAATGCGTATGGAAGCACCTGTCTGTAAAGAAGCAAGAGGAACAGTGAGAAGGGTCCCATTATGGAGCTGAAGCTTTAGGTGGTTTGGCAGGGCAGAGCCCAAAACTCTTCTGACTGTTGTGGATTCAATGCACCTGCTGATCTTGGAAACCAAAGTGTCTTGGGCTTATCCAGCACAGGGATGAGGAGACTGTTTGGCAATCTCAGGTATTGTAGACAAAAAGCAAGGAGACCAGACTGAAGAGCTGCTGCATGTTAAACACCAGAAATCAAATTAACTTCAATAATTAGTTCATTGCTGAGCTGCAAGTTGTGCAAAAGAAGACATCTCAAAGTCCTCTGTCCTGTTACCTTGAGAAATTTTTTAACAACTTTCTATTTGTCAGCTGGTACTTAGATTACTATCTGAGAAAGCTGATTGAATTTGCTCCATAATTCTATACCTTGTGTGTGATATTCCTGCTGTTACACTAAGACTAGGAATAATAGCCACAGTCTAGACAAGAGGTGGTCCTGGTGGCTGAGGGCACTAGGAGATTGTCTGCAGAACCCACCTCCAGTGCAAACCAACAGAAAAATAGACCCGAGGCAAGAGGAGAAATACAGAGCTGGAGAGTGAGAGTGTGTGCTTTGCACGGAGCAGGTCAGTAAAGGGTTTGGGAAAATCAGGTCTTCTGACTCCGGCTTCCAGGGAGGTAATAAAACATTAGAGCCTGCTGTTATAGCTCCTGATTGGCTGCTAGGAATTGAATCATACATCTTCATTTGAAGTTCAGCAGGCAGAGTACTGGCTTTTTTACAGGATTTGAAGCAGAGGAGACTGCTTGAAACATGCAGTTATTTGCTTAAGGTGACAGACATGCCTGGGTCCTGGAGGATAGTAGTAGCTGAAAATTGGCAATCACAGACCTGGTAGTGTTATGTAAAGGCATCTCCCTGGGGTAATGAAACCAGAAAAAACTGTGTGAGAGTTTGGAACAGTGCCTGTCCTCTCTGCCAACCCATCTCTCCATGATGCTGCTGATGTGGCATCTTGTGGCTGTTCCAAACAGGGACACTAACTGGTGGTCTTTAAACTGGATTACATGGAGACAGGTATGTCCTTTGGTCTCCCCTCTGGCAGTTAAAAATGTTTAGGACAGGATTTCTGAATTTTTATCCACATCTGCTTAGGCAGAAGTTCGGTGGTTCTAGTTCTCTCTGGCCAGTGGCACTTTTGGGGCTGGTTTCTGAGACAGCTGTTCTTTTGACAGAATATTTTCTCTCAAAATTACAAGTGGTGTGAAATAGGGAATATTCTGCAGGAGCACAGGGGATACCATATGTGAGGGAAACTACTGAATTTCTGAGAACCTTGCAGTCTGGTTTGAGTACTTAGTTCACCTTTAGAATAAGGTCTGATTCAGGGATAGGAACTGATCTATTTTTTCCCAGGATTTTCTTGTATCTTCACAAACTAAACTATTTAACTTTTTTTTTAAATGAGATTTTTTGAGTTGTCACAGAGTGCTGCAGCTGCCCTTTCGTTTTTAACTACTCTGCTGATCCTTCAAACTGCCTAAGAGTGATTGGAAATCTAAAATCTAACAGAGCTAACTTTTTTTAAGCAGTGGAAGTCAAAGCATATTCCCCCTCCTTCCTCTTTTGCCCCACCTCTGTCTTTCACTAGGCTTTGCGCATTGTTTAGCGCTTTCCTTTTTGATTGTCAGGTAGTAAATTCAGCATGAAGAGTGTCACGGATGTACAGAATACACTCCTCTTGGCATGGTAGGGGGTCTGGTGGGGTAGGAAGACAGAGAGTCAGCCTCCTCTTGACCCCCTTACAGCACCCTCCAGGCAGCTGTCAGTCTGGGCACTGAACTGATGGGAATTAGGCACACGAGAACTGTAGCACCTTCTCTTGCAGAACTTGGAGTCCTTGGTGCACTTAGGGAAGGTATGTGTATTCTGCCAGGGCCCCAGGCAAAATATTTACCTTTCTTCTCTTCAAAAAGATGCTTATTTTAAAAAATAAAAAACCACTCCAGTCTGCTTTCACCTGTGCTGTGCATCTTCCTCCTGCCCTGGCATTTAGGTGACTGCAGGTAGGGGAAGTGATCACAGAGTGAAAGAACAGTGATGTGTGGTGGGTACAGTGTGGGCTTTTCAGACCTGTGCTGGCTAATTCTGAATAAATGCCTCTTTTTACTAATGTTTTGTGAAAATAAGAAGGCAAAATATAGGCAAATGTCCATGTGGTTTGGATTGTAAATGATCTGGCTACAACCCTTAAGTTCTTAAAGGAGTCTGTTAGAACAAGATAAAGGAGGTACCAGAGGTTTGTAGAGTCTTGCTTGATGAACTGTCACTTGGAAATGCAGCAAGCCATCTCATCAGACCCTTTCTTGGTGATTATAGCCATAAAGTGGCACCATGCAAAGACTCTGAAATTACGCATTTTTCATATAGTGTGCTTTCCCAAGTGCCGTTTATTGGGGATACTGTGTAAAACATTTTGATTTATCTTAATTTCACATGATTTTACTGGATTGTGAAGAGCTGTTAGTGTCTCATTTAGACTGCCACATAGCATTTAAACTCATTAATTGACAATTATCTAACAAGCAACAGAAATAGCTCTCTTGCTGGGCTGAAGCCTGAAAAGCCCATATGAACCTTTACAAATGTTAGCACATTTAATGAGCTAACAATGAATTGGAGTTTCTGCAGGTTCAGTGGGAACTCTTCCTAATTGATGACCAATTGCATTTTTCCTTGCAATCCGAGAGAGGTAATGAGACCAGGATGATGTTCGGAGCAGTCTACAGAGAGCCTGTCTTTAGAAGCTATTCCTTCTCTCTCCATCCTGAGGCTTGACTGAAGAGTGCCTCCCATTTCAAAGGGTTAGCAACTGAAAGACATTACTTAGAGTTCCTGTAATTTTATTTATGAGGAAATTGGGTGGTTAGACAGCAAAATACTGCATTTCAGTGTTAACTTTAATCCATTCTCTGGCCTAAACCCCCTCAAAAGTGCTTCTGCCAGGGTGGGGAACTGGAAGTATGATTTTAATTAGCACTGGACAAGGCAGCACAGCGGTCTGATTTAGTGCTTGCCCAGATATTATCATCTGGAAAAGAGGCTTAATGTCTCAACAGCAGTCCATCCTTTGTTGTAACTAAATCGTATGCCTCATTTATTTGACTTTGGCATGTACATGATACAGATGCTCACGGGTTTGTGGTTTTAGTTTGTCACTATGTGTGTCTGAACACTGAGTACCGATTACATCACACAGCTGCTGAACATCAGCCAGCAGTGTAACATGTCGAAGACACAGAGCTCAACCTGAAGGCAAAGTTGGTTGAGGTGGTTTGTTTTTAAGGAGCTTGTTCTAAGTTTCAGAATTCAAGTTCTGAGTCCTGTGTGAAAGCTGGAGTCAATGCTAAGGTTAACCTAAAAATTGGTAGGAGAGCTACACTGGAAGTGCTTTTTCAGTGAAAAAAACCACCACACTGACAAAGAGTTCTTGCTATGGAATCAGCTGTGCTAGCAAAAATGTTCTTTGTACTGTTTTAGTAACACTTCTCCCTGGAGTGCACACACATGAGAGGAGCTTTCTAGGCAAGAGCATGTGCTGCCAGTATAAACATGTCTGCACAGAGGGGCTTCAGCTGGCACAGCACTTCCCTGCAGAGACCCACCTCTTCTCACAGGCTCTGCCAGTGGACGTTTATGGTATGTGCATGGCCTTATTTTAGGCCAAGTTTGTTTATTCATCCACTTTTAGAAAGTCCTTGTGATGCTGAATGTAGTGTGGCACAGTGCTGTTCACAACCCCCAGCCTCTCAATGTCAGTCTGTCTATTAATCCTTGCTAAACCTATTAAACCCTGCCTCTTAATGCTCTTCCCACTTGCTTCACTCCACACTACATGGTCTTAGGGACACTGTAAGTGTACAGAGCTTGGTAGGTGAAATTTTCACAAGTGTCTGAGTGAATTTTGTAACTTGGGCTCTGGAGAGCCTTACTCTGTGTAGCTCTTGGCCTCATTCGAGGTCTACAGTCTTGTATTTATATTGACTGATGGTTTGTACGGGTGGGTGATCCTCATTACCTTGCAGACAGAGTGAGCTGATCATATGAATCATTGCTGATCATATGAATCAACATCACCCCTTAAATTTGGGTGAAACAAGCTCATTTACACCACAGTGTGGATTTGGTGCGTTATGACTGTGCTCATCACAGAAAATGTTTGTGTGGAGCATCTGAACCCCTAAATGCTGTTCAGAGAATCTGTCACACAGCCCCATTGTAGAAACTGCAGCCTCAGACAGCTTCCCTTCCTATAGCTTATGTCATATATGTGCAATGCAAAATACGTGTGGATTAGGAAAGGCAGTCTGATCTCATGTGTTGGAGGTAGACATAACACTGCTTCTAACTTGTTATTGGGAGTTACTTGCTTTTCAGTCAGCTATAAAGTGGGAGACAGAAAATACACTGCTGTTATTGCATGTTCTGACAGGAAGTATACAGGCTGTCATACAGGTTCCTTCTTTCACCTCCGTAAGAGCACAAAATAAATTTTCTCAGTTCTTTCAAAGCAGTTATGGATCTTTCCACTTTTGTCAGTCTTGTTCTGTGTGCAAGAAATGTTACAAATGGCTTTATTTTCAGAATAAGATCCTTTTGCTCATATCTGTCCTGAATACAAAGAGGTCTTAGGACTTAAGCATCAGGTCTCTGAACAAATCCAGTGCATTTCCAGCAGGATTTCTTCTATTCATCAAACAGCATTGTCAGTGCATCCTGAGAAAGATGTACTATTCCATGCCAATGCAGAGTCATTCTCTTTGGTCTGAGTATTACATTTTTCATTGGTGTAGAGAAATATGCTGTGCTGGGGTTTCTGCAAGTGTGTCTTGCCAGTGTCATGGGAACTTTGTTAAAACCGTAGTGCTGAGGAAGTAGAGAAAATCCAATCTGGGATTTACCTAGGACTTGTCAGGGCTGCTGGTGCTCTTTATGTGTCAGGCAGGCAGATGGGCAGCAGGACAGAAGGAGACATACGACTTGGTTTCTTTTCCTCCTTGGGGTGACTTGTTAACTAAAACAAATCCTAAGGTTAGGTCTTGAGCACCCTTTCTGCTCCACTGTGCTTCCCAGCTATAGAATGGACCCTGCAGTATTTAATTTGAAAAGCTACTGCCCTCTTTATGTCTGTGCTCGAGGCCACTGTCACTTAACAGGGCATGACAGCAGAGGTTTGACTCCATGTGAGGGAGGGAAGATCAGGAGTGGTGGTCAGGCATTGGCTGAAGTTGGCTCTCCAGCTTTCAGAATTAAGTGGATCTGCCGTCTGTGTAACAACTTGAAGGATTTTCATGCCTCAGAGAAAGGCCTTTTCCTTCAGAGACTTCTAATGCTAGAAATAAGGGTTTTTTCATGTAGAGTGGAGTTTTGCCCTTGAAGGATCTGAGGCCTTTGTGCTTGAGCCCTCCCAGCCTCCCTCCTTTGAAACTGAGGTGATCCTGATTGGAAGGGAAATCTTCAAAAAACAGGACTGGAACTTTAATTCTCTGCCCCACCCCTGATCTGCCATGACTTCCAGCAAGTCTCCACATCCTTAAGATGCTGTTTTCCTTCTTGTCCTCTTCCTGCTTTATCTGTTTAGGAACCCAAGACTGAAATTCTCTCTCCAGCTGTAGGTTCAGGCAGTCACATGCTGCAGAGTAGGGAAGAGGCTGTAAAACACCTGCCTCAGGTGTGCACATACCTACAGGCTACCCAACTTTCTGGTTCCCTGAGAAACAGAACCCAAAACTGTGGGGATCTCAGAGGGTTTAGGTCCTTGAGCAAGCAGAGTTTTGTGAAGTAAACCCGGGGTCACTGTATAAGGGGACTGTGCTCCTGCTACAGACAGGGCAGAACAAAGAAACAAGCCTGGTGTCAGCCATGGAGAATCTTTATCCCTGCCCCCATCAGGGACCATGGGATGGGCATTATATATTCCGTTTGTGACAGGGTTTGTCTGTCTTGGTGCTGGTCTGCTACAAATAAATGCGGGATTCAGCATTTCATGCTGCCCTTCAGGGGTGCTGAGCCCACTCAGCAGCTCTCAGTGATTTCATGTGTTCAGTGCTTTTAAAAATTATCAGACCTTCAATGTTTTCCAGCCAGCACTGGGGGGGAAAGGAAAAAAAAAAAGTAAAATAAGTTAATAATCCTCAAGAAAATGTGTTTTTTCATCTTTCTTACCTGAGCCTCACCGTTCTGTACAGCAAGAGGTGAAAGAATAAAAGCAGAAAAATTGAATTTTGAAGATGCTCATATGCATGGGAACGTTAAGGTGTTGGTTTTGTGAGCATGGCCATGCTGTCACAAGGCAGCCTGACACACTGATGGCTTGGTATGAAAAGCAAGAGGGAGCTTTTAAATAAATAATGTGTGAAAGGAGCTCCTCCAGCCCAGTTTTTATTCAGCAGGAGGATGGATGTAAAGGAGAGGGGGGAAGGGCCCATTTCCGAGCTAAGCGATGGTGAAAATGCGCTCATTCAAATGTGAAGAATGTTTAATGGGGGGAGAGGGAAGCTCAGAGCGGGCGGGACTGGAACTGGGGAGAGAGCGGGAAGGGACAGAGCCGGGGAGCGATGGCATGACAACTCTGAAAGATGCATTAAACTGCAGGGAGTCTAAAGCAGGCTTAGAGATGAGCCTAAGTAACTGGGACAAAGTCTGCTCGGAAGCCACAGATGGGCCTTGGCTTTCATTATTATCTGCTTGAACTCACAGAGGGGAGGAGGGGTTCAGGGTAAGGTGCTCCCTCGTCTCCCCCTCTCCCTCGCATTTGCATCGAGTGAAAAGTATTGTTCGCTCCCACTTGTGCGGGGCCGGGCAGGAGGGACGGAGGGTGGGAGCAGGTCAGACAGCCCGGGATTCTCCCACCGCATCCTGCCGGGCGGGGTGTTAATGTGGCGTGAACGCGGTGTAAGGCCCCGTGCCCCTCTCTCGGCCAGCAGGGTGTCCCCGGCAGGCCACAGTCCCCAGTGGGTGGCTGTCACTGGCAGCTCGCTCGGTTAGCCAGAAATTTATTAGTGTTATATTTTCCTCCCGGTTTTTTTTGTTAGAGCGGCGGGGAGAAAGTGACAGCTGTATTAGAGGCTGAAATGCCTCCAAAGGGATCAGAAGACATCTGCGGGGAGGGCTTCTGACAAAAACCCCTTTCAGCATATCCTAGCAGCAGCCTCCAAAGATATCGCGGAGAAGAAAAGAAAGGAAGGTTTGCTGCTTCTGGAGGGCTCGGGCTCCTGCCTGTTTATTTCGCTGTTTCTTTATTCCTTTGCAGCCTTTCACAACACAGCATCCTTCCCATTAGCACCCCGTGCCTGCCCACCGACAGCGTGCTCCTCTCCTCCTCCTTCTCGTTCCCAAAGAGCGAAAAGTGGAGTCTTTGAGGAAAAAGGTAGTCACGTCCGAAGGCAGGTCCTCCCTGTCCCTCTGCCTCCGGCGCTCTCAGGCTTGCCAGAAATATTTTAAGCAGTCGAAATGGCTTTGTACTTTTTAATCTCTCTATCCCTAACCATCCTTCCCCCTCTCACATCACATCCTGTTCAGCTGTGGAGCTTGGGAGGGGAGAGAAGAAAAAAAGAGAAGTAAAAAGCCAGCAGTTGCTTTTATCATTAACCCATTCAGCTGCAAATCCCCCTCCCCAAAGAAAACCCGCATGCTGATTTGCGTATGCAATCAGCTGTATTCTTCATTTCTATAGCGCCTTTCTTATTAACCACCTCTCTCAAAGGAACTCTTCAGGAAATAAAATTGCTTAGAGATTAAACAGAGCAAGCCAGTCTTCCATGCTGAAATAGTGCCGGTTTTGTGAGGAGGGGCAGCATTAGGCTGGGCTTACGGTTCGCACTGCGGCTGTCCCACCTGCTGCTGCTCCGGGAGATGGGCATTGACACGGCAGTGCCAAGGACCTGGGGGCACAGTCTGCCTGTATTAGTGGGCTTAATCCTTCATTACCTTAACAGGTTGTACTGCCTTCGATCCTGGTGTTTTTTCTTTTCCCCAGGCTCTGGCACACTTGTAGAGACTAAACCGTAGCGCTATATTTTTATTAACGTTTCAGGAGGTTTCATCCACACCTGCCCAAGTTGTGTTTCTTTCAGCTCCTTTCACCTTTCCTGGGAGCAGAGAAAGCTGTGGCTGGGGGTCAGGAACCTGCCACAGGTCCTGGGGCTGGCAAGTTTGTCGGCTTTCCTGCCACTTGCATCCCCTCAACTTTGGCTAAAGTGCCTGCTTACAGTGATTGCTGGCAGTACAAGTGTGACTTTCACATATTTTTTTTCCCCTTAAAGTAATGCAAAAAGTGCTAAATGAAAGGAATAGTGTTTTGAAATAAAAAAAAAAAAGAAGGTTAATATAACTTTGTTATGTGTAAAGAAAATACAGATATAATACATAAAGGAAGATATAACATCGCCTATAGTACCTTTCCTTCTGATTGCAAATAGGCACTTGCTGAGCATCAAAAGAAATCCAACAAAGGAGCATTTTCATGTTCATTAATCCTGTATGTCATTGTTTTGGGTATGTTTCTTCATTTTCTGACATCCTGTTTTAAATCTGTGCTTATTAAAGTGGCACTTGAAGCTGTAATTGAAAGTTTATAATATAGGAATTCCCAGCTGGAGGCTCCTGTGTCAGTTACAACCGGACCAACACTGTGAGTGCTTTACTGAGTAAAAGCACAAAAGGCCAATTTTCTCATAAAGAGTCGACAAAAGTAGAAGAAATTACTTTTCAGATTCTATCATCTGTAAGCAAATACTGTACCAAATACTGTCATTTGGAAAAAAAACCACAAACAGGTAATTTTGTGTAGTCTCATTTACTGTAAGAAAGATAAGAAATTCCTAACAGCTTGCCAGGGGGTTACTGAAAAACATTGGTATTGTTTAATATTTTCACATTTAAACTCCAAAACGAAACTCAAATGGATGTCATTGTGTGCATAATCAGTATCCAGGGACATCTCATTCCTTCATGATAGTTTGTTTTCCATTAACTGTGATGACAGGAAGAAATTTTTCAGTAGTGTTTGTGCACTCGTGTTTATATATGGAGAATAAATCCACGTTATGGTAACAGCAGAGCTCCTCAAGGCAAATTGTTCACACTCTAGAAGGTGCTGGAGTTTTATTGTGAATCTCACCTGCCTGTGTCTGTGGGCCCCAGTTGTGATTTAATAATTGAAAACTTGAAAGACCACAAAAGCTTTTTGAAAATTTACAAATATGAGGTAAAGTAGCATTAAAGATGAATGGAAAAGGACACTGAGAGCTGGTCTACTTGGCATGTGGCCAGTTTCCTTTTAATAGCACATAACTCACCTGACAGGTCTTTGTAATCCCTGTCTAAGAATAAACTGAGAATGTAGCTGGAGCCCATGAGAGAGGTGCTATCATCTTATTTCTGCTGTTTAAAGTGAAACTTAGAGTTCAGGGTTTGGAGTTACTTAACAGAGGTATCAGACTGGAAGTGTAACTTTAAGATAAAAGCAGATTCCTGCCTGTTTTAGAGAAAGTTGAAACACCACTTGTTTTAAATATTTTTGAAGGGTATTCCTTGCATTTTTATTTACTGCAGAAAACCATGAAAATCCTAATGAAATTGAAATAGTATCGTGAACACTGAATCAGGAAGGATATATGGGTAGTACAGCTATTCCCTTGTTTGTCCCCATGTATTGATTCTTTAGATACCTTTAAAATCCCTCATTAACCCTTCTCACAGAGGCTTCTGGTTCCTGGGCTGCCCTTTGGCTAATCAGGATCCTGCTCCCTCACTGGCCGGGTTGGGTTTGTGTTGCCCTGAGCTTGTGATGCTCTTTGTGATGGCTTTTAAGGTCCCTGAACGTACTGGGAAGCAGGGAAAAGGGAGGACAGCACTCATCCTGGATAGAGTGATTGGAGAGCACAGCTAGTGTCTGAAAGATGTTTAGACACAGCTGCTTTTGTTGAAGCGCTAAAACTGGAGCTGCACCCAGCAAACTGAAAGCTTAGCAACCTGTGTGTGTCAGCAGGATCTTTGTTTAGAAGTGTAAATTCCTGGGAACAAAATTAATGAGTGTTCTGCTTCCACTGTTTTCTCTCTCAGCAATTGAATAACCCATACCCAAGGGTCAGAACCACAAGAGTGGTGTCCCTGCCTTGGTTTTCTCTGTAATCCTCAAATGCAGGCAGTGCTGGCCCAGAAACTCAAACCACATACGGAGAGTCTGACTGCAAGGAAGACTCTTTGATTTTGAAAATAGGCAAATAAAGAGAGAAAGCGCACACAAACAGCCTCACTTCTGGATGATTCCTTGCTCATTAAAAAGACAGTGATCAAGAAGTGCTCCATTTTGTAACAAATGTGGGAATTGCCTGCAACTCCCCTGCCACCTGCCACGCTCCCAACTGCTGCTCTCACTCAGAGATCAAGAAAGGAACAAAGAAAGAACACAAACCACCCTCCCTTGATGAGACACAATCATAACAGTGAGAGTGTTATGGCCATAATGATCAAAATATTTAAGAGAAAAAAGGATTGTAGGGATAGTTATCATGTTTTGTGGGATTGACTAATATAGCTGCAGAGAATGGCCAGGCTTTCATCAAGTCAAGTGAAACTGGGGGGATGATATTGTGGTGCTGTGGTCTTTGCTGTGTCTGTTCCTACATGACACAGGAGCACAGGTTTTGCAGTTGACAGTCAGGGATGTGGAATGAGTCCCGTCAAAACCTGTGCCTTAAAACACACTTGAATACGTGCATGTGAGATGATGAGATCTTGCATGAATTCTCCCTGGAGCATGATAAGAAACCACGGGGCTGATTCTGCTCCAGAGGGGATATCATTCAAAGAAGGAGGGGGGGGGGGGGGGGGGGGGCA
>JAWWEU010000011.1:22651557-22740695 GCA_035583155.1 Acropternis orthonyx | reverse complement strand
GTGCATGGCTCTCGTGCTTATTGCATTAGGCTGATTGTCACGGAGGGAGACAGCCGTGTAGTATCTCAGGACAGAGGGGAGGAAATCCAGAGTTCCCCCTAAAGCAGACACTCCTGTCAGTCATAACGCATCGCTGAGCAGGATGAACCTCCCCTCCTTCCTCCTGCTGGCAAACACCGTAGAGGGGCCCATTGTTGCAAAACCTGTTATCAGAGCAGACATGCTACAGTAGAATATTTAATCCACAGGAAGCTTTAGCAGCGCAGTATGTATTGATCACAGCAGCTTCATCAAAGAAAGGCTGATGAATGAATATATGGGTAACTCTTAAAAGGAGGCTGCTGTTTGGAGCTTGAACCATTGTATTTGGATCAGGTTTGTAGGTCTGAGCTTGTTACAGTTTCTCATGCCTATGATAAAATGTCACAAATGTAATTGTACATGATGTATCATCAGAAAGGACAAAAGCCACTCCTTACCCTGACGTTGAGTCACCTTGACAGTCCAGTGGCCCATAACATCTGACCTGTAATCTCAACAGAGGTACAACAGTAAGTGGGATCAAATCCAGTCAAACCTTCTCAAGGCTGCTCCAGAAATGTACAAGAGTGTCTCAAGAGGGGACAAGCTGTCTGTCCTTGAGTTACCATTGCATGAAGATGCTGACAGCAGCACTGTGTGGTGCTCTGCAATTAGAAGCTCCTTCAGATCGAGCCATGTCTCAGCTGTAAGCACTTCTGTCTTTGAAAGACTTCGGCAAAGGGTTTCTATTGTAGTCAGTCAAAAGCAGAGAATGGGTGTATGTAGAGATAGAAGTCATGGTTGTAACAAAATTCCTACCGTGTCTATTGGTGACTGTAGTAGGAGGCTTTTTTAATAAAATCATCTTCTGCCTGCAGGAAGGAGGGATGTGGTGCCTTAGTCCAGGTGTGTAAGAGAGCTTCCTTTTGCAGGTTGCTTTGAGGCAAAGAGCACTCCTTTTTCTCAGAGGTTTCAATACTCTGCAAGAGACAGCAGCAGAGTTGCCATCTATGCTGCAGCAAGTCGATTATCACAGCTATATTTCCCCTCCCTTGTCTTTTTTTAGGAATACCATCTGTTTAGTCATTAGCCCCATCAGTTCTCATTAATTGAGTCATGTCTCATTTAGGTTGCTGTATTAGCTTCTCATTGTTCCCTAGATAAGGCATTTTTACAGGTGCCTTGCTTCCTGTTGAGCTCTGTCCAAAGTCAAGTGTCAGCTGGAGAGCAAGGATGGGATCCAAACCCAGGCTGTGTTTCAAAGCCTCATGCCAAACTGCCAGCCTGTTCCTTCAGGGCACTAAATGCCAACTTGTCTGCACTGGCCCGGCTTTGGAGAGTCATGTGGAATATGGAACGGCCCTGACTAAAGAGATAAAGCCTTCTGTCTTTTTTCCCCCTTTGATTTCTCTGCTTTTCATCATCTCTGCTACAGCTAATAGGGTTTTTTCCTCCCTCCCAATGGCACAGTGGGTGCATCTGAGTATGAAAACCCTGCTGCAGAACAGATATTAAGAACAAATCACCTAGAAGGAAATGATGGGTTGCATTTCAATTAGCACACTTTGGTTACACAGAATTAGTCCTGTCGCAGAACTTTATCAAGAAAGCCTTCAGAAATGCAAGGAGAAAAAAGAAGCCCTCCTGTGTAGTTGAATTTCAACACTGAAGGACTTAGGGTTTGTTGTAAAATCTTCTGTTTAGCTAGTTATTCCAGGCTTGTATTTTTTTACCATTAGTTTTATTGAGCTTGCTGAGTTGATTTTTATTGTTTGAAAGGTAGAAGGATTAGTTACAGCAAAGCCCTTTGAATGATTCGTTATCCTTAAAAGAGCCGAACTGGAGTGGGAGAATGTGTTAGAAACTACCCAGCTCTGCAGAAGGGATTATTGTTGAGGCTACAGAATGTAGGTGTGAGTTTGAGAAAGCTGCCTGAGAGCAGGATTAGGAAGGTGTTGAAGCAATCAAGGCTCCTCAGAGTGATTTACAAAGAAATGAATTAATTAGAGCAAATTGTGAGTTCACAGTTTTCTTGAATGACCTGACTGGCTTGTATGCTCCAGGGCCTTCAGACAATATATGATCCCTAAACATTTTAAGCACTTTGCCAAAAGGGCGAGAACAAAACGTGAAGCTGCTGAAAGAAAAGTGTTTCTTTTCGCAGATATTTAGATGAAGACCTGTTATGTCTGTGTGTTTTCCCAACTTGCTTAGCTGCCAAATAATTAAATATTAACAATAAATTCTTCTCCTGCTCCTCTCTTTCCCTTGTACATCCACTTTCATTTTCATTTTGCTGCAATGAATTGCCTACAGCTTCTTCCTGGGGCTTCTCTTAACACCTTGGAGGACATGGAGGACACACCTTCCTCTGAAGTTGTGGCTTCATGTAGGTGTCATGTTTGCCAAATCTCCTAGAAACAGTGTAGTGATAGCCTTCCTCAGTGGGCAGAAATCTAGAAAATTCGTAACTCTGGAATGAAATGGCTCATGGACCCCAAATCCAGTGATGCTGAGCAAGCAAATTACTTTCCATGGAAGACCTCAGCTACCTGAGCCTTTTAACTTCACCTTCCCTCTCAGAAATGCAGTGTTTGCTTTGACCTGTTGTACCACACACCTGAAGCCAAAGCTGGAGGAGGATTTACTAAGACATAAGAGGACATAACTCCTGCTCTATGCTTAGCAGCCTCTCTACCTGCCTCGGTGCCTGGTGAGTGCTTAACAGGGCTGGGCAAGTTATTTCTTCTCCTTGCATGACTACTTGTAGTTTCCACTGCTGCCCCCTTTATATTGCTGCTCTAATTAACCTCTTCCTAATGGGAAGCAGCCAAAGACTATCACAAACTCTGTGTGTTGCGTATATTTTATTGCCTGTCTTGTCTTCCTCCAGCCCCTTCTGATTCCAAGGGAAAATAAAATACTGGAAGGCAACCTTCTTCACCCAGAAATTGTATATATTATCTACATATGAAAAAAACGTATGATTTACTAGCTCCAGTCTTGGTGACAGCTTTGTAAATTGTATTATAAATACATAAAAAATTAAGGTTCATAATTCAAAAGGTTTAAACTCTAAATAAGAACAAAGTTGAAGTTTGTAGGATAAGGCATAATTGCCTTAAAATGAATAATTTTAAAAAAATTAAAAATTGTACCCAATTCTTTTTTAAATACTGTGACCATGATATATTCCTTGCTTTTTTTGTCCTTGCAAAGGATCTTCAAAATACCTATTATAAACTAAGGTGTGGCATGATGAAGCTTCAAAGGTATTGATTTCTTTATAGGGAGAGCTTGAGCTGGCTTCCTAACAAGCCATCTAGCCTCGGACTTCCTTGTAAATGCATTCTGGTTCACCAAGGTGCCAAGATGGCCATAATCTCTCCATATCTGCTTGTTGTTTTGCAAATCAAAAGAATGCATTAATAGTGATGAATACACTGAAGTCAAATTGAACAGCAACTGTGATTGTACTGTCTGGGAGAAGAAAAGAGCTCAGCATCACCAGTGCCCCCCTTGCTTAGCTGTGCGGTGCCTGTGGAGTCCTGACATGCTGGGATGGGCTGAGCTGATCAGGGTTCGCCTGTGCAACCACCTCATGTTTAACCCTTCCATGGGGCACAGAAACACCGAGTCTTTAAGGTTGGAAAAGCCCTCTGAGGTGGCCTGGCTTGTTCTTTCCCAGGCTGCCAGGCTAAAGCAGAGGGATGAGCGGGGTTATCCCTGGAGCCAATAAGCTTGTGCTCCTTAGGAGGTTTAAAATCAGCTTGTCATAGTGAGCCAAATACAGACATTTTTCTGATTATCATCTGAGGAAGAGAATGAGTGGAGATAGTTGTTTGCCTGTAAGTATCGTTTCTAGGAGCTGAGAGGCTTAGAGGATTAATCTTCCTTCTGGAATGTGGATCAGGCTGAAGTGTAGAGCGGGATGATTATTAAGACTGAAATTCTCTGTCAATTTGTTGGCAGAGATAGTTTCTCTGCATCAGGACGATGGTGGCAGAAGCATCTTGTCTGAGAGACAGCACAGGGAAGAGCTAAGCCTGAGAGCAGGAGGCAGCTTTCTGCAGGGGAGGGAGGCTGGGTTTTCAACGCTGCATTTCTCTTAAGTCTTTGTGCTCTAAGAATTCCCGTTTTTTCCGGCAGAGGTTTTTGTAAGGGCTAGAAGCACTGCAGAGAGCAGCGCTCCTCAGTGGCCTGTTTCTGCTGTTCTTTTGAGGGTTGGACAGTCCTTTCTCTGTCCCTCCAGCTCTGGAGGTGTTTCTTTGTTTTCCTCTTGAAGACCAGAAGGTCTTTTTCTGTCATATTCAGAGCGGTGGTTGCACTCAAGCTGTGCTGGATGCTGCCTTGATGCCACGCAGTTTCCCAGCAAGGAGTGCAGCTCTGGAGGCTCCCTTCTTTCTCAGCCTTCACTAGTCCTTGCCTCTAGTTCCTCCTCCCCGCTGAGGAATAATAGTTTGGTCTGGAGCATTCATTGTACATTCCTAATGCCATAAATGCAGAGAGCACTTGACATTATTTTTGCCATATTCTTTCTGCACTGGGTGAGGAAGACACTGAGATGTGTGCTTGTCCGAGCTGTGTGGCATTGCCATCGCCTTCAGTCCTGCCTCACATTCCCATTGCAGGGCTGCACAGGAGCCCAGGCAGCAGAAGACTCTCACTGTGCTGGGTGCTGGACAACCATAGCAGAAAGACATCCAATATTTTTGGTCCTTTAGGGTTTCTGCTTTGAGTGTAAGATCAGCAGTTTGCAGTAGGAGGCTGGCACGCGAGAACACAAGGAGACAATAGCTGTTGTTACTATATTCTTGTAGTGAATTGTTAATTTGAAGGCTGTTAAAAATAGAAGACAGGTAAAACTGAGACCTCTTTGTTCTGTAATATTTAAACAGTGCTCTTTTGATTGCGTTTGTTTAGTATTGAAGTGCATGTTAATTTAGTTTTGAAGGAAGTGATATGTTAGGTTCTCACTTAGGAGCCTGTATCTGAAATACTCTTTAGAAATGTGAATTTGCACTGGATTCTAGAGTAGAAAGAGTGGCCAGTCTGGGCTTTGTTTGTCGCAGGAGCCTGTAGGCAGGTGTGTTTGCATCCTGAGGCAGAAAATAGCTTTGTGAGTGCAAGTTTTTGTTGTTATATTAGATTTAAATGTAGCCCCAGGAAACAGTTTCTGGAAAGGTCTTCTCCAAATGTGGCCTGTCTGAGCATGCTTGTCTTCTGTCTTAGGGTGTGTTTTGGACTCAGGCTTCTCCTTTGGTCTAGTCTGTTTAGATCCTGAAGCACATGGTCAAATGATTCCCAATGTCCAGAGACATTTTTATCCTGCTTGCATGCTTTAAGTTTTCGTGCAAGTTTTATTTTTAAAAGATTAGGGAAAAGGTAACAACAGTTCTCCTGCCCATTTCTCTTAATCTGCAGTTCAGCTGATTCCATTGGCCATTGTGGGAAAGAGACGTGTGTGCCTGACCTTGGATGAGTCCTTCCTACAAAGCTTTCCAGTCAGGAGACTTAATCCTCCTTTTCATGCCTCACCTCTGCACAATCAGGGCCAGCCTTTGAGCAGAGCATAATTATGTAGCGTGGCAGGCTGGGCAGATGGCAGGGGGAAATGCATGTGAGGTATTTTGGTTACTTCTGGGGAACAACCCCCATCAGTTAAAAGATGATTGGTATAATTTGAGCCGTGCCTTCAGAGCTTTGAAGGAGCAGTGGCTGGGTATGTGTCCATGCCTCAAGGCTTTCCACGGTTTCAGTTGCCTTTTAAAAGGTGCTTTTTGAAAGCTCGCTGGCGCCAGAGCTGAGAAATGGCCTGATGGCACTGAAAGGGTCAAGTCAGGGCCTTGCCTGCAGCTCCAGGGCATCCTGACCAGTCTGTGGCTTGTGTTTGAACTGACAGGTTTTTAATCCTGGTCTATTTTATTTTATTTTATTATTCTATTTTAATGCCTTGTTAAATCCTGGACATGCATGCAGAATCACCTAAATGATTAAGTCCTAGAACACACACCAGGAGCTCTGGGTTTCTGTGTGCCTCATTCCCCATCACCCTCTGCTGCCTCCTGCGCTGCCTCACATGCTCCCAGCACAGGGAGACCCTGGAGGATTCACACACTGCTTGAGGACCGACTCATCCCTGTCACACGGGCTGCAAGCAGATTAGAAAGTGCACTCTAATAAGGAGTGCTGGGAATGGGGGCAAGCTCACAAACAACTGCCTGGTCGGGTGCATTGACTGTTCTCATGCAGAAAAAACCCACTACAAGCCAGGGAAGATGATACAGCTCAAGGTGCAAGATTCATGCCTGCTCATGCCCTTGAACAGAATGCTATAAATTTTGATTAAGCCTTCCTGAGGCAAAGAGTTGTTGAAACATATATCAGTATGCTGTAACCTGGCAAACCCCCGAGGGCAATGTGTTGTACCTGAAGCACAGCATGATTAAAATATTAGGCTGACACATATATAATATCTGAAAAGTTTTCTGCCACAGCCATTAAGCCCCTTAACGCTGTGCTTTGGAATGTGGTCACAAGTCATAAAAATGTCTGAACAGGCAAGAGGGTTGGTCGTGTCATAAATAATAACGGCACAGCTCTCCAAACATGCATGAGCACAGAGAGAAAAGGAGAAATAAGGAGCAGAACAGGAGATTTATTAACCTTAGCAGATGTAAGATTTAAGATGGGAGATTTCCTGACAAAAAGCAAACAAAATACTGCAACGTCTCCTAAAACAAAAAAAGGAAGACTCCTATTAGTGCTTGGTATGTCACTGGCTGACATTATTTTTAGTTGCAGCTATAGTAAAAGATACAAAAAGAATTGAGCTGTGCTAGTTTAGTTTAGTTTAGTTCAGTTTGACACACCATACTGTCACTCTGCCTAATCTACAGTGCGTGCTAGGCAAAGGAAATATAGATTCCAGGAGCAGTGAGTTCAGTGGAAGTTAATGTTTTTTGCTGTGTGGTGGAGGAGATGTAATGAAACACTGCCATTTTCAGCAGAAGCTGCCAGTGGCAGCATTAGAGGATGCTGTGTGAGTAAAAAAACCTTGCCTGAGAATATTGCTTTTTGCACAGAAACAGAACCCATGAACCCCGGTTTCTTCAAGAGTTATGGCCTGGGGGGTTATTTTTTCATGTGGCAAGATTTGGAGGGCTTTAACTGAAACTGGCATTGATAACAAGCCTCTCTCATGCAGAAGCTTTGGTGTCTGCCAGAAAAATGCCTTTCCCACCGCTGTTGCTCTAGTCCTCTCTGGTATCTGCTCCTGTCTGGGTATGGCAACATACCCACAAATGCTCTGAGAGGAAACGCTGGGAGCTGAGTTTGCTCTGTCTATTGTTGCTGCCACGTTGCTGTGCATGATCCTGTTTGAAACAAGTCGTTCTCCTTAGTGCCCCGTATTCTTCCAAATGCTGAACAAGGTGCTCTGAAGACCCAGCTGGATTCAGTGACGCTTGGGAGAACCAGGTTTGGGGAATGTGCTGAAATAGGAACAACCATCCTGCTGTTGACCTGAAAAGCTGTGAGGATGGCATGGCTGGCAGCCCCAGGGCAACACTGTCGCTCCCTGTACATGCAGGGACACCTGATCTTCCCAATAGCCAGGATGAAATCATCACCTCACCTCCTTTGGGCACTCTCTGTGTTGTACTTGGGGCTGTGCCCAACTTCCCAAGTGCTGGGTGGTTCTTACACGGCAGTTTCAATTTGCAAGGTTGTAAATAGCCATCTGCAGGCAAAGAGAGGTTTTTGGACTTTGTGCTAATTCCTGTTTATTCAATGTGACCTAAATCTCTCTGTATCTTCCTGTGCTCTGTTACACATATGCATGTAGTTTGGAGACCAATACCTTATTGATGGGACAGCTTGCACTAATTTAGTCGACTTATATAAAACAATGTGAAATCCCTCACCCTGATACTGCTATTTTACATACTTGAAAATACTTTGACAGCCCTGGATGAAATGGAAAATAATGTTGACATTTAGCATTAAATTTTATCTTCTCAGCTACAGGCCAGGCCTTCTGCACACAGAGATGCACCCAGAGCAAGGAAAGACAGTACAAAAGGCAGGGGATTTATATTAATGCTGGCAGAGGTTGCAGACTTTTAGTAGGGTTTTGGATGCTCTATAGGGATGTAAGTTTTATACTTTATAAAGTGAGGCTTTTAGGAGAAGTAGGTCAGAGAGAGCTGGAAATGGTCACAGGGGAGAAGTTTTAGAAGTGTTGAACTCTTTACCTCCAAATAAACTGGTTTAACCACAGGGTAACAATCAGGCAGGTTAACTTACCCACAGAACCACAACACCAGACTAAAGGTAGGCCTGATCCATCTGAAGACAAGGTGATAACATTAGGAATGTCCCTTTGTACTTCATGCAGCAGTACTTTAGTCTATAAGATGGTAAGAGAGGACGTTTCTCTGTCACAGAAATCTTTTTGCAGGAAGTGGGTCTCAGCTGCACCTGTAATTAGACCCTTTCTACCTGAGTATTAGTAACTTAGTATTTTAAACTTAGGTTATAATTATTTGTAACAGGAAAGCTAGTGTTTAATATTCCTTCAAGTCTGAGAACTTCAACATTTTTTGGTGTTTCCTTCCTATCTGCAAAGTTTATGAATACAGTGTTGCATATATGGCTCGAGGCAGAATCCCTAATACATTATTAATTATTTATTTGCTGTATTTTTGGCTATGTTTTCTGCAGAGATCATTTTGTCTTTGAAGTACTTGTTTTCACTGTGCCTGGCTCCTTGCACTATCCTAGTCTTAGCTCAGGTCAAGGTGCAGCTCAGGAGGTTAAATAACGGGGCTCTTTGCTAGTGCAAAGTAGGTCCCAGGAATATACATTGCAGCACGCATTAAAGTGTGCACTGGAAACCCTTTTGGAATTTGGAGATTTGATATACCAGCAGACAAAGAAAAGTAGCACTGGACTTTAGGGAGATTATGGACTTTTTTTCATGGCAGCATTGATAAAAGCTGCCTCCCCACATCCCCGTTTCTGAGTTGGAGAAAACAAAGCGGAGCTTTTTAGCTCCGTCTCTGGAATAGAAATGGACATCAGAAGCCGCATGTATAATAACCAAACCAATATACAATTGCAAACTCAGATAATCTCTTTAGCCTGGTTTCCTCCAGTAAGCGTCAGCTCTCTGAATCACTATTGAGAGCCTCAGAAAGCACCCCCGGAGCTGTGCTGCGGGAAACTCGCTTTTCCTGACTTCCAGGCTCCATTTATTTTTTTTTTTTGTTGTTGTTTTTATTCTTATTCTTTTCTCCCCATGCCTCCCGTCTTTGCCTCTTTCTCTATTTTTGTCCATGCAAACATTATAAAAGGCCTAAAAGTGGATAAGTGTCTGCTTCTAGTGTATGTAAAAGGGAGTGCCATGCAGAGAATCTCCCAAGACAGCTGCTTTGGTTCCAGGCCAAGCTGGCATTAGTGCTAGAAGGATTTAATTATCATATATTAATATATAAACATAGAATAAATGATGCATTTATCTCTTGAAATCGACTTGTTCTTTAACTTTGTTTTTTATTCTTTACATTTGTGTACTTTCACCTATCTCAGTATACCTTGTCTGCCTTTAGGTGCAAGATGCTGTGTAAGGACAGGGACCTTTAGAAAGCCTCTGCTATATTTGAATACTTTGGGAACACTGGAGTTGATGTGTGCACACAGTGTACAGCTGTGAACTTGGGATACAGTTTGGGAGTACTGAATTACACCACTGCATGAGAACTGCAGGGAAAGCTCCGGTGGGATGCAAAAGCAGCACCTTTTAAATTCAGAATGCAGGACAGTAGAGATACTGAGCTGTCATTAGAGAAACAGTTTATGGAATGTCCTCATTCTTAATGGCATATTTCCTTTTGGTTTTACTGCATTATCTGGATGTTTTCCTAGCATGCATTCAGCAACTTCCTGTCTCTCTCAGTTTTCTCCTCTTTGTTACCTAATTATGAAAATTGATTTTAATGCAGCAAATAGACACTAAGTATATTTAGTGAACAGTCACAGGGACAATTTTTAGTCCCAGAACAAACTACTAGTGATGTGCCAGTTCTCTGAACTGGAAATAACTATAAGAATCCCAGTTTTCCTGGTTTTCTATTGAGAATTTCCTGAACTTTATTCCATACAACTGACAGAGTGTACAGACCTCACTCAGCCTAAGGGTGTATTAAGGGCCCATGAATCTCACAGATGTTCACAGATGGCAAATGCTCTGCCTTCACCTACCCTCTGGCAACACATGGCTCATTCCCTGTGCTGTCAGCAGCCTTTGCAAAGTGCTGCCCTAAAGCTGTGAGGGGGAAGAAGGCTCCCTCGAGCACTTCCTCCTTGCTCGTTTACTATTTCTTAGCTGCACCATTTGCACATTTGTCTCGCAGATCCATCAGTAAGGATGTTTAGGAAAAAATTAAGTTTCACTACTACAGGGTCAAGGATAAAATAATTTCTTGGGGCAACATGTGGATTAGGTGGGCTGCTCCCTCTTCTTCTGGGAAAGAGCAATTTTTAGCAGCCATGTCTAGCTACAGCAGATGCCAAAAAAGGATGCAAACTCCATCAGTCTCCTCACTTCTTCTCCACTCTTGCCCTGGCCAGGGTTGCAAGCCTGGCAGCAGGTCAGGTCAGTCTGCTCAGGGCAGGAGCAGTGTGTCCTGGCTGCTGCCCTGCAGTGCTGCAGGGATGGGGAGCACAGGAAGCCAGGGACCATCCAGGCCAGCCCTGGTCAGTTTATAAAGGTATATTCTCATCTGCAGTCGCTGAAAGTACATTTATGCAAAGTTTTGCATGTGTCTGCTGGGGTGTGTGAACTGATTGGGAACACATACTGAGATGTTTGGTCCCTAAGAAAGATCCACTGCACTGCTCTTTCACGGGAAAGAAACGCATTCAAACCCTGCCCCTGCCTCATCCCACCACCTGCTTGGGATGCATGTTCAGAACCTCTGAGCCGAAATGACAACTAATGACATGCTGTCAAAGGGGCAGGTGTGGTGGTTGTCTGTCTTCCACTCCCCACTCCATTCATGACTTTACCTGTGCACTGGCTTTGATGTGTGATTGGCACGTCAGTGATGTGGATTTGCCTCACTAACTCGAGAAAAACAAACAAAAAAAAACAATATGGAAAAAAAGGTGGGGATGCAAATTGTGCCCTGACTTGATGTGCTGATGTGACTTGAGGAGACATTAGATGGGCACCTGAGGAGGGCCAAAGGAGAGGGCAAGACCTAACCAAAATGGTAGGGGACAGCAGTGTGGCTCCTGCTGGCAGCAGCAAGTGGTTCAGGTGGGCGGGCTCAGCCAGCAGACCGTTCACAGGATCCATGCTGCCATCCAGTGCTGCTGGGGGAAAATGTAGCTAATCCCAAAGATCCAAGGACAGAAGTTGTCTCTCTCCCCTAGTCATTACTAAGGGCAGTGATGCCACCAATGAGACTGAGCGCTGTTATATTCGTACCTGTGGATCTGTGACCATTCAGTACTCGGCTCAGGCATGTCCAGGCTATTATTTAGGATTTCAGTGGGCTTTCAGCAATAGCTGACACTTTTCAAAGTTCCTAAAGTGTCAAAAGTATATCTGAGCAAGACTGAATTTTTTGAAGGTTTTGGTGTTTGTGAAATCCAGCTTCAGTGTAAGGAAAATTCCATCTCCTGAGTGCGGTATTTTTAATATTATTAAGAAAACAAAAAGCAAAGTAGCTGAGAATTCAGCCCTGTGTTTTTCCCAGCCCCCACTAACTATGTGAGGGACACAGTTGTCCACACAGTATCTTCTAGGGGGTCATGGTTACAAATGGATGGCATTATTATGGGAGTCTTTTCATTAAAAGCCAGAAGGATGGGATCTCTCTTCATCACCACCCCAAAGCCCTGCTTCCCCTAAAGAAAGAAAATGCAAGACCCCAGGCAAGTCAATTAAGCATTGTATGGACCTGTCAGACAGATAAGAAAGGGACTCTTTGGCCACAGTGAGGCCAAAAGAGATTGAATCCCAGAAAGTCTCTTGAGCAGATAATAAATAGCCTTTATCTGGGAGGTGTGTCTGTGTGTGTTTTTTGAGGAGCTGCAATGTCAACCTCCCTGACTGCCTTCTTTGTTGGGTGGACATTCGCTTAAATTAAAAGCCTCCAAGGGAATGTTAATTGGCCTGGATTGGAGGGACGTCATACTTCATGCTCTCTCTCCATCCAAGTCCGTGCACACACACACACACACACACACACGCAGGAATACACGTGCTTTGTTTTACAGCAGAGAGAAGCAATGGCAGCTGGTTCCTGGCAGGGTCTCCCTTTCCCAATGTGCCTGGTTGCATGTCGCTGTTTGGCAAAGGCACAACAAATACATGTGGGGCTTTGTCTCCTTCTTCTGGAGAAGCGAGGGGAAGATCTGCCAGCTCCTTCTAAGGGTTCTGCTCCAGGCAGACCCCATGGACCCACCTAGAGCCCTCTGCAGGGCAGCACAGCAGCCAGCTCCCCCAGGATATGGCATTATGGCAAGTGGAGCGGGACCGCTTGACTAACGAACATCTGGCTTTGGTCCTTTGAGCATTGTTTTCCATTGGCTTTTTTTTTTTATTTTTTATTTGAATTAGATCATTTTTGTCCCACATTTTCAGGGGGAAGCATCAAGTAAGCTTGCAGAGAGATGACGGGGTTCTCTATTCCATAAAACCTTTGCTCAGTTTTCATTCTATTTTTTTAACTTTTCCAAGATGAGTAAAAACCAGCCTTACCCAGCTTATATGTTGGCCCTGTACATTATTACAGCATAGACTAACCTCTCCCCATCCTCTCTTTTTTTCTTTCCTGTTGTCACTCGGAGCAGTGAGAGCAATTTCTCAGGAGTACCCTTTGGAAACAGCAATGACTGATTGTCCTGCTGTCTGAAGCCTCATATAGTGTGAATTACGGTTTCAAAGTCCTATGCTTTTTTCTTCCCAAGTTGTGATCCGGTTAGGTACCAGTCATCCTTGTGCCTACAGCTTTTCTTAAAGCTGTGTAGTTTCAAAATACTGTGATATTTTTCCATCTGTGTCTCAAACGTTATCTGTTTTGACAGTTTGTAGAAACAAACTCCAAAATACAGATAATAGCCAAAATGAAAAAACCCCAGTGCCTCCCAACCTCACTGTCATTTTCCTCTAATGAAAACTATGGTTTTCTTCCCTTGCCATAAGTGTAAAGCAGAGGAGTTGAAGTGCACAGCGAACTCCTACCTTGAACTACTGCTGTTAATGGTTTTAAAAATCATTAGCACGCTGAGGAAAGAGGAGTTTGGGGAAGGATATTTAAGCAATAATAAAAACAGTTTCTGCCAGGGCTGGGATCCAGCCTCTAGGTGGGAAGCATAGCGGGAAACTCACAAGCCATCCCTGCTGGCTGCCAGCTGTAAGTAGCACCACTGAAACCAAAAAGTTAAGAACACATGCAAAGTTAAATTTAAAAAGACATGTCTGGCATCCCACTCTGGAGCCCCCATGGGCAGGTAGAGGTTCCAGCAAGCTGCCAAGCAGAGGGACTGCTGGAGGGGTGCGAGCCCTGCACTGCTCCCAGCCTGGCAGCACAGGGAGCGATCCTGATCCCTTGGCCACGCAGCTCCTGTCCGTCCCGATGGAGCCTTGAAAGGTCCCATCCAGCACCTTCAGTATAGTGCAAACTTCCCAACACGCACACACACGCAGCGGCTGTACATGTATATATATAAACATCAGCTCTAAGAACACACAATTTGTAAATCTTAACTGAATTTTATCTAGCATTTTCCAAAATGTCCTTGGGTTTGAAGGTGCTTAAGCACAGTGATGTGTATTCATACTAATTCACTCTTAATTTGGGCTAATGTGCCATTTCAGATTGTCACAGAACAACAGCACAGCATCAGACTTCAGGCTTTTTATATTGTTAACAGACAGAGAGGCTTCTGTTTGATGAGCTTTGTATCACCTTCCGGGGGAGTCTTTCTGTCCTTTGGCTGCCTGGGAAGGCTGTACTCCCAACACAGGCAATTAGAATAAATGTCAAAATTTGGATGCTGTGCATATGGTAAAACAGGAGTACCTGTGTTCCAAGGGCTGAGGTCTCTGCAATGCCAAGGGAAAAAATGAAGCCCGTTCATTTCCCCAGAATTATATTTAAAAGGAGTGAAAGCATGCCAGGCTTCTTGTGGGAAGTAACACAGCTGCCCTGTATTGCATTCTGGAATATCTTTTAAGAGTGACCTTTTCAAAGGATATTCTTGTGCTTGAGGCTTGTACCCATTTTTGCTCCTAGGTATTCAAGCATGAGTGTGATTCTACTTGATAATTGAAAGAGTAGGGCTATTGAATTCCTAACAAGGACATCCCTTCTGAAAAATGCTTGTTAACTGTTGGAATTTTCAACTAAATATTAGGGCTTTTAAGGAACCTAAATTGAAAGGTCTTCTCTGTTATGCAGCTTTCATACTCTTGATTCCCATGCTCTTGTAATTTTTGGCATTAGCATGACCTTTCAGAGTAAGCAAGACTTAAATCAGTATTATACATACGGAGCAGGGGGAAAACTTAACAAAGCAAGAAAATCGCAGAAACCCCTATCGTTTAAGCTTTGTTTATTCGTCTTGCAAAGTACAAGCCCCATGTGGTTTCTTTGGAACTTCTCAAGGTAAGACAGAGAACACTCTTCCAATTCATGCAAGACTCCTTCATGCTATTGACTCATCTTACAAGAAGAACGTGGATGACAAGACTGAAAGTCGTGTCAGTCTCTAGAAAAGCTGCAGGTTTGAGCCTTCAGCAGTACAAGAGATTGCACAGATCTGGTCCACAGCTGGTTAATGCTGCCAGATCTGCTCTTCAGGGGCCACATTTTAACCCATCCCTTATTCTAGTTGTACTTTAGTCACTATTAGCACCTGATATAAACTATAAAACAAGGAGGTAGTGTCAGCATACAGTCAACTTTTGGAAAACACTGGAATTAAGCAGCCACGTGGCTATGGCTAACGTTACTCTTGACAAATACATTTTGTCTCATCCAGGTTTTTAACCAGTTAGTGCTTGTATGAGCTACAATAAGCAGTGCAGTGATAATGCATCAGAGATAGTTGGGTGAAATCCAGAGGAAGTAACATCTTAAAATGCCATGTAATTTGTTTGCAGGAGAATTTTAAAGTTTGTGATGGCTTTCACCCTAATCTGGACGTTCGAAACAGTCCGATTCTTTTACAAAATTTGGACAAAATAAAAGCAATCCTCTGAGTGGGCATAACCATAATTTAAACCATTTTTCAGGATGACAAACAGACTGAGGAAAAGGAAGAACAATGTAAGAAACTAGACTTGGGCTCACTTTTCTGGAATAAGCAGTAACCCCAGTCTCACACAGTTCCATATGTGCTGAAGTCAAGCAGGCAGCTCAAAACAAGTTTTTGCAGTATCAGGCACTTTGAGTTCAGGTTATTTCTCAAGTTCCATTTGTCAGTATTCTAGTGCAGAAGCAGCAGTGAGGGCAAGTTAAAGGGCCTTTTAAAATTATTAGATATAGGAGGTCTGCATAAATGTAATTTTGAAAACTAATTACCTTGAAAACCACAAATTACTGCTATGGCTACTCTGGGTGTATCTTTTTGTTGTAGAACTGCCTTAGAGAGTTCCAGCTTTCTTCTTTTTTGGACTACAAGGTCAACACAAGCATTTCTTTCCATAAGCCTTGCAAGTCCTATCACTTCAGTCATTCAACAACAAGGGTCTGCTGATGCACAGCTAATTAAATGCATTAGAGTGCTAATCTCTTGCCCAATAAAACCTGAGATTAAGTCCTAGCTTGTAAATCAGGTCGGCTGGAATGTCTGTAGTTCTTTGCTAGAAGGATCCCAAAACAAGGCTGGGTTTGGGACAGGCAGCAGCATCCGAACAAGGGATGTCTGGGGGAAGAAAATCGGGAAAGATTTGGCGATTGCTTTGGCGCTACACTGACAGATGCTACATGAGGAAGGTTTGCAGGCAGCCAGGAGAGCTGTCCTGCACCTGGACTATGTCAGCCCATTTACGTTATTAAAAAGAAGAAGGGAGCCAGCTTAGTGGCCTAAAATAGCTGATCTGCTGTTATGGAGGACTTGTTGGGTATTCATGTGGCAGGACAAAACAAAGCAGTGTGTAAAATGAATCTTTCAGCCTATGGGACGTGTCAGTGTGAGTAGGGAGGAACACTTGAAGAGTGCAGGCAGTCTGCCTGGAAGTGTGCTTATGGAGAGTGGGAATGTCCAGGAGTCAAGCCAGGAGATAGGCAATTTGTCATCTATTTATGCTTTTAAAAGTGTATTTTTGTAAAATACAAGAGTTAACAGAAGATGATCCTGATGACTCCAGTCTGCTGTTTTCTCCCTCTGTTCCTTGAGAGCCCATCAAACACCAATAATTCTAATCTTTTACAAGTACCTAATGGCTTCCTGCCAAGAAAGGTTTTAAGAAATAAATAGGAGCTCTTAATGCAGTGAATTTCAGTTTTGCCTAATCTGTGTGAATTGATGAATTAAATCCCTTTGCATCTCAAACCCACTTTGGTGATTTGCATGGTGATTATTTCAGTTTTCATGAATTTTCCCCAGTCATTTCCTGTCATTTCTCAAGAACAGACATCTAATCTCTGAAGAAATGGGCCTGTGTAATATGTAGTGTTTAAAACTTGTCTACACACACGTTCAGCTGTTGCACAGCCATAGATACTGGATGTAGACATACACAGGACACCAGAAAACTCAACTGGCCCCGATGAATGCACCTGCAAGGTGTGTGTGTGCGTCCTCTGCAGGGAGCAGAGGCAGATCTTGAACTGCACTGAATGTGATTCAACAAGCAGCAATTAGATTTGGCTGCCCTGCATTTGTACAGACCTAAGTGGAGGCTGGTTGTTATGTATAAATCCTATATTTTGTACCTGTAAAATTTATTTCGGTAACCTACATCTTATATGTAAGGTGCAAGACCATATATTATATGGTCCCGTATTATATGTAAGACCGTGCTGCTGGCATGGAGCGCACTGAAGCAGCAGCTGAACAGATAAGCCAAGAAAGATTCTTCTGTGTTCTGTTCCTGTTCCTTGCAGTGCTTTAGTGAAGTTTAAATGCCTGCTTTGTTCAGGCATTGGTTGAAAAGCACCCACTAAAATGCAGTTTTTCTGCCTTCTGGGACCTTCACGCAGAAGTTTTGTCATGTAAGTCTGTCCTTTTCATACAGCCTCTCTCAGTATAGCATGAGCTGGAGAATATTCCTTAATCATAGAGTTTGTGTTGGGCTCAGTTTGGCACATACTGGCACAAAAAAAGAGATATTCCTGATCCTTCTTATGTTGTGGAATACGATGTTTACAGCATACCATGACAGTAGTTTATTTGTTCTGGCCCCAGGAGTTATAGTCACTCACTTGTGTTACCAGAAAAGTTTGACTAGTCTGAGATGGAGACTCAGTGCTGCAAAAATAGCAGTCAGAAGTACCAGCTATGGAATTATTGTTATGGTATCCCTAGCCTTAATGCTTTTCTTTTCCATTTTCTTTCTCATCTACTGTTTTCATGCTTGTCTGGAATGACTCTTGTTTATAGAAGCAATATATCTGTGTTTTGTGGATAAATGGTTATAGATATGGATACAGCTATAGATATACATCATGTATGTATTTTTGTCTGTGTGTATATGCACTTGACATGTTTGTATGAATTAGGAAATGCTTTAATCCCAGTTTCGTGGCAAGTAGAGCCTTCTGAGAAACTAATGGGAGTTGCAAGGATGAATGAAAACTCAGTGTCAGAGACAGGATTGGAGTCAGACTTCCACGACCTCTCTGCTTTCATCAGAATTGCAGGAGATCAACCTAGAAATGACAGGAGGTCATCTATTCCACTCTGTTGCCCCTGGGCAGGATCAATTCAAAAGTAACTTCTCCTGAGAGATCTTTAGCTAACTTCTTAAAACTTCTGACAGTGGACGTTCCCTGGGTCCTTCCCAGTGGTCACTTTGGCTGCCAGCTGGATGTTTGTCCAGAACAGACTGTCCTGGCGCTGAGTGTTGTCTTGCCCTGCACAGGATTACATAGTAAAAATACAGGGCAAAGTGGGAGAATGGGCTGGGTGGGTGACTGGCTTTGGGATGTAACCCTGGAAGTTAAACAGGCTCTGTGTTGAGATGCACTGTGATACTCTGTGCTGTGGTATTTCTGAGTCTTCTCTGCTTAACAGAGTCTCTTGGGTATCTGTTTAAGAATTCTGAGACTGGTTTTTAATCTGGAAAAGGAAATGTAATACTATAGCAGGTTGAGAGTGGATTTTGCTGGCAATTCTTCATCTTCTTGGTAAATGTTTCAAATTTGATTGTCCCATTTGTTTGGCTGGACCCACGGGAAACCCATGTTTAGGGGAAGTACAGCTGAACTGCAAGGAGGAGAGAGAGAGACAGTTGTTCTGACTGGGAAAACCCCCAAAACATTGTGAAAAGGTACAGGCTGGAGTTTTATGTGATGTTTTTGGAGTTACCTTCTCTTGGTTAGTAAGTTGGAGCTACACAAGGTGTATTTGATGTTATAATTCCCTCCCTTGTTGGGGCAGAAGCCTGCCTGACCCCGCCCCATGGCACTGCACACCCCAGGAGTGCAAGAGAGGCAGTTTCACCCTGTCAGCTCCCAACTCTCCAGTTACGCAGACAGGACATTGGGGTATTTCACTAACTCATTTTTTTCTTAATATATAAAATGAGGAAAAAAATAGTGCAATTCCACAAGGTTGGAGCATGTGAGGATCAAATTAGGGCATGGTTTGAAAATCTAGTTATTGGTGGCTTCGCTGGCTACCAGTTCCTGTACTGCCCTCTCCTTTGTCCCTGTCTCCCACAGCTGCTGGCTCCAGAGTTGGATGCTGGACTGGATCTGGAGAGCAGTCAGGGCTCCCTTCTTTGCTGGATTATTTTTAACTTGGCTCAGTTGCTTGATCAAGCCCAGCATTCAGCTCCATGGAGCAGTTGTTCTGACACTGCTTTGGGAGTGAAAAAGAGCCATGCAGGGCAAGGAGGGATGGCGGGAGCTACTTCAGTTGACCTTGCTGCCAAAAGGAATGTAGATCATTCTTCCACCTGAATGCAGCACAGCCGAGAAGTGCTGCCTGGAAAACGCCGGTGCACAGGCTCCCTCTTCACCATTTAGACTCATTATGGAGAGAAGAAGAATAGTTTTCCCTACAGTCCCCAAGCAGAGCGTTTTCTCTTTGTCACAAAGAAACCCTTTTAAGAACATTATCTGAGCTATTACAATGGTGAGAATGCATGTAGGTCAGAGTTGTTAATTTGCATGTCCTCATTGCTGTGCATCTCTCCTGCCTTTGCTGGTTACTGTCCACCAAGTTGTGTCAGGGTTTGTTTTTTAATATAGATATTTGTTGCCTAGGGACTGGATTAGGAGTGCCCCAGTTTATGTCGAGTTCTGATCAGTCTCTAGGTAGAAATATCTATCAAGGCTGGACACAAGACTGTGACCTTGGCAGGAGAGCATGACTGTTCATTATCTTTCCCCTGAGCTGAGTCTCCCTCCTCACATGTGTAATCCTAGAGTTTGCGTATTTTCCATAGAAGAGATTCCAGCTGGCCTTTGAAGTCACCTCAAAAGTATTTATAGAGGACAAGTCAACTCTTTCATACAGTGAGTGTTTGCATGTATTCAGAATCAAAGTGTAAATTATATCTTTCTAAATGTGTGTGCCTACTCTTGGGTATCAGAGCTGCTCTTGACATACATACCAGTCACGAAAGCTTTTTATTACTACTATGAAGAAGCTAAATGTCAATTTAGAATAAGATCTTTGTAAGCCTTATATATGAGGAGGCTCTTTTCACCTGTGATGTCCTTACCAATGTTTATAATACCACAGCATCCAGCAATTATACTGAAAGGTTGGAGTGTACCCATAATTAATTTGCAGCACCAAGAGCTGTTACACCAGTCAGTGTATCCTGAGGTATCCTGAATATTCCTAAGGAGACGAATGTTGTGTACATGGGCATTTTGAGCTGGATTTCTCAATTTGCGAGAAAGAAATGCAAGTTAATGATACTCTCCCACTGCAAATCTTTGCAGTATTTTAACGCTCACCTTTCCCTGTGGTTGCTACCCAGCAGTCCAAAAGAGGAAAGAGGTTACAAAAATGTGACTTTGGCAATCTTGGAAAAGAATGTTACGTCTTTGTAGATGAGATCTGTCAGAGTGTTATTCAGTCTATTCCCAGCAAGGCATGAAACCTGGTAGTCTGAACATGAGGAGCATTACATCTTTCATAGCCAATTACATAAAATGGCTCTTGAGCTGGGGCTTTTATTGGGACGGCCTGATTTTCCACTCTCATCTTGGTTTTGGTGACGAAAGCTGTATCCCTGAACAGTGTTTTGAGAGAGTCCAAGTTAGGGGTGAGTGAGTCAGCAGAGAAACTCTAGGGCCAGAGCCTGAGCTGGGAATCAGGATGTTGGGATGCAGGCCCATGTTCCTACAGAGCTGCGGGAGGAATTTCTTGCAGGATAAATGCAACTTGTAGGGAACATTCTCTCATGCTTCCTCTCACAATTATTATCCAGATTCATGGTTAGCTTAGTGCAGCTTCTAACTTGGTAGTAGAGTGGATTTTCTTGTGGTTCAAACAGTGCTCTGTCCATTTGTCAGGGCATCTGACTGTGAGCTGTTGCTTAGTTTCATTTGAGAGATTTCCCCAGTTTAGCTGCTTAAAAGCACTTCTTTAGGAGGCTGCAGGGTTTCACAGAGCCATTTGCCTGGCATTTCTCAGTTTGCTTCCTGTTGATAGTAAACCAATGTAAAAATGCCAGAGCTGTAATAAACTATATCCACTCATGCACTGCAGATTGGCTTTAGATTTGTCTGAAAGTCACTGGGGCTGTGCACCAAGTACATATTTTTTCCTACTCCTTTTATTATTTTATAGAGCAAAGGGCAAAGCCAGACTGAAGGTCAGTTTATTTCTTCCAGCAGAGAGGTGACATGTCCTTTTTGTGTTTGCCAGTGTTTAGTTAGGGCATAAACAGACAAGACAACTGGCTTGCCACAGAGGGCTGTAGAGCTGACCCAAAGGCAGTCAAATCCTGCAAAACTATTTTGCTGAGAAGTTGTCAGGCAAGGACTGAAGCAGAAGCACACTGCTCCTGCCAGCCTTTGCCTAGGACATAAGCATGGGGAGCAATAAACTTGTCTCGAGAAATGCCTCATGTTGAAAACTGCAAAACTGATATGTATGAGCATAGATCAGAGCTCTTCCTGATTACTTTGGCTAAATGGTTTTGTAAGGCCAACAAGACAGCTGTGGGGGAAACTGGCCTGAGAGAACAAACAGCACAGCCATTTGTGGTGCTATGCCTGGAGCTGGTCCTGAAGGTGAACAGGAAAGTGATGCTTCTCATATAAAATTTTGCCTCCACCCTTAAGAGTTTACTTTGCAGTTCACAGATCGGGATGGAAATGAGAAGGGGAATATAGTATTAAAACAGGGTTGTACTGAGGGTATATAATCATAGGTGGCCCAACCAATTTTTCTCTCACAAGAACAGGGTGAAATACCTACAGTAAATATACAGGTGAATAACTAGACCCTACTAGTAAATCCTTGGGCATTAGAATTTTGCACCTTGAGTATGTACAGGAGCTGTGAGGTGGAAACCACCCATAAAATTAGAAGCAAAAATAAATCACACTTTTGGAGAGCTTCCTGGAGAGAGAGCCTGTCTGGGACCTCAGTCAGAAATGCTTTTGCTGTGCCATGTTGTGTGTTAAGGTGAGATGTTCCCCGAGCCGGGGACCGCCTTGGCTGTGTGTTTGTGCTGTGCATCCCAGCTGAAGCACCTGGGCATGGAGGAAGCCATGCAGTAATTATCAAGGAGCAAAATATTCCACAAGGAGATGGTTACACTGCTGCATTCCCTTTTTCCTGGGGGGATAAATATATTGCAGCAGTAGAAGATAAAAATAGGCCTCAGTCACAGACTTGGCAAGCACCTATATGTGTGGTAAGCATTCTACATTGAGGATAAATAATGAGGCCATTTAATGCTCCTTTCATGGTAACAGTTTAATACCAGAAGGCCCTGGAGATGTTGCAGTCTGGCATTGAAAGCCAGAGCCAAAGCTCTGTCCCAAATGTTTTCCATGGACGTTGCTTGGCAGAGCAAGGCCACTATGTTAGTGAGTTCTCAGGTTCTCCATAGCTCCTTCTGTGAAAGCAGCCATGAAGGAAAGGCAGAGAGAAAACAGGGCAGGTTTGGTCCTGAAGAATGCCAAGGCGGGGTTTCCTGACACAGAATTCTGGAATAAGGGGAGTTCTGGAGAAGGGGGAGGACAGCTGCACTGGGTCAGACCACATCCACCTTCTCCTAGTAGTAGTTAGAAATACTGCTCAGGGATAGCTGGGAATATGTCAGGCATGTAGGACACCTGCTCCTAACATCCTGCCAGCCTCCAAGACAGGTTTTGGTCCTTCTTTTTACTCCTTTGGTTTTCAGGAGAGGGGGGGGGGGGGGGGGGGGGGGGGGTGTGTAGGGGGGAAGATGACTTTTTGTAGATTCTTGTGCAGTCCTCCCTTATTTACAAAGAAAATATTGCAGCCTTATCAATTTTTCATGGAAACAAGACAGGAAGGCTTTGAATTTTGCAGACTGGTTGGGCTAAACGGGCAGCATTATGATGCATTTTAATAGATACATTTTGAGTTTCTTTTAACAAAAAAATATCGAGTAAGCAAGTTAAAAGGGTGCGAGGGCTACTTCTGAAGCTTGCAAGGCAGATAAAAGCAAATATTTTAAAACATTTCATTAAAAATGAACCCAGAAGTTTTTTGAAGCTGAGCATTTTGTTCTGCAAGCTCAGCATATTCATTAACCTCCCACTGAAGATTGCTGAACAGCTGGATCCAATTTCTGAAAAGATAATCATAAAGAAATTAGATTAATAGTCTTCAAGTGGAGCAGTTGGGAATCAGCTCTTTTGTATGTAGCATGTTTTTAGCTGTTTTCCATGTGAAGATGGTTACTACAGTCCCAAAAGGAATGAGGCTATATCTCAATGATACAGGTATCAGTTCTCTTCAGCTGTGAACACAGCAAGGCACAGATAAGCAAGATTGCTGCTGGCTCCTTTTTCTCCTTTCCTATCTCCCTGTTCTGAACACATCACCTCCGTGACATATATGCATGTTTGCTCCAAGGGAATCACTGCCCTTTCAAAATCAAAGGCAGGACATTTCTGACATACCAGCCAGTGCAAAAAAGGCTCCTGCTGGTCCACATGAAGATTAAGTGCCTTTGTCTGGTGTTTTATCGTAATACAGAGAGGTAAATGTAAAAGATGACCTGTTCCTCCAAAGACACAACTACAAATGAAGTACCATTCAGTACTGGCTTTGCTCTCACTGATTTACCTGATAAAACTTCATTGGAGTTCAGCAGTAGCTGCAATGGGCCAGGGCACATCTGAGTCCCCCCTCAGCCTGTCCTATCCCTATTATAATGTTTCACTTGCTTCGAGCAAGTCTCACGAGAAGAGCTGGCATTTTCTCTTATTCTAATGTCTGTATCAGCCACCTTGGTGGAACCTCAGAAACCTCTCTGGCCCCAGCTCCCACAGCACATCCTTTCCAACAAACAGCTCCTGTAGGGAGGGGTATGCATTTGCCTGCACATCCACTGCTGTTGTGACATCCGTGTGCTCAGTCTAAACAAGCAGAAGACAGCTGTGCCTCATGCTCTCAGCTTTTCCCTGGCAGTCTCCAAATAATGCATCCTCACTGGAAAAGTGCCATAGTTTTACTTGCATGCAGCAAATTCATTCAAAGGAAGCACATGTTGGTCTGAATGCAAATACAGGGCCCATATCAGTGATGTCCCCACTCTGTTCATGTTCTAGTAGCTTTTTCTCACGGATAAGGCAACGAAATTGTAACTGTACAGCAGAAATTAAAGGACATTCATTTTTGCCTAGGGACTGGCACATCCTGCAGCCACCTGGTTGCTCTCTGCTTTGCTTCTTAGTTTGCTCATTCCCCGACCTGTGAGTTTACTCCCATTCATGCAAAGAGATGCAGAATAACCTGACAAACCTTAGGGCTTGATTTTCCTGCCTCGGTGACCAGAAATGGCTTGCAGTTGTTTGGGGTGTGATTCCCAGGGAGCTTACCAACAGCCTGTTTTTAAAAAGTCCATCATCACCAGTTTTCACCCATCTTTCTCTGTTCTACAATTAGCAAAACGATACACCCACATTCAGTCGTTCCCTGGGCAAATGTATATCCTTACATGACTGCACAGATTTTAGGGATAAACTGCTACATTACACCTTTAAGTGACATCCTGTTGATGTCTTGGCTTCCAGATACTCCAAGGTCTCAGCTAAGTGACTGGGTTTATTACCCAACACCCTGAGCCGCTTCTTCCAAGCCCACCCATGTTGGTGTGTGCCAGGCCTTGGGCCAGGGCTGTGGAACACCAGCTCCAGTCCTGCCCACCACCTGTACACACCCAGTCATGTTCTCCCAGTTCAGTTCTCCATCCTTAGGCAGCAAATGGCTTAAGAACGTGCCCAAAGTTACAGCGTTTGCTTGTTGATGCAGCAGTGGTTTGCCTTTCAGGTGAATAAACAATTACAGCAAGCTCAGAAGGCGTTGTCAAGTCTAGATTTTCACACGTTACAGCTTCTGGGAATTTAGTCATAATGGTTTTTGTAATCTTCCCCCCCAAAAAAAGACTGGACTGCTTCTTCAGTCTCGTAAACTTGGACTTTTAGAAGATGGGTGAGGCTCAGAAAGTCTAAAAAAAATCACTCTATGTTGCCCTTTAAAAACGTAATTTTAGTTATTGTATGGCCTACACCTGTGTCTATCTGCTAATGAACTCCTGAACTACATTTTGGCAATGTGTACATACTCTCTTCTAAAAAACTTGGCTTCCTCAACTGAAAGTAATTAGTAAGTAAAGCTGAAATTTTACTTTTAAAAACTATTAGTTTTCCATGGGACAAAATTGCATTAATGATTAACAAAGAACAAAAAGAAGAAAGACATCCAAATAAGAATTTTAAAAAATGAGTTGCAATGTGAAGTCTAAATAACTGACATAATTTTTCAGAAACATGTGACTAATAAATATTACATACCCATATTGGGTATGCATATTACATACACGTGTAATATGTCTATTACATACACACACCCACTTAAAGTCTTCCTATCCCAAGTGGGAAAGGGTCTGGGCTCAGCTCAAGTGTTTCTCTGAGTGAGGGTTGGGAGAATTCACTTTTTAGTGCATCCCCTACTGGTCCCATGCCAGAAGATCCCTCATTTTGAGGAAAACATGAAACAGAATAAGCTGTGCTTGACTTCTGTCAGTGCTGAAAGGCAGCCAGATCTCTAAAAGCGTTAGTCTTTTTCTTTGCAGCCTGAGAGGAGTATTTGAGTAGAATTACAGAGCTAGGTAAAGAGGCAGAAGGGTTTGTTTTCCTTTTTACTCGAACTTTCAGTATGTGCTTAAAAGGTGACACTCTTGTCTGGTATTTTCAGTTTAGACTGAACGTGGTTGTTTCTTGGGTTGAAAAATTGAATTCCAGAAAGAAATAATGCTTCTGGCAGAGAAGGCTGCATTCCAGGGCATGATTTCATCTGGTAACTAGTCCAAGAGAGTCAATATTGGCTGATGTGACCATGACTGCATGTATTTCTCATTAATTTTCATCAAAACTTGCCAGAAAATCCATGTTTTGGTGCCAGCAGATCACTCTTCCTTTCCATATATTTTTACTGTCATCATTCACTAACCCCAAAAGCCTCCCTAAGGAAAAGAAAAAACTGTAATGCAGCACGTTCATCTCCTCTCAGTGCCTGCTGCAGAGGGACAGAAAGTGGCGGATGGAAGCCCTTTAGCAAAAGAATAGGAAGTTCTTCAGGAAAGTGGCTTTGGGAGTCCTTTGCCGGACCATTATTTTCTGGTGCGTAAGAAAGCACGAGTCTAAATGAAGTCATGAAATACAGGGTACCTCTGAGCTTCTCATCCTGTTACCTCTTTCTGCTTCAGCTCAGAGCAGAACCTCAGTGATATCCGGTCTTATTTTTATATGTGTGCCCTAAATTACCTCAAACTGTCTTTTGAGAATGTTCATGGCATTCTTGCTCTTCTGTTGGCATGTGTGTTGGCCACTTCTGCTGTAACTGATTCCCCAGCAGTGGACTGTAAACCTGCACATTGGGCACTTGCTGTCTGTCCCACAATACATGGAAGAGTGGGAGCTCTCAGTGCCTCTTCTGTGTGTCAGGAATAGTGTGACCAGCAGGAGCAGGGCAGTGATCCTTCCCCTGTACTCAGTGCTGGTGAGGTCACACCTTGTGTGTTCAGTTCTGGCCCCTCAGTTCAGGAAAGATATTGAGGGGCTGGAGCGGGGCCAGAGAAGAGCAACGAGGCTGGGGAAGGGACTGGAGCACAAGCCCTGTGGGGAGAGGCTGAGGGAGCTGGGGGTGTTTAGTCTGGAGAAGAGGAGGCTCAGAGGTGACCTCATCACTCTCTACAACTACCTGAAGGGAAGTTATAGCCAGGTGGGGGTTGGTCTCTTCTCCCAGGCACTCACCAATAGGACAAGGGGGCACGGGGCTTAAGCTCTGCCAGGGGCAGTTCAGGTTGGAGATTAGAAAGGAATTCTTTACAGAGAGATTGATCGGGCATTGGAATGGCCTGCCCAGAGAGGAGAGGGAGTGGATTCACCATCCCTGGAGGTTTTTAAGCTGAGACTGGACATGGCACTGAGTGCCATGGTCTGGTGATCAGAGTGGTGTTGGATAAAGGGTTGGACTTGATGACCTCGGAGGTCTCTTCCAACCCAGCTGATTCTATGATTCTGTGATCTGCAAGAGTCCTGGATTGGACGAATGCATCAAGTGAGCATAGTTTATCAGAGGTGGAAGAATGCAGTTGCACATCCCAGAACAATCCATAACTATAGATCCAAAGTCCTGAATTCTCCTGGTGTTTAAGCACATTTCAGCATCCCATGAAGCTGTGAGTGATCCATAAACAAAAATTACATTCACAAGGATTTTACAAATGGGTGGATGGGAGATAAATATGTATATATTTGTTTAATTATTGCCTACACTGAGTTCACCTGTAAAAAGTAGTGCTTTTTTCACTATACATTATACACAGAGGGGAGGTGTGTCCAGTAAACTCAGCTGGAATAGTTGAAATATGCACAAGAATCAGGAACTATTATGTGTGATTATAGCAGTATTTCTAATTGGAGGCTTTTTGAATAGTACCACTGTAGAGTTTTTCCTTGTATCTCAGCCGCTGAAGTTGCATTCTCACCTTGGGGGTGAGGAAGGAACGTTTTTTAAACTTGAGACGTATTGTACAATAAAAACTGTGACTGTGCAGGTATGTCTGTATGTGAAGGGTCCTAACTCAGTCCGTACTTGGCCTGGCACTGTTGGACATGGGTGTGCAAAGAGAAGACAGTGGGGGAAATTGTTCTGCCTAAATTCTCATTGAAATCTATACAGTAGAGTAATATGAGGGGGGAAACTCCAGTCACTGCTCATTCACCACTGTCACCAGTCATGTGGGTGGGCCCATTATCCAGCTGGTCAGATTTTATCTATTCCTTGGTCTCTTAAATTAAGAGGTTTTGAGAGCTAAGTGGCAAAGCTCCTTAGTGCCAAATCTTTTATCAGCAGCGTTGCTGTCATCACCTGTACTGCAAACTCAGCACCACAGGCACCCTCTGTGAGGCCAGTGGGCAGTGGAAGCAGGAGAAGCAGGTCAGGCAGCTTTGGGGAATGCTCTTCTGGCCCTATCCCCTCCAGCTGCACACCTTGCTCTGTCCTTGGGGAAGTTTCTGTCTTCTAACTAGGATTTCGGAGGCAGGGACATAGAGGAAGGCTAAAGCGTTTGTGAATCACTGAGCTGCAAGTGTTGAAGAAAGACTCCCCAGAGATAGAATAAGCTACACGCCATCCTGCAGACCCAGGCCATTTGGATGGTGTTAAAAAAAGCAGCCCTTTCCCCAACCCCCATTTTCTCACTGACATTTCCACTTAGCAACGGAAGACAAGGTTGCATCAAATGAAGTGATTGTTTTTATTTATACGGCACCTGAATGGATTAGGTGCTTTACAAGACATGTAAAGTACCAGATCCAACTGCTTCCAGCCTAACAAGATGCATGAGATGTGACAAGCTCTGCTAGCCTGGGGGATGTGCTGCAGGGACGGTCCAGGTGGGGAAGGAGGGATAAGCTGGAAAGTAGTTCAGTGCTGTCAGGAATTCCTGTCTGCCAGAAATGAATCCCTGGAGTGCGGGCTCATCACAGCTCTCTGCAGCAGCCTAAGCCTGCAGCTGGGAAGAACAAAAGTAGGTAAAAGCCAGCTTCTTATTCTCTCACTCAGGTGTGATGGGAAGTGGTTTGGCCTGACTCTCAGTGATTATGCTGAACCCAGAAGAGCATTGCATGGCTCTCAAACCCTGTCGATTTTTTCCATAATACCGTTTCTTATTCTACTGCACATTGGGGAAAACCACATCAGTCCCACCATGCTGGCTCTGGCCCCAAATTCCTGTCAGTGCTTTCCTACTTACTTATTTTAGCCTTTCTTGAAACTCCATTGTATGACAGAACTATCTGTGATGGTGGCTTTTGTCAGAGTCCTTGCAAGCAAAGGTCAGGCATTGCTGTAAGTCAGGTTTGTGTTTGATGTTTGGTGCACTGGTGCTACCCTTGGGCTGAAACCTGCAGTCCTCTTAGAGACAATGTGTGTCTTTCTGTTTCTCAAAATATAAGGGGTTTGTAGGATCAGCTTTGCTATTTGTAGATTGCTTCAGCATTCATTTAGCTTGTATAATGATGGGCTCTACCGAAATACCAAAATCAGAGGAGACCTCAAGTGAACAGTCCATCACCTCTCAGAAAGGGGACAGAATATGTGTGGAAGACTCGCCAGAAGCAGTGACCATGAGGCTCAAAGTGAGCATTAGCCCTGTTGGCGCCATATCCCTGGTGGTACCTTTTTTCCCATTTATTTGTCATCTTTCTGAAACTAATTTGGAAGATAATGATTTAATACTGTCAGGAAGCTTACAGAAGGGGAGGACAGGCCTCCCTAATTGTGTTTTGACATTTCTTGACATCAGCAACTCTTTTGAAGGAAAGAGAAAAAAGAAACAAAACAAAATCTGTTCAGTCAAGATTTTTCTGCTTTTTCTTCTCTTTGGCTGAGAAAAATCAGGTTGCAGGGGGAGCTGGTGCTGCAAAGCCAAAGCTTGCCTCCCTCCCAAGCAGCAGCTTTTGTGAACTCCATTTCCATCTAAAGGCAGTTTCACAGAATTTGCTCTCCTGTAAAGTGGGTGTTTGCTTTGTAAGTGATAGAGCATTTCAGCTTTCCCAGCACCTCAGAGCTTGGAAGCTTTGCACTGTGTCAGCGACATGAAGGTTTGCTTAATACACGTGTCTGTCTAAATGCAGCCCTGTGCCCAGGGTTTGCATCCCTGGGTAAATCCCTTAGTGACTGGAACAGCACGGCTGTGGTTTGCAGGGATAAAGCCCTGGCTGAAAGATGCTGTTGGATCAGCTCTTGGGGCAAAACTCATGCAGCTGCTTCAACACAGAAGGCTTGCTATGAAGTTGTTTCTCTTACTAGCATTTAAGATAGGTTTCATTGATGTTTTCTGCATATCAAACCCATACTATACCAATAAGATCCCCAGCTGATGACAGAGTTTAGCAAGTTTGTAGACTCCCACACTTTGAAAGCATTCCTCAGAGTTTAAACAGTGACTTCACACAGGAGACACTGTAAGGCCAATAGCAGGTCTAACACCTAAGGCAGGATTCATTTTTACATCCCACTTTGTTGGGCTTTCTGTTGTTTCTATTTTAATTTTGAAAGGAAAACAGAGCATTTTCAACCTTTTCTTAGAGTTACCTACCAAACTTTGTGACCGATATTATACTCCTGCTCTGTTTTGCTAAAATGAGGCACTGCAAAAAGTGACAGAAATGGTCAAATCCCAAATCTTTGTAGTGAGGACAGTTTATTCTCCCTCCTGCTGCCCTGCTAGAGTTGGTGGTCCAATGTCGGTATCCTTAGGGAAGGAGCCAAAGCCACAGTCTCTTTCCGCTCCATATCAGTGGATACCTCTGAGCTCCTTACAGAGAAGCATTACAGAAGCCTCTGAGTCAGCCACAGGGATGTCTTGATAGATGCCACCACAAAGTTGGTTCTTCTCATCCTCCTCCAGCATGCCTAAAGGGCTCTCAGCACACATTTCTTTCCTGTAGCTGTTCAGGATATTTTTTTTCTGCTGCTTGGTAAGCTTTAACACTACTTCTTACTTGGATTTGGCAGGTAAATGAGAGCACAAGCTTCCCAAGTTTTTTTAATTAATTATATTAAAGTGTCTTAATTTTGAAATTATTAATAAAACCTGAAATCTCCTGAGAGACCTCAGGGGTTTCCCTAGGATTAGCCCCAAATGAAAGGGACATTACTGTTTGAATATTTCCTAAGTACATTCTAGATATCCTTTAAAATTTTGATTGAAAGTTAAGTGTACAAGTTGTTTTGAAGGGCCTTTCTGTTGTCAAGTTGTCAAGAAAGTGAGTTAAAAGGAATGGATGACTGAATTTGAGCAAAGCACAGTTTGCTAACAAGCTGTGAGTAGTTTTCTGAACCCCAGGAACTACAGTCACACCCTTTTTCCTCCCATGCCAATGGCAAGGCATCCCAATCCTGCCAGTCAAAATCAAGGAGCATATGTTGTACAGTAGTTTACTAGTGAAACAGGTTATGTGAATGAAGTTATTCAACCACATAGCACTGTCTGCATCACATGTACACCTGAGTTTCCAAAAGTGTGTAAATTATTTAAATGGCTTGAGTTTGTCCATCCCTTGAATTTGTCTCCGAATGTACCACAGAGCTAAGAGTCCACCATCTGAAAAACTAAATTAATATGCAACATGACACAACTTCTTAATAACTTTGTGGTTCCTTAAAAACAAAAGCATAAAATGCAGACAGTACACTCTCAAGTCATTGCTTTGCTCTGGTTAAGGCAGAACTTTAAAGCTGTATCCTGTCTTACTGCCATAAAACATAGTGAGAACTCTGCCACTCATGGGAGAACTTCCTTCTGAAGTTGGAATGTCTTTGTTGTTTGTTTTTTGGAAGTTGTTTTGTTGTTGCTGGCTTTTTAATGGTAGTCCTTTTATTTCTTTTATGTTTAAGGATTTGTACATCCCTGGTGCTTTGCTGGTAGTCTGACCTGTCCCTGAGGAGCTCGCTTCAGCAATGTGCAGCCTTCTCCTTGTTGGATATAAACAGTGCTTCATTGCACTGATGGTGGAGGGAAAAGGGGCTGGGGTAGGCTTCTTGTATGATAATCGAGCAGGGAGCTTCTCTTACTTTACTCTCCTGTTCAGACCTTAAGAACAATTTGCCATTTGTAAGATTCCAGAACTTATTGTCCTGGGAGAGACAAAACTCTCACTTGTACAGCCGGCGTGCCAGGGCACATCGCAGCGCTTTTCTCCTGCAGGCACATTCTTGAGCATTCACCTTTCCCTGCCCAAAGCCAACAACCAGGATCCATCCTGCTGTAATTGCCAAGACCACTCTTTCATGCTTCTGACCCCAGCCCTGAATGAGATGTCTCACGGAGCAATCCAGCCTTTGTAAGATGGCATGAAGAAGCTTAGGAAGAATTTCAGTTCTGCTTCCATGCATCTCGTCACAAAATTGGGGACTGCAAAAGGCATTGTGATTCGGGGGTGTATTAACAGCTAGATGTAGGAACTTTAAAGAAAGGCATTCCTCAGATTGATCACAGCAATGCTATTACTGTCAGTGGTGTGGAAGGTGTCAACTGAAGCTGGGTTGAATTATTCATTATTTTATAAATACAGTGAAGTTTCTAAGGGCAAGGTTTTTAAGATCCATTTGAAAAGTGAAATGAAAGCCCCTGTAATTAAAAATCATTATTAAACTTCGTTTATTTAACTTCATTTCAACTTTTCCCTATGTGATTATTATTAACATTATTATATTTATTGATTTTCCTACTCCCTTCCCTTTCTCTGCCAGCTAATGAGAAAAAAGTGGTTTTGAATTAAACAAATAATCTTACTCTCCAGTGGCAGTTGTTCTAGGCTCTCATGTTGATCCCTGGAAAGAGATTTACTGGGTGAGGCTCTTAATTTTGCTGATAGCAGACACTGTGTACATCAGCACAGGGTAAAAGGAAATAAAAGAAACATAAATCTGAGTTTTGATGTGCTTGCATCTTAGACCCTTAAAACAGTCTGTAGCTTTGGAATGACTGGAATCTGCCTTGGGCTCAGCGGGGAGTGAAGTGCAGCAGACAGAGAGAAGTGCTTAAGAGCAAGCACTGGAGCCAGAGTGCATGTCCAATTCCATACAAACCACGTTAGCTTAAGCTCATCTCTAATAGCAGTATTTCCATCAGTCCCATGCCATTCAAGATAAAAAAAAAAGTTCCAAATCCCTTTGATACCTCAGCTATCTTTGTGACAATGCTACGGTCCTCTGAGGATCAAGGCTGTGGTATAAATACCTGCGCTGGCTTGTGTGGCAGCACCCGAGGAATGGGGTGATGATACTTAGAACAGCCTGAACTGAGCTCCATCAAGGCACTGTGTGTTCACCTAGAAAATTGGATCTTTTTCTGGAGTTAGTTGTGTAGGACTCTTCTTCTGCTGGTTCTGTAGTGCAGCCTTAGTATTGTACCTCCAGGCATCAGAGTATCTTAGAAATACAGAGAGTAAATTTCCTTGATTCCTGTGCCGTGTTCCAGGCCCTGCAGCGAAGGACATGTGCTCCATAGTTAGTTCCAGCTCCCCATGGGGAAGTGGAGCTACAGGGTCCTGCTGAGACAGAAGACAAGGTAAAGAATCTTGTGAAAAAAGTTCTTAAAAGCCTTTCTGTCCCTTTCAAACACCAGCTGAACCAGCAGTTTTCACCTCAACCCAGAGACAAGAAACCACCTGGCTGCAGATCTCAGTAGGAGGGAGGAGCCCTCAGACCAGCTCTGCCCAAACTCCAGACCCTTTGGGTTCTCCTATCTTACAGAGCTTACTCTTCCACTTACCATGGGGTTCTTTTAACTGCTTTCCTTCATTCTCACTGATATCAAAGATTGAATTCACTGAATGAATTCAGTACATGGAGGAGCGTCAAGGCAGTAACAGGCAGTCTGTGAAGGTTTTGGCGTGAAAGTCAGACACAGTTCATGTTCCCACTTAATTCTGTGACTGTATGAAATGTATGTCTCGTTACTTGTGCCCTTGCTCATTTCTCATTCATCTTTGCTCAGTAGTTACTGAGGGGTGAGATTGTAACTGGAATTCATTTTGAGCTGTGTTCTCTCCACCCCGTTGGGTCCTTCAGCACAGTGACTTTAGGCAAGATTTCATTTCCTCCCCGTCTTTCTTCATAAACAGCAAAAAGGTGGATGGAAGAATACTCTGGCAGAAATGCCCTGGCAGAAGGCTCTGGTTTTCCTCACAGCCTCTGGATGAGTGAGAGCGAGCATCATCACTGAAACTCATCTGCTGCCTGTCCCCGCATGTGCTCTGTGGCTGGAGGGCCAGTCTCTCAGCACCAGCTCAAGCCTGGGGTGGGAGAGGAGGATCATTGCTAGCACAGAGCATTCTTGCCCTGTGAACTGGAGCCAGCACAGAGGTGCCCAGGCAACTGCATGTTGGGATAATCAGTTCTGAGGCAGCAGTGAGGAAGCAGAGCCTTGACCCAGCTAGACCAGAGTGCATGTCTTCCTCCGCCCACCATGGTAGCTGTACTATCCCAACACATTACAGTTGCTCTCTGTATCTGTCTGTGGTCTTTTTTCTTACATTATGATCTTAATTTCTCTGGAGGAACAACTCTTTATTTGTGTGCCATTTAGGGTCAAGCATTGCAGCTTGAATAGAACAAATAGAAATACTTTAAGACACCATTTTGTTCAAGTGTTTTAATATTTAAGCAAACTTGATTTTGCAACTCCCAGAAGAGGCTCCTCTTAGTATTGAAAAAAAAAACCAAACAACAACCTTTTAATTTTCATCATCACTGAAAGTGAAAAGCACTATAAAAATAATTCAAACATGGCATGCCAAATTCATTGCATTTATATGCAGGCATGAAGGGGGGACACAGGTGATGGGAGAAAGAATTTCCCATTTGCTTTGGTTTTTTCCTTTATTCTCAGACACTCATGTCAAACCTTTTACCACAGTGTTGGAGCAGTAATGATGAGGCAATTGAAGGACTTGAGCTTGCTTCCTGCTTGCTTCCTTCAGTAGTATTGGAAACCTTTCAGTCTCACTGATAAACTCCCCAGGAAAGTCACAGAATTTCTGGCTTTGGGACAGTCTTTCTTTCTTTTTTTGCAAGTAATTACCCCCCTCCCCTTTTTATCCCTTCATTGCACCAAACTTACATTGATTTATGGATTTTTGGTTTAGTGTTAACAGGTCTCTAAAGCCTTTTCCATGGTTTATGCCAGAAATAGGCTGCTAATAGGAAAAGGGCTGGATGTTGGAACTGTGCCTGCTCTGGGAACTCTGGGATACCATGGCAAAAGCAGAGGGCTGGGCTGGTACCACCCAGAACTGGAGCTTTGCCAAGGGTTTAATGCTGCTGAGTGTGTGCAGAGAGATGTATTCATACATACCTACCTTTCCTCTCTGTCTGCACCCAGTACTGCTGGAATGTCTGTGTTAAATTTCATAGTACATAGAAGATCTTCCTATTACTCCTTTGTTGACAGCAAGTCAGTGACATGAAGGAATGCTGGTAAAAGATTATTTGCATAAATCTCTGAAATCTTTATCCACTGACAGAAGCACTTTGTGTCACTCTCATTTGCCCCGTTGTATTTACTTTATCATTTGCTGGGAGAAAGCAAACTAAATTTAATTAAATTGTCTTCTTTTTTTCCTGTTTAGCTGGCGTGCTCATCGTGAAATGCAAATCTAACTGTGTTTTTTTCTCTCTTTTTCTTTTCCCTTTTGACCTGGATTTGTCTTTTGGCTGCTTTGATATCACTGTGTGATCCTGTCTGCTCCATTACTTTAAAGGTAAGATTATTGTTTCCTCAGTGAGTATTATACGTGTTACAGAAGATATAGAAATATAACTTGAAAGCCATCTGGGGAAGAGGTTGGTAAGGGGGCAAAACAATTAGTGGCCGTTCAGAGGGCAAAAAATCCAGTTAAGAAGAACATTTTATATTTTGTCTTCACTAACCATTGACTGCTAGGGATTCTCCCAGCAGAGCAGGCTGGGTTTTCCTGGGCAGCCCCCCAGCAGTGTGTTGGACACAGCGCTGCTGTGCCTGCTGGGCTTTGTCTCCTGCTGCTTCCCAGCCTTGCCAGCACTTCCATGAATGCAGCTTAGAGGGCAGCTTGGAGCAGGAAATCTGCCCAGGACTGCAAGGAGCAAGACAAGGTCACTTGATGTTTCCCTGCACACAGGAGTTCCTGAGAATTGCGATCGTCAGAGGAGACTCGGTAATTTAAAGATCACTTATATTGGCCTCTTTAAATGGCAATAGGGAGAGGGGTTACCAATCAAAGTCAGAATATACAGAGATAGGGGTACAGAGACAGGCAGGAACATCATCTCTCCCTGAAAACTGCAAGTGTTTTCTTCCTACTGCTCTGTTACAAGTGTGTCTGTGGTTTGCACAGCATTTTCTGTCACTTGGGAGTCTGCCAAGTCTGAGGTGAAATGTCTCCAAACCAGTCCTTTCCAGAGCTTGCTGCCTTTTCATACCTTTTTAGTACCTTCTTTTGCTCAGGAACCAGGACACTTAGAAAAAAGAACATTTTGCAATAGGAATCTAGAAATGTGGAGATGTTGGGAGGCAGGGCTATGTATTTTCTGACAATATCCAAGCACAGAATTTCACTGAAGATAAGCAAGAGAAACTAAAGTAGGAAATTTTATTTTAATGAGCACTTTTATATGTAACCAGCAAGTGGCAAAAAGTAAAGTCGTGATGCTTCCCAGCTTGCACAAAGACAGTCCTGGTCTCTGAGAGACTTGAAAGAGAATATTATTTTTTCAAACTTTATACTTTCCCCCTCTCAGAGGTCCAGAAGTATGTGCTGTAGTGTCTGGGTCATCTCTGCAGCCCTTCTAAGGCCTGGCTATGTTCCAAAGAGTGATTGACAGAGGGTTGGACATGGTAGCCTTGTGCATCTCTCAGCAATGGCAGGTTGCTTCCATTTACATAGTGACAGTGGAGTCACAGAAGACTCAATGAATTTAATTAGCAGGAACTGAAAAATATGTGTACTCATTATGTAAAACATGTAAATTTAACCCTTGAAATGGAATTGTCAGTGACTCACCACTGTGGCTGGATGCCAGTGCTAGAGGCAAAATGACAGAAGCTGCAAGTGTGTCACAAGAAATTAAATCAACTCTATGAGGGTTCCTGGGATTTGTTGAGGAGATGGTTGTTCACGCCTGGTACAGACTAAAAACTTGTTAGGGATACTGCGTTTTCTCCGTTAAAGTGGACTTTGAGCACGGATGTGTATTTATAAGTAAATTGATTGACAGAAGGCCAGAAGAACTTAGCAGTTGTAGGAGGAATCATATACTCAACCTCTACCAAAGTGTGTGCACAGAGTGAAAGGCCATAATAAACGCTACACAATGTGTGGCCACTGTAGGAACGCTCAAGGCTCTGATGGGCACTGCAGTGCCAAAAAATGGCTGCAAGGAAGGTTTTCACCTCCCCAGTCACTGAAAGTGTTAATTCCCAGACCCTCAGGCAAGTTACATGCAGCTGGATTATCACTGCGGGATTCCCTGGGGTCTCATTCGGCCTCATTGTAGAGGATATGGAACAAAGAGTTTCATGGGGAGCTTTAGACTATTGTTGTCAGTAAGAAGGGAACGGACTTAACCCTAGGGCTGTTGCTGACACTTCTGGATCCCATCCAGGAGCGGGTGTGTGTAGTTGCAGCTCTTAGGACTGTGCACAAAGAAGAGTTTTTAAGGGTCTTTTTGAACTGCTGCCACTGTTGAAAAGCAGAAGAAAGTTCTCTTAACAACTCTGAATATTACACCTGTCATGTGGTAAATGAACTTCAAAGGCTCTAGTTTTTCCATCCTATCCCAGTGGTTGACATAGTGCTGTGCTGTGAATGGGATTGGAGCAGGATGTGTGGGGGTCCCAGGGTCCAGGGGGTGCCCTGGGTTTGGTCCAACCTGGCTTCCCAGCTCAGTGAGTCCCTGTCTGACAGTGAGGTAGATCCTAACCCGAGCTGGCAGGTCTGGGAGTGGCTGTCAAAGCTTTAATCCATTGATAAGACATTTTAAAGAGGAAGAAGGCAATCCAGGAAACATGGCCACGACCAATGGCCAGATATACAGCCAGTTGTCATGAATTCTTTTCCCTCCTTGAGTGGGGCCTCAGTTTATTTAATCATTTACTCCAGATCTCTCATTTTTTATTATTTATTTCAAAGCTGCTGCTCTGAAGTTTTCCTGTGCTTTCCATTCTGCTTGTAGGCTCTTGTTTATCCTGCAGTTCTTTCCACAAACATACTGGCAGCACGTGCCTTCCAGAAAGAGCTGCGTGCTCTCAGATCTGCCTTTCCTGACCTTGCCCCGCCCCCCCCCCGCCCCGCCACCATTTTCAAATGTCAGCGTCCAGGGATTTCCTGTGCATACTTCAGAAAAAAATCATCTCAGTTTTTCTCAGAACCAGGTGGTGAGTGTAGATGTGAGGCCTGGCAGGTCCAAGACAGAACCTGACTCACAGCCTCAGTAAAGCCCACCTCACTGAGCAGAGGAGCACACCTTACAGAGCAGGTGTAACACACTGAAAAAAAAGTGCTGAGAGCATTGGAAGCGTAATCGTTTTCATTCAGAGACAAACTGCAGCCTAAATTGTCTGTTCCTGCCTAGCCATCCATACCCCCAGCTCCTCCCACCTGCCTGTTTGACCTGGCAGCTCAAGGTGAGTAGGTTCTTAGCCAAGAACGACATGAGTAAGACTTTTCTGTGTTGTGATGCTGCTTTATTTTCCAGGGTTTGCGGTCTGACAGCCTGAGGCAGTTATTAGACAAGGGTGTTTAACTAGATCAGAGACCAAGATTATCCTGGTCTGGGGTCACCATGTCAAGTGTTGCTGTTCGCAACAATAGTTTCAAGGATTTAACTTCTTAATATCCTTGGTTGCCCAGAGAATGAGGTGTGCTCGCTGTAGGGAAATGCTTGCTTGTGCAGAACGGCGTGTGATTTTATGACTGTGATTTACACCACACCTCACAAGGACTGGGAAAGCTCGTCAAGGAAATTTCAACTAAGGAGCTTGGAGAAAAGGTTATGAGAAGATTCTTACACCTTTTTTAATAACTCTAAAAAGTTCTCCTCTTCCCAAGCCTGTCCCTAGTGCTCCAGCAGAGCTACACAGGCCAAATAACACGCTCCCTCCAGTCGCCATCCTCTGCTGCAAATTCTGCAACAGGGTTCTTCTGCCCAGGAGGAATTCTGACTTTCTTCTCTTGGTGTATCATTGCTGCCAACAGCCAGCTATGACAAAGCAGGGGAATGCATGGTCCCTTCCTCTGCTAATCCTCACATGGAGGGTATCTGTGCGAGATAGTTAGGGAATTCTGTCTGCAAACCAAGCAAGGCTTCTGCTTAGCAGCAGGTCTGCTCTGAGGTGTAAGGATTCATGGAGTGATTCTCAGGTCAAAGAGCCTGCCTCAGCCAAGATGATGTATTTGAAAATGAACTCAAACTGCATGAAGAGTACCACAACTGACAGCAGTGGAGGTTAGGGACAAGGAAAATCCTTTCATCAGTGCTTTTGCTGACTTGAACACTGTAGGTCTAGCAGTTGTCATCCTCTTGAATATTACTGGGCTTGTGTTTCATGTAGGAAAGAAAAGGTAGCCAAAGAGGATGTTTAGTAAAGAAGGGGGAAAACCTCTCAGGCAGTCAAACAGTGAGGGCAGAGCAAACGAAGAGTGGGAGGGACTTGCTTTGTGTCACAGCACTGTCAGGGCAGTCCACACTTGGAGGGAGAATGGGCACACTCATTTGTGTCACAGATCTTTCAAAAAGACATTTGTTTATGGAGTGAAAGTCCTCTTTAAAAGTGAGAATGCAGTTATCCTTATGAGACTGTAACTTGGAGGACAGCTGCATAATGATCTCCCCTCTCCCTGATAGCCAAATTAAAATCATCAAAACTGGTGGTTGCAAAGGGCTATGGGCTTCTGGACTTCCCAGCTGGGAGCAGCACCAGCAGCTGTGCCATAGGTTTCCTCAGAAGGTACCACTGCTCCACCTCCCTGCTGGCTCAGTGTCAGCAGCTGGGCACATCTACTCCTCCACGGCTTTTGGAGAAACTGGTGCCTGTGGCAGCAACCCTGCATGTTTGCCCTCTGAACTGGAGCAGCGAGTGACTTACACACAGGTGACTAAGTATTAACTACTTCTCCTTGCTGTTTTTCCTGTCTGGTTGTAAGCATGTGACCTGAAAATAAAGTCACTGCCCCTCACTTGCCAGCTTGCAAGAACTTTGTACCTGAGGATTACTTGGTTTCAGAATTTTGGCACGTTTTTCCAGACCTTCTTACAAAGACAGCTCTTGCTAAAATAAGAGCTGCCACTGCCAGTCAGCAAAGTCCTGTATTCATCTAGTTCCTGACACTCATTAGTGGCTGCTAGATGATAATGAGGTTTTGTTCATTACCCTCCTCCATCTGATTTGATCTCCTGATCCAGAAGCCAAATGCTGTAACATCTCATTTTCAGTCCTGAGCAATTTTAGGTCCTTGTTCCGCTGTGTAGCACAATGTGAAATCTGTCCAGAATATCCTTGTCAGTATTGCCATCATTACTTCACTTAAGGTCTTTTTGAGAATGTCGATTTGTTCGATAAGATGGGATCAGTTTACGGACACTACATCCCAAACACAGCAGCACGGGACTCATCCTAACAACATCTGAAGGGGGCCAGGGAGTATTAGTAGCGTTTGCTGCCAGGATCCTCCCCTGTGAGCTATGCTGTAGGTACACAAGTATCAACCCAGGAGTTGTGACTGCATCTCCTGCAGCTCTGAGTGTAGCATTCACTCACAGTCCGTTCTGGTGCCAACAGTTGACGAAGGCAGAAATAAATGGGGAGGATTCATTGGAAAATTCTGTGAAAAAAAAAGAGTGGGAACCAGGCCTCCAGGGGAAGCTTGAAGAACACGATTTGTTCAGGCTGAAGAGCCATTTATATGCCGTCTGTAAGGCGAACAGCAGACTAAAGACTGATGACACTTGACAAACTCAGGCTAAATATTATAGAAAATTCACTGGGTTGTACTGGGTTGAGCATTGCTGACAATTGTTCAATTGAAATAAGGTTATTTCAAGAATACATGTTGAATACAAGGGAAAATGAAGTCATAGGAGCCCAGTTGCCCCCTGTAATTCAGAAGTCAAAATTGCAATAGTCTTTTGTGGTTTTACTTTCTGTGAATGACAGTGAGATGATCAAGTTCCTGGTTTCACTGTGATTTGGTCAGGAAATGAAAATAAGTGTGCATCCTGTCACTTGATACTGTGCCATGGACTTGTAGAGATTTTCCGTGTTTTCCGTGGCAAAAGGACCTTTCACTTTGATTTGGGAGCCTTCATCCTGTCACACACATAGTATGAAAATATAAAACCAAAGCTTTCCATTGCAGCCATGTCCAAGCTGTTGGTGTTTGCTTGTTTCAGCAGTCAGGAGGATATGAGAGTTTAGAGGTACATTTGCTGATTTAATGTCAGTGGCCTCTCAAAGAGAAAAGTAAACTAGTTGACATAGCAAACATTAGTATTGAAACATAAGTAGATTAGTTAACATAGGAAAATTGTCTAAATCTTGATAGCTCCTCATCTACCTGATGAGAAAAGTGATGGAGCAGCTGATCATCTCAGCAGGGCATGTCTTGGCAAGGAGATGAAAGGGCAAGCCAGTGATTCATGCTCAGGAACCCCAGAGATGCACGAACTTTAGCAGAGGTTTGTGTCATCGTGGTTCAGCATGACTGCTGGGGTTCACTGTTGTAACCAGGTAAAAGTGCTTCTGAAATCCCAGCTTGAAGGTGAAAGGGCACAGTCTGGAAAGGGAAGCAAAATCAAGCAATTACACAGGGGCAGCATTTTCGGAAGCAAACAAGTAATTTGAGAGCCTGAGCTCACATAAATAACATCTTTTCCCTAGATGATTTTACAGTGCTGCCATCCTTCTGTTCAAAAAATTGGCTTTTGTTCAACATGGGTGCTCTCAGGAAGCCCAATGTAATATCCACCTCCTTCAGCTGGAAAATTTGGCATAAAGAAGGGGATCTACAGGGTTTTGAAACACAAGTAGGCTTCCAGTGTATCAGTATAAAAGCTGGGAGATATTGCTGCATTGTCTGAGCCAAAAAACACACAGTGGAGCGTTACACCAGTAATCTCAGGCCATTCTTAATGTTTACCATAGCAAGGGTTAAATGAACTGGAAAGCTCACAGAAAAAAGCTCATACAGTGCAGTTTTTGTTTATACTGAAATGTTCCCATATGTTTCAGTTAATGCAGAACATAATTGGGTCTGCCTTGGGATGGAGACATTTTTCTTACACAATTTATCCATTAATCATGTGCGTGGGAGAGTCCACTTCACCAGAAATAGCTTTCTTTCCATTTTAGCCAAAAACCCATAGTGCAAAATCTTCTCCCTTCTTTCTTCTCCTTAACGTGCTCGTTCTCCTCTCCAAAATGTTCTGCCTTGCTGCAGAGAAATAACCTGGTGCAACCGTGTCAAACATGAGGTAAAATAGTTCTGCCCTACATTAGCCTTCAGTTAATGTATTTCCTGGCTCAATTTGCTGAGCAGCTTACATTGCACATGGACATTCCTGAACTAGAAAATCGTACATATAGAAGTTTTCTGGTATTTTTGTGTGTATGTTGTTTCAAAGTGGGGATTTCTGGGTTTGAATTTAGTACCTCAAGGTAACGGGAATGAATTGTGCTTGACATTAATTACATCCTTCTGCCTGCTTTATTATTAATAGGATAAACAAGCTACCGATTTGAGGGAGGGAAAAGTCTACAAGGTGTTTGAGGTCTTTATTTCCTTTTTCTTTGGTAAACTTCCAGTAATTTAGGTTGTCTAATGTGCTGCTGGAAACCTACTGCTGGGAGTTCTCATACCTGAGAGAGAATAAGATTAGTGAGCTGCAAGGAAAATTTCAGTAATGAGATGAGAAGCGGAGAAAATTTGTCTTTGTTTGCTTTTTATGTGTGAATGTGCACAATAAGCAGAAGGAATATTCATGTTCTGAGAGCAAAACAGTGAGCTGTGCATGGATTGGGAGGCTCAGAGATGTGTGTGGTGTGATCAGTGTCTTCGCCATCACACCGTGGTTCAGCACCAGGTGGACTGTGGAGTGTGAACGCTCCATTGCCCTCCCAGACAGAGACAGGAGCCTTGTGGGGCTCACCTTGATCCACACTTGTACCAGGGCAGGGACTTCCAGCAGTGCAATTGATCCCTGAATTGTCATCTCAGCAGAGGGGGAGCTCTGTTGTGTTCTGGAGTTTGTATTGCGGCTCCCAAGTGGTAATTTAAGGGAGTCACAGTGGGTTTCTCTGCACGTTACCGCTGATCCCCTGGTGCTTTGTTGGCCCACAGGAGCCCCTGGCAGCCTGTAAACTTAAGCCAACTTCTATACTACTGACATTTACTATTAGGCATAAGGCAGATTTGTGATCAGAGGCATTTGGCAGCTACCTCTGGCTCTTCCTTGACCTGTACCACACATTTCTTGGCTGCAGCCATGGATATGCCATAGTGCTTGGAGGCAGAGCAGGTTGGTGATTGGTTGTGTTTCATGGCATACAAATGCTTTATACCAAATGACAGTCCCATGAGCAGTTGTATTCCGTGACTTTTTGAACCAGTGGGTTGTCAGTGTATGAGGATTTGGTGTCGTTTGTGAGGTAAAGCCCCTGCTAGATTTGGAGAGAGATTCATTTACTTCACTGGACTCCAACCTGAGAAAGCCCTGGAAGAGGCTCTCCGAGTTCCTCCCTGTGCCTGTGCACGCAGATAAATAGGTATTTTAGTGCAAAGTTGACTTGTTCATACGTGGGAACAGCTCAGTAACATTAGTTGACATTTAGAAATAACGTAGCCTAAGTAGTCCAGTGGTTTTGAAAAGCTTCCTTTCGAGGTGTGTATTCTTGGCTCCACATGTAATTTGTAGTTAGCATTTGCTTATCTTTAAAAATACTTTCAAGGTGGGCAGTCATATGTGGGTGCTCTAAGAGTGCAGGTAGAACTTCTTATGTTGGCCCAACAAACACAGCCTGGTGTTTGATCAGTGAGCCACACTGTCTTAAGTGTCACTCCTTAATGTGCAGATTCTGTATGCCAAAATATTCCCCTTTTTTCATACTTGCTAACTCTCTACATGCACTGTTCTTGTCCTTGCACACACCCTATGGATAACCAAGTGCCATTTGGGACACAACTTGGTCATCCATCATCATCAGTAAATGTTCTATTTAAGAGACACAAGGCAAAGTTGAGATCAACTGACGTGCTTGTAATTAATAGTGGCTGTAGTGCAAACAGCTGTAAAAATGTACCAAAAACACTGCAAGTCAGCAGACATAATACTGAACACGTTCAGAGAGTGAATTTTCTATTACTAAATTGGTGCATTTCATAGCCCTGTTTCAGTGGGTCACAGACCACAGGCAGCTCTGCTACTGCCCAGAGGCTTCTCCTTGAGGATCTGCACATTTTTGTCGCTGACTATTTGCTGTTTCTTTTCTTTCTAATGAGCACAATTCCCCCCTGCCTAGCAGTCCCTGTCACTGTGTAGTCTGATCCACTGCACCCATGTGCTTACAATCCCTTAGGGTCATCCAAAATTTATACCGTAGGAGAGGAAGTGCCAGTGCAGAGAGAGAAAAGTGTTGCTGTGCAGCAGTCAGAGTGATAAATAAGGTTCTAGGAGGAGGGAACGAGAGGATATTAGTTTTTAACAGCTTCTAGAAATCCTAAAATAGAGCAGAACTGGGCCACAACTAACAGAAATCATGACTGCTCGCTCATGAACAAAGGCATCACTGCTGGGAGGGAAGGAGCTTTGGCAGAGGACACCTCCCACAGCTTTCCTGTATTACTTGGATCTGGAAGGATCCTAGGCTCCCCTGCCAGAGTACTTGGAGTTGAGCAGAATGAGGTCAGCTTAATGTAGTGGAATTTTTCAGCTGGTCCAGTGGTTTTCCAGGGGCCTGAGTCAAATTTTCTGAATGCATGAACCTGGCAATTCATAAATCTTTTGGCTTTTATAACTATCAGCCACAAACAGTATAAAACCCACTTTGCATGTACATGTGGACAGGCAGGAATTTAGGGTCAGTAAACACCACGTGAACGTAACTGGCTGACTGGTGTGTTCATGGCAGAGTACTGACTGAACTGAGAGGCCTCAGCTTTCTACTGAGGCTTTTATTTTTTACCTTTTAACTTCTTAGTGAACTAGCAAGGGAGGAGTATTTGGTTTTCTTGGTGCTGTTGAATTGTTGGGAGGCAATGAGATCACCAGAGTCCCAAGCGACAAACTGGGCATAGAGGGGGTAGACGTTGTGATGGTGGCAAAAAACATAATTCCAGGGAGAAAACAGTGTTTGGCTCCCTAAACAAGGCTTGACAATAATTTTTTTTTTCTCAAGTTGTCCTTCCAAAGGATGTTTGACACTCTGCTCTAAGGTATGGAATATGTGTGTTTTGTGGCAATTCCTTATACCCTGATCCCTCTGTCATGCTGACAAGGTACCTGCCTGGAGAAGCACGCAGCTCTCCTCCAGCCCGTTGAAACCACAGCATGGGGTGGCTGGGGCACTTCTGGACCTCAGGACAAACTGGTTATCACACCTAGATGAGAGTTCCTGGATCTGATGGTGTAGACATAGACTAAGGGAACTGGGGAGGGCACAGAAGGGAAAGCTCCCTGTGATTTTCAGAAGACTTCTTTGAACATGGGTTGGGAACGGTCCATATTTCCTCAGTTAGACATATCTGTCATGTTTGCAGCAAGGTGATGTCACGTTGGGGTCCTGGTTGTCCCTTTCTGAGAAAGGCCCAGCATTGAAACAACATGGAGATACAGATTCCTGCTTTACCTAGTGATTATTCTTCTAAATTAGTGTTTGGGCACAAATGGCAGGATCGAGTGGGATTGTTGTCATGTGTAATGCCACAATTGTTTCTGTCTGTCCCTGTTTCACAGTTTTTACTGGTTTTCTCTGCTACTCTGCTCTTGTCACTGCTGCTCCCCAGTGTGGGTCGCCATCAGGCTGAGTCCTACCCTGGCAGGAGTCCTCCATGGGCCATAGCCCCTCAGAGGCATGATTCCACAAAAGCCTGGTGTAAAGGAACTGCTTAGAGACAGTTTTATCCTGAAGCACCAAAGGTATTTATTCCAATGTCAGGGAGCCAGCCAGCCCTGCTGGACAAACTAGCTCAAAGGCATCAGCGAACAGCAGGGTAATTTATACAGTCTACATACATGATTGCAGCACTTCAACATGCATATTCATACAATTACAGCTTCTAATCATCATATTCATAATAGGTGGGGCTTAGGCCAGGCTCAAGGCAGAGTCTTCTAGAATCTTCTCTTGGCACAAGTTTTAGGTGGTCAGTTCCGCTCTTCGGCCTCACTTAGAGGGGCGACTGCTCTTCTTCCTCGCTGTGACCTTCCTTCTTTCTGTTGTTGAGTGACCTGAAGCTTGCAGAAACCCTTGGCTCAAGGCCCTTTTAGCCTGTTCAAATGTCCACCTAGTCTTGATTCACTGTATAGTGGTTCTAGTATTTTTCCTATGATTAGGTTTGGGTCCAGTGAGCAGAACAGAACAAGTTACAGATGTTCTTAGCAAAGCAGGCAAAGCAGAGCAAGAAGCCTCAGTTAAGTCTTTTAGGCCTCTCTCTCGTTTCAGGAGTCCCTCCTTCCAAAAGGGTGCTTTCAGCCCTGTGTCTGGCCCTCCCCTTGTCCCCTCAGGCTTCTCCCCATGTGTTTCCTCACGTGTCCTTCCCCAGCAGTTGTCACTCTTTCATAAGAGAGCTCATACCCAGCGTTTGCTTTGTCTTCAAGGAAGGCATTTGGCAGGCAGGCAGGTGAAGTACGAGCTGAAATCCCTAGGAACCGGTGCAAATCTTCCCTCTGAGTTCAGTGAGCTTTGGATTGTGTCCATAAATGAAAACTTGGCAGAAGTACGTAGTAACTGTGATGTAAGAGTCAGGCAGAAAGATGTCAGCAAACCAACAGTGGCTGGAAGAGCTTGAATGCAAGAGGCCAAGCACGGGAAGGAACGGAGAGGTCAGCACTGGTGCCCAGAAAAACACCGGGAACAGGAGCAGTTCTCTGTCAGAGTTACAGGCATGTTCAGTCAATTAAAAGTGCCGATCAAACCCTGAGGTGTTCAGATTTCAGCCTGCAACAAGGCCACGTGTATTTGTCACGCACCTATATTAATGGTAATCATTTGAAAAAGTCATCGTCAGAGTTTCTCACTTTGGAATCAATGCAGCTTTTAAGTAAGACCTGTGAAAACCTTATCCACAGAAAGAAAAAGGAAAGCTCAGATTATAGTAAACACAGTTCTAAAAATAAAGCTTTTGGGTGATAACATGCAGCTAACCTCATCCCAGATAGTCACCCAAAAGAGGACCAGTCATGTTATCTGCAGCCAGAACATCCTCTCCTGCACAAACTGGTTTTAAAAGAGAAAATGTCTAATATTTTTGGTTTCACCTCTTCAAAAGGGAAGCCCTTTGTTTTATAACCAGATTGACCTGATAGTGAACTCAAGGCTGATATGTTCAATACTCTAAGTAATTTTGCAAATTTAATCTAACAAATCGAATCAAATTTAAATTTAACAAATGTAATCACAACTCATTTCCAGCTCATATTTTCTTATCTTCCTTGCTTGTCCTCCCTACCCTGTCATCAGCATCCTTCTGAGTTTTTCTCCCAGCATATTTTGCTACTCCTAAAGTCTTAAACAGATGAAAGTCTGTGGTTAAAGAAAATCCATGTATTCACTGGGGATGAATAAAAGCGCAGATGGAGCTATCAGTTGTCAAGGATAACTGGTAACGTTTTCATGAAGGGAAAGGGTAGTAAAAGGTGTTGAAGCTTCGTTGGGTTAAAAAGTTGGAATGTGATTCAAAAATCTACCATCCACCATGTTCAGTTCCCAGTCTCAAGACTCACAGCAGCCCTCACAGGCTCCTCAGTGAGGAGAACAGGACACAGCTGTATATGGGACTTAAGCACCCAATTTCAGTAAGTCCCTCTGGAAGTCTATCCATAAAGTTTTGTGTGTTCAAGGTAATAATGGGCATTTTGCTCTTATATGCAAATAATCTTCATTTTCTCTGAGACTGAGTACTCTAGAAAGAGAAGAAAACAATTTCATGTAAATACTCACAAAATATAATCCTATTATTTTCAAGGTTACGTGCACAACACAGGTATTGCATGAAGTATGTTTGAGTTTTGCTGTAAGGAACTTCAGCTCAAGTTGAATTCCAGGGTCCACTCAGGAAAGTGATCTCATGTTGTAATGAGCTTGAGTATGTACTTTTTTGACTTTTGGAGCAATATCAAGGATTCTCCCAAAAATATGGCAATAATGGGAAGTTTCCTATGCATTTGAAACACAATATGTACGGTGCACGTTCCCATATATAACAAGAAAAAATCTAGTTCCTATTCATCAAAATGAGGATATGAGACTGTATTTAAATCTGATTATGAGACAGAAACACGTCCAGAATCATGTCTGGAGTTGAATTACAAGCAACAGTTTTAGGATTTAAAGTTGGTTTTGAGTGTTTGCAATTTTCCATCCTTTTCCCTATTTTTTTCCTCTATTTTCTTCTTGCTTTTGGTTACAGATACCGTTTTTTTGACAAATCCTATCCCTATGTCCTTTTTCACCAGAGGGATGGTGATTAGTCATGGAAGAGTGTCTTTTTCCAGCCCTTCAGGAGCTCTCCCCTCCATACCCTCAGCTGTGAGGTATTCCCAGGATAGCACTCAAACAGAGAACATTCTGAAACTGTGATTTTGATACCTGAATTACTGTTGGGTTTCAAACTTTTGTCAAGGCGTGTCAGCTGACTTCTGCTTTTAAAGCAAATTAAAATAGATTTCTCCAGTCCTGCAGTAATAAAGGAGGACTGAAGCTGAGTGGGGTGTCGCTCTGTCGATGCAGCCACATCTCCCTGACTTCATTGGAACAAAGAGACACAGACAGCAGGAAACTGTTCCTGCTCCTGTGCACACCATCAGGGCTGCCTTGGTGGGGTGGGGAAATGCCAGGCACTTCAGGTACATTTGTAGACAGTGAGGAACTAACATTCATGTGGCAGCAAAGGCTGGACTCTCAATCTTCTGCCTTCAAGCTGAATTACAGATCTTCAGAAATCATGCAGCTTCCCAGAAGAGGGAGAGCAGATGCTTCCATACTTCAGAACATTTTACCATGGATCATAACTAACTCACAAGAGGAAAATCCAGAATTGGGTCCTGAAAATATTTATCCGACAGTTCAGACACAGATGTAACCATCTGCCTGAAAGAGCAACTCTGTCCTTGGATGTTTCTTGTGCTTGATTACAGGGGGACTGTGCAGGAAGGATAGGAGAGACTCCAACTGGCAGAATTATTAAAAGATCTCTTGAGAAGAAAGGTCGTTGTACAGAGGAGGTGAGCTTTATTTTGCAGGGTGGAGGAGATCAGAACCAGGCGTAGCACACAGAGAAGGACTTGAGAATGAGAGATACCTCTTGGATGCAATGACAAACAGAAATTCCCAGTGTTCTCTTCCTGTCCTATCAGAGGGAGACAGGTCCCATGGCAGTAACAGAAAGGGAGCAAGTCAGTGCCTCTGCTGTTACTTTAATGGCCTCCTGGGACAAACAGAGGATATCGTTGTGCATTGTCCCTGATGACAGGCTTCATCCCACAGGGAGGCTCTGTCTCTTCACAGTACCTCTGAAAATGCCCTGAAGCCTCATCCTGGAGCATAGGGACCCCTAAGCTGAGAGACCAAGAGGCCAAGGTGGGCCTTGCAAGAAATGGGCAAAACCTAAAGCAAACGGTTTACACAGAGGTGAGTATCTGCTGGTTGCTGCTATACACAGGCAAAATGAGGCTCTGTTTGAAAATGGTCTCATTTTGCCCTTCCCTGCCTTTTTTATACAGTGGAATAAATTACTCCTCAGGAAGGCAGAAGGCTTCATTACTTATGTTTCCACAGTGCATTTTCTCTCCCAAACAATGTTTCCTCCCCCAAGAGCCTAATTATCACCTAAGAGATGTTAACAGCCAGATCATTGGAACTCTGAAAAGGTTTTGATCAAATACAAGCAAGATGTAGTTTGTATTTTGCTGCCCTGTATTCCAGGAGCAGCTGGTCTCCTGAGGTAGGAAAGTGTAGACTAAGTTAATGAATTTAAATACGCTTCTGTTAGATCTTTTAATCATGAATGTAATTGCATCTGGTAGTCTTTTTAATTTTTAAATGTAGAGATATAGAGTATGTGATTGGATTATTTTTTTTTTAATTTCTTGTTTGTTTTCAAATCTATTGCTACCATTCCTCCCTTCAGGGAATTCTCCAGAAGGAACACCTTGTCTTCCCAGAGTGAAGCTTTACTGTACTGGATTTTTTGCTGTTAATTTTCTGTATTATCAGTCCCCTTCTATCCCTCTCGACAACTGTTCTGCCTTTGTTGTGTCTGCCATAAGGAGGATACTCATGTAGTAACAGGTACACTGAGCCTAAGCATGGAGTGGGAGGAATTTACCTTTGGTTTTCTCTGGCTTTGATACATACCTTTCGTGTCAGCTCTGGCACTTGTCTTTAGGCTGACTGGAATAACAGGATCCACAACAAGCCCAGCTTCTCAGAAAGACTGACAAGGGGAATTTGAACCCCAGTACCTGTGTCCCACAGGTGACTGAGAGGTAGAGTGTTTCTGTGTTGGAGCCAATTGATAATAAAGAACATCATCAGGTTAAATGGAGCAGGCAAAGGAAGCACTGCTGGCAGTTCTGTGATGCTGAAAGCTTTCCAGACCTTTTGCTTTTGTACCCACCCCCTCTTTGGGATGAAAAAATACAGTACGTGAAGCTGAGGTCCTGCAGAATATTCAAAGAAAGGGATTGCAATGGCCCTGCCACCCTCCAGCTCCCATTGGCAAAATAGACAAAGAAAAAATAAATTCTTATGTGAAGAGACAGGCAGGGGATTGAATGATTCAGGACTGTGGCATATGGAGCCTCATTTAACCAGATCACCAGCTCTCATCCGTCCCAGGTTTTAGTGGTGCCTGAAAGCCTCTCCAAGCCCAGCAGTTGCCAGTGTATCTGGAAGAGCCAATGGCCCCAGCCCAGCCAATCCCAGTCAGTGGACAGAGACTTAGCACAGCATGCTCTAGGGAAGTGGATTGCCACATTCTTATTGCAGAATTTACCAAACACAAGAAACTTTTCCTCTGTGATAATTGTTTTGACAGAGACTAAGCACATGCCTGCATTCAGACTGTGGACATTTCAGTAGAGCTGTGCTGGTAAACCCCTTTTGGGAGAGAGCTCACACTGGCAGGGTTCCTCTGCTTAGCCCATTTCCCTGGACAGGATAAGCCATACCCACAACCACGTGTATAGCTGCCCACAGGTTTTTGCTGGCATTGCTATTTGGCTGGCAATATTCTTTTATTATTTACTTCTCACAGTACAGCAATGCCAGCAAAACTCTTCCATGTAACCTACGCTTACGAAGGACGAAACGCCTGTGTAACTTCTTTAGAGATGGTGTTTTGTAGTCAAGCCTGAGGCAGATATTCAAGAAAAAGGCTCAGTAGCTACAGAACTGTAATGCCCCAACACAAACCCCAGTGCTGTGCGGTTGTGTGTGCAACATCACCCCCCGGCCAGCAGGCACTCTGGGGGCAGCGTGGGTGTAAGCACGGAATAGCTGTTGAATTGGAAATGTAATACCCCAGGGGAAGTGCTGTCAGTCCTCCTGGAAGCAAAGCCGCGAGCAGAGAATTGCCTTTGGAGGATGCCCTTTTGCCGACTCATCCTTGCTTGTGGTACCCAGCTGGGTGACTCGGGTGCGGGGTGGGGCTGTCGAGTGGCACACGGGCAATTACTGCCTCCAGCGGCGCTGTGGAGAGGGAAACACACAATTACCAATTCCCGGCGATTAAATGAGATTGCACTTGTGGCCTTACCATGTAAGACATGACAAATCCCATGAGAAGGGAAGGGAAATGCTGGCGTAAGGAGCGGTGCCTCCCTCCTAGAGCCATTCCCTGGCAGGCAGGTGCCATCTAGTGGGAGCGGGGTGGGCACAGCCGGGGGTTCCCTCTGCCCGGGGATGGTCGGGGGGATTCCCAGGCTGCAGCAGAAGCAGAGGCAGGAGCAGCCCTGCTGTGCACTTCCTTTGGAGAGACGCAGAAGGGTTTTCTGTGTTGAAAGCTTTGTGGAATGGGAACGTACACTTTTAAGCCCGTAATTAGACTTATCTGCAGTTGAGCTGCAGAAGGGCTTGGCTAACCTTTGGGCCAGCTGGGTCACCTCTGGAGCCCTTCTGAAGGCAGAGGAATAACACTGGCCTGTCTTTAAAAAAAAAAAAAAAAAAAAAGGTGTTTTCAAGGATTTGTTAATCAAAAAGCACCTTTTCAAAATCGCATTCAAATCGCACTGCTGCTTCTCTGGTAGTCGTAAGTGTTCCTGCTAACCACGGGGCCAGGAGGCAGAAGAACCCAAGGTTTGTCAGGGCGTGATATCCCTTCTTCACAGTTCAGGAGAGCTGTCCCTGTGAAATACTTGGTGTTTCATAATCTCTCAGCCTCACAATGCACAGGGATTGACCCAGCAGAGAAATCCTGCAGCTGCTGAAGCTTTGAAGACTCAAATGTCCCTCTGAAGACCCAAACCGCAAGGCTGATTTGTGCTTTCTGCAAGTGCTGCTGAGAGGAAGCCAGAGGATTCCTGTAATTAGAAATAGCTTTGCTGTTCCTTGCACCTCTCTCGGCAGTGGCTGGGACAGGTCACTGCCAGAGACAGGATGCTGGCTGGCCAGGACAGATCAGTGATGGATTTGGAGCAGCCCTTTCCAGCACTACTCAGCTAATGAATTTTGCAGTCTTTGTTAGCTTCCTCAGCACAGAGATTCACTTAGGAGAGAAATTGTTTCTCTGAGCTAGCCCATCACTTTGACAATTCCTGTTGGATATGTCTGTAAGCCTGCTTTAAATGAACAGTGGCTGCTGAGGCTGGCAGGGAGCACTCGTGCTGTTTGGAATAAAATACCTACACCTTGTTCTGTGCATGGTGCATATTCTACTTTTCTTTAGGAAACAGTTTTAACAAAAATGTTCGTTGCAGGCCAGCTCATGCTGGGTTGTTTTCAGGCTCAAGCAAAAGAAGTAGAAACTGAAAATTAACCTGTTGTTTTCAGATCAATAATTTGTGAAAAAAATTAATAACAGTGCCCATGAAGTCTCCAGTTGTGCTGTGGGGAAGGGCTGGTGTTGCTTACAGAGGCAGCATGATAAGCAGCCCCCTCTTCATCAGACTGCATCCCCTTGTGCTCAGCCCGCCTCCAGTGGGGGTTTTAAGAGCAAATTCCCGGCACCTCCTTCCTTAGGGCTGACTCAGGATGCTGTGGAGTTCTTGATGCTGGCATGGCCCGAGATCACTTGCTGTTCACTGCATACCCTTGGATGGGTTTGTTGCATACAGTTTTTAGTAATAGCTTGATTTCCCAGGAAATTATGTGTTTTAGACAAAAGCCACGCATCTTGTTCCTCCTGCCGGCTGGCGGGGGGAGGTGTATGTGCATACAGGTATTTGATGTTTAATAATTGGACCTGGATTTATCAGGGTTAGCAGCATGTCTTTCAGCTTTAAAGACAGGGCGTTGTTAGAGGAAAATGGGAGGTTTTCCTGCGCTGAGGACAATTTTTTCTCCCACAGCTAATGCTGGTGTCTGCAGCTGCTGTGTCTCCTCCTAAAAGGCAGGGAATGAACTTCTGAACGTCTGTAACAGCTACATTAAGTGCTGTGGTTTATTGTAGAGTTATGTGTGATGATGGCTGTATTACTAAATCGTAAATCAATCAAAGCATTTTGATGATATTCTAGAGCATGAGAGAGAGACTCATGCAGGAAGAAACAGTGATTTACTGCACCAAATGGTGACCCATTCAGACCCAGTCATTTTTGTTTATCATTATTTTCAAAAGATTTCAGCCTTTCATACAAGCAAATTTAAAAATTCTGTAATGATGATAGAATTTTGCTGTACTGAAAACTGACAGTGATTTCTGGTGGTAGAACAGTGAAGAATAAGAAATTTAAGATACACAAACTTCACAATAAATTAGTTGAACAATTGCCTTTCTTTAATTGCCTTAGGAGCAAATGAAGGGAACTTTTTCCTTTCATCCTTAAATATGTTCCTTTGAAAGCATCTCACTGTATCTGGACTTTTAAATCAGGGTGCCCAGGATTTTCAATGCTTAGCAAGTCATCCATTTGCAAGGCATTAGCAACACAGACAGGATTTATTTCAATCTGTGCAGATGATTCTTTGATCTGGGGTTTGCTTAAGTGCATTCCAGTGCAATTAATTAGAAAAACAGTATAAGGCAGTGGCAACTCCAAGTGATCTTAAATGTAAAAGTGACTGATTAGTAGCTCTGCTTTCTTGAGGATTATCTTTTGCTGCTTGACAGCAACAGCTATTCCTGAGCAAGGGAGAGTCAGTTAATTGAGGAGAGGGAGTTTTGGTATTCTTTGTAAGCCACTAATATGACTATTCACAAGAACAGAAGCAGTGTGGGAACCTCTCTCGGCACTTGATTTTAAGAAGGAACTGGGTAAATGGAATTAGGGCCAGTGCCCTACTTGATGCCATGACGTGTGTGGCTCACACTGATTGCTTTGCTGGGCTGTAGTTGTTCCCTTTTGCTAACAGCCCTCTGTGGCTTGCGGAGCTTTTTGGAAAGCAGTCCTTGCACTGTGCCTGCTTCCACGAATGGCTCAAGCTGCTGTTCGTGTTTTTCTTCCTTGTAATGTCTTGTTTCTTGATGTTCACTGACTGGCTGAAAGTTATAATGTTTGTCCATGGTATGTCCAGGACATGTCAATGCAGTTTAAAATTTCCGTGCATCTCAATTCTGTTTCCAGAGTCTTCCCACTCAGATCAATAAAAGTAGCCATCCATCAGTTTTTGGTTGGAACAAGATTGATCAACAAGCGACTCAGGGGTTCTGTGTTGCAGCTGCAGCTATCTGAGACAAATATTGCCTCCCCTTGCCAAGGAATTCAATTGTCCTGCATAAGCGATCAATATCTGCTCCTCTGACTGCTCTTGTTCCCTTAATCTTCCTGTATGGTTTCTTTATAATTTAATCTTCGAGGAGCCATATTTCCTATCATGCTGCTACACTTCCCTCAAATCTCTTCTGAATCTCACAACCAGTGGAACTTCTATGATTCACAAGAGAAGCTGACTTACAGTTCAAAAGAAAATGCAAATTCCAGCCTATCTGCTGTATTCACAGTTGTTTCAAATAAATATCTTTACATATTGTATAGTCACTTCTGCTTTGTCTTTGTGGTATATCGACTCACTTCTGGTTTTCTTTTTTCTGCATGGCGATATCCCAATCATTCTTCCTTCTGCATCCTGAAGTGTGTAGGGATCAGATGCAGAAATCCTGCTTTATTAGTTTAAATTTTCACTTGTTTTATTCGTTGCATCTGTCTTTACACCTGGGGAGGCTAAATCCCTGGCATTCCCTCTCTTTCCAGGGCAGGGGCACACAAAGCTGTGCAGGTTTCTGTACAGAACCGGTGCAGCTCAGTCCTGATGCCATGGGGTAAGGCAGCCTATGCTGCTGGTGTAATAGGGGACAGCACTTACTGCCTGGAGCTGAAATGAGATCCCAAATGCTTTTCACTTACCTAGTGGTAGGGTGAAAACTGCTCTGCTATGCTGCACGTCCAGTGGAAATTGATCTCTGACCCAGGGATGAAAAGTTCAGTGTCTCATTACTCTTGAGGGCTTGATTTGTTTCTTGCTTGGTTCTAATGGGGCCACATACAGGGAGAAATTCAAAATCCTTCTGGCAAGTATCTTAGAGTAAATATGGGTGTAATGTGTTACTAAAATCTGTATTTTGTGTAATGCTGAAATCAATACAAATGAAAGTGTCTGTGATAGAACCAATAGATGAAGCGAGTGAAAATTTTTCTTTTGCAGAATGGCCATGTTTTTCCTTCCTGAAATTTCCCACCTTGATGACAACAGGGGCAATAATAAAAGCAAAAGAATGCAAAGAATAGGCAGGGGTTGCAGTTCACCTTTCTGCTGTCTGTCCTCTGCCAGCACTGGTGTAACCTTTCTGGTACTGAAACTTTCCACTGCCATCTGTCAACATTCCAATGTGCTATTGATTAGGTGGTTTACTGAGGTCACTTAGGAATCACAACAAACCTCCTGAAACTTGGGAAAGGTAATAAATCAAAGGCATTTGATTTGTAGCTTGCCATCATTGTTGGTGCCTTGCTTCAGCAGAGGACAGCAGTCAACACTTCCTAAGCTCTTGATATGAGGAAGGTTATGATGGCAAAAGAAAGTGCATGTTTATAAATGGTGCAAGTAACATAAGCTTTTAATGGGTCCTAGAGGAGTCCAAGGCTCCAGAGGGCTCTGGAATGCCTTCCTCTTTGGCCCCCTCTGCTCCCCTCATCCTGACCCCCACTCTTTTTTTAGAAGCCTTTGGCCAATTTTCATCACATCTGTCATTTTGAAAAATGAACTGGCGGTTCACTCCTAAGGTTCAGAGCATGCCACGTATCCTTTTTTTAGATTAACTTGTTTGCAAAGAGACAGTTCAACAGGAAATTCTTGTGCTTACACAGCAGTGCAATTTTTATGAAAAGCAGAGATGCTGTTAAAACTCATAGTCAGTTTCTATTGGTTAATTGGATATAAAAGAGTCATGAGACTTTAGGGTTATAGGACCACACTTTCTTCCTGGGTAAAAGCCTATTAGTGGTACATTGCTAACAAGTCTGAACTGGGGATGAGTGTGTAACAGTGTAGTATGAACACAGTGGGTATCAGCCCTGCACAACATTGGCATCTGAGATAAAAGCATGCCCTCATTTCATTTATGGAAATAGGGGTCCTGAAAATGTCCATTTCTCATGGTCTCAAGGGAATGAGTAGCCAGCCATACCTACCTTGATGCTGCATTTGATTCCAGACATAAAACATTCCCTTGTACTACCATATATATATCCAATCAGTATGGAATAGTCTGTACCATATTGCCACTCCCAACGTGGGCTGAAGGCTCCATGTCCCTCCCGGCTTTCTGACAAACTGGGTGTTATGTGTCTGTCCTTGGGGCTGACTTACATCCTTTGTGCCTCCACTCCAGCTCTGCTGCCTTCACCAGCATAATTCAGAAAGGATACCCATATAACAGGAATATATATGCAATCCTATTCCAACTATTGCTTTGCAGACCTACCTTTCTTTGTAGGTCAGCTTTAAGTAGAGCTGTCTCACACTGCGGTGCAGCCACCATGTGTGCAGACACACAGCGTTACCCTCCTACAGATCACAAAATCAGGGCTGGATTGCTGGGGGGTGGCTGGATCAAACCTTTTCCTTCGTTTCATGGCTGCAGGTCTCTGCCACCAGGCTGGAGAAGGCCCTTGCGGTTTTGTTTGCCTCTCTCTGGTGTATTTAAGCCGTGGCTCAGCCCGTGCATGGCTTGTGAACACCAAAAGGGAGCTTCTGTTTAAAATTGTTTTGAGTGGATGGAGGGGTGGGTGTTCCTCTTGTCAAATGCCTGAGCTGCTGCTTGCTCTTTTATCTCCTCCTTCACTGTCAGCCTCTGTTATGGCTCCTACTGCCCTTGCACACACACGTGGCATTTGGTGCACACAGGTACACACAGGAGCTCCACATCCTGGGCTGGCACTGCAGTGTGGCTGTCATGGGATGGTGAAAGGCTGCATCACCAAGGTTGCAAAGTGTTCAAAATCCAAGCTTGATGTTCTATGAAACACATGGGGGAATAGAATCGTGTGGCTCTTCTCCTCTGCCTCTGCCTCCTGGAGCAGCCTGAGGGTTGTTTGGGGCTGGCTGTCAGCGGGCTGTCAGCAGCACAGCCCAGCACTGCTGCATCACGAATGGCCCGTGGTGAAATCACACCCAGGACAAGTCCCTGAGTGGGTAAGCAGAGCCCGTGTAAGAGTTGGTTGGTACGTTTCCAAACATCCTGTCTTTTAATACAGCCAGTCCCAAATGCAGAGACCATCAGGCAAAACAAACACAACTATGCAAAACAAACGCAGTCCCCAAGGCAGGCACTGACACCCCCTCCTTTCCTGGCAAAGAAAATTGCTGATGTAGGTGTTTATCCAGTCTGAAAGCTGAAGGATTGGGTTTGCTATTCGGTTTCTTGGCTTTGGGGGTTTTGTGTTGCAATCTTTGTTTAAAGATAGGGGACAGAAGAAGTGTGTTTGTTTTCTTTATTTGTTTGTTTGGGGTTTTCTTTCCATTTCTATGACTTTTAAAGGACTGAAGAGTTTATTGTGTGTGAAATGCAGGAAGAGGCTAAATGAACACCAGATGAGAGGAAATAGACTGAGGAAAATTAGGACTATTTGCTACCAGAGGAAGTAATCATTGTATGTATATTAAATTCCAATGTCTAAATGAGATGTGTTTGCTATGCAAGAAATCTGACTGCAGAGGAAGAAGGGAAGTATGTGGAGTCTTTCCAAGGCTGGACTTTAAAAATGGTAAGGATGGCTTTGGTGCACTGGTGGCAAATAAGCCAGGAAGGAGCTTTTACTGAACCAGGTGGTGGGTTTGGCTGGAGGGTGGGGTTCAGCATCCCAGAGTTTCCCACTGTTGCAGAAGGTTATTCTCTGTGCAGAAGGGGAAAACAGTTTTTCATGCATCTGTTCTTTGTAGGTAACATTTCGTATGACTTTATAATGAGAGTATAAATTCTTTATAATCTCTCATCTGCCACATTCTCAGCTCGTCCATCATTAGAAACGACTAACTCACCTGTACTTGTGACTTACCTGTAAGTCCTTGCTGAACCAGTTCTTTAAGGATACACTGCCTATTTTCAGTGGAGATAACCCTTACCTGGCAGTCTCCTTCGGTGTCTCTGTCAGGTGAGGGTTCTGGTTCTGAGTGCTCTGGTTCTTCCTCCCTCAGTCCTGCAGACCAAGGGCAGGTGCACATCTGCATTTCACTGGTGGGAGGCAAAATCACTGCTTGTTTCAGTGATAAACTATTTACAGTGAGAGCCAGCAGGAGGGGAGTAAGGACCCTCTCAAATGATTTGAGGAGTGTGTAATACGTGGGCTTTGCTTACAAGGTTGCCTTAAGTCAGCCATAAATTTGGCACTACTACTTCTTTTAAACAGAACAGTATTTCTCATTCCTGAAAGCCAGCAGACACCCTGTTCAAGGACAGCGAAAGATTTTTTTATTATTATTATTTATTTATTTATCAGTAGAAAAATTATAGCCTGGGGGCATGTTGTTTTGGCAGATTGGGGTTATATGGTTGAAGTTGGCCTATGCAGCTACCTTAGCCTTCCCCCTCCTGGGGGCAGATGAAGCATTTATGATTGAAAGTGGCTATTCATATTTTTTCTCTATCTGGTGGGGGGCCATCGCAGTAGTCCAGAAGGACTTGTTACAGGTTTTGCTTTTCCTGTGAGGGATTCTCAAAAGCTCAATGAAGAACCTGTAAACATAGAAAAATTAGATATTTTGGCCGCGTGGGAGGGAAGCATTTAAGCATAGCAAAGAATAGGGGATTACACAGTCAAATAAGCAGTTCTTGGCAGATTTTAGAGACCTGCAGCAGGAAGTAAGAAAAGTGTATCAGAGTGTAGGAAAGCATGGAAATAAAGAGGAAGAGTAGTATCATATTTACAATCTGTCACTTTATCAGAATTATATTGACTGGTTGTTAGCGAAGGAGAAGGAATTGGTTTTTAGAGGAAAAAAGGTTGCATTTCCCCTTCATTAGCTGAGGAACCTGCTGACAGGAATTAAGACAGACTATTACTAAAAGGGGGCTTCAGCCATGCAAGAAAGGGGTTATTTTTAACATAGAGCTGCTCAGTGACTGCATTTGCAGCTTGGCCCTGCAAAAAAAACCTCTGTGGCAAACCGAGGCTGCTTTGTGCTGCTGTGTGAGAATGGGAAGGAGAGGTCCGGGTGGGAATCCTGTGGGGCAGCGGTGCCTCTGACGCCTGTGTCTTGAAAATATGCCTCCAGTTAACTATTGTCCTCTGACCTCCATCCATGCTGAAACAGGGGCTTTGCATAATCATGGAGGAGACAGCTCCTGCTCCAAAAGATGTTACGTTTTGAATTTCCAAAAGGGACAAAGGAGACATTGTCAGCCCTTCACACATGGGAAACAGGCAGAGAGAGAGATTTGTCTGCTGCACACAGGCTGATTTTGACAGAAGGGGCACTTAAACTGAGGTTTCCTGGATTCATTAGTGTACTACAGCCACAAGATTGCCCTTCCTTTCTGATATTGAATTTTGTTCTTCCTGAAACTTCAGTATTAGTACAGGGTTGTTTATTAAACACATTATTTTATTTTATTCTGTTTAGTAGATGCACTAGGGATGCTTTCCTTGGACAAAACTGTGCCACTTGCATTCAGGTCCAAGTTGCAACTCTGCAAGTGCCTCAGGGAGGTTCAGGTGGATTTTCATGTTGGGACTGCCAGGAACAGCAGTGCAAGACAAGGCTGATGTGTAACTTCAGCTTCTGCTTGTCTTTGTCCCCTTGGGGATCACAACCCCATGGGTATGTAGAAGAGAAGCCTCTGAGAGCAGTAATGCTGTTCTGCCCTGCTTCATCTGAGAAGAAAAAGAAAAGTATCTTACTCAAATGTCCTTTTTTCTTGCTCAGGCTTGTTAAGTCCAGAAAGGCCAGTGAGACCTGGCACTGCCTGACCAAACTGGGGCTGCTTGGGTATTTTATGAGGCAGTATTGAGTGGAACCATCTGGGCTAGGAGAAGACCACACTTCTGAAATGAGCCTTTAGGAATACTGAAGTGGCTGTCTGGGACACTGTGCTGAAAGGAAGGGCACTCACAGCTGCGTGGGGTTTATGGGTTTATTTTATCTCTGTTGACAAAAGTGAACTTAAAAATCATGTGGTTCTGTATAAATTTCAAGCCACTGCTGACAAGTGGCACTGCCTGTGTTCTCAGCCACACTGGCACAGAGTTCCCCTGACTTTCTGGCTCACAACTCTAATGACGACACTGCTAATACATGGTGCTTTAGAGTTACCCACCTTTTCTCTAAACTGAAAAGTAATCCCCAAGTTGCACATTGAGAATGGAAACTTCAGTCTTTTAAGTGCCCTGGGTGAATACTTCCATGGTCGTCCATCTAACATCCAGGTGGCACATCCCTCTGACTCCTGAGGTCCCAGTCCTCCTAAAGGTGTGCTGATCACTCGCCTGAGAGCTGAGGGAATCTGCACCTCAGAAACTGATACCTTTCCAGAAAGCTAAATACAAGTTTGGGAGCAAAATTTTCATTATGTCAATGGTGCATCTCAACTTATGCGGTTTAAACTATTCTTTTGCTTTAAAGTCTCTGGTTTTGTTTCTTGGGGGTTTTTTATTTTATATATACCCCACTGGGGCAGCTTCCTGAAGTACATCTAGGGGCCTGGTTCCACTGCCTGTATTCCAGTTTTCAAAGATAAATTTGATTTCTGTGTTAGGAGGCAAGCTCCTTCCTTCAAGCACTTTTCTGTGTGACAGAGCTGGAAAGAGTTCAGTAAAATTTAAAAAAAAAAGTAACCTATTTTCCTGTGGTTTCTATTCACTGCGATGAATCTTTGAGAGAGAACACTCATGGTAAAACGTCTACCAATTTATGACCTCAACTAAGGTAATAACTCTATAGTGCAGGTGTGAAGAAAGAAATACTTTGCTCCTTAAGCTTTTTTCAATCCATGTCCTGTTCAAGCTGTCTCTGTTTCAATGTACTCCAGAAGCTTTGCATGATATTTATTAACCTGATTTATTAATCGACTCCTAAAATTTGAACAGCCAAGAGAGAGAAGATAAGCTGGACTCAGGTTTACTACAGGAATCAGTTTCATGCCAGCTCTGCCACAAACAGCCATTTGACTTTATTATATTTATAGTTTATAATAATATATTTATTATTGTATATTTGACTTAATAATATTTGTGGTTCCCCTGTCTACCAAATGCAGATGGTAACTCTTTCTATTTTCCCTATCCTTACTTGTATAGACAGCAGGTTTGGTCAGGAATCAGCTCCTCCTGTGTCTTTGGATACCTCACCAAAGAGTCCCTAATCTTAGGTGAACCTTGTAGTTGCTTCTGTAAGCCACAAAATTATGATGGGCTTCAACCTGCTCAGGTTAAAATGCAACCTTTGGATTACATTGGTGTAAATAAAAAAGAAGTCCACTGTTCACAAGTCAAAAACTGCTGGTAGTGTTTAGCATCAATGTCTGCCATGTGAACATCTGGCATTCATCACTGCCTTCCTTTTCCTTCCCCTGTCATATTTTATCCCCATCTGTTGGAGGTTTCTTAGCTCAGTCTGTATAAATTATGGCTGCGCCTCAGTCAGGGTAGTGGAATCATTACAGGCTGAAAGGTAAATGAATGAAAACGAGGTAGATCTAAGGAAAGTGTTTCTCTTACATACTCTGCTGCCCTCCTCTCTCCCCTCTCCCTGTGCACAGACCGTACTGGACAGTATTCCCAGACAGCCTGATGCTTTTGCTATGAAGAGAGATGGAAAAGTTTCCAAAAATAGCAAATGTTTTTACCAGTCCTAGTTCTGAATGCAGAAGGAGGAGAGGAATTGGAGCTGAAGTGGACATCTGTTGCCATTGTTGGAAAGACCAAAAATGACTGCTTTGAAACAACCCTTCATCAAGTTAGTAATGAATTGGGAAAGCAAACATTCCTTAATATCAAACTTCCTGGGCAATGATGTTGATGTATTTTGTTAAAAATTAAATTGGTCTTATTGCAGTAATTTAGGTTACTACTAGGAAGAATAATACTGAAGGTGCTAGGAAAACATGGGTAGTTTAAAATTAGGCAAAGCAGAATACTTCTACTTCTTCTTTACCTCAAAAGACTGTACAGTGCCCTGGCAATGGCCATCACATTTGGTGTTCCCAAGCCATGCTGGCAGGGCAGTGAGCTGGAACAGCACTCCAAAGATGCACTCCTGGTGGGGAGGTAGATCCTCCACCACCTCTACATGAAAAATTTCCAGTAGCTTATGTGCGTTCCCTGCCAAAGCAAGGTGCTCCTGTCTGTGCACAGCATTTCACATCCCCATGCACCAGGAGTGCACGTGGGTTTGATTCCCTACCAGCTTTAGCAGGTAGAGGTATTTCCACATTGTAGAAAGGCACAGAGACTCCTTAGTCAAAGCTACTGATAGTTGGGGAAGAAAAGGCTCATTTCCCCTTGTCTGGAGGGGGCTGTTGCAGTCTGCCACCTCTATCAATCCCAGAACTTTATCCAGGCTCAAGGTGGGCTGAAGCTGGAGGCTCTCTGTACAGGACAGCTGTCACGATTTCAGTTCTAGGGACAGGTTGTATTGTTGGGGACTTCATTATGCTTAGATCAGCAAGAATGCCCCATGTCACTATGTGTGTTCTTCCTGATTGTCTTGCTTTTCCCTTCTTTTTAGTCTCATGTGTCAAAAGTGTGTCTAAAGTTTGATTTGATATCAGGTTGGCTGAAATGGGAACAAATTATTGCTGCTATTGCTGGTTGTCAGCTTAGCCTTCTCTTTCTGCAAAGCATATTGCATTTCTGATTTCCCATTGTTTTTCACTTACGTTCCTGTGGTGTTATCCTGCTCCTCACTGCAGACTCCCAGATTCCAGCTCAGCAGCCAGATCAATCAAGCAGTAGGTGTCCTGGTCAGCATCTGCATGAAGTGAAAGTGATAGGCCCAGCTCATAAACAGACAGGCTGCCAGGCTGTGCTGTGGAGCAAGTCCTGGCTGATGCAGAGGACACACGGTGGCTGGTGTGAAAGGCCAGGCAGTCCCTGGAGTCACAGTTCTCTGAAGCTGATAGATTGCTTCACTCCTGGTGATTTGTTCTGACATTGTAGTCTGTTGCTGGAAGTGGATGCCCTGGTGAAAGCGTTACGACTTGGCAAGGCTAAAATGTTGGGCTGTGAGAAAGAGAAACAGGAGTCTAATGTTCCACACTTGTTCCACTCCTTTGCATGAGATGTTGCAAGAAAATAATCCAAGAATACAGTGGAAAGGAAGTTGTGATATTGATTTACTCACCACTTTTTGCTGTCCACGTTAGTTTTCTGCTTGCCAAGCATCTTTCTTGTTATTAGCAGACTATTTATTCTGTTTTGTCTTCTTCTTGTAGAAAATTTTACTACATCACACTGCTGAGAGACCCTGTGTCTCGTTACCTCAGCGAATGGCGTCACGTCCAACGAGGGGCTACTTGGAAGACCTCCTTGCACATGTGTGATGGCAGGACACCAACTCCTGAAGAGCTGCCGTCGTGTTATGAAGGCACAGACTGGTCGGGCTGCACGCTGCAGGAGTTCATGGATTGCCCGTACAACTTGGCCAACAACCGCCAAGTGAGGATGTTGGCTGACTTGAGCTTAGTGGGCTGCTACAACATGTCCTTCATCCCGGAGAACAAGCGAGCACAGATCCTGCTGGAGAGTGCAAAAAAAAACCTCAAAGACATGGCCTTTTTCGGCCTGACAGAGTTCCAGAGAAAGACTCAGTACCTGTTTGAGAGAACTTTTAACCTGAAATTTATCCGGCCCTTTATGCAGTACAACAGCACCAGGGCAGGAGGGGTGGAGGTGGACAATGACACCATCCGGAGGATCGAAGAGCTCAATGACTTGGACATGCAGCTCTATGACTATGCAAAGGACCTCTTCCAACAGCGCTACCAGTACAAACGGCAGCTGGAGAGGATGGAGCAGAGGATAAAGAATCGGGAAGAGAGGCTTCTTCACCGGTCCAATGAAGCACTTCCCAAGGAAGAGACCGAGGAGCAAGGACGTTTGCCCACTGAGGACTACATGAGCCATATTATAGAGAAGTGGTAGCCTAGGCAGACTTTTATATTAATGATATTCTAGGGTTTCCGTATAAGAGATCGTGGAAGTAAAATTACAAAAGCAACAAAAGTTATTTTATTTAAAAGCAAGTCTGTAAAACAGAAGATAGATTGCTTCCTTAAGCATAGCGTCTTTTTACTGTTTCTTACAAGACCGATGAGATTCTTAAAAAAACAATAAATACATAAAAATAAAAAAAAGGGTCAACATTCTAATGTAATGCAGAGGTTAAAAATGCACAAATGCAGTTACCCACTTATAAGGCCAAATACAAAAGAGTGTTTCTTATCCGCACGATTCAAACACAAATGGCAGAAGTAGGATTTTCAAAAATCTGTTTATCCCCTGAGCGTAATTGAAAAACAAGGAAACAGAGGTTTTCTTTTGTGTGGGAGGTGGGATAGGAATGGCATTGTTTGTGATTAACTGATAACGGTGACTAAGTTGAGGATGTTCTCTCCTGTCAGGCTGATCTGAGCACACAGGCAGTCCCCGTGTTTCAGCAGGCAGCCACTGCCAGAAAGCAGAGCACCATTAAAACAACAGAAGAAGAAAAACAGCTGGAGGATGAGAAACATTAAAGCAAGTTGACTGTGGCCTGGGATATGTACTTAGCACCGTGGTTTTGGTGCGTTGCACTGGTATCACATGTACATGCCCAACTTCATCACAAAAATAATAGGGAACTCATGCACAGAGCTCCCAGATCTGTTTCCCAGAGACAGGTCCCAAAACAAGTTAAGAGCCAGCCAAATTCCACATAGACTCAAACATGCCATCCTGTGACCCTACACCAGTGCTGCTCGTGCCATCATCAGTATTATGTGTTAACAGCACATGAAAACCCTATCCTGCATCCTAAGAAAAAGGAAGAAGCATTTAAATACTCCCTCATAAATCTGCACAAAAAGGTTCAGGGAAGACTCTGCAAACGATCAGTCATTACTGGGAACATGAAGAGGGCATGATTTTGTTTTGTTTGTTGCGATGTGAAATACTGACCCAGAATAAGCATACAGATGTACCCTATCTGTATTTTTCAGTTATTTTTACTTGCTTTTATCAAGAGATAATGGCCGTCAGCTTGCTTCCAGTGAAGTCACCAGAACTGATTTAAGCGGGAACAGGATGGAGCTCTCTTCCAGAGCTGTGAAAATTTCTGACTGTGGGTCTGAATTAATTATGACACGGTGCACATTGTCTTTTGGCAGGGTGCCTGTTCTGCAGCTCTTACTTTAAATGAACAAGCTGTGTTCATAAAACTGGAAAGGGGAATCATGGATAATGTTTTTTTAGTCTCAGACCACTCTCAAAGCAGAACTCTTTCAATGCTGTTTTTTAGAAGCTCATGTAAGTTTAATCCTCCAGTGTGGGGACAGTCTAACCAGGTTCTGCTTACTGACTTTTGAGTCATAGAACAACAATGACTTCTCTAATTCCTCTTCCCACTCACCAAATTAAAGTATGGCTTATTTTTTTGCTGTTGCAAGCACTTTTCTGTTTGGCTGGAAGCACGGAAATGAAGTAGTTTTTGCCTGGTTCGTGTCTCACCCCGTTATTGCTCAGCCTGTAAGGCCTGAACCAGCTATTGTTTAGGGCAAACTCTGAACCAAATGGAATATGATTTGATTTTCAAAGGCCATGTTAACTGCAAATCAAATATGGCATTGAAATCACTGGAGGAGAGGCAGAGAGCTGATGCATTCAGTTTGAATATATCATTTTTATAGTGTCCCTTTCCCATCACACAAATCCACTGAAGTGCTGCTTGGTTTATGTTTTAATTCTCTCTCTGCCTCTATACACTGTTTCCAACAGTTTCAAATTCCAATTGAATTTTGCAAAAGAGGGGCTGCTTTGTTCTTCTGTGGACACCCTGGGGGATACACCTTAGTTTTGGAGAAGTTCTTCTCCCGAAGATTAAAGACTACTAAAAACTTGAGAACCGAAAATATAAACAGGACTTTGGGCTCAAATACAATCCTGTTACAGCCTTGAGCCAAGGTCTGCCGAAGTCAAAGGATATCTTTCCTATTGATTTCAGATAGATTTTGGTCAGGTCTGCATCCTGCTGCCTCAAAGTGCTCAAGCACATCCTTGCCTGTCTTCAGGCACAGCAGGACTTTGTTGCTCACGCCTTCAGCTGGTACCAGAATGTGCTGGTGGTGTTGAGGTCTTTAAGGTTGTGTCAGTGTTTCTGCCAGAAAATGGCCCCTGTTTCCTTCTAGATGAAAATTGGGAAGCAAAGTGAAGTAGTACTTGGTGTTTGGCTTGGGGTCACAAGGTATTACGACTCCATTTGCTCATCTCTTAATTCCAAGACTGGGAGAAGCTATGTCTGCTAGTTCCCAGCTCTTTTATGTGTTGCTGTAACTAAAAAAAAACCATTTGTATTTTAAAAATGTGGCTGTTTCCCCACAAAATCAATACACAAGATACAAAAAGCAACTGTTTTATATGCACAGTTTCCAGCTTTCCCCTCTGGGAATCCTGCATTACGGATCCATAACACACAAGTGGTTCCTGCAGCTCTTCCCTGCTCCCGTTGCACTATCGGGGCTGTGTCGTGATCAGGCCTGAGCTGTTTCTGTGTTACGGGCTCTGAGTAACCAGCTGGATGTTAATGGATCTGTCTGCAGGGTTGTCTGAATCAGAGACAGCCCCTGACCTTAGAAACATGGCAGTAGAAGAGCTTGTTCCAACATTCTCTTTGTGATATATTGCAGTAACAAGCAAAAGAAATGAAACTATATTGAAAACTGGCTCGTTAACAGTTTTACTTCAACTCACAAAAGGAGGGCTAACCTCACTCAGCGCTGGGGCAGAAGTTTCTAGATTTGAATCCTGCACCAAGCAACTGCCTCAGTTTCTCCACCTGTACCTTGGGAATAACAAATTTATAGACGCTGAAAAGGTACTCAGAAGTATGGAAGGTATAGGGCACTTTGAAACAGATCCTAAATATTGAAAAATAAGAGAATTACCCAAAAGCCATCCCTCACCCTGGCTGTTATGCTGGTCTGGTTATGGCTGTAGGCCGTGTGTTTATTTACTCTAAGTGCTGTGTACCAGAGCATGGGTTGCAGGATGTACCTGGCACTGTCTTCCTCCTTTAGTGGGTTCAAGGGAACTTTTTTAACATAACGTGAATGTAGTTTTTTGTGGTTTATACAAACCACGTTTTGAAGTGGTATAATTTCTTTTATTTTTAGGACTGATAATTCAGTGCTACAATAACATGAAAAATGTGTGCGTAGTTTTAAAGCAAATGGAGAGCAACAGCTTTAAGGCACTCTGGCAGAAACAGTGGCAAGATAGTACATTCACATTCAATATCTGCCCCTTTCTTCCAGACTGTTTTCCCTGTGACTTACAGACACACCAGCATCATCTTCACTACAAGAAGTGTTTCTTCAGGGCGCCTGATAAATGCATCGGGATCCAGCTCAGGATAGGTGAGCGCTGGGAATGCTGACGGCAAATGCAGGATCCCAGCCTGTCTCTAAGACAGTTGGTGAGGCAGTTCCCCTCAAATTCAGATTTTACATAGTCAGATACTTACCCATGCCACAGTTTTTTGGCCATGATTCCAGGGATACCCCCTGGAAAGGCTTCACAGAAGCTGGGGCTGTATAGGATGTTTCTAAGGGGTTTTGCAGCCAGCAGTGTCAGTGGGAGCAGGCAGTTTGGGCAGGCAGTTCAGGCAGGTAAGGTTGTCAACTCAGACTATGACAGGGCTCAAAAAAAACAACTTCAGCAAAGGGTCACTGTGAATTTCTGGCTTGCCTGAATTTCTCCCTTCATGCCCAACATTTTGGAATGAATGAGGAGCTCTTCAGGTTGATGTGTTTGCACCCCATAGTTGCTTACTTACAAAAGTGGGATGGGAATGGAAGCAGCCTAAGGAAGATCCCAACAAGCTTCTGCATCCTCTCACTCAGGACTGTCCTGTTAGAGCAGGAAAGAGCAGCGCAGTTGCTGAGAGTATGAGTGAGTTAGGAGGACACCACAGTGGCAGTACAGACAATTAGGAAGTTTTCATTCTGAGCCCATCAAGTCACTTCATAGAGATCACTGGACAGCTACAGCAGGTAATGACTAACATTGCAGAGCAGGGCCTGGCCCAGATTCATATCCTGGTGTTAAAAGCATCTCTAGCTTCTCACTGGTGTTCAGAGTTACTCAGAATCCCTCCTATCCCATAGATTTTTTCAAATGTCACAAAAAGGTATAATGCTCCAGGAATTCACCACCCACACTATGTTAAATGTTGTATTCCCAGGGCTATAGCTTGGAATGTAACTGACACTACCTGCTGTACTCAAATCCCAGGGCTGGCTGTGTTCTCTCCGTGTTCTTGTTTTCACTAATATTAGCAGATCATGTTCCAGAGGCAAGACTGAGTGCAGGATTCGCTGCCTGATCAGAAGCAGAGCCAAGCTTTTCTAGGCCAGGTCAGTGAGCAGCAGCTCAGGCAAACCAGGGTGCTGCAGAGTTCGTGCCTGTGACACAGCCCCAGCCCTCCGTGCCTGCTTGTTTTACCCCGGCCACAGGAGTTGTGCCAAGGTGAGTGCAGCCCTGATAAGCACATGGGTGTTAAAGCCCGTGCCATCCTGGCTGCAGGCAGTTTCCTCTGTAATTCTTGGCCCTGCAAGCTGAAAAAAACAAGATTTGCAAAGGAGTCTTTTTTTCTCAAAGCCCCACAACTCCTTCCCATTTTCCCCCAGGTGTCAGTTCTGCAGACTGGATTGAGAGAGTTGTACTATAATGAATAATTTTATATTCAAATGGTTTACTGAGCATGATTTGTTTTGTACATATTGGAATATGATTTAACTTATTTTTATTGCCCCTTTTAATCTCTTTTTTTTTTCCCTAAGGGCAAGACAAAAATCCCCATCCTCTCTCAATGTGAAGTTCCTCTGTGTTTATGTATAGTCTGCCAGGCAAACACACAATAGCCACAGGAATTTTCCCCATCTCTGCTGGTATCTGATTTTATTTTTCACTGTAATTTCTTTTCATCTGAGTCTTTGCTTGTATTGTCTCTTCTTTCCTTTCTGCTGCACAATCTGCACAGAGCAGGGAAGGGGCAATGCAGGCAGGATTTCCTTTTTCTTCCTCTCCTCCTTCTTGTGTCCTTTACCTACCAAGGAACTCAGTTCTTCTAGGAGTTGTGTGATTGAGGGTCAAAAAATGAAGCTGTCCCCCACCTGCCTGCCTTCCTCCACACTGTAGATCAAACAGATTCAGCTTCTCTGAAAGTGATTGTGGCTGGAGTCATTCCACTGAGCTGAATGTGTACGGTTTACACTTCCTCACCTCCCCCCCCTCCCCCCCCCGCCACCATCCTTCCCCACCCCGACTTAGGAGCTTAAAAACAACAAAAAATAAAAGGAAACTGTTTAACTTGAGACAAGTAACACTTAAAGCTTTATATATTTATTTATAGCATCTTACGAAAAGTGTTAAAAGGTTTTTTTTCTCTTCTTCCACAAGAAAAATTGAATTAAAAGTCATCAAAATTGTTTTTGTCTAGATCAAGAATGAATGTTAGCAGATGAAATAAACCCTAAAACTGAGCATCTGGTGTGTGTGTTATCCTTGAATTGGCATTTGGATGCTGTTTCAGTTTAATATGTCTTGCCTGTGTATTACATAGAGATAAAGCTGCCAGTGGAGTTGATGGAGAATATTTGTTTTCTGCTACAAAAACACTGCTAACAAGAAATATTCAAGCAGAAACTGCAGTCTCTTCATTCCTATTGTTATATTTGACCCAACATTGCAAAAACCTTAAACCTAAAACCTATCATCTTTTAAAAATTAATTACCTTTGATACTGTACAGTCCTCTTAGGGTTTTTTGTCAGAGTAACTGCTTTGAGCGCATTTACATACAATAAATGGAGGTTGTTAGACCAGATATTACAGATTAATTAACAGATTTTGGTTTTTAAATGTTATTTCAGAATTACTTTCAGCGAGCGTGCAGTGTGCAAATGTTCTGCAGTCATTCCACTGAGCCTCGAGCCTGGTTGTGCCAGTGAAAGCGGGTTAGGGCTAAGAGAGTGATAATACAAGTGTTTCACGGTATCCTAAGTGAGAACAGTGAGATATTTACTCAAAGGTAGCAAGGAACAACCCTGGGATTTTACCAAAGCATCATTACAGCTGCCACTTTCCACGATACATGGCAGAGGGGCAGTGCAGGTTCAGGTGGGGAGCTCAGGGAGTGGCAGTGGGAGGGGACACCTCTGATCATCCTGAGGGGCTTCACCTGTGACCTTAACAAGGTCCACCTGTGACCTTAACAAGGTCCACCTGTGACCTTAACAAGGTCCACCTGTGTTCTTAACGAGGTCCACCTGTTGTCCCATTGTAAGGGACAGGCACAGCCCTGCCCTCCCTCCCAGCCGTGCTGCTCCCTCTGCCCAGCAGCTCTCCTGTCCCGCTCTCCAGCGCTGCCTCTTGCCGTGACCCTTGGCTGAGCCGCCAGAGGAACCTCCTGGCTTCGCTCCCTCCCTCCCTCCGGACAGCGCAGCAACCGAGGTAGGACACAGCTTGTTCTGCTCTCTGGGGTTTTGTGCTGTTCGTGTTTGATGTTTGTTTCCTCCTTTGCCTTCCCAAAAGCCCAGAACGAGAAGTCTGTGCTGGCAAATTGCTTTCGTTGGCACGTGGTCTTTCTGCACCATCTTTAATATGTTTCTTCCTCTCAATGGAAGCCTCTGGGAAAAGGAGAGAAGGAAGGATAGCAAGAATGTGGAAGTAAGGGTTCGGCTATTGCAAAAGGGGAAAAGAGCAGAAAGGATTCTCGAAGGAGGGTTAAAAGAAGCAGAGTAATTAGTTACTTGAGGGGATGATCTCCAGAGTGCGGGTTTTTTTCTTGGTCACGCTGATGATTATTCAGTCTCTTTATGCTTGAGTCCAGGATATTCCTGTTTCTATTATGTCTGGTCATTTTACACTATCCAGCACTGCCTCTGGGGGATGTGCTGCCTCGGGTTAATTGGAAAGTGCCCTCCTTTGCATCCTGCTGTTCCCCTAACATTAAGCAGCCCCTGGCTGTTCTGCTGCCCCAGGTGACAGCCTGCTTTTCCTGAATGGAAAAGCTGATCCTGACCGTACCATGTCGGAGGAGGTGATACTGAGCTCTTGTCAGGGGTTTTGTTCTGTTTCTCTGGCTTAGGAACTCACAGAGTTACTTTAACTCTTTCATAACCTCTTTCTTGCCCCTGTTTACTTGGAGGAGGAAAAACAGAGCAAGACTTCTTTAACACTGAAATGCCGAAGGTTTTCTACATTGATTGATTACAAACAAGAGGAGTTTGAAGCTTTGGCTCAGGCTCAGAGATTTGACATCAGTGGGATAAGTGAAACCTGGTGGGATGAGTCCTGTGACTGGAGTGCCCTGTTGGATGGTTGCAGGCTCTTGAGGAGGGGCAGGCAGGAAAGAGGAGGTGGAGGGTGGCACTGTATGTAACACACGGGTTAGAATGTCTGGAGCTCACAACTGGGAGCCTCTGGGTAAGAACCAAGGGGCAAACAAATAATGCTGATGTCATCATGGGAGTCTGGGATAGACCTCCCAGCCAGAATGATGACACCAGTGCGTTATTCTTCGAGGAACTAAGGGACACTTGCAAGTCAATTGCCCGTGTCCTTATGGGGGACTTGCCAGAAATTAACTGGGAACGTCATACAGCTGGTGCAACCCAGGTCAGAAGACTCCTAAAAGAACCTGGATGACAACATTATGGAACAGGTCCTAGGGGAGCTGACTCAGAAACATACCCTCCTTGATTTACTGGTTGTCAACAGAGTGGATCTTGTGAGCAAAGTAGAAATTAGTGGCTGTCTTGGTCACAGTGCCCAGGAGGCAATCAAGTTTAAAATCTCTGTTTGTAGGAGGAAAAGGTCCAGCAAAACCTCAACTGTGGAGTGAGGAGAGCAGACTTTAGGCTGCTCAAGGAATTAGTAAGGTCCCCTGGGATAATGTTTTTGCAATAAGTGGAAGACTATACTTTAGCATATTCAGGAGCTTTGGTGTGTGATACTGTTTCTTAGGGCTTAGAAATTCTTTGTCCAACATAAATTTACTTGTTTCTCTCTCTCTGGTGATGCTCTTCTCAAAGCTTTTCTACTCTTGAATGCTCTGGTGTCCCTGCCTTACTCTTGCCCACTCCACAGTCTTGCCCTGCAGAAGGTCTGTCCCCAGGGATGGAGGGCATGCAATATCTCAGTCAGGGATCCTGTGACCTTTGCACGGGGAGCTACAGAACTGAGATGCTTTTTAATCAATATCCAGCCAACAACACAAGGGAAAAGTTGAATACCTGTCCTCCATGAGCTGGGAATGGATGAGGGATAGCAGTGCTTTGCAAATGTTTAATGAACCAAATGTTATTTATCTGTTTGTTTTGCCCTCCCCACTAATAACGGTTATGGAATCCAGATGTTTGTGCAATATATGAGTAATAGCGATAAATAATAAACATTTAATTCATGTGGCTTTAACATATTCTAGTTCATACTGGATTCCATTTAAAAACTCCTTCTTTTTATTGATTTTAACCAAATGTTATACTCAGTGGTGGTGCTGTAAATGGTAAAGAAATTCCATGCAGCCTAATCTAGTTAATGGAGTCTGGATACTTGATCATGAAATGAATATGTGGTAATCAGTCATCAGTTTTTTGGCACAGGCAGTGACAACATGCATAAATCATACAGCCTTTGTGAGACAGTAAATAACTTCCCTGTAGAGCCCTTACTTTGGGATCAGATAATTATTGCCAGACCCTCTTTTGTGAACAAGTGCTCACAGCCAAACTGGTGAATGTTCAGGTGTTTTACATACAGCCCCCATCAGTATTGATTTCTACTGACCATATGTTCTTTTCCTTCCTTATATTAAATATTTTGATGCCATGTGAGAATTTAGAAACTGATGCCAATTAGCCACAATTTAGTGTAGGCTTTTAAATTTTACCAAGTGAATGCATGACCAAACCTTTTGTGTTAGTGGGAATACTAAAGCAATGCAGCTACTGGAGCTCGTTAAGGGAGGCTTTGCTCTCCCAGCCTGGGCAACCTGGGTCACTGGGAGAGATGCAGAGCCTTCTGGGTTGAGAGAGCTTTGGTTGTTAGGCTTTGCTCAAGTGTGATGTGACTGCAAAGAATCAAAGACTATGTGGTCTTCTGTTTTGAGGTTTGTCTGGCTTTCTGAACCAACTAAAATGACCAACATTAGTTGGTTTGGGGGTGAAAATGGAGACAGGGGTCCTGTTTGAGGAGACATTCTTGATAGGATCCTACCTGATGTTATCACTGGAGCCTTTATCACAACTCTTCTGCATAGTTTTCCATGCACTTATTTCTGAATACTGTTGTGAGGCAAATGATTTCGCTCTTCCACTTGGAAAGACTGTCAAAAGAAAATATGTAAAACAGGGGGCCAGTGTGCTGGCTGAAGCCCTGGCCTTGATGTGGGCATGACCTGGTCTGTAGTTCTCCTGTGTTACCCTTAGAGAGAGACACCTATAACCTTTTGGAATCAGTGTTTAATCTGAGCAAGTCGGCCTTTTTTGTTTCTTCTTTGCAGTGACTTAATTTAGAGGTGGTTTTTAGCATCCATCTGTCTGCCTGCCTCTGTCCTGGCTAGTGCTGTGTGCCATCCCATGCACTGAAAGGCACCAGCATGTCTGGTTTCTCCAGTAACAAACCCAGGATTAACTCTGCCAAGGCAGCACACAGAGACAGGGACGTGCCTTGGTGGGCTGAAACTCTGGTCCAGCTGAGCTTTGTGGCATGGGCTGTGTGTGGTACTACAAATGTCCTCAGCAGGGATGGCTGCTGGCCTGCCAGCTGAGCTCTGCAGATGTGTTCGTGTTGTCTGGGATTCTTATATGTACGTTTAAGGACTTTCACATGAAAATCAAACCATACATCTGCAGGGACAGTGTTGGGAGGAACAGTTACAGCATCAAATAAAGCTTTCTGCTTGCATGCCAATAAAACAGGCTTTACTGTCTCCTCCTTAAGTGATCTGCCATTTTTTAGCAGCTGCTTGTTAGGGGCTTTCTGCTCTAGGGCTGTTCTTACTTTTGTGTATATTTTAGTCTTCTTGACAAGGGAAAAGAACTCTATTAAGTAGAAGCACTTACAATTCACAGTGCCTGCAACATCTGTGGCAGGACTAGAATGGCAAACAGATCAGCATATTTCTATTTTTTGTTCCTTTTCGGTGTGTTTGGGAATCTCATTAGCTGTCATATTTTTCCTTGTGGGTTATTTCCCCCCCACACCCTTTGTGGCTTCTTTGTGAAAACAAATTGTTCCCTCTTTCTTGTTCTTTGTAAAGGTGGCCTGCAGGTCTGGATTGGCCAAAACTCAAAGGAACTGGAAATGAGAGGATGTGAGGCAGTCATCTCCTTGGATGGGGAGGTGGGGTGGGAAATGGTGTGTTCCTTACAGCAGCCCTGGCCTCCATCATTCACTTCTTAGGTAGTCCAGCTGCCTCTTGTGTGTTAAAAGTGCTTAGGTGTGTTTCTCCCTCTCCAAAATCTGTATTCTAGTCTGCGGTGTTTTTCCCCTCAGCTGTTGTTCTCATGCTGATTGTTCTGTGTGTGTGTGTTTGTTTGTTTTTAAGCACAAATGCTCATGGGAAGAACTTTGCCTGTAAGGTGTCAAATGCTTTCTGCACTTCCATGGATTCAGTCATATATTACCTTCAGTATTTAAGGCACAAGTTTCTGTGACTGAAATGATGTTCAGAAAGCTGGAGGGCAAGAGCTGGAGAGGACGAGCATAATGGGACAAAGACAGACAAGCTGGTGGTTGCCAAATTGTGTCAGGCTTTCCCAAAGTAGGAAGGAATCCAAAGCTCTTGTGCTCTTTTGTGCTGGCAAGAAAAACACCGTCACTGAAACCCAGGGGCTGTTATGTGGGAACTTTAGTAACTGTAGAGAGTTTGTGACCTTCCTTTCCTTCAAGCCCTTAAAGAGGAGTACATAGATTGTTCCATGCTCCGAACCATGTCCAGAAGATGTCTACCACCTTCTGGAGACAGAGGCTGTGGTAAGAGTGGGTTCTTCCTTAAGTGTCCATCACATTTGCTTCACTTGGTACAAGATGGGAGGTGACAGAAAGGCAGCACATCCAGAGGTTGTTATAAAGGACCATTTCTGACATGTTAATCCTGGGTTACATGAAGGTAACTCAATGTAGGTTTCAGTGTGGAACAGTGGAGAAAAGCAAAAGCCCAGAGGGGCCCACTGTTGCTGTTCTCCAGGCACTCTGGGTTATGTTTTAGTTAAATAATTAAGATGTTTTTGGTTTTGAATTTTTTCCCTATGATCTTAGAGTTTTGGAAGCACAAGAGAGAAACTGCAGAAAAATAGATTGCTTCCCTGTTTTTGTTCAAGAGTCAAAGTCCATGTGAATATGTGGACTGTTTTCAGTCGTCACATTCATCCTGTGGCTGCTGATCGAAGGTGTGGGGAGCCAGACCTGGTTGCTTTTGAATTGCAAATGAGGAAGTGATAGATTGGACATGAATCTGTTCATTTACACACGTGTTTTCTGTGAGGAGCACAAAGCCTTTGCAGCTCTCAGCATGCCTGGCACAGTAACCAGTGTATTCAACAGCATGTTATCCTGTTGCAAGCTACCTGCTCTTTTTGGTTTCCTTATCACAGCAGAGCTTTTTACAAATGAATCCTTCCCTGCTCCTTTCAAAGCTCAAGTTTCATTGCCTTTCAGTCAAAATCATCTGCTCCTTTTAATTACCCCGTGCCCTACCCTATGGGACTTGGCACAGCATGCAGTACTGAAGGAATTACCAGTCCAGATTGACTCACCTGGACAAAGCCCATACAGAAGTCAGTGAAATAAGGGAATATTCTGAAAGGCAGAGTGAGCCTGCACCCTGTGGGAGAGGAAGGGAACCAGGCTTTACGTAAGGATTAGGCAGTACCTGCTCTCAGAGGTGACAGTGGAGTAGGGACTACTCCTTCCATACACAGCAGTGAGCATGTGCTCTTGCATGTAGTGTTGGGTGAAATAGATAATTACATATATATTATAATTATTATTATTGCCTGCTCTGTAGATCAGGTAAACCATAATGTGGGATATATTTGAGAGCCTTTCCACTGGCTTTATGTGTGGCTGTTCCTGATGGAGCTCACAAAGGTAACCAGTTTTTCAGGGCTTCTCCCTGGGAGCCCCAAGGAAATACCGGTGACTGCTGGTTGTTGACTGACTTGAAAACACAGAGGCTTGTGTTCAGCCCTCAAAGCATTTTGCCCAACTGGGCTATTTTAGTAAGTGTATCTTAAAAGGAAAAGATAGCTGAGAAATCACTTGTGCTTCCCTGTTTAGAAGTGTGCCCGTGAGAAGGAAAGTGCTCTGGTCTAGTCATAACTGCACGGAGTTAATCTCCTTTCCAGGCCAGGGAATTTCCCACAGTAATGCTGAGAAGGAGTTGGTAGAATGCTGCTCTGGTGCAGCTAGAGAGAGGGTTGTGTGTGTTTTCTGAGGCCAGGGAGAGCTGATGCACTTTGCTGCCAGACTTGAATTTTTCTTCAGATATCTTCAGGAAACCCAGGTGTCATTGTGGAAGGCCAGGGTCAACTTCTATCTTGGGCTCCTCTCAAAAAAAAAAAAACAAACCCAAACCAAAAATGCAGCCAGAAATGAGAATTAAAATGAAAATACTTTTGATTTGTAAATAATATTTCTTGGTTGTGAATTTTGAAGGGTTTCAGTACAGGTCTAAGTACCTTTCCTGGAGTGACATCTCATAGATACAAATGCCAAGGTTCTGACAGGGCTGCCAGAGGGAATCACGCACAGTTAGCTGCTAGATCGGTGTGTGCATGGCTGCCTCCCTGCCCTTCAGCCCGAGAGGCAGAAAAACAACTCTGTTCTGAAAAAGAAAGGAGGAGGAGGAAGGAAAGGAATATTTAAAACTGGCTTGAGTGAGTGACGTGTCTGGAAGCCTGTCTGTCCATCTCCAGCTGCTGAGTGACTGTGAAGCTGTTCTTGAAGTGCTCAGGTGCACAGAGCCATGTGAACCTGGCCCGTCAGGAAGGGGAGAGGGAGAGAAGGGCAGAGCCCAAAATGAGATCCTAAATCCATCTGTATGTTGAAGGTGGCTGAAAAACTTTGTCAGTGGAGTTTGGTGCTTATGTACAGAGCAGAGCACCTGGCATAAAGCCTGAGTAAAACCTTTGGATTTCACGGTCTGCATAGGAAGATACAGTTCAGCTTTGAGTCAGCTGCATAAAAGGGGGCTTAGATACTGTGCACAAGGCGGTGCAGAATTGAGTGGTTTTCTCTGTAGGTCTGTTGGAATAGTTACTGAGTCTCCCAGACAAGGTTGTAGGAAGCTCTTCATTTAATTCTGAGTTCTCTCTCCTAACTAGTCTGAGAAGTGGTCCTGTTTCCTGGAAATTAGTGTTCTGATCCAAAAGCTGTTTAAATTTTCAGGAATGGTATCACTCTGTGCAAACCCTGCCTCTCCATACCCCTGGGAAGGAACAGAACAGTTCACAAATGTGCCTTCCTAGGCTGGCAAGAGCAGCTGCTGAAGCATCACCCAAGGCAGGGAGTGCAGATCTCCAGGCCATTCCATATTCCGGGCTATGCCAAGTTTTCTTAGCTCTTACATTCACCTTTCCTGCCCCTGGAGCAAAATCCCATGTTGAGACTGTAACATTTGCAAGAAAGTACGTGAGGGGCCCCAAAGTTTCCATCTTTGGTGGGTGTGAAAAGACTGGAATTAGCAAATTCTTTCTCTTAGCTGGAGTCCAGGGGTTTTTCTGGTGCCCAGAGTGCGCTGACTTCCCCTGAGATGTTGATGGCTCTAGGAGTCTGAGCAGACATGCAGCTTTGGACTTCCTGCAGCAGATTTAGCAGTGACAGAGTGCCAGTGTTACACAGATAAGCTGGAACTGCAGTCAGTTTTCAGGGGATTTATTGTGCCTCTTCTTTTCTGGATATTCCCTACTGGGTTTGGGTACAAATGTAAGCAAAGGCACAGCTTGGATGCTGCCTTTGGTACAGGAACGTTCTAGAGCAGCAGGATTCAATTTTTTATTGTTACAGGCCGATAATTCTTATTTTCTGAGGTAGTTGTGTACCAGTGTACGGCACGCTTTAACTGTGCAAGGAACAGGATTTTGTTGTGTTGGTTAACTTTGTGACTCTTGGATTCTGTGGAATCTGCCTGTGCCACAGTCTGTCAGATCAGAATAACTGGAGCAGGGTGCTTTGGTATCAGCTGCTCACGGGGTGGTACCTGCTGGGTGGTTTCACTGTGACTGAGCCACAGCACACAGTTCCTTGCAGGACTGGACTTTCTGTAATTTGTAGTTTTCATTGCAGATGCTCATTACCCGTTAAAGTGTCAACCTCACCCAGGCTCAGTTTGAAAACGACTGGTTTGGATTTAAAAAATAAAAATAAATAGCTTACTGCTGAGAGCTGGATCATGGAGGTGCAGTGATCTTGTTGAAGGCTGTGGCTAACCTGGCCTTTCTCATAGCACCCCGATGCTTCCCTGTGCTGTTTGCCAAGGGACTGATTGCAGGAGCTGCTATCCCTACACGTCAGAGTGGTTTGCATGGAGCCTTCCAACCTGCCTCTGCCTTAGCAAAGGGATTCAAACCTCCTGGCCAGGGTGTTTTATGGGAGCTTCTTTGTGTTGGGTGAGCTGTGGGGAAAAATCAGCACAGGATGGGAAGGTTCCAGGCAGCGCAGCTGTGTTTGCCTGCAGGGTGGGGTCCAGCCTGCCAGAGGTAACGTGGGCTTTTTATTTGCTGTGTTACAACTGAACACATGCTCCATTCATTGTGTGTAGACCAGCTGTATGGCCTGTATTGAGAACATACACACACGGGCTTTATACATAATGATGTGTATTAGTATCTTTCAGAGCACTGATGAGCAAAAGTGAGAATTTGTGGTGACTGGTCAATGAGTGTTGAGCTCTGTGATGAAATCTCTTCCTGTGCACAGCCTCAACACCAGACACACCTCCAATAAAACCTGGTGACAGGGGGTTTGATGGCATCTTCACCAGGGAAAAAGAAACTAATTTAGGACAAAAATGATTTTTCCACTTGCTACCTGATGAGCTGTGAAGTTCTGCCTCGGCTGAGTGGTGTGAAATTATTACCTTGAAACTGCTGATTAGACTGAGCTCTGTTCTTTGCTACTGGCTCTATGATAACAGAGAAAATGAACACTTTTCCTGGGTCTGGTCTCAGGAAATGCTTGGAAGCTGATGGTGATGGAGCACTCACCTCCTTGCAAGTAAATAACATTTAGGTCAGTCACAAATTATTTTTCTATTGACCTCAAAGGCAGCATCAGGACCCTGTTAAGTTACTTTGCTTTGCTTTTAAACTGTCCAATAAATATTGCTTCTGCACACTCATGCAGCTGTATCATAATTGTTAATTTTGAAATTTGTTGCTAGTCTCATGGTTGATGTTACCATTTGCTCCTCTCCTCACTAATTAACTCATAGTTCAGGGACGGACAGCTTAGGATTCTTTCTGCATTTCCTAGCAGGGAGTTGATTCAGTTCTGGATTGTGGTCATACCTTGCTGTACTATGTTCAAAGTCAAATATGGGGGCTGCTCAGTAAATACTTAGGTCGTGAACATGTCACATGGCACCAGAGGGATACATACAGAGGGAGTTTTTCTAGGCTGCTTATTTACAGCTTTAATGGAAGTAAGAGTTGTCAATTCAGTGACTTGGCTCAGTCATCAAGAAGTTCATTTGTATTCTCAGTAGCAACTACAGGATTGCTTCATTTAATCCCTTGCTTTTACTTTAGAAGTTTGTTTCTACATTGCATCTAGTTTTATATAATTTTCAGCAGCTCTGAAAAATGAGCTTAGTCCCATCCCACCACCTCCTCTCTGTCCTGCCGCTAGATAGGTTTTTATTTTTAATTCGTGTGCTAACACGGCTATTCCTTCTGCTGCACATAGTGGTGATGTAGCCTTAGAATCAGCCTGGTTTGGGAAGTTGGCCTGGCAAAAACAAGCCCAGCAAAAAAAAGGCTCCAAACATTTACTCTTGTCAGATCAACTTGGTGAATCTATTTGCTTTCCAGGTGTGTGTAGTTAATGCTGTGGGTGAAAGAATTGGTGCTGGGCCTTGCCCTCTCTGAGATTACACTTGAACTGGATGCCAGGTCAGACTTGTACCTGTCTTACTCCATCCTGCAGTTTCCTCATGGTGGTATGTTCAGACCAGATCGATTTACAGCTTTGCTGACAAAAATTAAAAGCAGTAGTTCAATGCCAGGTTGGTAGGTTTTTGTGTTGTTTGGGGGTTTTTTTTAATCCAAATTTCACTTTCTAAAGCGAGGATGTCTCTATTTTGTGTTCCTGTTGTACACTGAACTTCTGTATTGGCTCTGGACACCCGAGTGTGGTCACTTGTGTTGCTTTTACATGAATGAATATTGTATTCTCAGTATTGACTTTATTTTTGCCCATACAAATGGTTAGGAATCCTGAGCTGCTCAGGAGCTCACCGTGTGCTGTTACAGGTCATACCCTTAGGCTGTGTTTTTTTAGGGGGTTTCTTTTCCCCCCAGGCTTCACAATGGAGCTGGATGTTCCTGTGTGGAACAAGGCTTTGAGTGAATGGGCACTTCTTGCATTCCAGAGAACCTCTTTTGCTCCGTGAAACTCCACTTGAAGTGCAGGAGAAGGCAGGAGGTTGTGGATTGTGTGGTTTGGGTGGGTGTGCATTGCTTGTGATAAATTCAAACAGTTGAAAATGTTCATGCAAATTGTGGTTCCAAGAGACTGCTGAAGGATAGAGGAGGTATTTTGTCTGGGACTGTGTAATCAAAGCTCTGGTGCCTTGGTCCTTTGCCTCCTGGCAGCTGTCAGAGCTGAAACCCACAACCACAAACTTCACGTTTGCTATTTCTCTGGAAACTACCTTCAAAATATTGTTGTTGTTTTAGATGTTTGAGCTAGTCCATGTACACAGATCTTAGCCCCCATTCAGAAAAAGCACCAAGTATAATAAATTGAAGATGGTCACAGTGACAAACAGAATTCAGTTGGTGTGACTATGGATATATTATTGATTGCATGTGATATTAATAACCTTGTAATGCACCAGTGAGAGCAAATCAGAGCCAAAAGGGAATAAAAAGGACATAAGCAGTTGAAATAAATAATGTATCTGCTTCCAGATCATAAGTCTATCATTTCAGCAATTGTGGGTTTCCTTGCATTGTTTTTCTGTCTGTACTGTTAAGTACTGCTTGTGTTCATCTGAACACTTTGCCTCCTGCCACTAGGTTAGACAGAGAAGGTTGTGAGTTGCTGTTTAATTAAATGACAAATTAATCATTTTCCTTCCCTTCTGATTCTGCTTTGGATTTTTATTATTGGAGTAGCCTGGCTACTGATTTCAGTAAGTCTTTAATTGCTTACTTGTTCTCTTGTGAGCATGCAAAGCACTTGTTTGGGGCGAGTCTGACCCCTCTGAACTCTTGCTGGAGAAAGCTTTGAGATAATTTGTGAAACCTCTTCCCTCTTCTCTGTGGGCACACCTGAGCTGTCGGTTCCTGCTTCTGTCCCAGGCGTATGACTCCTTGTCCCCTCCCTTCCCATCTCAGGAAGCTGCAGATCCAAACAGAGGGGAGTTTCGGTCTGAGTCTGAATGTGACATCATGCTGGGATTACATGAAAAGGTTGTAACTCAGATTCATCTTCTTATTGTGCCCAAATATAAAGAAAGGAGGAAAATGAAAGGAAGAAAGACAAGTATTTATTTTAAGTCCTGACTTTCTGTGGCTGCTGTAGGGTAGTGATTACTTGTTTGCTCTTCAATTTTTGTGGAAAATCCTGTCATCCTTTAAGATGTGTGCTTCTAATTACTACACTAATTAACAGTACTGAGTGCGGTTTTTCTGAAGGTGGCCACCCCTGTTCCCATGCCAAGGGCCTGTAGGTGCACAGCCAGTGTCAGAGTTGGGTTGGGTCGGTTGCAGGGCTGTGTTTGGCTGAGTTCATCTGCAGCAATTCTCCAGTCCCTGCACTCAGTTGTCATCTCCTCGTGTTCTCCTGGTTCTGCAGGAGAACTGTGTGCCTTTTCCTGGCATGTCAGCAGTCAGCATGGATCCTCTCTAGCTGTAGTGGCCTGCATTTTCTGTACTTCTCATTTCTGTGCTGGCCTCAAGGCACTGGGGCCCCTCTGCGCATGGGTCTGCAGTGATTGAGCTCTCCATGTAAGGGTTTGCAATTTAGAAAAACAGATGTAAGATTTGATGAGTCATTTTGGTAGAATTGCCTGTCTGAGGGACATCTTTTAATGTTAAAGGGGCTGGAAGATTTTGAAAAGGCCTTTTCTCTGTCCTATTAATTCTGTTTCTGTACCAGAAGCTGATGAGACTATTTTAGGGCTGGTGCGCGGAGAGGAGAACTGTGGGGAGAGGCTGAGGGAGCTGGGGGTGTTTAGTCTGGAGAAGAGGAGGCTCAGAGGTGACCTCATCACTCTCTACAACTACCTGAAGGGAAGTTATAGCCAGCTGGGGGTTGGTCTCTTCTCCCAGGCACTCACCAATAGGACAAGAGGGAACAGGCTTAAGCTCTGCCAGGGGAGATTTAGGTTGGATATTAGGAAGAAATTCTTTACAGAGAGAGCAATCAGGCATTGGAATGGCCTGCCCAGAGAGGAGAGGGAGTGGATTCTCCTTCCCTGGAGGTTTTTAAGCTGAGACTGGACGTGGCACTGAGTGCCATGGTCTGGTGATCAGAGTGGTGTTGGATCAAGGGTTGGACTTGATAATCTCAGAGGTCTTTTCCAACCCAATCGATTCTATGATTCCATGATCAGCAAAACATTTTTTAAAGATCTATTACTTATTAATAGTGTGTACTGATAATTTTATACATATGCGTAGCTGGGTGTAACTGGGGCTGGCACTTGCGCAGTTCTTCTCTCGGGTGGCCTTTCAGGAGTTCTTCATTGCTTTGAACTTTCAACCCTTTTGTTAGACCATGCCCTGTTTTGTTGTTTTTCTCTGGAAAGTCCTTTAACTTGTTTTTATCAGTTTTGTAGCTGCTTGTGATAGCCTGGCTGAATTCCAATTGTGTAACCATGAATTAAGTTCTGTTTTAGTATCCTTGTAGCTCCTCGCTAGGCCTTGCAAAAGATACATTTCCAACTAACAAATTCCTACACATGAATAGCCAGGAAGTTCCTTTGACTAAAATCTTATGACTAAAATCCCTGAAGTTATGCCAAAAGCTTTAAAATGTTTAAAGTGCCTTATTTATCCAGTTTCTTACCACGTGAGTGCCGTGTGTTGGGAGCTGACAGGTGAAGGGGGCGTGTGCTGTGTGCTGGTTAGAAGGGAGTGTGCATGAGTGTCACAGGCTGATTGGAGAACCACAGCAGGAAACCAAAGCTAAGTTGGGTATAAATACACACACCTGCCAGGCAATAAATGATTTTTGGTTGCACCACAATGAGGGTTCTCTGACTCGTCCATTGGAGAGATGTATCTAAAGCAATGGCTTCATTCCTGCCTCAAAGTCTGTGCTGTTTGCTGCCAGCAGGTAAATTTTTCAGAGCATTTCTGACCCAGGTGCACTGATCAGTGCTTTGGTTAATGCTGCCTTACAGGAGCTGCTTCTCTTGCTTTCTGCTACACAGACGTGAAGCTTTACAGCCTTAAGTAAATGAGTGAATGAGCAAACAAGCTGGACAGGATTTCGGTGGTTGCAAGGTTGGATCCTGGTAGTGAGAGCTTTCTATCATCTCATTCCTTGACACCTTCATGTGTAAAATTCCTAGACTTTGCTGAACAGCTTTTAAAATCAACTTTCAGATGTTAAAATATTCAGTTTATACTTGATGGGGCAAACCCTGTCTTCTGACTTCTGCTTTTAGAATGCAATTCTTGCTTTGATCAGCCACACAAAGTGTATATTTATTATTCCACAGATATGAAGCTGCCAAGAGGTTTCTCATGCATCAGCTGTCTGATGGAGAGGAAATAGGCAAGGCAGGAACTCTGACAATGAGGAAGAGAGGGATTGCATCTTGTTCCCCAGTGGTTTTAACCAGCAGAAGTAAGCAGAAAGGCACTTGGAAACGCAGGCAAGCCTTGCTTCAGAGTAGAGACAGAGCACAGCTTTAGTTCTCATGTGCATGTGTACTTTTATGACTTAATCACTGCGTAGTCTTGTCTGCTTCACAAACACTAAAAAAGGGGGGGCACACATTCACAACACACACTGTGTAGCCAGTGCTCACCCTTTAAAGAAACTAAATCAGTTATATCAGTGACAGAATGAAAGTCTTGAAAACACATATTTGATTTAGAGCCTTAGTTTTCAGGTGTTAATGTTACCCAGGCCAAAATGTTTCTCTGAGTGGGAAGTGAGACAACAGCTTCTCTCAGAAATAGGAGCTTCCTGGGGGAAGGTCAGTCTTCTGCCTTTACATCCGAATCCTTTCTGCCATAGCAGGCAGTAGGCACACAATTCTTGAACTCTGCAGGTGTCTCTAAATTACTTTCTACAAGATTTTCTGCCCACTCTTGCCAAAGAGCCTGTGATAGTCACGATTGGATACAAGGCGCTGGACCAAATAAACCTGGTTCAATGTAGTGTGAAGATCTCTGGTTTTCCACCCCATTGCTTCTAGAGCCAATCAATTTTTGTAAGAGAGGAATCCTAATTGTAATGTAGTGCTAAAAGGGGATGATAGTTTTCATTCGAATGAATAAATGATTTTGCTCATGATTTGCAGTATAAGGTTGATGGTAAGTGAAATAATAGCAGTTACACGTTATTTTATTGTTAACAAACAGTAAAAAAAAAACCCTCACCTAACCAACAAAGCAGCAAAAAAACCCCAAAAATAGAAACACCCACCAACAATAGATGTGGAATTTGATCTGTTTGGCTGCTTCTTTTCCTGGAAGCACCTGGGCCTTTTCAAGGTAACTATATTTGAATTTTATTGAAAAGCCTTGTGACTTGATAGCAGCAAGTCTAGTGAATGTATTAGTACTTCACAGAGCTGGTACTCATTGCGTGTGTTGATGTGTGTTCAGCCAGGGGGCATGAGCAGGTGGCCAGCTTTGCACTTTCGCTTGTTCTTCCTCTTTTCATTCTTTCATTTATTTAATTTTTTGTTATTATTTTTATTTCATAAACCGCCACAGTTGACCACGAGGGACAAATATTTCCCAATTTAAAATTTGCTGGAAATTGCTGGGAAAGGGTCAGCAGGCACTTGCGAATTGTTTCAGCAGTGCAAGTGCTCCCTCTACAGCTCAGAATATCTCCTGAGCTCACCATGCGGCACGATCCGAGTCCTTTCCTTCAGTTATCTTAATTAAAGGATCATGCAACTAAAAACTCTCCCACCGAGTCCGGCAATTTTCAGCAGAAAGTTGGGTCACTTAGTACAAGGTCACCTTTTTTAAAGAACCTGGCTTGTTTATTCACTGAGAAAGGGTAAAGGAGGGGGTAGGTGGCAGGGAGGAAAAGAAAAGCTGTAAAAGAGTCAAATGTTGATGTGAGAGAAAAAGAGCGTGAGATGGTCACGTGTAAGTTGAGGTGGGCAAACAGAAGATGATCTCCGTCTCGGTCAGTGTGGCGAGGTTTGAACAGCTGAGCAGTAGGATTGGGGGGGTGAAAACCCAGCTCATTTAAAGAGGTTTGGATGCCTTGGAGAATGAGGTTGTGAAAGAGTGGTTGTGGTGTTTGGTGACTTTGTGGAACCTTTCAAAGCAGCAGTCAGTGATGTTGTTGGGACAAATAGCTGCAACATTCATGTGGGCTAAAGCATCCAGTCTCTTACTTATTTTTGAGGGTTTTTTGAAAGACCCCAGAAAAAATGGCTTGTGAAAACAAAGCAGTGTGTTCTTAGAGATCTAGACAGGTCAGCAGCAGCCAGGAGTGTTTCCCATACAAGCCTGCCAGTGTGGCTCCAGCCAGAGTTGGAGCCACAGTCCTGGCACAGGAGTGTAATTTGGTCAGGAGGGCTCCTGATGGGCCTCGGTGGCTGCCAGCAGAGCAACAGGCAAAGCCTAATTTACCCGAGGGAGAGGGAAACACACTCTTGAACATACCTTAAATACAGTTCGGTCTAAGGACAAGAAATAGAACATTTTTAAAAAAAAATGTCCTTAACTCATTTAGCTTTGTTCCTAGCTGAAGATGGCAACATTTGTAAAAAATACATCAGTGGTACTGGGATATCTTCATCAGCCCAGTGCAATACACATTGGGCAGCTGGTATTTTAAGATTTTTCTGAAGAGGCAACTCAATAACTGGTATTTAGGAGGAGTCTGAAGAGATGGCTGGAGAAATCACTGACCCAATGATGTTAGTTTTTGATAAGGCATATGTTCCAGGGAAGGTCAGTAGAGTTACTTGTTCAGACATCTGTCTGACACCAGAGGGGAAGTTCCTGGGACATCAGAGGTTGCCTTGAGAGCTGAAATTACTCTCGAGGGGGTTTCATGGGACATAATTTTTGTCAAACTGTTGTGACTTTGAGGAATTACAGGTTTGGGATAATAGCAACACCGCGTGTATACATAAAAGCTTCACAAAATCAAACCTTCTTGCTCCAAAATAATGTTTCTGCATCCTTGAAACGTGTGCTAAGAGGGTTAAGAACCAGTTAGCAAAGTTCTACTAGTAATAGAGGGAATCCCCACCAAACAGGTGCTTGAGATCCTTTTCCTCTGCAGTGATCTGTGCTGTTTGGGGCTCTCACGGAGGTCTGGGAGCACCTGTGGGGCAGCTGTTGAGCAACCCTGAATCGCAGGCAGCAGCACAGAGCTCTGGGGCCTCTTTCTTCTGCAGGAGAATCACAAAAACACTTCAGTGAGGCAAGTTTGAAACTGCAGCTTTAGGAACATGAAACACAAAGACTTCCAGCAAATAGGGGACTATGTTCTGGAGTCAGAAAGGGGGGGTTGGTGACTGTGGTAGGCAAGCAGGGCAAAAATTGTCAGTGAGATGGGTGGAGGGATTCCTGCTGAGTTTGATGGTATAAAAGGCAAATACTTGGGAGAATTAGTGTGGATGTACAAAAATACACATGCAAGGAAACATATTTTCTTGTTGTAGTGTTGATGAAATCGAATGTATGTAGTTTGCATGCCAGGATTTCAGTTTATCTATTAAAAAATTTAAAACCACTAAACTGAGCAAAACAAAAAAAAAAAAAACAGTCTAAAGGCTGAAGGAAATATTTTGATGTCTGGAAGTCCTTACTGAACATTTATTATAGTAAACAAACTCCTTACATGTAGGGGAAAAGTTGGGGACTAAGAGTCAGAGCTGAGACCTGTTCTTTTCAGCAGAGAAGAGAGATGTAGTAACTATGAATGGTGTAAACTTTGCCCAGAAAAGAGGAAGAGGGGGGAAAAAGTTAGAGAAGCAGAATGCCTGATGGCTTATCATATGTCTCCTCTTGCCCAGGAGCAGGAAAAGACCCTGCTTGTGCCAAAATCAGTTGTAGTCCAGATCCTCACACAGAAGAAACGCTGTTCTGGTTCCTCACTAAGCCCCAAGCTGGCCAGTAAGGAACAAATTCGGCGTATTCCAAGCACAAGACAATCTGTCTTAGCAGTGGTCTTCATAAAGTCTAGTCAGCAATAAATGCTGATAACCAGAAGTGATTTTCCCTGAGTGTCCTGATTAGGGAATGCTGTTCAATTATCTGGATTCCAACAAGCAGCTGGCATATACTGCAGAAAGGGAGAGTGGGGGAGAGGTCTCTAATTTTCTTCCAGTCAGTGAAGACCTGTGTGTTGAATAGAATCAGATGGAGTGTATAATCCATTAGCAGCACTCTTGATTAGATAAATACAGTGATTTGGCAAAGAGGAGGCAGGCAGAGCAAACGGTGAAGAATTTCCTTGTGGGGAGGCTTTGAGTGTTGGGATATTTCCTGTTACTGCTGGCCAAGGTGGAAGCATGAAGTGTATATCCAGTGTCAGAGCAAACCTTTCTGGGGTGACTTGCAAGGCTGCTCTGGGGGAACAGCAGGGTTTGGGAAAGTCAGTTCCTTGAGAAACCTCATGCTCTGCATTCCCCTGGCAGTGGCTGTGTTAGAGATGGCAGGTTGGAGAGTTTCTTCATTCCAGAGGGCACAGATTTAACCCTTTCCTAGGTTATATTTCTGCAGTGACTGCAAATCAGCCTGCACTTGTTGGGCAGATTAAATGAAGACACCTTCTAGACAGCTACAAGCTGGTGAAATGCACCACCCCCCTGCTGGGGGGAGTTCCAGTACCGGTGGGAGGTCAGTGTGCTTTCAATCCCGTTTTCAAACAGGATTTGCAGTGACACTCAGCCTCCACTCACCACCAAGGGGTAGTGGGAGGATTGACCTGGCAAGCTGGTCAGAGCCCAGTGAAACCTTCCAGCCAGAAGCTGAGGGTGCTAGCATGTGCTGTGTGCTAAATTCGGGGACGTTTTTGTATGCACAGGCACTGCCACGTGTTCTTTGGGTGGGGATCACAGCCAAACCAGTAATCCAGGGAGCATTTGTCCAGAGAAGAGCAACGAGGCTGGGGAAGGGACTGGAGCACAAGCCCTGTGGGGAGAGGCTGAGGGAGCTGGGGGTGTTTAGTCTGGAGAAGAGGAGGCTCAGAGGTGACCTCATCACTCTC
>JAWWEU010000011.1:22606749-22651457 GCA_035583155.1 Acropternis orthonyx | reverse complement strand
CCTGCCCAGAGAGGGGGTGGATTCACCATCCCTGGAGGTTTTTAAACTGAGATTGGACGTGGCACTGAGTGCCATGGTCTGGTGATCAGAGTGGTGTTGGATCAAGGGTTGGACTTGATGGATCTCAGAGGTCTTTTCCAATGAAATTGATTCTATGATCTCTTCAGGCCTAGAGCAGTGTGCATGGAAGACTTGGCCCTATGGCTAAGCCCTGGTGATAAGGGCACCATAATTCTTGCCATTTGTTGAACTCTGAAGTGCATTTTAGTGACCTGAGTTTTCATCTTGTTATGTCAGTACAAGTATTTGACCAATAGATGGAAATGGGCAACAAGAGCAGCGCAGGAGCAGGTGATGTGTTTACTTGTAGACCAAGTGCTGCCTACCCTCAAATGTCTATTTGTTCACCAGATAGAGCCTAAATGGTATATGGCAAACAAGAAAGGAATTGAGTGCCTGTGAAGTGCTGGACAGTTTGCCCCAAAAAAGCCCCATTAGTAGCTTATTACAGTCTTTAAAATAAGATTTTTGGGGAAAAAAAAAGATACTCAAAACTACTTTCTTCATCCCCTTCCCTCTCAGAGTTTCTCATGCAGCTCTTTTGGGGTGGAAGGTGATCAGCCTCAGGCACACAGTACAGTCATATTGCTGAAATCTGTATTTTGAAAGGCAAAAGGGTGGGAGTGCAGAACTCCTTATTGGTTGAGGAGGCCATAGGCACATGGCATGTATTTATTCCTTTTCCCTTGAGCTGTCTTCTAGGATTTGTTGTCATTTTCCAAACCTGAGCAAGTTCAACCAACCAACTGTAGGAAAGCAGATATGTATTTCTGGGGCATTCAGCTGGGCTTTCTGTGTCAAGCTGTCTACTTTCTATCTCTTTGATTAGTAAAGATGTTCTGGTTAAGAGGCTTGAGAGTCCTGTAGGAGCTTGGAATTCATTCCCAGCTCCAAAAGAGCCCTGTACTTGGAAGTATTATTGGAGAATCACTTTTCCAAATGCTTACTATGAAGTATCAGTGTAAAAGCTAATCAAAAGAAGAAACTGACACAGAAAAACATCTTTTTTAAGTAGTAGTAGGTAGAGTTGAAAAAAAAAAAAGACCTAAAAAGTAGATTTATATAAAATATTTTTATTGTTTGTTTAACAGAGGTGCTTCAGTTTAGGGGTTACTCCAATATCAAGACTGGCAGGCAGGAAGAACTCCTCCCTTTCCCTTCTAGCTTTTCAACATCCCAACACTTGAATACAGGAAGTGAAAAACATACTCTAAGCAACACCATTAAACCTCGGTTGTCAGCCCCAAAGCAATCAACAGGACAGGCATAGGTAAAGAACAGCAGAGGCTTTAATTACATCAGCTTGTGTTGTTGCCATTGTACTGGGAAACTCACTGTGATCTTAGGTAACATCAGTAAAGAGTAACTCCCACTACCTTGGGTCACCAGTATCAGTGCCACACAGAGTTAAGGAATATTCTTGAACAGATTACAGCAGAGGTGTATTTTAAAAAACGTTTTGCTTCATAAGACTGTGACTGGGCATTTACTGCTTTGTACATGTCCCTTTCATTTCCTTCTTAACCCATTCCCCAATACCTCAATGAAAAAGCAATCTTAAAGACTTATTTCTCTGCTATTTGTTTTCTAGTAAGGCAGTAAAATCTTCCTTTCAAAATGAAGTACAGGGCATTTCTCATTGCGAGCTCCCCCTCATGAGGACAAGCTGCTTTTGTAGCCAGAGATTGGGAACAGTATCATTGCCTTGCTGCGGAAGTGGCCCTTTCTAGTCTGAGGAATCCGAAATTACAGTGTGACCTCCAGAATCCACATGTTCTCTTTTTCCATCATCATCACCACTCTTACTAGTTACAGGACCAGGCCCATCAGTTCTATCATCAGTAGCAGCTCTATTTCAGGAAGCATCTCACTCCAAAATGCTTTCTAGATGGAGCTGTGAAAATATTTTGCTTTTGAGGGCCAGTTGAGCACTAAGAGCAATCATATACACACAGATCCAAAATAAGTGATTAATTCTCTTCACTACTGTTATTCTTGGGTGCAAATGAACAGTGGCATCCCAGGAAAAATGGAAGTAGTTCACATTCAGAATGCTCAGTACCATCTGCACTTATTACTGTACCTGACAACAGGTACAGAACTCTTACAAAGCATTGCAAAGGTATAGAATCTCACTGTGTGTTTCTGGTTTCTTTCTGTATCAGTTGTGAGTTAGATGACTTTTATTTCTTAGTAACAACTGAATAGAAGAGCATGGCCTCTATTAACCAGAGGGAACAAAAATATCCCTACATAGCTTGCTAGATTTTTAAATTTTTTTTTTTAAAAAGTATGTTGACTGGGTGTTCAAGTGCATACATTAACTATCAGAATGAAGGAGCATAATTAAAAAAATTAATACTATAACCGATATTTAATTTTAAAATATTTTTTCCTTATTCAACATCAAACAAAGGCATTGTAAATGTGCTGAATTTAAAAGGTTGCTTTATTCTCATCTTCTGGCTTCTAATAAAATTTAGGGGGAAAAAGAGAAGCACAGATATGGTTCTAGGTAAGAGAGGGCCTTGTTTCACAGAAAGCTTCTCTTTTTCTGAGGGCTTGGGCAGAACCTTTCCTTATCCATCCCTGGATGGAATGGTGGGGATACAGCTGGTGCCCACCTCATCCTGTGTTCTTCCATGTGCTCCAGCAAGGCTGAGGAGGTTTGTAGCTGAACACAGAAAGGACAATCTCACCTGTGCCATATCAGCTGTTTAAAAGAAACTAGTTGATATAGTATGTAATTACTTTAATTTGTTGGCAGGTGCATTTTTGTGGTTTACAAAAAAAAAAAATCCCTCCTCTGCGTAAGTCTGCTTATCCTTAACTGCAACAGTTTTGATGGGAAGTGTAATGCACATCACTTGTAATTTCCAGAGTTGGAGGCAGAGCATCTGAATTAAAAACCCCACAACAGGGGAAATACTTAAGCTGGTACCTCTGTAAGGTCTTGATTTGCTCTCTAGCCTTCCATGTTTGCACTGCTGTCTCTGAGGAGAGCAGGATTATAAAGTGTCCTTTGCCATACCTTCCCACCTTTGGTACTCCCCAGAAAAGTGCAGGTGCCAGTGACCAGCTCAGGGACCCTGGGCATTTCTCTTCATGTGCTTTTTTAAGGGTTTGGGGTGGTGATTTGGACCTTCACTTGAACTGGCTGCAGAAGAGCTGCTTTTCTGTTCGGTCTCCCTCTTGAACAGCTGAAACACAACAACTGGCATCTTTTAGATTCCCCCAAAACATGACAGGATCTATAATACAGTATTTCCAGAAGAATATCTTAAGTCAGGATTTCTCATTAGGTTGAGGGTCTTACAGCACAGAACATTTGCCTGTATAAAAAACATGGCAGGCACAAAAGTAATCCCAGTTTGGATTTCTCCATAGGCAACTTATAGATTTTGTTCTAGAAATACTACTTTTAGTTCTTGCCTTTCAATTCTTCAGCTCCTCAGCATGAGAGGGAGCAGACACTAATCCTATGAAACCAGAGAAATGGGGTTTGAGGTGCTTTTTTGATTTGATATGTCCATAACACAGAAATATGGCAGCAGCATCTTTAAAAATGAAAACATGAATAAGAACAATAGCCCAGGATAATTAATTCCTGCAATAAGGTATTTTCTTATGAAAACAAATGCAAGTGAAATATCCAGAAACCCCAAAATCAAATTAGGACTTGTAATGTGTGCAAGCAAAAAGGATGATCAAAGGACTGAGTGGGAACTAAAGTTTAAGATCCAAGTACTCTGAAGTTTTTATTGATGTGACAATATCTCTGTTTGAAGAAAAATAAAGTTAATGAAATTTACATGACCATAAATTTCCAAGCTTCCACAGATTGTTCATAAACAAAACAACATTCATGAATCAGTGAACCACAGCCAGAGTAAAAGCTCTACCAGTTCTGCAGAGTGATCTGAGCCGGGAGGGAGGGAGGGTACTTTGATTCAAGTCAGATGGGCTAGGATGAACTCCATGTTCTCCTCACTTTGTAAGCTTAGGCATTTGTATTTGGATGGGCATTTAAATGGACTGTAGCTTTACATTAAGCCAAACCATCAAAAGTTGGGTGATAGATGAAGACAGGAACTAGAAAAAAAATCAAAGTAATGCTGGATTTGCTAGAAAAATCAAGGGCAGACTCAACAAATCTGAGAAGTATTTCCAACCATTTGAAAAGCTGCAGATGAAACAGTGTCCCAAATTCAAAGCACAATTCTGAGCCTTATAAAGGTTACCTGGAAAAATGATCTCCATCAGATGAGGTTAGGCCATATGTCTGTGATTCCAGGCTTCTCTCAGGTTAGATCTGAGACTAACTTGATCTTCGTCAGTAGTGAAGGCAGCTGAAGGGAATGGGCTGTGGCTTTTCCAGTAGATTTTGAAGTTTTGTTTTTGAAATGCTAAACTCCATCATGGGCTCTTTCATCTCCACCACAGGAGCAAAGAAACCAGTAATGCTAATTCCAGCAATCCAGATCCTATTTCATATGCAGAAATTACCCCAAAGGAAAGTAACAAAAATGCATACATCATCCCATTCAATTACTCAGCAGTTTTGCAGACATACTGGAAAAAAAACTAGCTTTCCATATAAAAATTGTCTATGAAACAGTCCAACTTGAATTTGTCTGCATGGATCATAATTCCACATGTGCTGCTGGATCTGTAAAAGAGAAGAGAAAAGTGAGCACTCAGTTTCAGCGGCTTCAATTGGCAGATTGGTTTGAAAACCAGTGCAAATCCCCGAGCCCTGTGCTTTGCAGGGTTACCAGTGGCTGAAGAACAATTCATATCCAGGGTAAGAGCAGTGCTTCTTTAAGGGTTAAGATAAGGCCCAGCTCATAAAATTGGAAGAACAGGGAGGGTCTTCAGCAGACCTGAGTACGTCTGTTCTCTGACTTTCAGAATCAGGTTAAGTTACACCAGCCTTGCTCCGAAGTATTATGCCCCCTGATTATTTAACAGGTCCTCATCCAAGCCTGTGCATGGTACAAGTGAGGATGGACACAATACCAGTCCAACAGGCAGGGAGAAAGCCAAAGAAGCAGGGAAACAAAGATTACCATGTGTGTGGTGTCCTGGCATCTCAGCTGGTGTTCCCATTTCTTTTTCCTTCTGGAGAAGACTCTGGAGCTGTTTGATTTCTTGATCATAGTCCTGCCATTCTGGGACTATACGCATTGCTGCTTGCAGCTTGGGCTCTTTGGTCATTGGGTTGTTACACTGCAAACAGAACACAGAGGCTGCTCAGACACTTCAGGTGTACAAAATGGTTCTGCACTGAACAGAGAGATGTTTTCCTCTGCTGGGATTAATGTGGTGGGGGTGGTGAACAACATGTGTGGCTATTTGAGCTGGAGAACAGTGCAAAATTCATGCTAATGTCACTGATCCAGCTAAGAGAAAGCTAAAGGAAAAGTCTTGAGTGCTGAAAACATTTAAGTCCCAATACAGGATGAGGTAGGGAAATGCCTGTAAAATTAGTTGCTGTATTTGATTGTGATGTAAGAGGGAGGGAGCCATGCTGCACTCACCAGATCAATGGTTTTTGCTCTCTTTTTGGAGGAATCATCACACCATGTTTCACACCACAGCCATTCCTGGGGGAGGGACTTAATTGGCACCTGGTGGATCATGTTGTTTGGCAAATCCTGTCATGCAGAACAAGAGTTAGTATCCATTTCCACAGAGTGCAGGGTAGGAGGAGCAACCCCCCCTTCACCACCAGATGGTACTGAGAAGGTTAACTTCTGTAAAGAGGTTTGGGGTTTTTTTTTCCCCCAGTGCAAATATGAAGTGATGAATCCACCTTTCATCCCATTCCAAAGTCCTTTGGAAAAACCCTGTGCACTACAACTGTTAATCTTACTTTGTTGAAATTTACTTATTTAGGCAAACAATACTAAAGCAGTATCAAACCTAAACTGGACCAGTTTGGAAGAGCTAGACTTGGCTGACTAAACCCTTGTGTTATTTTTTCCATCCATCACAGTAAAAGGCTTATTTCCAGGTTATTTATTAATCAGTGCACAGTAAAGCAGTCAGAGCTGGGCAGTACCCAGTTGTGTAAGGTATTTTGTCTGTATACTGGAAAATTTGATTGTCTTAAGACATTGAAGGGGAGGGTACTGTTTCCACCCATCATTTATATTTGCTGCTATCAATACCTGTCTCATTTGAAGGCAGGGTATAACATGACTGCGCCTGGCATCGATGGAAGTTTGGCCAAGAAAGGAGAGATGCTGACCTGCCACCACACCCCAGTAAGCCAAAACAAACACAACAAAACACACCTGATCAAGGTTGGACAGACTGTTGGGATCCTGACTGAGACCCTGATACTGTCCTCTGAGTCGATCTCCAGCTGCTATCTTTCTGAACTTCTTCAGATCCACAACATACAGAGCGCTACATGGAGATGGTGCAATTAGTAATGACATTTCACTGGTGGGTAACTCACTGCAGGCCCCAAGACACAACATGCTAAAACAATCTTATGGTAGCAGTACATCAAATGATCTATTACAAGGCAGGAAAGCAGTTCTAATAGGTCATGGCACATACAAAAATGAATTTTCAACAAATCTATCTTAGCTTTGCCAGTCCTGTCTTCCAACATCTGTTACTAACAAGGAAAGACATCTGCTAGTTAATGCTTCAGTTCTTTGTCTGTCAAAGTTGTACTTAAAACAACTGAAAATAACTTCAGTGTCCCTCGTGCTTCCAAGGGACCACAGGCCATGGGACCTTAAAGAGGTGACAGTGAGCAAAAGGTGGGTCATGCAGCATTGCATACCTCAGCTGATTTTCTGCTAAGTCTAAGTAGCAGCAAACACTTTCCCCCTCTATTATGGGGAAAAAAAAAAAGGGAATTCTCCAGTACCTGATGTGGTACTTTCTTCCAGCTAAATGACTTGCCCAGTATCCTGATTTCCAGAACCTGTAGCCATCCATTTCTCGTCGGCTGTCACAGAAGGGAGTGTATCCGTAAGGAGCACCGTCAAGATTGAAATCTCTCAATTCCTTCAGGTCTGTGCGCACAATCTGAGGGGAAAGGACATGTTACTTTTATTTCTAGAAGCCTGCCATGTGTTATTTGGAAATGCTGGGCAGGATTTAATTCAAACTGAGCAAACAGCTAAAAGGAAGAATTACCTGCTATATGTGGCAGTCTTTAGCATTATGTGGAGGTAGAACAAAACCACAGCACAAAATGTGTTGGCTCCCCTGCCCTTAGAGCTGGAGCAAATAAAAACCTTAGAGGTTGAAATAATCTGATAGGGGTTGGTTTGACAGCTGAAATACAACACTGTTGCTTAATAAGCAGCAAAAATTCTCAATATACATGAACTCTACTGTGATCCTTTGTAGTCTTTCCTCTTCAGAGTTTGCAGCCCCTTCAGGGAGGAAGGCTTTTTAATGTCGTTTTGACACAGAGCTGGCATTAACACTACTCTAAAAACACCACTTTGATGCGAAAAAATATCTTTATCTCTTACAAGCAGAGCAAAAGCTGTCTAAACCAAGAACAGAGTAGCTAGAAATTTATCCTAGATGATACTTCAGCATAAGTTGTAATGGTTTGAACTGGCATGGGATCACACTGTAGCTATGCCAAAACTCCTAGGGCGGTTCATGCTCACATGCTGATAATCTGTACTTCTCAGTTTCATATGTATTTTTGAGGGAGCACTTTTGGCAATCCTCACTGTGCCTGTTTCCTGCACTTTCCACCCCTTCAGGAATAAGTACACACAAAGCCTATTTGCCCTGCAGCAGGACGTGGCCTTATGCACAAGGGATTTGCCTTCACCTCCTCTGAAAGCCACTCAGATGTGGCCTGGGAGGGCAGGGTGTTTGATGACTTAGGAAAATGCTGTTTGTGGTAAGTGAACTGCAGGCTGGGAGAACAGACACAACTGGAAAAATGGATGGGTGAAATGAGAACCTATTTGGCAAACTAGCTGGAATCACAGTGAGGGAATGAGGAATCAGGCAACAGTAAAAGACAGGTTAGTAAAACCAATCGTTGTAGGAACAGGCACAAAATCTAGCCCTCACTGAAGCATGTTATAATTACAGAATCAACCTCCAGTCATACCTGTGAAGGGCTCAAACTTGCAACCTTCCAGCAATCTGGCAATTGCATTCAAAAACATACCATAAATAAAAAGAGAAAGAAAAAAAGAAAATATCAAGTAATTCCAGCCTTTGTCTTACCTGATCAGCATCCACAAACAGGATTTTATCAACAGCTAAGGGGAAGAGCACATCCAGAAAGAGTATCTTGTAACCCCAGATGATTCGCTGTTTCTCTGTTTGTTGGTGGAGCCAGCGTGGCCATTTATACTGGACAAGCTCATACTGGAAATTGTACTTCTTGGCCATGTATGGGATGAACTCCTGCAGACAGAGAGGGGGGAAAAGCAGCTTATCTCAGTTCTTTGTTCCTCTGCAGGAAAAAGGAAACTGCATTACAAGAGATACACTTCAGTCTAAGGCATAGAACATTAGAAAATGAAACACCACAAAGAAAATTGGTTTCATTGTTACTTCACACAAAGACAGAGCCCAAAACTGAACAATCAGTATAAATTGTAAAGCGAACTATCATAAGACAACTAAATACTTTGGTACTTTTCCCCCACCCAATCTCTTATGAGCCATTTTATATAGTGATCCACAGACAAGTTTAAAAGAATGCATTACTCAAACCATAAAATTTCACAGATGGAAGAATTATTTAGGGGTGTACAAAGCAGTGTTAAGTAATAAAATGAGACAAAAGAACTGGGAGGATATTTTTACTGAAACAACTTGGCCCAGTGTCATATCAGTTGCCATTCTCATCTGTGAGGCATTCCAAGGGATGCTGGTACAGCACAGCCATTGGGAAGGGGGGGAGAAGCAGCTTGTGACAAATTTCTAATTACTAACAAACCTTGAATGTCGGTGAGAGGTAGTTCTTCAGAAACCAAAACTTTAAAGGCGTCTTAGTATGTTTCAGCACAGACAACATCATTATGCTATCAAAAGAAAAAAAAATAAAGCAGTTACAGAAACAACTGCCACCCAGTAGAGATGAGCTGTGTAACAATTAAAAATTGCTGGTTTACATGATTAAATTATTTGCAGTTATGTGTCAGGTAACTGATCTTCACCCATGAAGAAAAAGTGGGTGTCAATTGCTTAACTTTATCTACAAAATTACAATCCCCCCCATCTGTATATTTTAACTAGTTAGGGAATACACAACCTGTTTGAGAACAGAAGTTCATAGAATTAACTGGGTTGGAAAAGACCTCCAAGATCATCAAGTCCAACCCCTTGATCCAACCCTCATGCTTACTAGACCATGGCACTAAGTGCCACATCGAGTCTCACCTTAAAAATCTCCAGGCATGATGAATCAACCACCTCCCTGGGCAGCCTATTCCAATTCCTGATTACTCCTTCTGTAAAAAAATCTCTCCCTAACAGCCAACCTAAACCTCCCATGGCATAGCTTAAGACTGTGCCCTCTTGTCTATTTTGAACTCATGAATATTATGCAGACAAAAGTTCCTGTGACACAGCAGATGCACTACCTCGTGGACTTGTGAACTGCTGATAAAGCTTTTTTATACCCGTGCATATGCTACTGATTTTCCTTGTGCAAAGCAGGGCACATTATCCCTTGACATCCCTGGATTATAAATTCAGAACTGACCGTAAGAATCTCTCATATAGATGTCCTGAAGCCACAGAAAATATATTTAGTACATCATCTTTATCCTGTTTCACATCTTCATTCCTTTGTCCTCCCGTGAATCCCCTGCAAGGACAAATATTGATAGCTGTGGAATATCACAGGCATAATGGTTTTGTCAAATAGTTTTACAGTTTCAAGAGACTTGCAGGTTATCACTGAAGTAGTTTTACCATTTGAGAGATTCCCAAAATCCAGATTCGTTCTCATTAGTGCCATCACTTAGTAGGTCTTCATTCATCATATCGATCTTTTTCTGAACCTGTAAAGCACAACATGGCTTTAGTGAGGGCAACCACATATTGGGCAAACAGCTACAGAATGTTACCCTGATCCTGGTTCTGTTTGTACCTGTTTGAATCACGCTCCATAAGCTGACAGGTAACCTAAGCTGTCTGTGGAAACAGCTTAATAATAAACTGACATCTTCCAAACAGATTCCACAGCTGCTTTTAGACACCAAAGGCATGTTAGTCTGAATGGTTAAAATGCTTTTTTAAGGTGTTTAGTGACTCCAAAGCAGAGAGACAAACAAGGCAGTGAGAATCAGGAGAACATTCCAGAATTACTCCAGCACAAGAAAATGCTGTCAGAAAATGTGAACTGGCTGTGTTACAGCCATCATTTATCAGTTGTCCTCCTTAAAACTTCTCAGCTATGTCATTACATGATTTGCAACCCTAAAAGGCAGTAGATTTGTAACTTAATTATTTTTATCTTTTTTAAAACGTATTCTCACCCTCTCTAGGTCAGACTGATAGAAAATGTATTAGCAGATGAATAAAATTTATCTGTAACAGGTAAAATCCTGGCTCAATGAACACACTGAATGTTTAGTACTAGACGTATATAGGTCATATAAAACTGCTTTTTTCTGAAGTCACAAGCACAATTATGTCAGGAAAACACAAGTATAATTGTTTCTTAAGGACATACAAAATGACCAGCACTTACATGTCATTCTCTCCTGTATCAAAAACCCAAATCAAGTTCACAGATAATGCAGTTATTGATATTGTAACATAAGCTTTGTGCAGCTGACTCAGGTGTGGGCTTATGGGAAGGGAGCATCATCAGGCTTTTACTCAGTTTCTTCACTGGTGGTCAAACAGTCTTTTTTTTAAACTCACCTTCACTTTAATAATTTTGCTCTTGAAGTTATTGAGAACAATAATAACTTCACTAGCTTCAGGTGGAGAGTCTGTGCCATCGTGGCTGAAAATAGAGTAAAATACTTTTACTACAAAGCAGAAATACATTCTTTATTTCTTCTGCACATTTTTCTACAAGTATTAAGCCTTAGCACTGTAAAACAGATTTGAGACATGTGACACAGTAACAAATACATGTATTTCAACACACTTACTGGGTTTTAAATTAATTTCATCTTACATAATGTATGTTCAGCACGAAAATGTAACCTGAAATGTAATTTGCTGTTTAGGTCACTAGACTTTGGTAAGGAAACTCTTAGATTCACATATTGCAATCCATACCTACTTCAGAAGTTTCACAAGAAAAAGACTGAAGTATTTCTTATACTGTCCTACCTGTAGATCCTGTAAATATCTTCAGATCTGCCCTTTCTCAGTCTTAGAGTCCATGCACCAGGATTGGCTTTTAACTGGAAGTAACCCTGTAAAGTGAAAAGAATATTTGTCAGTTTCCAGAAAATACAGAAAAATTTAAGTCATATATTTTTACCCATTGTTTTACACCTGAAAATTTATTTGCAAGCCAGCTGATTAACATAACCTTAAGGCTTTAAAACCCAGAGAACGGGAGAAAATCCCCAGAAGTTCCATTCAAAATTGTTGGGTTTTCCCTAAGAGACAAGAGTATGTAGACACGTAGCATTATTTATTAGATGACAGAAAGTCTTTCACAGTGTTCTGACGGGAACAATCCCAAATGCAATCCCAAAGTCTTTTTTTCTGCAACAGCTTGCCTCCATGAAGGAGTGAGGGAATTTTAAAACCCTAGTTGGTAACTACACAGCAGTACACAACAAAATCTGAAGTAATTCTGAAGCTCAACAGACAGCAGGAAGCAGTAACGTAACTTTTGTTACAAGAGACCTCTTCTACAGAACTTTAAAACTTAAAATGAGAAATTCAAATATTGTATTCAAGTTTTGTTGAAGCTTCAGATTCCAGATCTGAACACTTTCTTCTGTCATTTAGATTATTACACCTACAGAAGATATAAACATTGATAGAGTGATGCTTCAGTGTCCCATCTACTTTTGTACTGTGGCCCCAAATGCTTGCACTTCCTATGTGAGCCAGTCTGCTATAAAAACAAAACTAAAAAACATTTTAAAACAGGCCCAGGGCATGTTCCTGGGCTCTTGCTGCCCCCTGCACAGCATAGACACTGAGCTAAGGAAGAAAATTCCCAGATACAGCCTGTGGTACATACACTTTGGTTTAGCTAATTAGAAAAAGGACACCTCTGAGCCATTAAGCTTTACATTCCAACATGCATACACACTATGTGATCACATGTAAAATAAGGAGCATCTTCCTTTCTATCATAAGAAATACTACATCATTCTAGGATATACTCTGGCTAAGAAAAGGTGCACACAAACACAAAACAAGTGTAAGCATTTAAAAATAAATATTTAGCGTAAGTGAATATTTTTTCCTTGCTTTTCCTTTAATACATTTAAAGATAAAAAAAGAAAAAAAACTCACAAGAGGCAATTTACTCCAGTTTTTCACTAACATTACATCTCAGGAAAACATTCCAGTGGCTTACCTCCTTTGCCATCATTTTCAGCCCATTACCTCTCTCTCATGGCCCAGCGTAGACACTGAAAATACACTGATCCCTTATGCAGTCAACTTACAAAGGCAGCTGCAGGGACCGATCAGACACTTGGGTTTCTGGCACCTTTGCTCAACTCAAATAAGCAATTCCCATTCTTTCACACTTCCTACAATGTCAACTATTCTTTGCTGACTCTCCCCCTTTGTTCCACAGATGTCCTGAAGAAATGGGTCCCAAAACGAGACAGCCATCCACCTGAGGCTCTCCGTACCAGAGTAGAGGGCCAAAGGAGTACCACGTCTAGGAAAAACACCTGTCTGACCTTCCCTGGAAAGAGGTTGCTTAACAATATTGGCAGCATTTTAAGGCATTCCAGAAGACCCTTCTCAGCCAGCTGAAGGATAAGGAACACATCTGGAAAAACCTAAGAGACAGCGCGCAGACACTGCAAGGTTTCAGACGGAGTTAGAAGTGACACGGTTCTGATGTATTCAGAGGCAGCTGCGGAGTGCAGGCAACAGCACATACCCCCAACCCAGAAAATACTCAGGGATTAATGCAAGTGGCCATGCTGACTGGAACACCAGAGTTGTTGCCATTTTCAACGGAACACTTACCAAGTTGGCCATAACGATGGTATCAACGATGACAGGGCTGGTTGAAGTCCCCAGCGTGAACTGGAGTCCTCGGGGTGGCTGCCCAGTAGTAATGTCATAGCAGTGTCCCTCCAGCAGCAGGTACTCCAGTTCATACTCTGCAGCTACAACACTATCAACCTGTAAGGAGCAGATATGGATGAATGCAAGCACTAGCTCTGAAATGCTAATTTCTAGTTCCTTTAGTCATAATTTTACCAGAGCAATTCTATTATTAAACAAATATCTAGAAAGCCTCCAAGACCTCAGCTCCTTCAAGTGACAAACTTCACACAAATATTGTTAAGCGTGGTCCTGACCAAAAAACTTTGAATCTCAACTGGTAATATGCTAGGATAAGTAAAGGGTAGGATTTGTTGCTCTATTCCACGATTTTTAGGGGGTTTTTAACCTTTACCAGAGAACGTACTCTGGCATTTCATAGAAAGTATATGATGGGCTCCAGAACTTTGACTGTAAATCTGTTTAAAACTGGTCTCGCCTAATACTAATCATTGGAAATAAACATTTTGTTTTGCTTTGTGTTACTCTTACAGTGTGCTAGGGTACTCTGAAGAAATAACCATTTCTTTTCCTCTACACCAACCAAAAGTGCCAAGAAAAGAAGGGGGGGGAAAAAAAAAACCCACAAACCAAAAAAACTTGGGTCCCTACCAGGCTAAATTCAGATGTAACCTGAGGACAGTGCATAAGCAGAATATTAGTCTAATCTCACAAAGCATCTTCTCTCATGCACATCCGAAAGGGCAGTCTAATTGCTACAGCACCAACAGACTGGATTTTGGGAGCTGGAAATGGTGCACCTGCAAAAGTAAAGCTGCTGTTTATTTGGAAGCTCAGCATGGCACTTTGAATGGCTGAAGCACTTAAACTCCCCCTCTCTCAGGCTTTCAATTAATCAATTAATTAAGGGGTGGACTTGGGAACCAGCGGCTTGAAATGTGCAGCAATACCAGTGGTTCACTAATGGCTTTACAGTTAAGAGACAAAAAGCAAAAAAAGTCCTAAACCCAAACCATACAACAGTGCATACCCAGTTTCTTAGATTTCTGAATAGCTAATACAGGATTAGCAATATGAGCCAAGACCACAATACTGCATCACATTTCCAAACAGTATCATAGAGATGCAAAAGTAAGAGGGGGACTAACAATAAACGTTCAGTGGGAAATGAAGCCATGCTTGTAATGACCACAAGGCTTGTTTTTCCAGAGGCCTGTTTGCAGTGGGTTTGACAGTCTCATTACACATGCAACAGACAGGTTTTTCCTTATTTATCCCCATGTATGCAGGGCAGCACTGCCCAGATCCATAGTCTAATATAGTGTCATTCAAGGCCTGTTCAAACAGCAGTGAGCTCCTGAACCTACAGCAATTCAATGTATTTCTGCTGCATGGTTTTACTGCTGTGTTAATACTGCGTGTCCTTTTGTGGGCCATAGGAATGTTTGCCAGTAACAAAAGCTGTGAAAATGAACACTTAGGTGAAACCAGCTTGGTGGCTTCTTGGAGCAAGGCAAAGGTCCTGCTTCAAGCCTACAGTATTTTTGAACCTCTGGTTCAGGCATTCACAGGTAGTTGGGAACAGCAATCTTGTTGTCCAAGAGTTTAGGTTTCCCTGTATCCCTTCTAGAATTTAGAGGTCTGCACATATCCACAGCTCTATGCTTATTGGCATTTTAAAATTCTACAGCCCTTTTCCATAAAAAAGTAAGCTCTGAAAAAACACCACCACTTAAATTCAGTAGGAGGAAAATATTGATTTCTCTTACCTCCTCTAAGTAAATATTGTCAAGGTCATACGGGGTTCTGACAGACTCCACCATCCAGCTCTCAGGGGTATTGAGGTTCAGAGTAAAGAGTGGAGACTGGGGCATATCCAAAAACTTAGCAATTGGTCCTGGAGCAAAGTTATTCTCTGCTGTGAAAGAAATCTCTGGCTCCAAAACATAGCGATAAAAGCTGAAATTTCAGAAAGAAAATATTAGAACAGATTTCTGCCAAACTTTGCTAATATTTCACTCACTGGACTTGCAGATGGCATCAGCTTTCCCTAGCCTCCAATGTCTCTGAGGTTTTGTCCAAAGCAACAGAGGTTGTGTTGGCCTCAGAACAGGTCAGAATTTCCAAAACTTGAAGGACCACAGAAGAATACGCAAGACTCAATCAGCAAGACTAGTAACCTTTTTAATTTTTTATATATATGAATAAAAAACACCCAACTTTTAAACCAGCAGAATTACCTTATGCTGTCCACAAATTCCCAGATTCTCTGTGGGAAATGATACTATTATATAAATGAGCTCAAAGCAATTATTGAGACTTTCTATAGGACATTTGAGCACGCTTCTGTGCTTGCACATTCCAACAGGTTTTACTCTCTCTCTTTAACCCTGGCATGGAATTGCTTACCTTTTCAGTGGCATGTCAGAAAGTTTGGACTGGCAGTTCATAAACACTCTCAAGTTCATATTGATCAATTGGTTCAAAACCTAAAATAACGAGAAAGAGACACCCCTTAAAAGGCTAACGAGGAGAGCTGACCATTGCAGGAACCTCAGGGAGGCATGTTACCCTGCTCATTCCCAATCCTCCCTTGATGATTGCTTTATGATTTGCTTTACCACACCCAACTTTTAATCAGTAGTTTTAAGAACAGTTACCTGCTTCTAACATTGCAGACATTCTTTTGGGCATGCTGAGACTTTCTTCCTCCTCAAGAACAATGTCACTGGAAACTAAACTGTTTGAATGGTGAAACTAAAAGCACTCCAGACAATACCTGAGCATGATTTTGTTAGTGTGTGGCACAGCCTAATTAATTTTTCCACTAATAAATGGAACTTAGAAGGCCATTGGTCACTACCCAGTTAAGGAGGAAGATGAACATTCCAGAATGACAGAACTGAGACAAACGTTTGAAGTGCATTACAACACTGCCCACATACCAAAAGTAATGGAGCAAGTCTTTGAGCATCTCTGGTCACAGGATCAACAATAGCCACAACATCAAAGTATGTCTCCCCCTCTTTTGGTCTCAGTTTAACTGCACTAAACAGAAGAAAATACAACTTTTAAGTATCAAACATATGGATAAACATAGGAAAAGCACTACTACCATCTCATTCTGAACTCAAATTGCTTCTTAAATGCTGTGCACCTTCTGAAACTAGACAGAGGGAAAAAATGTATGTGTACAGAGAAAGGTAGACAGATAAAATTAATTTCTGGAGTCTTTTCTTCCTGAGAACTGTTGGGGACTTTCCTATTGCTACTTAGGGGTTTTTTAATAACTAAATGCAGCATAGAACAGTGGGAAAGTTAAAAGACACAGAAAAGCATACTGTTCAGCAAATGCCAGAAATCCTATACCTGTACTGTTCTTCAAAAAAATGATACTCAATCCTTGCCTCTCCTTTTGGCTGAGCAGAAAGAAGAGCATCCACTTTCATTACCAAGTCACTTGCCCTGAAAAGAAGGAAAAGAAAGGTTTGCAGATATTCATAAAATGCCTGCACTTCTCACATTTCTTCCAGTCAGCAGAAAAAGGCAAAAGGAATTCAGATACACAAACACTTCTACTACCTCTCTACACGAGCTCTGAAGAATTAAACATATTTAAGGTATCCACCAGTAATTTAAACAGGTTGCAGTCTTATTACTGAGTGTACCAAAGGGTTTAACTCTAACAAATACAGAACAGCTGTATTTTTAGGGGTATTTTAGCAGTCAACCATCTTACAGGCACTGCATCCTGAACTGCACCAACCTCTCAGGCCTGAAAGCCATTCAGATAAAACCCTTGTTTCATAGTGGTCTTCCCGATTTACACTGCAACTCTAAGCACTAGGAAGTAATCCTGTATGTGCAGAAAGTTTTGAGGTGGGGCGGGGAGGTGGGGGGGGTGGTCCTAGGGTCCTATCATAAAAGATAATTCTTTTGATAACTTCATCCTCTTTTTATTATTCCCATAAATTCCCAGTCTCCTATTTTAAGAGTATATTCAATCCTGAAGATGCAAAACCTCTTGAAAGTTCAATGAAAGTTTTTACATCATAGGTTTGCCAAGAAGCAATACTGTAACTTAAAGGTCTGTCAGCTTTTCCTGAGTTAAGTCAGTATCATAGATTTAGAGCTGTTCAAATTGTTCATACCAACCCCACACACTTGGTGAAATCTGCCAAGTTCTACAGTGGTTTCCAACACAGCAGATAATTTCAAAAGCTTTTGAAAAACTCTTGCAGCATTCACACCTCAAAAAAACCCCTAACCCATTGGCTCTGTCCCAAACGAGCCTATATTCAAACCATTCCCAACACAGCAATGGATGCAAAAGTGTTTGGAATGCTCTTAAAGCCTGTTCTCTTAGGATTCAGAGTAACACACGACTTCTGCAGAACAGACCTTGGGTTTAGCAGAACTGACCACCAGCCTTTAACAATCAAGCAGCACCACAGAAAAATGTGATGCCTAATAGGGGAGAAAACTACCTCCGTAGTTTTGAGCTCCAACACACAAACACAGGGGACTCCTGTCGTTCTGAACTTCAAGATCACTTTCTTTCAATTAGTTCACCTCAATGCATTGTGCAGTAACTATCTAGAACCATGATTTCCATTTTCTTATCTCTGCCTCTTTTCCTAGTGTTTCTTTCTAAAAAGTTAAAAGCAGCTTACATGATTCCGTAGTACTGACATGGAAATACATTACTACAACCATGTTTATGTTCATGAGCCAAGAAGCACTTAACTAAACCACAAAGACATTCAGAAAGTGTTGCCCAGTGTCTCATTTTCTTCCCTTCTTTCTGCTATTAAATCAACTGTACTAATCCTACACATGAGTTATTAAACCCTGACATATTAGAGGTACTTGGTTTAAAACAGTGTGTCAGGTAAGATTTAGCCAGGGGAAAAACCTAGAAGTAGTCTGAAGGCCTTAAGATTAATGAGAAGTTAGGCTTCTCTGCCCTTTGGAGGAGCAGAAAGGTAGTCTGGTGCAGAAAGCATTTTGAAGAATAAATGCAGTAATGCGTGCAGCAGTTTATACCACTTCATAACTCATCTCACAGCAGCAAACAACAAAACCTTGAATTGAACTTCATGTAGCTGAGCATAGCAGACAGTTTAGCCAGCCCCTGTACAATGCATCACCACCTTCAGGAGTTTTTCAGTCCACCTGTATTCCCCCCCGGACTCTAATCCAAGAATCCACTCCTGAACTGCTCAGGTTACACTGCAGGCTGTGGCTGCCCATGCTGCTGTGATCCAAGGACTAGCTCAGCAAGTAGCAATGCATTTACAGTTTCATGTTCATTTCAACAGTTTCTTATTAAATTCCTACAGACTCAGGCACTTTCCCAGTTTCTTGCTGCTTGTCAGTGACGCTCCAGCCAACACAATTCCTCCAACTTCCAGTACAAGGCAATGAACCAGCCATGGCAGGTTGTACTAGATACAGATGATGCCTCAAGAATGGTGAACTCTGAGGACAGTAGTGCAGTCAGGGTGTCAGAACTGCCTCCTGAATCTGGGGGATAGTTACAGCTCCATACCCCCCAGGAGATGGTGAACTACACAAAAGTCACTAAAGCACTTTAAATCAAATAATTTACACTGTTTTCCCTTCACACTTGCCCTCTGAAGAGCTGAGCCTTGACCACAGGAACACACATGTAGCACCCATCCAGAATGTACTTGACAAAGCTTTCTTTCAGGCTGTAGAGAATCATGCCATCAGAATCCCAGCACCTCTTTAAAAGCCTTCTCATGTTTACTTACAGATCTTCTTCGAATCCCAGCTGCTGAATCTGAGATTTGATTTTCTGTCCCGATGTCTTCAGTATGATATTTTCAAGGAGATGAAAATCATCCTGATTGAACATCTCACCATCCTCTAATGGGCCAATAAGCTACAAAAGTAAAAAAACCACTATCACCATTATTAGGTAAAGGCTACATTGAAACAAAATTCAAAGATGTATTTATTTAAATACTCCAGCCCAGTCTCAGTGGCGACCAACTAGTCCAGGCTGGTATTAATGTCAATGGCAGCAGAGTTTAACAGGTCAATCTAGCTATTCAGAGCCAGGAGTCCCAAACTAAGGCATAAAATGCATATTAAATTATACATGCAATACTACATCTGGAAGAGGTAATAGAATACCAGGCCAATTCCAGGAGTCTAGGAAGACCCTCCTCTAGCCTTCAGAAGCTAAAAAGCTACCTAGGAAACTCTTACTATTTTGCTAGTGAGAGAAATAGAATAGCAAACTCATCACCTGAGATTTTTAACCCATTGAAAGTATACAGTAAACACTGGGACCTTGTCATGGGTTTCTGTGAAGAAAAAAAAACCTGAGTTTTGGTCGAAGGGGGGGGGGTACAGGGTGGTGGCTTCTGTTAGAAGCTGCTAGAAGCTTCCCCTGTCCTGTTGGAGACAATGATAGCCGGCCCCAGGAGGGACTTTCTGCTGGTGGCCAAGGCTGAGCCAATTAGGAATCACAGAACCGCCTCTGTGATAACATATTTATGAATAGAGGAGAGTTGCACAGTTAGAAATCACAGCCATGAAGTAGCAACACAGGCATCAAGGTTGGAGCAGGAGGAGTAGGGACGGGACCCCATGGGAGCAGGGGAAGAACTCAGAGCTATGGCCCCCCTGCAGCTCATGGTGAGGACCATGGTGAGGCAGGCTGTCCCCCTGCAGCCCATGGGAGGCCATCAGGGTGCAGAGACCCCGCTGCAGCCCATGGAGGAGCCCCTGCTGGAGCAGAAGGATGCATGAAGGAGGCTGTCTCCCCGTGGGAGGTCCAAACCCACACTGGAGCAGGTACAGCTTACTCATAAGAGACTGCACCCCCCATGATGGAGTGACCCACGGGACAGAAGAGGACTGTCTCCCGTGAGAGGGAACCCCACAGAGCAGGGGAAGGACTCAGAGCTGTTGGCCCCCTGTAGCCGTGGTGAAGACCATTGGTGACACAGATTGTCCCCCTGCAGCCCATGGAGGACTGACCCCCAGGAGAGCAGACTGGGAAGAACTGCTGCCCAAGGGGTGGACTCACGTTAGCAGCAGCAGAAACAACAACTGACTGCAACACCCTCGTTCCCTGTTCCCCCGCATGGAAGGAGGGACCGGTGGGGGGAAATTTTGCTTAAGACTGTTTCATTTCTTACTCTTTAGCTCTTATCCTGTTAGTAATAAATTTAAGCATTATCCTCATTCTGAGTCTGTTTTGCCTGTGTAGTTAATTAGACCTCTGCCTGTATCTCTGCTCATAAATTCTTAGCTGTTTTTTTCCCCTTTGCCTTGGGAGAGGGGAGCCTAGAGCGATTTGGGTGGACACTGGGTGTTCAGCCAAGGTCAAACCACCACAGACCTGCATGGGTGTTTTCCTAACTAGGAAGCAGATAATAAAAGAAAACCCTATGCTGTACATAGTTGAGTTTCATCATTTGCAGAGAAATACTATTGTAACATCATTTATCTAATCTAAGATAAACTACCCCTAAAAAGAGCTGGTGGCAGAAACCAAGGCCGCTTGGTCAGGGCCAGATACAGCAGCATTTTGTCCAGTGAACTAAAGCAGCACAATCTTACACATTTTTCAGCCTTTTCCACTCCTGGACTCAATTTACTGCCAGCATAAAAGCAACTCTGTTATTAAGAGATCTGAATTTGTACCAAACTAACTCTACACAGTACAATGAAAAAGTCACACAGGTCTGAATAAATTCTAAAGGCAACTGAAACTTGAGAGGCTGAGACTCCCATGTCTGGTCCCCAGCCTGCTGCTGAAGATTGGCTTCTTCTTTCCCACATGTGGAGTATCTTTTACTGTTTGTTCTCACCCGTCCATTGCTGATCACAGCCCTCTGCCCCTTCTTCAGCTTTAGAACATCTCTGCAATATATTGCATGTGACAGAATAAAATCCATGTTAGGAGATTCAAAGGCTTCTTTGAAAATATTGGTATCCATACCCTGAAAGAAAAGAATACTTGACATTGAAATAGAAAGAAATGTTGACCTCTGCACATTTTTTTAAACCTTCCTTTTTGTTTATGTTCAAGAACATCTTCATGTCTTGCTAAAATTGATCCCTGGCCCCCTTTTCTTTGTGGTCTTAAACATAGTTTTTGCCTGTCACCTTCAAACATTATCCCAGCTTCTGCTGTGAAGGGCCATAGCTACTTAGACCAGTTCCATTCTTCTTAAGTGAATCTTGTCTAACTTTTTTAAATATTGAGAAATGTAATGTTTTTTCTGAGCTTTTTTAAAAAAATACCCCTCTCAACCTCCGGAGAAAAAAAACTGACTCCCTTCAACAGATCCCTGAACTCCCATTTCTTTTGACTTTTCAAAGTTACATAGCTTTGATGTGTATGAGGATTTCCTTTATGTTTAGATGACTGCTGTATCTAGGTAAGTTTACTCTTCAGAGATTAAAAAAGCCAAACCAGCAAACTCAACAGTGTTACTCTCCACTGGTACTGCACCTTCTGCATATGAATCTACTACAGTAAAAAATTCATTTAAAGGAACAAGCAAAGTACCTTAGCCTTGCAAATGCCAACACACATGCTTACCCCAACAGCAAATTCCAAGATGTCAGCTCCTGCCTCCAGCGCCTTTGCAGGTTCTTCTTTTGCCATCTTTGTGATGAAGTTCTTGGCATTATTTGAGGTTTGTGTCTGCAGAGCTGCCCATATGGCTTTAGCAACAACTGTATTACGGCTGTTGGGATCTTCACTAGGATTATTAATCATGCTAATTCGAACATTATTGCTGGATTTCTGTTTTTAAAAAAACAAGCATTGGGAAAGTTTTAGATTGCAGGTGTGTTTTAAATGAGAGGAGCATATCTATTGGAATAACATTATAGCAAAAGACTTGCATTTCTTAACCAGAAAATCGGCTTCTAAATGGATTAACAGCACAAGGTTAAAATGATGGATGAACTGATTTAACATCAAGTATTTAGCTTACGTATAGGCACCACTGTGACAGGAATCTTCTACATAATCCTGTGCTACACAGGAGATCTAGGACTACGGCCACCACTCAGTCTGGCAAACCAGTGATTTAGCAGGAAGCTGTGCACTTTATGATTCAGTTGTCCTTCCAGAATAAATGAGACAGAGCAGAGAGCAAGGCTCATCTCCAAACCAAAACAGAGACATTTCAGTTTAACACCAAGGGCTTAAAAGAACATCTTTACTGTATTAGCATAGTGCTAAGAGGGAATTCTGTCCTAACACAAGATCAGCGATGTTTAAGCCCCTGCAAAAGAGATGAGGCTGGAAATTATAGAGACCCTGCAGGGAACACCAGTCTCCCCAGGCCATACCACAGGAAGAAGCACAACTTGTGTTTTTCAAGATTCTATCAAGTGCTTTGTTAGCACTGCTAACCCATTCCAACTAAAACATTACCTACCTGATGTTTAATGGCATCATACAACAATTGCCTCCCTGAAGGTTTATCAAAATCACCAACAATCCAAAAAGTAACTGGTCTAACAAAGGAATCATCTGCAATTACAAAAGAAAAAAAAAAGGTAGGGGAAATTTGAGGGTGAAGGAAAGAAAAGCTTCTGGTTTTCATCTTTTGGAGGTAAACTATGATGCACATGCAAAGACTTCAAAAGGAGTAAAACTACGGATGAAGCTAAACTATGAAGCCTGGCAAGACAAGAGTAATAGTACTGATATATTAGTTCTCATTAGGTCATTTGGAAAACCCACGTGGGTCAGCATGCATCACTCTTCCTAAGCTGAATTCTTTCAGTGTTTGTTTTTTTGCTGCCTTTTTAACTACAAATTATAAAAGAATCTACAAATAACTTGCAGATTTCAACTAGGGTACAGACATACCACATCCTTGCACTGAAGCTGTTAGTTTATAAAATCAGTTTTGTATAGAGACAAAAATGCTAGAGCAAACATGCATTTCAATAGCTTGTTTCATTTCCTGATGGTTCTAAAGCCAGAGTTATAAAGCAAGCAAAAATTCCCAAATGAAATGCCAAAGTGTGAGTTACCATAAATCTCCTTGGAAGACATTCCTGGTCAAAAAGCAGAAAGGAAAAGGGGAAAGGAGAGAGGCATTAATAATTTGATAGCAATCCCAACGTGTATCCAGAAGCTGCAGCACTGTACTGGGCATAGCTGAATTGCTACAGTTCAAATCCAACAAGCAACAAAGTTTATGCTGATTTTATTAAACTTTGATTTCTTTTTCCTCTCAGATAGATGGATGCTATAATTTCATGCTACAGTATTAATTAAACTACATATTACCAGTTTCACAGGGTAAGGTGGGGGCATAATTCTGAAAACCATTTGGAATCAGCGCCATACCACTGTAACTTGGATATGACCCTTTTCTCTTGTCTTCTCTCTTTAAAAACCAACATGGCAGTGCTGTATAAGTATTGCTAGCTCAGCACCAGCAATAACTTCCCTATTAATTAAGAGAATAAATGTGCTATAGGATTGCTGCAATCAGATAGTAGTTCTTAAATATCTTAAGTGACAGAAAAGGCAGTGACCCAAAAATGTCAAGCCATGGAATTGCAAACTAATGCACTTTCAAATGAGCACGCTGAGGTACGGGTTTAATTAATGCTCCACAAAGGCAAAACAAGAAACCTGTTCAGATCCAAGTGACTGAAAATGAACCAAGGGCAAACATGAGACAGATGAACAATGGGAACGTTTCAGGTAGTGCACACAGGTGGCAGTGGCTGAAGATAGGACTGGGGAAACAGAGGAGAGTCAAGAACAAGAGGAACTGGGTCAAATGACAGTGGCTTATTTCTGAATGGATACAGGAAAGGCCTGATGATGTCTGAGTAAGCCTAATTAGGCTCTGTATCATGTCTGTGTGTGCATTTCCTACACTGAGAGGTACAGCTGAGCTTTAACACTGACCAGAGACTTTATGTGTAATTGTGACAGTATTGTCATGGCAAAAGCAGGGCATACACTGGGGCAACAAAAACAGCACTGGCCCCATTAGGTGCTGTCTCATATAATGGACAGTAACAATTTCCTTCTGAATCCATGTAACTTTTAGTAATTTTGAATTATGGGACAGAGCGCTAGAACCCCTTTGATATTTTTCTAGTCATTGTCCCTGCAGGATCAGAGCTTACACTGCTGCATTTATGCAGGTCACAGTACAGTGAGAGCAGGTTGGGTGGGACTTCATTATTCAGTAAAAATTTGGGCTGGATTTAAAGAAGGGAACATTCTTCTTCCATGCAGATGTCATTTCTTATATTAAAAAAAAAAAAAAAATCAAAAAAATCTTCCTTTTTAACACTTAGACTGCACCATTGCCCACAAGCCTGACCAAGGGTCAGGGCATATGTTGAGAACTGTATATAGGCTTGGAAACACACATAATAAGATTTGCATTCATAATCCACTGCAGATGTTACCTTTCTTTGTTAAATAGGTCATGCTGTTTGCAATAGCAGCTGTCTTATCTTTAGACTCCAATGTGGTAAATCGAGCAAAGTCATCCACAAAAAAGTTATCTGAGGAAGAGAACAAGTATTAGATGCCAAGGCAGCCAGTCCACTTAAAATGAAAGAAAAATCACTACTATTAACCAGAACGTTTAGAACACGTCCCATTTCACTCCTTGTAATACTGCTTTTTATGTCTCATTTCCACTGTTAGTACATAGGCTGAGAAATACATTTTGTTGTCTCACAAGTTACTGCATTGCATATTTGAAAGGCAGAAGTCAGTTAAAAGAATTGTCCAAGTCTCACTTAGTTGATGCTAATATATGTAAATAATACATACTTTAAAATCCACTGTGTTACTATTTTTCAAGCAACTCACAAAAGGCAGTTGTACTGTCATAAAAACGCAGTCACTGCATTGGGTGTTCAAACATTTGGCCATGGAAAGTTCTGCTAAATCTGAAGCAATTCCAGAAATGACTGTCAACTCCTGCTCAAAAGAATGTCAGAACTAAGAAACAAGCTGCTGTATAAAACATTATGCAGTCATATAAAATATGCATTATATGACTGTTCTTGGCTTTTCCCAGCATTACTAATTTCTCCACTTTATGAGTCATATTCCCCTAAAGGTTTCTATAAAATCAAAACAAATTCCTACTTTGAAAAGATGTGGACATTAATGTTGCTGTTGGATATAACATCTTCCCTGCACCAGGGCTGGAACATCACTTAGAGTGCTGTTAGTGCTTTGCCACTAGAGCTTTCCATTGGGACAGCAAAAATCTTTGACTTAAGATACTTCAGGTTTAAGGCAATTAAAATCATGTCTTACTCATTCCTGTCAGATCCAGGTACTCTCTGTCAGATGTTAGGATTCTTGAGTTAATTCTTGGAACAACATTAGGCTGGTTCATGATATACTCGACCACATCTTGGTCATTAGATAGTTCACCCTGAAGGAAAGATCAAAGAAGCAGTATTTGTTACTTGACATATATAATTGCCTTAAAAAAACCCCAAACTTAAAAACACTTTAAAAACCTTTTTTAAAAAAAAAAAAAAAAAAAAAAAAAAAAAAAAAAAAAAAAAAAAGGCAAGTTAATTTGCTATATTATGCATTCAGGAACTTGTGAATCACATTTTCCAAACCTAGTTTCTCTCTAAAGCCATAGCTGAACTCAGCACCTACCAGGTACACAGCCCGCTGGAAGATGCTTGTGGTTTCCAGGATTTTGTGCATTGTCATGGTTTCCAGGTCATCAGGATCCAGCTGATCTCTTTGAAAAGGCATTCCATTGAACAGCACAACAGGGAGAGGGCCTACACCTGTTTGCTCATAGTAACCTCTCGCTGCCTAAAGACAGAAAAAGCAGCAGTTGGTTCCTAACGAGCCAGGCAATATCCACAAGACTATTCTAAACACACCAAGAGATTCTTACAGATTCTGTATGATATAGAGAATATTAATTTTACACTGTGCATAAGACAGTGTATCTTACATGCACAAGACATCCCCGACTTTCAGAGTTTCAAAGCAAAAAAAGTTACTTGATAATTCAGAAATGCAAGATACTCCATTAAGTTCATACTGTGAATTAATTCCAACGAGCGCTTTCTGCCAATAGCAAAAAATGCACAGCAAGAAACCTGACTGCCTGTGGAAGCAAATGCAATGCAAGCAGTAACAGCTGTAACACCAGACAGGGTAGAGAATTTTCTTATTTTTTTAAGAATGCGTTCCTTAAACCTGTGAGAAAATATTTACAGTGGAGCAAGGGGTTACTACATCAAGACAAATTTCCCTGTTTCATGTAACTATTGCAAAAGGCACAGTCACTGACACTCTGTTAGGGACAGAAGTTAAACAGGTTCTACTGGTAAAGCTTCTGGTTGAGGCCTCTCCTGTCATACAAAAACGTCTGTCTTACTTTTATGGATTTTTATTTCCTCAAAAGGCTTTTCCCTTCACTATCCTACATAGTATCCATATCCATGGAAGATAAAAAGCACGTGTGCATATGAGCCTTTATCTATAACCCCGACTGCATTTACAGATGGAGGCAGCATCTTGTGTGTTACAGAGCTACTGGTGACAGTATTTTCATTACTTGTTTTAGAATATTCAACAAAAACAAAAGCATTCCCCTATAGAACCTCAAATAATATCTGCTTCATCTCACATATAAGTGGTCCAATAGTGATTTGCTCTCCCAATTTTCTCCACACAGAAAAGTATCAGCCCTAAAAATAACTTCAAAAATTATTTGCAGAAGATTGTTGAATGCCTTGCTATAGGAAAGCCATTTTGAATTCATCATCATGGCTTTATCTCACAGTGTTCAAATATTGATATGGGAAACCCCACACCAATCCTTCCAACATTAAGCCTCTTGGTTTTCTCATGAACCATTCCATTACCTTGGTTTTCTTCTAGCAATTTTAAACCCTACTGAAGTCTGCATTTCAGAATGGAAGCATGATTTATGAGTCACATGGACATTGTGTTGGTACTGTACAAATAGGTTTTAAAAAACATGTTTCACATTATACGTATTATGTATATTATATAAAGCCTGTGCTGAGCATAAATACTGAATAAAGTCAACCAATGTGATAACAAAATAGTTACCTGGTTGATAAGAGAACTGGATCAAGAAATTGTACATAACTATATTTTCAAAATGGCGTTTAAGCAAAAAAAGTGGAAAAAAGCTCTATTTCATGAATTCTTACCTTTCTGTTTTGATCATAGGCAGAGTCAATTCCCAGAACGCTGTTGACTTCAACGTAAGGATACTGTTTCTCCAGAACACTAACCACATGCTCCACCTTCAGCTGCTCTCCTGTTTTCACCTTGTTATATATCTGAAAGGGGATACAGGTGCAAACTGTAAAGCCTCAGTCCTTAATCAAGGTACGCTGTCACCTGGATCACATTAGTTGTGATAAGATATTAGCAGCCAGATTGCAAAACATATATCCATATTTATTAGCCACAATAACAGTTCCTAAGCACTTGTAGCCATTATGATTATCTTGCTACACCTTGTAGTCATTCCAGTGAGATCGGAAGAAGGTAAATATGTATTTCTTTAAATAATAACTTGCGTCTTTAACTAGAAAAGGTATTTGAGGGAGAAAAGTAGTGCTTTGGGGAAAAAAGCCTCAAGTAAAGCATACCAAAGGAGCCACCCATCCCTTCAGAACTTGGGATATGCTTATAAACAATATAAAAGACCTCATATGTAAAGTAGGTAACTGTTTCCCTCTGAAAGGCACAAGATTTTAATTTGAGTTACAAATAGATACCCAAAAAAAAAAAAAGGTCATTGTCTTTAAGTCACCAGCAATTTAATGCCTCACCTTGCCAATTTGTATGTGCCGAACCTCAGGTGAAATGCATTTACCAGCACCTTCAGTTATCCTTTAATGTGACAAAAGTGCACAGCTGGAACCACTCAAAACAAATTACAATATTGAAGGGATGCAGTTCAGAACTCACAGACAGAATGACCAAGGGGACAGGATCACAAAAACATGCAGAAGTGTTCAGTGTCACATTTCAACTTTGTCCCACTTGTTAAAGTTAGGTCAGAAGCACTTTACAAAGACACAAGTATTGTGTGGTACAAGTATTTGGAGATACTCTGAATACTAACCAAGTCAAAGAACAATTCCTTCCATTACTGACATGTTAGCCCATTAAGATAATCTTACATACATGGAAAATATTAAAACATTAATTGCCCTTTGAAATTAATACTTACAGACATAACAGTCTGGAAAGCATAATTGTTGTCCATTTCTTGTGCCACATAATTGTATGTCCTAAGGAGGGCAACACCAGCATCCTGAAGTCCATCAACATCCTCTGAGTCATTAACCACAAAGACCAGTCCTATTCTGCAATTAAAGAGATGCCCAGATCATCAATTTATTACACTAATAAAGAATCAACTCTTCACACAACTGTCAGCTACAATCATCATCTTAGACAAAGGGTTTGTCTAGAATATCCTGGTAAGAAGCAGATCAGAGCAGCCAGGAATCAAACTTAGGAAATATAAACTGTAACGAGTCCATCAGAATTTGCTTTTCATCTCTCTCCCTCATCCCAAAGTACTGAATTTAAATTTGTTTCAGACCGCTAAAGAAACTGAACTCCGTCTTGCCAGTAGCAAAAGTTACATTCAAAAAATGTACACATACCTTGGATGCAAGGTATGTAACATTTCTGCAGTGTCCCAGCAATGACAATTTTACAATTGTAAAAGTCACAAAAACAAAACTGGTTTAAAAACCCCCAAACATTAAAACACAGCAATTACCTCAGTGGGATGTGGTTACTGAAGAACATCTCTACCACGTTCAGTAATTCTGCTGTGGTCTCTTGAGTAGGATCTACTATCAGCACCTGCACACAAATGGTATGTGAGAAGTTTCCATTCCCTTAAGAGGTCAAGAAGGGGTTTTTGATCAGAGATTGCTTTATGCATGCCTCAGTGCAGAATTATTGTCAGTCCTACTTTATACACTGAGATGAGCCCCACAGCTTGAGGTGGTTCAAGTCCCTATCTGCCCCTAATCGGAGTTCTTTTTTCTATAGGGCCACTCTGCCCCATGACAAGAACTACAGTGCAGAATTTATAAACTCCTTATTAGATCTTTAAGTAATTTACCTGAAGACTGAAAATACACACAGGAAAAAGCTGAGGGCTGTTGATCATACTTTGAAGTCTTGGTGCATGAGCGCTTTCTAACTGAAACAACTAAACTTGATCTTAACTCTGCTAAGAAGACAGTATTTAACAAATTTGAGGGACTTCATTAAACAACTTTAGGTGTTATCACAAAATGCACCAAATTCGTACTCATCAGATGATAGTTTCCTCCACTGATGAAGCATTTTTTGGCACATAGTAGATCCCAGAGAATCATGCTCAATAATCTCTGAATCTCAGCCATAACTTACTAGTACAAGCAGAACAAAATCTCTTAGAAAAGCACCCTATCTCAAGCTACTTAAGTGACAGGGAATCCAGCATACACGTGAGACAAATTGCAAAAGGTAATATCCCTGCTCTTGACAAAACAAAATGCATATTTCATTTCTAGTCAGTTTACCACTTACAAAATTATGGAAGTTTTTTCTAATTTGTCTGATGACTCCTGGAAATGTGGGACGCAGGAGCTCTTGCACACTGGAAGGCCAGGAATTATACCGGCTGTCAACTTCAAGATTGTTGATCCACTAAGAAAAAGTAAAGGCATTTAAATCACTGACATTTGTCCTGCTTGAGTCTGAGACTGTAAAACATTTTCAAATCATACACTATATTGAGAACTGTATAAATAAGAAATTTAGATTTTCACAAAGAGATAATTATAGTTATAACCTTATTCTGCTTTTTTTTTTGCTGATCGTGACAGCTTAAGAATGCCCTGCCAAGCAGCAAATCAAGTATTTCTATCTAAAACCATACTCACTGAAATTGCAGGACTCCTGATGTCCACAGCATAGTCAGAATCTGATGGCTGGATGTTCAACTTCAGAACATTGTGCAGGGAAAGGCCCTCAATTCCTAAGCTGTGCAGGCCTTCCATAACACGGGCTTCATTGCGGAGCACGTCGATCAGGCTGGAAGGAAAAGGAAAATTGTGCCACAATTTAAAGACACAGCAAATAACTTGCTCTTATTCTAAGGGTTAACAGATGGAAGGTATAAAAAAGTCTGGCATTGCTAACTATCCTAAGAAAATTGAGATAACTTAAACCAATTCAATTTCTAGGGAAAACTACATTAAATCAGGATAACTAATGCATGATATACATATGCCATTTCAATTCCACATTATTGAAACCCATCTTGACAAACATACAGGGTGGTTTTCAGATGAAAAGGTTACAGTGGTTTATACTTTGAGACTTGAGCTGCCGTCTTCACAATAAAACCTGTATGTTGACAGCTTTGAAGGCCAAAACCTTGCGAGTCACAGCACAGACCAAAAGAACAGTAAAATGGTGACTTCCCCTTTCAATCTTCAAGGGTATTCTAGTTTTCACGTTAGCTTTTTTGTTAGAAACGCCCTTGAATAAGAGAAGGAACCTTTGCTTTTTACAGTACTAATCAATTAAACCCAGCCTAGATATAGACTTTGTGAAGAAGGTTCAAAATTGTCTAAATATGCAAGCTCTTAAGCAGGAAATGATTATTGTGAAAAATGAAACATTCCTACCTGAATATGTCCTGAGTGTCTAAATCAATAAGTAGTCCATTGATGAACAGTGCAGAATCTCCTGGCTGCAACCCCAACGTTCCTTTGAAATACTGAAAAGAAGTAGGAAGCCATTAAAAGAGTGCTCTACACAGAAAATGTTATTACTTAATGTGTCAAACTGTAGATTTTATCTCCCTTACTACATTACAAATTGCATCATATTACTTCTTCAGCTGTAGTCTTTGCTGACTTTTTGCACACATCCATTACCAGAGGAAAACACAGCTGAAGTCATTTAGTGCAGAGATACATAAATCAAAATTCTATTTGTTTCTTCCTACATGATTCAGTAGTGCATTGGAAAGTCCCTGAGAATATTTTTTTAAACATACTCAGATAAAATAATTAAAATGCTTGAGATAAATAATTAGATGCAAAGCAGATGGTCAAACAGCATCCAGTTCTTCTCTTCCAAAATGGATACTACAAAGTTGTGTGTGCAAATACTAGTCATTATCTTGAGCAACACGTAAACCTTAAAAGAGAATCATTATTCTCAAAGCTTGAATTTCTATTAAAATATAAGTGCAAAGGCACTGCCTTTCTTTCTGGAAGCATTACCTTCTGGTTCTCTTCAATTTCTGCTCTGAGTTCTGAAGAAACAACCGTTCTTGTTATGGCTCTACAAAAATAAAAACATCATGCTGTGAATCATCTTTCTGTGTACCTAATGGATAGATATCTACTTATCTTACTTTTTGTAGCTTACCTATTAATATAATTAACCCTCTAGTATAAAGAGCTGCAGTCAGAAGCACTGGCACTCTGTGATACTTCTGAACAGTAGGATGCAGCATTTTTCTTACAGGATACAATTCAGCAGCACAAAAAAGTTAACCACCTGCCACCTCTCAGTGTCTAATTTCACATTAACCATAATAAAAGTGGGCAGCTGACAGAAAGGTAGAGGTGGAGGCTGGCGACAGAAAATAGGGGGGTTTCACTACACATGGTGGGTTCCCATTGCTTCCTTGCTTTGGATCTAGTGATTGCATGATCACGGAATGGGCAAGTACAGACCACAGATCAGACTAAAAACACAGTGAGAGTGCAATGCCTGTTCTAAGAAGCTCTAAACAGCACCTTGACATCAGTTAGTGGGAAATAAGTCCAGAATTCAGTCTGTTTTTATTCTCATCTCAGGTGTATCTCTATCTATTCAAAAAGGAGGCCCTCCTATAATATCAACTTCACAATCCAGGCCATGGAATTTATTACGAGATATTTCTAGATGGGTTGGGCAGACCAGATTACGTCTGAATTTTTTGAAATTGATTTGAATATGCTAAAGACAGTCACTGACACAGTGCAAAAACCAGTAGATTTGCACATCAGCCTCTGACATGAGACTGACTGGACTGTTTGGCAAAGTGGATCCCAGAAAAGTGGGATCCTGTGAATGGATAAATATTAAGGCCACCAAACAGAAAACCCAGCCAATAAATTCTTGAGGACTTGATGCAATAGAAATATTTCACAACCAAAGAGCACAGGCAATTCTGGCACATTTTCCACCAGTCCACATCAGCTGCCATGCAAGAAACCCACTGTAAGCTCCTATTTGTAATTGTAGGCTGAAGAGCTCTGCATAAACATTCCCCAGCGTTTGCTTCCAGCTAAATGAAACTCAGACATTAACCCAACCAATGCTGCCTGTCTCACGTTCTGCTCGGAGAAAAGAGTAAGAAAACTTCCTAGAACTTGTAATTAAAGTTACCTGGCCTTTGTAGGAAAGTTCTGACTGAGATCTTTCATGACCATCAGAGCATCCACGGTGGGAGCAGTCAAAATGCGAGCAGCAGTTTGAAAACTCAAATCTTAGAAGTGGAAAAAATATAAATCAGAACTCAAAAGTGAAAACAAGGCAATGCAGAGGCATCATAGCTTTAGCATTCAATTTTTTTGCATGTTACCTAAGAAAATTCATTTTCTATCTGCACCTAGATAGCTTTTTAAAAATCATCTTTGCATCAACGTCTATCTGTTGCCTTGAAATAATTAACCCTTTCACACTGAACCCGTGTATCCCTGCCTACAGGTTGCTCCAGTGAGTCCAGACCAGCAGTCTTTTTCCTTTGGTTGAGGGGGGAGAATCTGCCCTTCCATTGGATATAAGTGGCTATCACTTATGCTCAGCCTTTCAAATTAATCTTTTTGAGAGGATGAAAAGCCTTTCCACAGGCCTCTACAGATGTTTTCCAGGGAAAGAGCCCAGAGATGCATGCAGATGATTTTGAAATACAGTTTTCCTCTGGTCTTGAGAAATCTCAGCTTTCTACAACCAAGAATGTGATCCTGGAAACAAATTTGACATTCTTTTGCCCTTCTGCCTTTAGCAGACCATACAAGCAGCCAGACTAAGAGCAAGTGGCTCACTGTACTTCACAACATAGAAAGCAATTCCTGTGTCAGAAGTCCTGTGAAACAATCTTTCTAAAAGCTATTCCGACAGGACTCTGCAAAAAAAAGGTGCTTTAAAAAATCCGTTATTTTCCAATGCAGGAATTTACAGTCAAACTCTGCCAATTGTACCACCAGCAACCTTGACTGTGCAGAACACAAGAAGATAGATTTACACTGAGTTTTTGTGGACCAATACTGAAATCCTTCACCCAGATTACCTTGCAGCTGCCATACTTTCAAAGGTGCCATTTCATTGGTACTTTCCACAAGGTGTTTTCTGAGCTCTTTTAACTCTTCTGTCAAGTCAGGATACAGCTGTCTAAAAGGGTACAAGATACAATGTACAAACAACTTCTGTCCTTTCCTGTAAGCAAGTTTGCTGCTAATTCAAAGAAACTACCATATGGAAAGATGCTGCTAGCACATATGGGTAACTCAGACATGTAAAAAAATAATAACAAAGCAAAGGATCAGCATCTCTGCAACAAGTGTTTTGATATAACAAAGACCAACAACTTCAAACTGAGTTTTACCTTAGTTTTCCAAACAGAAATCCTTGCACTTCATCAATAGGGTCATTTTCATCTATGACTGTAGCATTCACGTCTGTGCCTATAAACACACAGAGAACACCACTAGCACCAAGCTATTCAGAAACAGAAAAGCGGGAACATCTGGGGGTTTATATGTGTATGTGCACGTGTAAATAAGTACACACACATATTACCCGATCAAAATAGTTTTGGCAGGTGCATGAGAGTTTTCAAAACAGAGACCAGTGCTTTGAAAGCAGCAAAAGCAAAAAACTGTGTAGAATTCTAAGTTCTGTCTTCCCAAAAAAAAAACAACCAAGAACAGGAAAAGTTAAGGCAAATTAAGGTAGAGAAATTGCTTTATACCTGCAGAGAACCTGGCTGTCTGGTAAAATATTAATTGCATTAATAGTGCTATTACTAAGATCTAGTTCAGAGCCATGACTCCATTCTGCCCAGCATTTCACAAAGACAGAAGACACGTGCCATGGCAAAGATATGCTTAACAGGGAACATGCTCCCAGAAGTAATTTCAGAGCTAGGGAAAGAATACCTGCAATTCAGACAAACAATCACTGATAGCAAAATAAACATCAAACTATCCTTGCAAAATTAAAATGTTCACTTAAAATACTTAAAACAGTAATTCACCTTTCACCTGTGTATCATCCTTGGCCTTATATTCTGTACTTTTAATAGCCAGTTCTACGCCGTAGCCAGAGAGGTAGACTTTTTCTTTGCTGGAATTCTGGAAGGGAAAGCAAATGGTATGGTATTACCACTCTTTGTTTTGAGGTACAGACTAAAAGCTGCCACTTCCCAAAGCTAGGAAATCTCAAGGTGGTACGCGCGTTTCAGACATAACTGGGAGTGAGAAACACACACAGTGAGTGATTCTGCAGCAACATACTTGAATATTTCCTCTTGTATTTCAACACACTTTTTAACTTCAGCAAGCATGAATCATCTCTATGAACCAAAAATCATCAGAAACCACAAAGAGGAACACAAAACAGTGTTTTCAGGTTACAGTGGGTGAGCCAAGGGGAACAGGACAGACTCCTGTCATCAAATCAGGTAGAGGGGGGGGAAAGGAACTTCAGCTGCGAAGTTAAAAAATGAAACATTCACTGAAGAATTATTGAAGAAAATTACAGGAAATAAAACAGTAAGATAATACATAATTAGATCTGACTAAAGAGAAAAACATGATCACTTGTTAAAAGTATTTTGAAGTATAGAGGAGCCACATAACAGAACCAACATCTAACATGTAATACACTTAATTCTGAATATAAACACTACTCCCGACACCAATAAAAAAAACTCTGTTTATAAAAGGAAAGTGGTGTATGCAATGTATTACTGTATTTCATTAAAAGTGCAAGTAATGTTAAAAGTGAACCAGTCAATGCTTTTTCTTTTTTGGATTTTTTTGCATTTAAGCCTGGCAGCTACACAGCAGTATTGGTAACATTTAGTAATACTCAGGAAACAAGTTAGCCAGTTTCTCAGAGCTTTTGAAAGGTAGTTTTAAACACTAATCCACTGGCCATGGGCAATATAGTGGAGGAAGTTGGAAAAAGGGTAATTTGCACTAGGAATGGTGAGTGGTTCTGTAACAAAACTGCTATTGAAACAATGCCTTTCTTTTGAAAGCAGTATCTTAACGTTAATCCTTGCTTTTCCTATCAAATTACTAAGTGGTCTGACTATAAAAGATCTGACGGTTTCCTATGACCTCATGCAGGTAGAGAAACTTTTTTTATTTTTTTTAACATTAAAGTCCCTAATTAATCTGGAGTTTAATTCTGAATGTGTGAAATCAAATGATCCTCTTACTTGAACAATCAGGAGATTTAAATTTCTTCTGTATGGCTCAGCTACATGCAATAAGAAATAAAACTTTGAGTGTATTCCAAATAAATACTCAGCAGCAGCACATTATGCAAATGTCAAGTTAAAGGGAACACACTTGGGCCAGTTTTCTTTTTTCAAACCCAGGCCAGTTACTCTTTCTATTTCAAACACCTCTGTTAAAATGCAAAAATATACTTACAGCAATGTAGTGTCTGAGGACATAGGTGATTTCTCCTGCCTCAGCCTTTGAAACAAGCCTCCTGTGGTGTCTGTAGAACTCCTCTGAGCCAATCTCAGCATAAAGGATGACAACAGGACTTTCTGGGTTTGAGGCTGGGTACTTGTGATCCCCTTTGAACAAAAATGGCTTTGGCCTGAGAGGAAACATTGAAGATTGCCACAGTGTGATTCACAGCATGTCCTCACTCACTGCAAGATGCACAGTTTTTTCCTCCTGTTTAATCACTATTCCTGTTTTCACTGAATACATGTGTCAAGCTATTCCCACATATTATCAAGGTTGGCAACACTTGTTGCATGTTGATAATGCTTTGTTCAAACTGAACGTATGAAAATGAAACAAGTGACTAAGAGCTATTTTGAATCTAATACGACCCTTATTTTAAAATCGAACTATTCACCTTAAATTTCCAATTAACTTCCTCCCCCGTGATTCATAAATTCTGTATGAAAAATTAGAAAGGCTGATAGAACAGATGTTCCAGGAACACAAATTCGTTTGAACTTTGTTTAGTGTACAAACAAGAAGGTGAATGAAAAGACTATTTTTAACTCCTGCCTTTATATTTTGTCTAAAATACAATGAAATACTTAAAATATTCCCAATGAGTCAGAAGAATAGCATGTGAGCTAGAGATGCCGTATGTCTGCATATTGACAAAAGCTCTTTATGCTTACAAAAGCTCAAACTACCAAGATTATTATTGAAACAAACTGAAATTTAAGGGCTTGGGTTGGTTTTGGTCTGTTACTTGTTTTATTTTCTAAAGAGGTATTATAGCTTCATTTTGTTACTAGCAGTTACAATCAAGTTCTGTTCTCACAGAGAAATCTGAATTTGAAATATATATTGTGCGGTAATGCTTTTCTTTGTTAACGTGAGGAAATTCTACAGAGCAAAAAGCGCTGTGCACGCTTCCAGTCATTCATGAAACAATCTGTTAACTCTCATTTTAAAATGTAGCCCAGCTCCTTCTATTCTCCCTGCATACTGAAGGCTTTAAACACTCCTAAGAATTCCTACTCTCCTTCAACAGTTTCAAGGCGTTCCAGGATTTGTTTCCAGTTTTTCCTGTGCACAATCCTCCTAGCAGAATATCAAAGAGGAAGGGATAAGAAAACAACCCTTGCAATCTGGATTAATACAAAAAACGAGACTGCCACTCCTTTGCAAGCAATGGACAGGATAAATCAACACTGAAGAAAGTAGAAACTACTGGTTTATTACAACGTCTTCAGAGCAGTAAATCTAAACTTTAAGAGCTAATCCAGTGGTAGGAAATCAAGCAAATACCTGTTTGAAGCTGCCTGTAAAAGGTTTCCAAGAGAGTCAAATTCACATGTCTTCTCCCCGTGCACAACAAAAAACAGGGCACAGCCCTTTGGTGGAGGTTCATCTGCTGCTATCTGTATAAAATAATTGTAGTAACATAGACTGAATGTTTGCCCTTAGAACAAGTGAAAATGATATCAGTGCAGCTGTGCAGCAAGCAGTATTATCTGATTTCTTATATTCCAAACTAGTACTTTTTCCATGCTTATGACATAACCTTAAATGCAAGGTGAAATTGCAAAACTGAGAGTTAAGCCCTAACTTATTTCCCAGTCTGTTACTATTAACTGTAATGTTAGTTCCAGGTACAGAAAGCAAGGCTTGCTATTGTAGGGGGTTTGGTTGAGGGTTTTTTGCATTACCCATCACAAACCTATGTATTTGTTGAATATCAAATGACAAAATTATTCCAGATGAAAAAGGAAGATGTTCTATAGTATTACCTAAATAAAGCACATTCTACTGTGAGACAATTTGCAATGAACTATATATTACCCACAGTTCAAAAGGTAAGAGAATAAAATGAACTTTCATTTATGAGTTCTAATCACTAGAGATATATATTAATGGATTATTATCTTCCAGTAAGTACAAATGAACAACAGGAACAGCAGCAGCATCACAAGTACCAACTGAGCCACAGGGATTTTCCTCATAAAAATCTTCACACAATCATTAGTGCAGCAGACAGATATGTCAAAATCCCAATCTGTTAATCTACTCTAGACAAAAAATTGGCACCCCATGAAATTCAGATATACATCTGTTCGGCAGCTCAAGTGTATGGAGCAGTTAGTCAGTGCAAGGTTTTGAGAGTATAAAAAGTCTCCTTTCACAGCTTGCTCCTTCCTGGGCCTTAGGCAAATCTCTGCACATCATTTGAGCATTTCCTGTACTGACCTGTTGAAAAGCTTGAACTGTTGCAGAATAAGAGCGTAAAGACAAGGAAAATTTCAACAAATTCTGCTGCAGAGGTGACAGAGTCTGGCAGGCTACTTTCAGCATTTCCTGGTAAGAAGAATAATCGCTACCTGCAAAGTCAAAGTACCAGCAGTTATCCTCCTATACCATATTCTCATTGAAGAGGGACTTTTCATCTCATGATTTATACTAACATGGGCTAATTAACTGTAAATATGCACAACTGTTCCTCCCCAATTTTCATTACAACCAGTTCTACAGATGGATGAGAGTGGACTTCAATATGGACTCATGAGAGTAAAATTAAATACATTCCTGAGGATGCAAACACAGGCTGGGGAAGAGGGAAACAGTGAAGAGCTCCCATTTAATTTTGGTTGAGAAATAGTAACACAGAGAAAAGGCATTTACAGTATTTTATACTTCATGTTGAAAAAGAAACTAGCAGGCAAAATGTTCCACTCATCCACTACACCTTTTGTCAAATGGATATCCAAAAGCATTTGAGCATACTGCAGCAAAAAATATTACTGAAATCAGTATTTTAAAAGTCAAATGAGGACTAACACAATGGAAGATGAAACATCGTGGTTTATTTTTTAACTATCAATCAGCATCAAGAAAAAGACTATGAAAACTCACCATCATGTTCAGATGTCTTAATATTCTCACTAGCTTCCACAAAATTCCAGAATTTTTCTTGACCTTCTTCTGACAAAAATTCACTGAGTAAGAAGAGAAGTTAGCTAAATCTATGAATTTGCTCTCAAGTCACAAATGTAATATCTTGTAAAGCTTTAAAAAAAGTTCATTCCTACCATTTATTTTCCTCTATCAGAAAACTGTGTTACTAGCAAAAGGAGTCCAGGAAAGCTAAAAACACAAACACACCTAAACAAATAATAGTTGCAGACCAGGACAAACACATGGTACATGAAACCAGCTTGTAAGGCACCTAGTGATTTCTCCACGACCACTAAAGGGCAGCAGCACCCATCCTGGGAGCATTCCTGCTTAATGCATTTCTGTGCCAGCTCTCTCTCATATGAGAAACACACATTTTGGTTTATTTTGCTGTAACAAACTGTAGATTACTGTAACTATGAGCTTTGGTAGGGCTTCCTGTTTCTTCTTAAATCAGCAAAAGAAGAAGTCCCAGCCTCACAATTAGGTAGGTATACAATGTTAGACAGTAAAATCAATTATCTAAACATTGCTAACAACAAATACTGCATCATGCCTAAACATGTAACACACTTGCTTGATGCTATAACAGAATGTCTGCAGTCCACCCACTGCCACAATAACCTGTGTGTTCTGACCCAAGGTGGTTAAGTGCTGCTTTAACACCCCAGTAACAAATTGCAGTGCTGGGCTAAGTACACTCAACAGCAGGAATGATTTTACACTGCAGTGCTGCATCATGCTGCCGTTCATTCCAGGTGAACAATCCTACCTATCCAAAGTATTTGAATACAATGGATATTGATTATTTGCTTACTGTTTCATACTCTCTTAGGGTGAGCTTTTCCCCAACAAATGTCTTACAGCGTTATATATAATGTATATAATACTGGCATTAACACCTGTGTTTTTCATTTCACTGCTTGAGGAACTTTCAGTCTTCAGCTTCAACAGAAAAGGTTACAGAAAAGTAATTTCATCAAGGACACACCTGTCCTCTGACCCCAAGTTATGCCCATGTGAATGCAATCTAGTAATGCTCAACTATCCTCAGCTGAAGCAATCTGCAGTAACAGACAGAATTCCATATTTGGCAACACCCTCAAGGGACACAAAATTAAGCACAACATTCTTAACCAAAATCCTGAAAGTCCTATTTTGCACTGATATCTCCAAACTAAAATATAAAATAAAAAGAAATTACAGGGACTTCAAAAGTGCTAAGTAGACTGACAGTGAAAAGACAGCATTTTGCTTCCTTTTTTCATAGCGTCTTTAATACCATAGAAGAAATCTCCTCAGGATGACCTGCACAACTCTTAGCAAAGCAGCTGACTTTAATCAAAGCTCAACTCACATGAACAAAGTTAAACTGAAGCTTTACTGAGCTAAATATACACAAGCAGCAGAAATATATCAAAAATATATCAAAACACCTTTTGCTATGGAATCTTACAAGACCACGCTAAACCTCTCTACCTAGTGCCTTGAGTAAAACTTCATAAGGCAAAAAGTACTATGTTTATGGTTATTAAAGTTTGTTCTACTGCATAGTGAATTCATTTATCATGCAAAAAGAACTACTACTGTCTGCTTTAAAATCTCCTCCCATCTCCCTACACACAGCAGTGATCATGTTCAGCTGTTACTACTAATGAGTTAGTAATGATCAGAATCCAAAGTGCCACAAAACAAAGAGAACACATTACGTTATCCTATAAGCATATTCTGATTTGTCAACAAAAAAAATCACAATGTACTTACCTTGTTTCAAGGAGTAGAGGAGTTGAAGACCACTTTGTAGTTAGAGATGTTGTCACAGCCTTAGAATCTCCTTTTACAAGTGAAGAGCTGAAGCAGATTCCAAGAACTGCAATAAGTATTCCCATTTTATAGAAGCCTGAAAATTATGCAGAAAAAGAAAGTTAGTTTTGTGTTGTCTCTTTTTATAAATACAGGATCTCACATATTCAAACATTTTAAGATTCAGTGGCCCATGTAATGCGATACATCAATGAGAAGATCACCATCTCACCTGGGCTTACGAAATTAGAAATACCATGAAAATTTAAAGAGAGGCAAGGAATTTACAATCTGACTCCTGAGCTGCAATTAAATCAATTCCAGCTTCCTCTGTGTTTATGCTTTCAAATAAACTTGCTTCAGTTCTGGGACATCCACATCACATACTACTTGCTTTAGGAAGAGGTACTGCAAACTGCATATACTTCAAACTGGGTGAAAACCCAGCCCCCCGTTCATTTTATGGGAGGTAAAGTCACACCCTGCATTTGCACCAGTCGAGTACTAACCAGTGTCAGACAGGCCAGGCAAGGATGAGGTTCCCTAGTTAGCCCTTTAGGTTCTGCTGGGCACAGCGGACTGCTTCTCTGGGGAACGAAGAAACAAGCATTTCCTGGATGCACTAAGCACCGCCAATTTTAGAAGCTGGAAAATGAATGAAATAATGAAAACAGACTCAAATGATACAACTTAGTGCAAGAAATAAGACAAAAAGAAAAAAAAAAAGCCATTTCTTTATTATCCTTCATGTGTGCTTTCACGCCTTTGTGTTCTTGGAGTTATACAACAGAACACAGCTGAGGCGAATTTCCTTGCCCACAACTCTTATGGAAGACCTGAATTCTCCTGTTGGCTTTTCATTAGAGTCACCAAAACATCAAGTTTTTATCCCCTCTCTGACTAGACTATATTTACTACGCACCCAATATGCACCCAGGTACTCTCTCATTTCTTCATCGTTATTTTTCTGAGTAACTCATTTTCCATTTTCCCCTGCAAGTGAAAAAACATGCCACACCATTTCCACACCCAACAACCTACCAGGATCTAACTCATGCCTCTTTTTCATTATGATCTCAATGTAAAAAACAGTGTTATGTATCTTCAGATCTAATCTTTACCTGTATATATACATAGACAAAAAAACTTACACCCCTCCAGCACAAGTTTCCCAGCAATCACTCAGCCATTGTTCTTTTTCTCAGGATAAAACCAGAAATGCCTGCTGTGATATCCAAAGAGCAGCTTGCTCAGCTGCACTCAAGGTTTGTTTTACGCCACACCTGGGAAGGAGGCAGGTGGCATCACAGAATAGCCACAGTCATCGCTCCCTATGTGCAGAGGGGGAAGTTCAGCCAATATTTGTGGAGTGAGACCTCATCTTCTGTCAAGTGCAACAGAAAACCACAGTTTGCGGTTACTCCCAGAGTCGGGTCCTTCTTATTCACTGCAAATCATAAACTGGAGCTTGGAACACGTAAATGAATATACTGAACTGCACTCTCACGCCTAAAGCTCCTGTGCTGCTCTCTTGTTGCCTTCTTCCCCATTCTGGGAAAGACTGTAATAAAAGCCTTTTTCTGTATGAAACAGGACAGAAACCAAAGTACACATTTGTCACCTGACACCCGTTTAGCCAACCGAAAACCCACAGATTAGGAATTAATAACAGGCTTGATTAACGACAGCTATAAAACAAAGGAAAGACCGAATCCTCAAAGAAAAATACACCAAGCAAAAAAGAGATAAAAGGCACGGGAACGAACGAGTGACACGAGGAGAGCCAGCTGCGTTCTGTGCCAGGCGACAGAGCAAAACCCAACCCGAATTACAGTACTGCGTAGTGGAGTTTTCGCACCTCGTTCGTTAAGTATTTTTTCCTCTTTAATTACTCAGTTAAAAATACTTCTGGAAGCTTGGACAGACAGCCTTGGGGGAAGGAATAAACCACCCCCATGGCAGCGCTCTCTGGTCAACGAGTGGGGCCGGCGCAGCGCATGGCAAAGATCCGCACTCACACCCTTTGAAGTGCTCACATTGCCGTGCTACGGCCACCAAAACTGAAACATGGCGATTAATTGGCCAGTCCATGAGCACAAACCCCTTGTTCCAACCGAGGCCCGGGCGGGCTCTCACTGAAGAGCTGGACACGCGCACCGCAGGCCCGAGCCGCCAACGTTAAAAACACACGTTAAAAACACACGTTAAAGCCGGGCCCTCAGGTCGCTGATTCCCTGCCCGAGCGGCCCCCCCCGGTGCCCTCACACCCGCGAACCCACCGACCGCCGCGGGGCCGCGCCGCTCCCCCCTCCGCCGGGCCTGAGGGAGGCGGCCCCGCTCCCTCACGGCCCCTCACGGCCCCCCGCGCCCCCGGTACCCGCACCTGCCCGCCGCGCTCCCTCACGGCCGCCGCCGCTTCCGCTTCCGCCGCCGCCGGTGACGGCAGAGCCGGGCCGGGGCCGCGGCCATGGCGGGCACCGCGGCCTCCCCTCAGCGCACCGAGGCCGCTCCGGGGGCTGGATGGAGACCCCTCCCCGAGCCGGGTGAACCTCCCGCGGTAACCGCAGGGCCTCTGCCAGCGCTTCGGTGCGGCCGCGGTTTAAAGAGGTAGCTCCGCAGGCTGAGGGGGGAGCCTGTGTTTCGGCGGCGGCCTGTGGTGCTGGGAGGAGCCCGCGTACAAATTGCTGCGTCTTTTACTCGCCCCGTCATTGATGTGGGGGATTATTGCGCCGTGGGCAGCTTCGGCCTTGGGAGAGTGCGGCTATAGGGCTGGGAAAGCAGCAGGAAACACCGTCTGTCCTTGGGCCAGGCCTGGGGAAGCTGAAGGAAGAGAAAAACCAACCGTGTGTTTTGAGACTGAAGAGAGATGGTAACCACCTGTCAGACCATGGTCTGGCTCGTGGACAAGAACACCTAGCCAATGAGATGTAGCATAGATTCGCGTGGACAGTAGAAAAATAGTATAAAGGATAAGTTCGTAGTTAATAAAGTGCTTTTGCCTGACAAAGCCTGTCTTTAGTCCACCACACTGACAGTGTGAAAGGGGAAACTAAAAGCAGCATATGCCAGGTTAAAAAGCAGTTGTTCTTCGTTTATCTTCTCGTTACCTTTCGCAGCTCTCCATCAGAGCTCATCTGAGCTGTCCTTTTTGCAATCCGAGGAAGCCAACTCCTCTTAGCCGTGCTCTGTGCCCAGCTGTCCCTGCCACATTCTCTGCAGTGTCGCTGTGGGCTTGCTGAGGCACAGGGTCGGGGCAGCAGGACTGGGATCCCAGGCAAGACACGTCGGGCCAGAATAAAACCGGGAGTCCACCCAGCCAGAGTGACTTTGGCGAGGGTAAGGCAATGTCCCCAGAGCTGAGCCACAGCGCTGGTTGATGGTCATCCTGGAGGGTGGTATCCCTCCAAAGCAAGCCACTGCCAGTGCCAGGGCTTCCTCAGCAGCTCTTTGCAAGGCTGTTCACAACACAGACACGAAAGTTTGCAAAGCACAGCGAAGGGATTGCTTACACGTGTTCCTGTAAATTCAAAGGTTTTCTTTCTGGTTTCATTTAAAAACATTAAAACTCTGAAAGTGACAGATGTTGTCTGACTTTGTCTCTGAGCCCCAAGACGTGAAAACAATGCCATGAAAAATAGTAGTATTCTGAGCTGTGTATGTGACCAAACCTGCACTGGTGTTGCCCCAGCGAGTAGCAAACAGCTATGCCAAAGGCAAGGGGGTCTGTTAGGGTCAGGAATTTATTGATGCCATCGCTTTATTAACCAATAAACCCATGGCACCTTGAGCTCGAGAGCAAAACCGTGTCGCCCCCAGACAAGGCCAGCGGCGTGCCCGGGTGTTCAAGCTGGCAAGGTCAGGGGGCGGGACGGCGGGTGTGGGGCAGCAGAATGTGGGGTGCAGAATGCGGGGGGCGAGCTCGG
>JAWWEU010000011.1:22584144-22606184 GCA_035583155.1 Acropternis orthonyx | reverse complement strand
CGGCCCGCCGCCATTGGCCCCGCGCCGCGCGGGCGCGCCGGGGCGGGCGGGGCCGCGCCGGGCAGGGCGAGGGGGCGGCGGGGCCGTGCCCTGGTGGTGGTGGTGCCGGTGCCGGTGCCGGTGCCGGTGTCGCGATGGCCGTGCCGCGCCGTGCCTGTCGCGACCTAACGGCCGCGTTGCCCGCAGGTGACATGAGCTCGCAGCAGTTCCCCCGCTCGGGCGCGCCGCCCGCCGCCCTGGGACCGGCGCCGCCGCCCGTCCCCACCAGCGGCTCCGGCGGGATCATCGCCCCTGCCGCCCCAGGTAAGCGCCATGCGGGCCCCGCGGCTCCAGGAGCAAGGAGCGATCCCGGCGTCCCTCCCCCTTTGCCCGCGGGCGGTGACGGCCGGCCCGAAAGCTGCCGCGGTCACGCGCGGGGAGGACAGCGTGAGAACCAGTTTAGCTGCCGACTCTGGAAGGCGCTGTTAGGGCAGGGCTGTGCCTTCGATGCCAGGTGTCTTTGCTCGGCTGCACCTTAGCTCGTCCACTGTTTATTCTTGGAAGTGATGAGTGGACATGGGAACATCTCATGTAGCTGGAAATGGGGTGGGAACCGTGATTCCGGCTTCTGCTGCCCCTGCCACCATGGCAGGCTTTCAGCAGGCCACCAGAGGTGGCTGAAGGGGGAGCAGCTTCGTTTTCAGGAGGGTTTATACTTGTTTTTCAGCTTGGGATTCAGATACATATTGCATTAAATGAAGAGTTTTTCATGCTGTCTGTTTGATGTGGTACATAATGGCAATTACTTAGATAATTAAGTATTTTTCACTTGAAAGCAAAGTTAGTCAATGTTTGTTTAAAGAAGGTGTTTAAATGGACTTCTCAGAGTTGAGCCTGGGTTGCCCAGCAATGCCAGGCCCGTAAGTTCTGAGGGCACCAGACAGAATCAGTGCCAGAGCTCCCAGGGTTTTCATCATTGGAATAGGTTTAATTGTAAGGATGAGTTTCTTTAATTTAGACCTTTCTGACATTCATCTCTGACCTAGTGGGTGACCGAGGTGAACTTGCTAACAATTCTCTTTGTTTCCACTAGTGACTGATGAATCCAGTCGTGACTCGGAAGTTGCTCCCAGAGAGCACATGGGTCCCGCTGGCTCCATACAGCCTCGGGAGGAGAAACAGGAGCCGGTGGTGGTGCGGCCGTATCCGCAGGTCCAGATGCTCACACAGCACCACCCTGTCCCGTCTGGTGCCCCTGTGACAGTGACAGCACCACCAGCACATTTGACTCCAGCTGTACCACTTTCCTTTTCAGATGGACTTATGAAGGTAATGAGGAGGTTCATGATTCAGAGGAGAAAAAGATACAATCTGTGTTACGAGTTAGCATTGAGAAAAAATAAATTACACCTGAACCTCCTCTGCTTTTGTTTCTGAAGCTTTCCTTGCATGCTTCTACTAACTGCTGTGTGGGTTTGGCTGGCCCAGATGATACACTTCCTAGTATCTCAGCATTATTTTTGAGGGGGGGTGTATTTTTTTTATATCTTAAGAGAGCACTGATTTCAATGAGTTTCTGAAATGTTCTCTTTTCTCAGCAAGATATCAAATTAACTGTTAATATCCAGTGTCTATAGGGCAATACCATACCCATGACAGGTTCCACTGCTGACTCATACTGTATACTAGCAGTTCCATATTTCCAGTACAGAAGTACTTTTTTGTGCCTTTCTTAGTTTGAAATAACTAAATGTTCAGTATCTTTCCTGTCCACGTATTTAGCCATACTTGCATAAGCTTTCTCTCCAGGCTTTCACCTGCCAAAATGATTTCTGCTTCAACACTGAGCTCTCATTTGAAGTTGCCAATGTTTCTCTCTTTCCATTTCATGTAGCCTCCCTTGAAACCCACCATGCCCAGCCGACCCATCGCTCCAGCTCCACCTTCTACTCTCTCAGCTCCTACAAAGGTCCCTGGGCAGGTGACTGTGACCATGGAAAGCAGCATACCACAGGCTCCAGCAATTCCTGTGGCAACAATCAGTGGGCAACAGGTTTGGTTCTTTGGTAGCTTCTCTGTTCCATCTCACTGCATGGTCAGATCAGTACTAATACTGGTATAACTGAGGTGGGCTTTTGCAGCAGGAGGGAATGTAAAGAAAGCAGGTTCCCCTATTCAGTGCAACTGATTGTTGGGTCAGTTCTGCTTGGAGCATTAAACCTCAGCCTCAGCTATCATCAGCTCTTACAAAGCTGCTGATTTGTTGTAATCATCCAACTAAGGTAGCACAGCCAGGATTTGATGGCAGAGCCATGCCTGAAAGCGAAGTCTTTCCTTAAAAGCTCCTGCTGTGGCAGTGTCATTTAGAGAATTTACACTGTAGAGAAACTGCTGGGATTTGTCACTGCGGTGTTCTTCTGTTCTCCTGGGAGCAGATCAGAAGAGCCTAGTGAGCAGTTCATGAGTTTTTTCAGTGTGTTCTTATTTCAAACTAGTTTGTCAGAATACTCATCACTAAACCTCTGAAGGCTCGGGGTTTTGATGTGAAGTGCCTGTAGTTGGATATGAGTTAGTCTGGCTAAGGATGTGCAGCAATTTCAGTGGATTTATGTTTATTAATATCCCTGAGAAGTCTAGAATTATAAGAAAACAGAATTAATTTGTTGAAGCATTTGCCAAGTTCCCACCATTCTCTCAGCTTTATTGGAGAGATGGTATGAAGCTATGCTTTAAGGTCACTAATGGCAGAAGAGCCATCTCTCCGGTGGTGTGTGAGTGACTGTCACTCAAGTACCAACTATAAAAACATCAGTGAAACAGATAAGTATTTACATCTTTCAGTGTCAGCAGGCTTTGTAACTTTATCTTGTACAAACACCTGCCTCTTTCTCAACTTGTAACGCGTACAGTCTTGGTACACCAAGTATTTCTTCAAAATCTCGTTTCTGGCTTTGAGGCTTAGATACCATAATGCTGTGGCCATTAATTTTTGTCAACACAGCTGACTGTTGTTTTGTTCTTGAACTCTATAGGGGCATCCCAGTAACTTGCATCATATCATGGCCACCAACGTGCAGATGTCCATCATCAGGAGTAGTGCTCCTGGGCCTCCGCTGCACATTGGAGCTTCTCACCTGCCCCGAGGTAAAGATCTGGCCGTGCTATCCCTGCCTTCTGTTCACAGCCTCTCAGCTGGTGCATCTAGCCCTCACCTCTGAAATGCTCCTCACTGCTATTGCAGCTAATTTGTCAGCTGTTAAAACTACTAGTATGAATGAGTGACTGCTGGCCTTTTAGGAATTATGCTGTCTTCAGCCATTTATGGCAGGAGTGTGTGACAGTGTTTAAAATGCTGGCAGATACCAGCACATCTGTTAGTCTAGTTCTGTGCTGTTAAAACAGTCAACACTTTCAAGAAAAAATATCCACTGGTAGAGACTGACCTGCCCTGCAAAATGTCATGTACATTATTGTTAGCAAGCATTGCTCACCTATGGCAGTGGCACCTGGGCCGTTGGGAAGCACGTTCTTATACTCCCTTGTCACAGGACCACTTGTGCATTTTTGTGCATGCTAACACATCATATTGTATGCACTTGTATTTAGCCATGAGTTAAATGCTGGTGATAACTACAAGCCCTTGTCTCCCAAGATTTTGGTTGCTACAGCTCCATACAGCCAGTCTGATTTCTGACTGCAGCTTTACTTTCAGAATCTTATGGGTTGGGTTTATAGTTCAACTTTGAACCGATCTGAATTCCAAGTACCATTTGTTATTTCTATTTCCTTTTCTATTCAATGTTATTTGGCCACTCAAGAAGAGGAAATTGATGTGAGGAAAGACTTCACCTTCTCTAACTAGAACAAGTGGAAGGATTGTGCAGCTTTGTTTGTAGCTAAAATAGTGTTGTTTCTTGGGGAACACTTGGACTCTCAGTGCACATTTTCCCTTTTTTTTCCCTGCTCTTTTTCTCTTGGCTTGAGTATTAACTTTTGAGGTAATAATTTCAATCAGGGACACGTACAGAAGTCTAGTCCACCAACTGATTGCAAAGCTGTTTGCCTTCTATAGGGATTTTTTTTTTTAATGATCAGGAGTCATCAAACAGCAGACAAATTGATCAGTTACAGGTTTAATTGGTGTAGAGTTTTGTGGTTTTTTGGGGAGAAGTGTGGCTGCTTGTTTTGTTTTGTGTGAGGACTTTTTGTTGTGTTGGTTTTCTTCTATTGCATGTGTATTTTTCTTCTGAACTTCATCAGGTGTAGTGAGATCCTTACTGGTATCAGGTGACTTATTTACACATTAGCCCAGTAATCAAGTTGAATTATTTCTGCTGACTTCCATAACTTGGAATAAGAAAACCTTGGATTTTCAATACAAGGCTATTACAGGGGAATAAGAAGTACCACTGAAGCAAATTAATTTAAATAATACCTACCCTTCCCCACATGCTTTTGTGAACCTTGTGTGTATTTGTTGAAAGGCTTGTTTTTGAACCAACACCACCTGAACTGACATGCATATGGAATTCATTAGAACCAAAATACCAGCTAATAGCAGGGCTCTGCAGTCCTGAGGGAGCCACTGGGTGCATGGGGGTTTTAACACATCTGCTTTGTTCCCCAGGTGCAGCGGCTGCTGCAGTGATGTCCAGTTCCAAAGTAACTACAGTCCTGAGACCAGCTTCCCAGTTGCCAAATGCAGCCACAGCTCAGCCGGCAGTCCAGCACATCATTCACCAGCCAATCCAGGCAGGTAGCAGCCAGGCAGCTCGGCACAGCACTGACCGCCAGCTCCACACTCTTTCCTGGCACACCTGTAATGTATAACCTCTAATTGCCTATTTACTGGGCTGAGGCTACTCTGAACTTTCTTCCAGGTCTATTTTCTTTATTTCCTTCATAGACTTGGTGCCAGCAATGGGCTTTTTATCTGTCTCCAAAGTGCTTAGAAACTGGGAAGACAATTTAGTTCAGACATGCTCAAGTTTTAAAGTCTGAAAAGTTTGGTACAGTGTGCTGGTATTGATTTATTCTTCAATATATGAATTGATGTAGAATTTTAAAAGTTTCATTTTAATATGCTTCTGTATATCTCAGCTTCTTGTATGTATGTCCATGAGGAGAAGACTGTAGATATCATCTCCCTACAGTAATGCTAGTGTTCAGTGTTAGGACAGAGGGTTAAACATCTTCACTTTGTGCTTTCAGTTAGGATCTCGAGGTAGTCACCTTTGACTTCCTGTGGATGCTTGGATCAGGATTTCTTTTCATTCTGAAGGGAACTGACCTTTGGGGTTTTTCCTAAAGACCTTCAAGAGATCCGGTCTTGTTAACTCTGTTGGTTCCTGAATCCTGTGATGTACATGTGTTAAAAACCTGGACAGATCTGCTTACGAGCTTGCAGATCAATTTAGAAAGACTGTAAGTTTCTCACAATGCCAAAACATAGCGACAAAGGTGTAGGAAAGCCAGTTTTAACCAAATAATTCCTAGTTGTCCTCTAAACAGCAGAATTTCCTTTCTGAATGTGTCTCTCTCTGACCTTTTTTTTTTTTTTTTTTAATAGTCTCGTCCTCCTGTGACAACTTCAAGCACTATTCCTCCTGCAGTGGTGGCAACTGTCTCTGCTACAAGAGCGCAGTCCCCTGTTATAACCACAACAACAGCACATGCTACAGAGTCAACCCTCAGGTAAAACCTACAGTGTTCTGACTTGACAGAGGCTGCAGTAAGGGGAAATGCTTGTTAATCATCCAGAGCTGATAATCCTCAAGATGTGGGATGATATAATACCAGAATAGTAATGCTTGCCCAGTGCAAATGCTTTCCGTTCTGTGGCTAAAAATGAATGTAAACGTGAAGTGTTGCTCGGTGTTGTGAGAAAGAAAGAACTTAGTGAAGTCCTGCTCCCTGGACAGCAGGGTTTGTGTTGCAGGAACTTGTGGCTAATTTGGCCCATATTTTTTATGAAGACACAGTGAAAAGTGCCACATGAGTATTGAAAAGCATCCCTGACACGAAGTGATAAGAGTTATGATAAGGCTGTCCTCTTGGCTGGGTACGTAGGGCAGGTGAGGACAGAACAGTGTAGTTCAAGTTAGTTACGTTATTTTGCCACGTGCGTGGCAGCAGTGCAGCTGCCACAGGAGACTGAGGCCTGTATTTCATCTTTCATGTTTTTTTTGATGATTGCTTTCCTTTCTCTGCAGTCGACCCACGCTGTCAATCCAGCAGCACCCGCCTTCTGCAGCGATCAGCATCCAGCGGCCTGCACAGCCCAGGGACACGGCCACGCGCATCACGCTGCCATCCCACCCAGCTATCGGGACACAGAAGCCACAGCTCCACACCATGGCCCAGGTAAACTGCAAGAAGGAAATATTTCTTCTCTTGCTGCTTCAGGTGTCTCTTGTGTTTCCAGCTTGAGGGCTAAGATTAAATTTTGGGAAGAGAGAATGAGGTTAGAAATCGATGTTATTTACAGTCAGTGCAACATGAGTCCATACTAAGTATAGATTTGAAATGTAGTAGTCTTTTAACTGTAAGGTTTTCTTCTCTTTTCCTAGAAAACCATTTTCAGTACTGGTACTCCAGTGGCAGCAGCAACTGTGGCACCTATTTTGGCAACAAATACCATTGCTTCAGCAACCACAGCTGGTGAGTGTTTATAATGCTGTTGTGGGAGCATCATGGGGTGTAGGTTGTGTTGTTTATTATTGGCTTTCCTCTTTGAATATGGAACCTGATAATTTTTGAGCAATTCTTTTTCCATGGTAAAGACTGCATTTGGAATTGTGTGTGCAGGCTTCAGGAGAGAAATTACTGGGTTCATCAGGGAGGTTGCCTGGTTTGGGGGTTTTGCCCTCTTTATTTGCATTTAGATATACTGGCATGGTAGGGCTCCAAAGAAAGATCTCTTACTAAGTTTTGTTTTCTTTCTTTAGGTTCCGTATCTCACACCCAAGCGCCTACAAGCACCATTGTTACCATGACAATGCCCTCTCATTCTTCCCATGCTACAGCTGTCACGACCTCAAACATCCCAGTTGGTGAGTGATTTCAGTTTTTAGAAGAGTGTGTAGCTGATGCTTAGATTTTTCTGTATGCTGGCCATGTTTGTGCATGTTAGCAAATTAAGGAGGGGAAGAAAATCAGTTCAAGCTGGGAAAAACCAATTAACAGGTCTGCTGTTTTATTCTTTTAATGCCAGGAAGAAATATATGTTCTAGGAGAAGTAAGTAATAAAGTGGCTCATTTATTTCCTCTGTTGAATTTTTAGACAAACTTGAGCCTTTTGGCATTTTAGAGCCTGCATTGGGTTACTGAAAGTTATAATTGCTTGCTGATAGAATGTGACTTTCATAGTTGATTTTGTAACTTACTTCCTGTGCTTCTTGAGGTGTTAAGTGTAGCCTAGTCAAGTTTGATTAGTGTGTTCATTTGAAGGTAAAATACTAAGGTCTAGAAGTGGGAACTTGATTTGCCTGGGTGTGCAATCTGCCTGAGATGTTTCCTACAGAACTGCATAAGATTGCTTTTGTCTGTCTCTGTTTTCCTGCTGATTGTCTTGTTCCTTTGAAATCTTGTAGTGTCTTTTTCGACCATAAATTTCCATGGAGGAAGTGTTGTATCTCTGTACATCAGTATTACATCTGTAAAGCCTTTGTAGGTGTTTTTCTTTTCATGGCCTCTGTCCACATATACTTGTCTGCCTTGATCTCATTTCCCTTGATCTCTGTGAAGTTCTGCTTTCACAACTTAGGTAACTTAAGTTCTTGACAGCAGAAAGGAGTGGACTGATCCAAAAAAAAAAAAAACTAACTTCATTTGAGCGCTGAAGTGACTTTGTTAGCAAGTATAATTTGTATATGTATTTAGAATATCCATCTATTCTGGTATAAATTCATGAGAATTGCTCTGTTCTCCTTTTTCCTTGATGCTGTTGAGGGAAACATCATCACTGTGCATAGGAGGTCATCTGGAGATGGAGTGGGTTGTTTTGGGTTGAGAGGGGAGGGAGTAGTATTGGTTGTTTTTATAGGATAATTAATCTTGTCTTTGCAGTGCTTACCGACTTTTCCTTCGACTGTTAATTGATTACTTGTTTGTCTTTATGCAGCTAAAGTGGTTCCCCAGCAAATCACACACACTTCTCCCCGGATCCAGTCTGATTACACAGCAGAGAGAAGTAACCTCATCCCTCTCTCCAGTCACCGGGCATCTCCAAACCCAGTAGCAATGGAAACCAGAAATGACAACAGGTGGGGAGAAAACAGCTTGGTCAATGAAAGTGTGTGTGAGTAGGTTTTGAGTACCCTGCTGCTTTTCTAAGTTCTGATATGCTGGAAATAATGTTTTAAAAACCTAGCAGGGGATTTGGTAGTTTTGAATCCATCGTGGTAGTTGAGATACTTGACAGTTTATGACAGATGAGATTGCAAAATGCAGGGAGTGTGAGTTGAAGGGGGTAGAAGGTGAAGTGTTGAACTCGTGTGTGTAACACTTGCTCTCTTTTATGCCTGTAGGCAGTCGGTACCTGTCCAGTTCCAGTATTTCTTACCTACATACCCCCCCTCTGCCTACCCTCTGACTGCACACACCTACACCCCCATCACCAGCTCTGTGTCCACCATCCGCCAGTATCCAGGTAAGACCAGCTTGGGGCAAACAGACTCAAGGTGCTTTGTTGAGCTTTTAGCTTATCTGTGAGCTTCAGTGATGGAAGGAGCTAAAAGGTTTTTATGTTTGATTCTGACAATTTGTCCCAAAGAGCCTCTGATGACTTCCTGACTGAGGAGAAAATTTATGAGCAAAGTGGTATTGAACTACTACACAGCCTACTAAACCCAGCCAGTAAGAGTTTTCTTAGGAGTTTCACATTGGATATCCCAGAGTTTGCATCTCTCTAAGTAAAAGTTTTTGATTCTACATGTTCTGACAAGTCCTTTTAATATATTTCCACATGAATGTACAGTTTAAGAGAGAAACCTGAACCAAAAAGGGCAAAAATGGGCTGCATTGTACACTTGCATTAGTGTTGTGTTTAGAAAAATGAAGCAATTAATGTGTTTGAACTGTTGTGGTAATTGGCAGTCAGAAAAATGATGCATAGTATGAGCCCACATAGCCAACCCAAACTTATGTCATTCTGTGACAAAATCTGGAGCATTTTTACCTTACTGGGTGGTTTAAGGCTCTCTGTAATTTCCACTTTCCAGTCTGTGGGAACATGCATGATTTGGATTTTCATGGAATATCTGTGTCTGCTGGCAGCATGTTACTTATGAGCAATATTGAGGGAATTCAGAAGGACTTGGAGGTGGGAAAGCCCATTTGTTGAATGGGAAAGTATAGAATCATGGAGTTGTTTAGCCTGGGAAAGACCTTTTAAGGTCATCAAGTCTTACCATTAACCCAGCACTACCAAGCCCACCACTAAACCATGTCCACAAGTGCCACATCCACCTGTCTTTTAAATCCCTCCGGGTATGGGGGCTCCACCATTTTCCTAGGCAGCCTGTGCCAGTGCTTGGCAAGCCTTTCTGTGAAGATTTTTTTCCTAATATCCAGTCTAAACCTTCCCTGGCAGAACATGATTGCATGCAGTCAGGAGTTCAGTTTTGATAGTGTACTGGGGTGATGGTAGTCTAATGCTAATATTTAGAAAAGCAGATGTAGGTTCTTCATCAGGAGATCATTGAAAGAGACACTTTGCTTGTTAAATTGAACTGCAGCATCTGTAGAAGGTATTAATTATGGTAGCTGGTGGCGACAACTGAGAGCAGGGGGTTCAAGGTATGAGGAGGGACATGCCAGGAGCACAGCCAGGTGAGGGCTTAAGTATAAGTACAGAGGAAACTTTTTAAAAGATCACTGAGATAAGGAGATTTTAATGCAGAAAATGAAGGAAGAATGTTTGCTTTGGTTTTCCAAATGCTAGTTGTCTTTTATAGAGTATCCCAAAGGGATTTTGCTGGATAGGAAGTTTTGCAACAACAGTGTTTTGTGTAAGATGTTCCACTAAGAGAATTAACGTGCCATGCTTTACACAGAGACATTTTCAGGGACCTGGTGCAGATTTCAGGTTTCTGACATCTGTTTTTAGAATGTCTTGTCAGCACAAGAACCTGATGGAAATCATGTGTCAATGACAAAACCAGCTTGTTCTGCATTGTTAGCAAGCAAGGCCATTGTTGGCAAGCTCACACTTGCATTCTGTGTGTGGCTGCAGAAATCCTGGTGCAGCTCTGTAGAGACTGGAAATCTGGAAATCCAGGGAAGTCAGATTGTCCAGCAGTATTGTTAGGTGCTGCCTGGGCAAACTGTAATACACTGTATAGTGGATCTGGAAAGATGGAATCATCATTGCTTAGAACTGTGGATTTATTCAAATTAATTCAATTTCTTGGATCAGGTGTTTCATCAGGAACATTACTCTGCCACTAAAAGATTTTGTGTTTATTTGAGCTGTGGAATCCAGCCTATAATTGTGAGCCCTGTTCTGAGCCAGATGAGGTTGTACTCAACTTCAGAGAATAAGAAATTACTTAGGCTTCTGATTTTTTTTCACTTATTTTTTTAAGTGGAGAAAATGCCAAGTGTTGGTACTTACAAGTATTGTAAAATAAGATAGTGAGCAAAAATAGAGCACAGCTTTCTGAGACTGCAATTTGAGTCTAAATAAAAGCCGAAGTAAACTTGATTTTTTTCTCTCTTGTTGCAATTTGAAATAAAAAGTAGAATGAAAATCACGAGTAATGTTTACTTCTTCTGGCAGATAATCTGGCCTCTCTACTCTCAAATTTACTACTGCAACAAACAGGCTGGCAAATTAATTTTTCAAAGGAAAACTGTAGTCCTTGAAAGTTAGTATTTGAGTGACAGGTAGTAGGGGAAACTGAGGTGACCTGCTGGGTAGGTGTGATGAGGTGTCTGTGTTGCTGCTCCCAGTTTCAGCCCAGGCGCCCAACTCAGCCATAACAGCTCAGACCGGCGTTGGAGTGGCCTCCACTGTCCACCTCAACCCCATGCAGCTGATGACAGTCGATGCGTCCCACGCTCGGCACATCCAGGGCATCCAGCCTGCTCCCATCAGTGCCCAGGGCATCCAGCCCGCTCCAATCAGTGCCCAGGGCATCCAGCCAGCACCGATCGGGACACAAGGACTCCACCCCGCCGCTCCAATCAGCACTCAGGGGCTGCAGCCAGCACCGATCGGTGCCCAGCAGCCACAGGGCGACACCAAGACCTCGGGTAAGAGCAACCAGCAAGTCCTTGCTTCGGGCATAGGACAGCTGCTCAGCTGCTGTGCTGTACATTTGGCTCTGACTGATGATCTAGTTACAGTCTCTGTGGTCCAGAGATGGACACGGAATACATCCATGCATGTATTCTCCCTGCAGATATTTCTGAACTGATTTACTTTTAAAGCGTACTGAGTGGACCGTGTGGGTAGCCTTGGATGGGTTTCTTCAGTGGGAGACACTGGTAGTGCCTGAGCTTAAACAAATCCCTTCAGTAAGACCATGTGGGAAAAGTAACTTCCAAGTGAGCGATGTTCTCTAAACTGTTCTGGCTGTGCAATAGATCCCAGGAGCAATCAGGATACAGCCACATGTTTTCTGTGGTTGGTGACCTGGTCTTGGATTGTGAGAGAAACCATCTTATATTAAAAATAATTGGTCTGATGAAGCCCAAACAACTTACTGAAGGAATGGGATACGGCAGCTAGGGGAATAATGCTGCTGCACAGCTGGCAGACACTGACTTCCCAGCTGTCCACATGCTTTGCATCCCTTAGTTGGCCAAACAGGCTCTGGCAGGAGGTCCAGACACAAACACAGCTTATGGAGTTTACTTACAAGAAGCCTGTGTTGCCCTATGGGCTCTACTAGGAGTGTTATTCTGTTGAGCCAGTTGTGTTGGTGATCTCCCTAGTGATTTCTGCGTTTTCCCTGTCTCCTGGAAAAGATTATTTCCCTAGCAGCAGTTGTTAGGCAGGAGGTAGTTTCCATCTTCCCCACAGAAGGTTTAGTGATCAGATTGTTGTGGCAAAGATATTGCTTACAAAACAGTCTGAAAGCACTGCAGTTAGAGACTGAGGGACTTAGGGAGCATGGACAACATATGCTCTGCAAACACCTGCTTTGTCATCACATTTCCTTAAGTAACGGCTGCTTTCTCCTCTCTGTCTCCGTTCTTCTCCGTGCTGTGTCCATGTGCACCCTTCCCAGCAGTAGTCTTGGCAGATGGAGCCACCATTGTGGCCAATCCTATTAGCAACACATTCAACACGGCTACTGCAGCTACTACGGTTGTGCAAACACACAGCCAGAGTGCCAGTGCTCCGGCCCAGGGCTCCTCCCCGCGCCCGAGCATCCTTCGCAAGAAACCAGCCACTGATGGGTGAGTAGAATTGAAGGTGATGCGTGAGTGACACTTCTGTGCAACACGGCCCAGCCCAATGGAATCATTTTAGTGGAGATAAGGAAAATTATAGCAGATTATTCAATCAGCAGTGGTTGTCAGTAACCTGCTGATCTGTGAAACACCTCTTTTCCTTCCCCCAGGCAGGCTATAGTTTTCTATACCATCAGTAATAAAACAAGAAGGACAGTTTGTCTCCTAGCTCTTGAAAGTGGCCTTTTGAGGGAAAGTGGATTTGAGGCTTTGTTGCTTAGTGTAATAAAAAGAAAGAGTTCATAATCTACTAAAATTAGAATTCTGTGCTTTCTCTTCAGTGCTTTTCTTGGAAGAATATGTGGATGAGTGGAAAGGATAGGATTAGTACCCTGCTGTGAAATCTGATTAGGAAAAAGGGACAGAGTAACTTAAACTCTTAAAATATTTTATGTTGCCTATCTATTTTTAAATGCCTGAATAAAGAGGCAAGAGAAAGCTTTAGAATTAACCATCCTTTTCCTCCCAGCTAATGACTGAAAATGTTTGGAACTGGTATTTCCTATGAGACTGAAATTGCATATTTTTTTATTTGGGTGGAAACATTTTTTAAGGCAGAGAAGCTGCAGGCTGTAAAGCTGTAAGAGAAATGAAAGAAGCAGAGGTAGATCACTAAAGAATGTTTCCATTTGAGAGGCTGATTATTTTAGACAACTACTTTTGACTTCTGGTCCCATAGGAGACTGAATAGCCTCTAAAATACTTTAATCAGCCCTGTGCTGCCTAACATCCATACTCAGGGATTGAGGTCCTGTTCTGACACAGTCTAGTCCAGCTAAAGGGAGCAGAGGCTTGGCTGAGAACTGTTTAGCCCCAGATGATTTGCTGAGTCTGGAAGCAGCAGTGCCGGACAGCGGCATGGCCAGACCCCTTTGTCCACTGCTGGAGCCCGGCAGTCTCAGCAAGGTGCTCCCACTGGCAGGATAAAAGTAAAGCTGCTGTTCTTGGAGAAGCCCTAAATCAGGGGTGTGAGACTAGGCCAGATCTTCTTTCTTAAAATATAATACCCAATTTGAAAAGTAAAATGAGACTCTTTGTGTAAATTGGTTATACTGAAGACAGAGAGCAGTGATACAGCTGTAACTCCTGTCCTGTTTTTTGTCAGAGAGCCGATTCCTTTGCTCTCAAGGGTATCTGTCTTTGCACCAGGGAGGTGAAAATACTACATCCCTCTGTCTCTTGCAGGCTGGCTGTCCGGAAAAGCTTAATTCCCCCTCAGCCACCTGAAGTGGCTAGCACACGTGTTGAGAGCACCATGCGAAGCACATCTGGATCCCCAAGGCCTGCTGGGTAAGACTTTAGGAAACAGCCAACAGCATCATAGTAGTTTCATTATATTTGTTTGAGTTTTGTTCTTTGGCTGTTGCAGAGTTTTCCTTTCTTTTAGGAAGCAAACTACTTTGAATTTGTTTGAACAAATTTGAATTTCTGCTGTGAAACTGAGGCAGTGGCCTTTAAAAGCTGTGGTGATGAGGTTTCACAGAAACAAACAAAACCCCTCTGCTGCTGTAAGGGGATAGGCCTCAAAACTTTATTCTGTGGTAGTTACATATTAGTGCTGGATAAAGTAAATGCAGCTTCTGCTCTGCTTCAGTTAAGTTCAGTGACTTTACAATTTATCGGTTTATAACAGTGGAAGCTCCTACAGAGGATGGGGCCAGTAGTGCTTTGGCTAAAAGTTCCTCTTGGCTGCATTGTGAACCTTTTTTGATCCTCTTACAAATATTTTGAAGTTACCTGGAATTAGTCATGAGATTTGCTTCTCACAGTGAGTGGGGAAAAAAGGTAGTATCTATAATAAATACAAACGATTAGAAGGGGAGCGGAGGAGGAAATGTAACTGAGGTGAAGCTGCCTGCTGTTGTTGAACACTTTACTGAGCCAGGTGGATGCAGGCAAAACTGGATAGTCTGACTCCAGTTTGGCTTGTTCATTTTGTGCTGGGTGTTCCTGACTGAGATACAGTTCACTTCACTTTGTTTTGCTGTTTTTTTTTGTTACAGTGGCAAGCCAAAGCCTGAAATCCACGTGTCCATGGCCACCCCAGTCCCTGTGTCTATGGAGGCAGTGTCTAACCAAGGCGGCGAGCAGCCCACCATCGCGGTGCCTCCGACCTCCCAGCAGCCGCCCTCCGCCGTTCCAACAATCATCGCGGCCACCAGCCCCACCTCGCAGCCCGCAGCAGCGCTGTCCACCATGCCAGGGGCTGTCCCGCCCGCTCCGCCGACATCCACCACCATCGTGGCGGCACCTGCTCCTCCTCCCACCATGAGCGGTGCCCTGTCGGCAGTGCTGGGCCCCGTGGTACCCGAGATCAAAATCAAAGAGGAAATGGAGCCTATGGACATCATGCGACCCGTGTCTGGTAGGTGGCTGGTAATCATCGGGTTGCTTCTTTTGTTGTTGAGACAGTTAAGGGATTAGAAGGATTTCAGCACTTTCATCCTGAAAATGAAATGACGTCTGTTCCACAGTAGCACGGAACACCAGGGTTTCCATGTGCCTTGTTACTCAAAGTTCTTTGCCTTCTCCCTAATCTCCCATGAAATTACTTCGTATTGTGGCTGCTTTGTTCATGTTCAAACCATCCAACTCCAAAGAGTCTCTGTGAATTCCTTGCCTAAAATGCGCATCCTCAGCAGTGGTACCAATATATTATTGAACAGCTCAGTTAAATTCGGTTTTGTCACAAATCCTGCTGTTCAGGTTCAATGACCTTTCTTGTATGTGAAGAATTCATGACCAGAGTAGGGCTTCCTAGGGCCCTCCTGTGATTTGTGCATATTTTCCCCTAGAACTTTTCAAAAAAATATTCATTGTATTGCCTTACTTATCTAGCTTGGCCATAGTTGCTATCAGATGGCATGATCAGTAAAATTTAAATCCTTAGAGATCTCATTGGACACTATATAGCGGCAAAATTACAGGAATAAGTCCCACAGTCATAAGTATCAGAGTTCAGGTTTGGTTGTTGGTTTTATTGCTCTCCTGGAAGCTTTACATTATCCTGTGAGGAAGCAGCTCCTTGCTACAGGTGTCTCTGGAGCACAGGCAAGACAGCATTAAGCTCTTTGGGGTGGTTCTGTCTCTTCCTGGCAGTTTTGGGTATACCAAGTTGTCAAGAGGTCCCATCTCAGGAATTTTTTGCTGCAGCCTTAGTCATGGCTGATGGAGATTTCCCCTCCAAATAACAGGGAGTGTCCCCTCAGACTACCTGCTGAACTCCAGAGGTACAGGTCACTCTAGTGACCTGCTGATGGGTGCTGAGGGCCTGGCAGTACAAGCAGACTCCTGCAAGGAGAGTGCTGCATCCCCACTTTGATTCCACATGACTCTCTCCTATGACAAGAGGAAAGGCACTTGCTATGGCAGTGATATCCGTGCTGGTGTATGTACAGAGGTATCTTTTCTTACAGTAACACAGACAGGTGCTAGCATGAATTCCTTTTTGTAGCATTAAACTAACGTAAGCTTCAAATATAAAGCAACTGAGGGACAATTGGCTCTGCTCTCATTCTTTTTGCCTTCATATATGAGACACTAAAGACTTTAGTTTATAGGCTTGCCCTAATGATTGCTGCTGGCTTAATATCTGGCCTGTTGTTTGTACACTTCATGCTCCCCACAGTGTGCTGAAACAGGAACTACTGTTGGAGACAGTGTTCAAACAATATGCTGCCTTCACACTGCTGATGGTTTGGGTTCTTCTCTTTCTTTCCTCTCAGCAGTCCCTCCTTTGACTACAAGTACTGTGTCTCCGTCTTTGGCACTGCTGGCCAACAACCTTTCCATGCCTCCAAGCGATTTGCCACCTGGTGCCTCACCAAGGAAGAAACCCCGTAAGCAGCAGCATGTCATCTCCACAGAGGAAGGGGACATGATGGAAACAAACAGCACTGACGATGAGAAATCCACTGCCAAAAGTTTGCTGGTGAAAGCAGAGAAGCGAAAGTCTCCTCCAAAGGAGTATATAGGTAATGTCATCTCTGATTTTTCTTCTTCAGGTGTCTGTATTTTCTCTTCTGTTTGTTTCTCAGAGAAGGTGCTCTGTCGTGCTTCCACTTTCTAAATAGGAGTAGTAGAGAATCTAGATATCTGTTCCTCACCACTTTCTGTATAGTTCAGTTCAGGGAAAATGACCCTTCTCAACACGCATTTTGTATGAGGTAGCACTTGCTGACCTGCTGCTGGAGTTCCTGTGGATGCTGATGTGCTGCTTTCACTACTCAGTGATGATAATGGAGTTCTCCCTGGATCCTTTTGTAGATGAGGAAGGTGTGAGATACGTCCCCGTGCGTCCCAGGCCGCCTATCACGCTGCTCCGTCACTATCGCAACCCCTGGAAAGCTGCTTACCACCACTTCCAGAGATACAGCGACGTCCGGGTCAAAGGTCAGCCTCCGAATAGAGCAGGAAAGTCAGGAGGAAGACTGCACAGAATTAGCTGGAGATTTGTAAAGCAAATAATGGTGTGGTTATGGATGAGTCCAGTTATGTACAGTGATAGAAACTTGCTCAAGAAAAGAATCCTTATAAAAGATGTCACCTTATAAAAGATACCACTACGATGATAGGCTGCAGTTGACTTTTCTCATTTACTACCTAACACTTGCCAGTTTAATTAGAAACATTCTAGATTTAGTGTAGCTAGTCTTTTCAACTAACAAATGGGCTTTTAAAGAAGACTCTTTTTTTCTAATATGAGGAATATAGAGATCAGAGACTCTCTTTTAGACTTTTTAGCTAGTATCCTAGACTTTTTAAGTAGATTGTATTTACACAGTTGTGAAAACTCATCGAGGAGGGAATAAAAGTATTACAAGATGGCCTTTTTACTTGTTCATGCAGGGTGTTTGAAACACTGAGCTCTACATTCCTTATGTGGAGAAAAAATTGGGTTATAATACAATCTTTCTGGAAATACAGATAACCTGTTAGTAAGTGAGAGCAACAGTCAGCTACATGGCAGATGGGAAGTCACTTTCCTGCGTGAATCAAAACGTTATTTATTGTCATTTATTAGGAGGCAGGGGGAGCAGGACTTGGGTTAATCATGTTGTTGTTTGAGAAGAGAAGCCTGGCCAACTCCTGAAATTTGAGTACGGTATCTTTGTGTTTCCTGGTGACAGAAGAGAAGAAGGCCATGCTGCAGGAGATTGCCAACCAGAAGGGTGTATCCTGTCGTGCACAAGGGTGGAAGGTCCATCTCTGTGCGGCGCAGCTACTACAGCTGGTAGGTACATGGGGCTTGCAGCCTCCTACAACACGGGGGAACAGGGAGCTGTGTAAGACAGGAGGATGTTGTTACAAACTCAGTACACTGGGATACCATAAAGGAGCTGGTGTGTAGTGCCCAAAGGGAGCGGGATGTGCTTTCCCCTTTCTCAGGAATGTGGCATAAGTGGCTTGGAAACTTGGAGTGTTGGTTTTGATCCAGACATAAGAGCTGATGTATTTTGTACAGATGATCAAAACTGGCAACTCCCTCCTGCTGATGCACAGGTCTGAAGAAGCGTCTGTTTGGGATGGTGCGGCTGATCTGAGGAGGCAGCACTGATCCACATTCCTGGATGCTTCTGTTTCAGGTTGGGGGTGAGGTAGGTGCTCTGCATTTTAGCACCAAACTCCCCAAAACCTCTGCATTCCTGGAATAGTATTGTGAGAAGTAGGGGAAGCAGTTGTGGTTAGGATCCATGTTTATTCAGAAGAGGAGCACTCCTGTAAATAGGATGTTAGTAGGAATGATAGTGCCATGCTTTGTCAGAGGCTCCATCTTCTGAAACACAGACAGGAGCAGCTGAGAGGGGAATGGATTATCAACATCTCTGTGTAGCTTTTGTTAACGTGGGCGAGCATTTGCCAGCCTGGCAGTGAGCCTCTTCATGAAGGACTAATGTCTTTTAGACAAACTTGGAGCATGATGTGTATGAGAGACTGACTGCCCTGCAGGAGGGACTCATTCCCAAGAAAAAGGCAGCAACAGATGACGACTTGCATCGAATCAATGAACTGATACAGGTAGGTCCTGTGGCCTCCCAACCCTAAATTGCTTCACCCTTAATTACAAAGTATCCTGTTTCCATTAATTAAAGCTAAAGCTGGTCTAAAAAAACCGTGTGCGTCCCCTTCCTGTGTCATCAGTTAAAAGAGGCATTAGGAAAAGGCACAGGGATTGCTTAAAGGAGACATTGTGCTGCTAGTAACGAGTGTTTCCTTTCAGGGGAACATGCAGCGGTGTAAACTTGTCATGGATCAAATCAATGAGGCTCGAGACTCCATGCTAAAGGTCTTGGATCACAAGGATCGTGTTTTGAAGCTTCTAAACAAGAATGGAACTGTCAAGAAAGTGTCCAAATTAAAGCGAAAGGAGAAGGTCTGAAGACAAATTAATGACTCTGGAAATGGAGAACGTGTGCAGAATGGAGCTGAACCTTTTCATAGTTTGGGTTTATTTTTAAGCAGAGCATCTGAATGAAAAGGGTGAGTTTAGGGAACAGATGGACATGCTAAGCCTGGTGACTGAAGGGATTGTCCTTGATCTTGTCATAATGAACAAAGATTTCTCTCAGGCTCATCCCTTTTTAAAGCCTTTCCAGTCCCACTTGTATAACCCTCCTGATGTGTCAAGTATGGGCACACCTGTAACACAGGAGGTTCTGCAGGGGACACCAGGAGGCTGACATACAGGTATGGACCCAGACAGCAGCCAAGTGTTGGAAATGACACTGCTTTCAGTTACCCCATTCAGTCTCGTTCTTCTGACCTTCCAGTGTCTGAAGCAGCCTTCTACACCAGTGCCACTGCACTAGGGGATCTGCCACAGAGAATCTCCAATGGCTCAGAAGTCCTAGTTGTCAAGTTAAAAAACAAACAAACAAAAAAAACCAAACAGACAAAAAAAAAAACACCCACAAAAAAAAAAAAAAAACCAAAAAAACTAAAAAAGCCAGGGGGGGAAATCATTTCAAAGTGATATTGTAGTGTCTGTGTGTGTGTGTGTGTCTGTGTTGGTGCTCTGGGATACTTGTGTTGAAGTACCTCCTGCAACAGAGGGGCTTCCTGTAGCTGGTGTAATGTTAATTGTACGTACCACATACATCCTGAAAACATGAATAAAGGAATTGGAGGTTTTTGTATGTGAGCAGTTTGTGTACCTTTGTACCAATGGAACCGTTCAACCTCCAAACTCGAAAACAAAGCCTTGGAAGAAGCCTGGGGGGAGAAAGAGCATGATGGGAAGCAGCCAGTGTCCTGTGCTGTGGGGGGCTGGGGAATGCCCTTCCCAATTCAGCACCTAAAGATGGAATATGGATTATCCCCCCAGGCACTTGTGCATTTAACCTTAATACTTTAGAAAGGTTGCCAAATCAGCTCATTTTTAGTGTACTCGTCAGGAAGCTTCAGTTTCATGAATCCAGTTGTCATCTTGCCTTTATTCAGAACTGAGTTTTTTCAGAACTTAGATTTAAAAAAATAGTATTTAATTCTTATTTCCTGGTTTTTCTTTTTTTAACTAGAGCAGTAGAAAGTTCATATTCGCCCTGTTCTTGTGTCACTAACACGTGAAAACCCTATTGCAGTTGTGGATGGCAGTCTTTCACATTAGCTTGATCTTACTTGTTCACATGCAACAATTCCCATTGTAAGATACAATTCTAGTATAATGATATTGTAACTTTGGTGTTAGGAAAGTTACAGTAACATGCTTGGTGATTTTTAATTTTTTTTCCCCCTTGGCTAGAAGAAAGAAAACAGAATACCTCTCCAGTTTTACAAGCCTGCAAGGAGTGTGTGGGTGTGTATGTTGAAATTAAAAAGAGCGGTAAGACATGAAAAGGTGGGAATCAAACTGCTGCTCTCACCTTGCATTTCTTGTGCCTCAGGAACAGAACATGCAAAACTGGTCAAGTATTTGTTTGATGTTGTCAGGGTAATAAAACACTGCCTGTGCGAACGAACACTCCCAGCTTCCTGAGGACACTGCAAGAAGCTCACTCACAATTAAGTGGACTTCTTTAGGGTTGGGAACTGTTTCACATGTTGACAAAGGGCTTTTGAGTTAAGTCCAAGACATTACCAGCAAAGTGTGAGGTATTTATGGAGAAAGGGAGCAAAGGATTCTTTTACGGACTGCAAAAGTTAAAAGCTTGCTGTTAATTAGTTCTCCTAGGTATTCTTACCTCATTCTTTGCAACGTTACTTTTCCTAAACTGGTATTGAAGGCTCTCATCTAGTCCAAAAGGATGATGCTGTTCCATAACCTTAGAAAGGCAAAAAAGTATTGCCCCAGTGCTCTGGAAACCATGTAGATTCTGTAGTGTTTGAGTCCAGGAGCAACCTGGTGTGGTGCAAGGTGTCCCTGTCTGTGGCTGCGTGTGGAGTGAGATGAGCTTTGAGGTCCTTTCCAATCATTTTAATCACATTCTGTGATTATTCTATGGGAGAAAGTAAGATCCTGGTGAAGTTCATCTGGACTTCTCCAACTCATGTTTTCATGCCTCTTATTTATTGTTTAAGCTTAGATCAGGAACAGTATGCATAATTGCCATTTTACAGTCTTCAGAGAGTGGAGCAGGTTTCTTTCTCTGTTGTATACTGGGATCTGCAGTCTTGCTCTTCAGCTTGTTCAGGTGTTTCACGTGTGTTCTCGGAAGGAAATTAGGAAGCGGCACTGGGGTTTCCCATATCCCATCCTATGCTGTACACCGAGAACACCTTGTGTTACAATAACCCTCATCCCACAGACTGAGAACCCTTGATGGAGTAACTACTTCTCTGCGAGTTGTTTGGTTTGGTTTGGGGTTTTTTATAGTGCTGTGCAGAAGAGAGGAGCCCCGAAGAGGGAGGTACAAGGACTCCCTGAAATAACACCCCAGCCTTTCCCATACTGACCACCCTCAGTGGGCCACTCCGGCCTCCAAGGGGGAGACACGGAGACACACCATCCATAACGCTGCTGCTTCCTTTGAGAACTCCCGCACGATCAGTCTCGGGGAGAAAAGACAACGCAGAAAGAGCCGTGCCCCGCCAATACCGCCTGTGGAGACTTTTGCAACCGGACTTGCCTATCTCGCATCGGCCTCTGTAGCCATCAGCCCCTTCGTGAAGCCCAGCCATGACGTTGATGATGATGATGATGTAGGAGGGTGCAGGGAAGGCTTTGCGCGTCCCACCGGCAGCTGGAAACACCACAGAAGTAATTTTCAGCCCTGGTTCCGCTGTGACATTGACGGCTCCTGCCATGAGGGCGTTTTACACCCGGCTACAGCGCTCCCTCCGCCCGTCCCGGCGGCCGGGGCCGTGTTTATCCCCTCAGGGCCGCGGGGCGGGTGCCGGTGCCGAGCCCGACCCGCGCCTCTCTATGGTCCCCGCCGTGCGGGGGCAGAGCGCCCGCCCCGCTCCGGGCCGTGCCCGCGCTGGCGCCGCCCGCAGGCTGGGCGGGCTGTGAGCGGCCGCCCCTCATTACCTCACGGCCAGGAGGAGGAGGAAGGGGAGGAGGAGGAGGAGGAGGAAGGGGAGGACGAGGCTGCCGGGATAGCGGCGGACCTGCCCGCGGCCTCGCTCCGGTGCTCCGGCCGCCCCGGGAAGCCGCGGCTGCG
>JAWWEU010000011.1:22563898-22574778 GCA_035583155.1 Acropternis orthonyx | reverse complement strand
TATATGGATGGATTTTGTAGTTGGGCTATTTTAGGCATGATTCTTGTGTGCAGAGATTTTCTCTCTTTTGCCCAGCACAAGAGACTGAAAACTGTCAGAGTTCTGACAAGACTTACCTCAGAAGAAGTGGCAGGGACACTGGTGAGGCTCATTGGGGAAGGGTGGCAGAGGTCCTTTAGGCAGCTAAGAGAGCTGCTTGTGACACCTGCCTGGCAAGAACAGAGAATGGGAAAGAGAATGCTCTTATCCAGGCAAAAGCCAAACTGTCCAGAGAGAGAGAGAGAGAGAGAGAGACACGGTGTTGTGGGAATGAGGACTCAGTTGTGGACTCAGTGCTAGCAGACACCTCTTACAGCTATTCATTTCCATCTATAGGTTGGTATCCATGGGATCAGAATAGAGTTCATCAATGAGAAAGGTGTCAAACGCACAGCCACGTATTTACCTGAGGTTGCTAAGGAACAAGGTGGGTTTTAGATGGCAGCCAAACACATCACCCTGTTGTGTCACAGATTGGGTAACTTAAGTCTATGGATTTTGAGCTTGGGTTGCAATGCTCTCATGCTGTCCTCATAAGAGTGCCATGGAGCCACCAGGCTTAATCTGGATTACTGACACCTGATACAGTTGCTGCTGCATTTTCATCTGGCCTTTCTCTCATTGCACAGCTGTATCTTAGCATGAAAGTATTTTATGGCTTAAGAAATGGGGGATCTCAAAGTATGGATCTTCCAGCCTCATTCAGCATTGCATCTTTCCTCTTCTATGTTTCTCCCATTGCCTAGATAACTGCAGGCTGCACAATACCAACAGAAGAGTCCCTTTCCTCCTCATTCTTGCTAAGGTAGCATACTCCAGAGGAGGGCTGGAAACAGGGCCACTCTGGAGCACACTTCCCACTCAAATAGAGTAGCAGTCACCATGGCAACTGCTCAAAATATTGCCTCCTTTCCTCCACTTAGCAGAGTGGAGTGGTTACATCCTCCTGGCTCTGGGGCAAAAAACTAAGGTAGGAATTTTAACTCTGATCTCTCACATAGCAGTGCACTGTGCTATCACTAGAGCATCAATCCCAGTTGGTCTATGTGAAGAGTGAAGTACTGTCTTATTTTCAGGGCTTAGGGTGCTAAACTTAAGTGGCACATGATGAAACAGTTTTGAGTCCCTGCAATAGAAGCAAGGCACAGACCTTTATAAGCAGAGAGGTCGTATGGAAAATGGGATTGCTGTTTCATAGACCAGCTCTAATACGAATTAAAAGGGGCTGACATGTGCAGATAGTGTACATGCATCAGCCCATGTATGTCCAGTTCAACGCTGGGATTTCTAAAGCTCAGAGTTTCCTGTTTAGTTGTTTGCTTTTCTAGAGACCTTGTAATGCATCTCGTATGTTGTTTGAAACATCTTTTTTATGTTGAAAAATTCCCTTGCTTTTATTTTTCAATAGACTGGGATCAGATCCAGACCATAGACTCCTTACTCAGGAAAGGTGGCTTTAAGGCTCCGATTACCAATGATTTTAGGAAAACAATTAAACTCACCAGGTAAGTTGATGTATTTGTCATCTTTTAATTTTACTTTATAGTGTCTTGTGGGTAAAGTATTTGTGCTTGATGTAAGTCTTCATGCCTCTTTCATGTAATGTGAAAGACCAAACCACAAATGCCATGTGTTAGGCATGTAATACACATGCAGTGAAGCACAATATGTTTGGTCCATGCAGGATCAAAGTTGGCATTCTCTAGGAGAAGTGTCACTGGTTTTAATGTTACCATCTGTGTGAAAGATCAGAAGCAGAACCTTTGAAATTTAAAAAGGTTGATATTTTTTTTTCAGTATCTTTTCAATGGATTTCCTTTTCTCAGTGTGCTCATCTGTGGATGCTGTAGCTATTTGTAGGTGACAGCTGTCTTCAAACCACACTCGAATTTGGCTGGTTTTCAGAATTTGCTTGCTTTTCTATACCCCCAGCTGTCTTATTGGTGTCTGCTCCCTTTATGTTAGTAAAAATTGGGACATTCTGGTTTTGTATAGAAATATTAATTTATCAGGTCGTTTCTTACCTCTGGAGAAATTAGATGGGTGCACAGGGGTTTTTTTAAACAGGCGAGGACAGGATGAAGGTTTTTGTTAAAATCTGGGGTAACATTGTCTTAGTGCAACTCACAACCACTTTGTTTATCTGTTGTGTAGTGTGCTTTAGAAAAACCTGGAAAACTCTGGTCTCTCCAAAGGAACATCACATTTTGTGAATTCTGATTGTACAACATGGACCGTCACTTAGATTCTATAACCTCACTTTATTCACCACTCCATCAGTTTTTTCGCTAGCCACAAGAGTAAACAATGGTGAAATACTGAGTATTTAGTCATTGTAACTGAGTCTTCTTCCAGCAAACTTTTCATGCCATTTTGTATCACTGCAAGTGGATAAAAAGAATACAAACTGATAATTTGTTTCCTGTGTGCTACTTCGGGCATCCCCTTATTTATGATCACCTTGACTAGGGCTCAGCTTTTGGGACACTGAAGTTAATTCAGGCTCAGACGGGTTATTCAGACTACAGCATGCAGCAATATCAAAGGAAGTAGTTTATGAAGTTAGTGCGTTCCTCTTGGTCGTCATCGGCTGACACTGTTATTTTTCTGACGCTGTTCCCACAGGTACCGCAGTGAGAAAGTGACAATCAGTTATGCAGAGTACATGGCCTCCCGCCAGCATTGTTTCCAGAATGGCACTCTTCATGCCCCCCCCCTCTACAATCATTACTCCTGACACACGGCTGCATGACCAGTCCCACTCCCCCGTTGCTGCCAATGGCTACGACATCATTGGGGCAGATGCCTCCTCTTCCTGGTCCAGTTACTTCTATTACTGCACCATTTTATGATGCTAGCTTCCGTTGCCAAGTCTGCCTTCCTGCTGACCTGGGGGGAGGATGAGAGCATGACAAGACTTCAGGGGCCCAAGCCTTATCTCAGCCTTCCCTCTGAGCGGGGGTTCAGTTGGATTGGGGCTCTACACCTACGAACTGTCATGAGGTACAGAAGACTTCACGGAGTGAAAGTGCTGCTTTGGACTGATCCATTTTTGGGTGTTTCTGACACTCTGGAAACTTGAGTTGTTTGTTATGGAAGCCCCCCAGATCAAGTAGGAGCATTCCCCTGGCAGCCTGGGCAACGGAGTCCAACAAAACATTTTTTAGGTTCTTTTAAATTTTTTTTAACCTCTGGTATCTGTTGTGTACTGAGAGCTGATGGCAGTCCCCATGCATCACAGGTGGACATCATGATACTGGGGAGCGTTGAACACCTGGATAGCACCCTGTCCTCACCAACAGAAGGTTGATGTGAAAAATTAATCCATTAAATAAACTCTAGAAGGCTTTAAGGCTCAGATCTTTAGTAGGTTGGATTCTTTAGAAATCCTCTTGGTTTACAGTTTTCTGGGTTTTTAGACAGAGCTCGATGATGAAGCCTGCTATGAAATAGAATGCTGTCGTGCCTTAAGAGAGCAACACGGCACATGCTGGATATGTGGAAGATATGTGGACAGCCTTCCCTCTTAAGATCAAGTTTTGTTTCCAAACATTTGTAGCAGGTTGGATTAGGGCTGGGGAGGGGTTTACATGGCACCGACTGTAGTCATACAAGTGAGATTAGTGACTGAAATTTGTTTAATTTAAGCTAACAGTCTTGGGGACCTTCCTATTGATAGGACAGCCACTTTCTCCAGTGTGACTACTGATCTTCAGGGCAGGGCAGTGAGTGTTCCAGTTCATAGCAGGCCTATGGAATAGAGCTGTGTAGTTTCACTGCTAAGATTTATCTTGCTCAGCTTAGTCATTACCACATCAGGGCAGTGAGTGGGGAAACCTGTATTACCCAAACTGTGTAAAACTCGTGTGCATTCTGTATTTCTTCTCCCATGGTTGATGATGACAAGAAATACTCTCTTCTAAGAGGAAGTTAAGTTATCCGTTGTTATTCTGCTTTATCATTGAGGGATGTCATAAACTGTAAATTATGACAGGCTCTCAATGAGGTAACTGGACTTCAAAATATAATTTGGGGTGGTGTTGGTTGGTTTGTTTTCCAAGTTTCTGGAGAATCAGTAATGATCGGGAAAGAAGATACAAGTGTATATAGCAGAGTCATGGCTGTTTGGTTGCATGTACCTGAAGAGCCTGTTTGCCTGTGGTAATCGGCTGGTGTTTGAAGCCTGAAATTCTGCCCTGGCACGGTGGGGAATAGGGCTGGTGGAAAGCTGAGAACTGCAGGCTGCTGCTCCCAGTCCTAAGGAAGCAATGCACAACTGTGCAGTTTTGCTTTGTGTTGATGTAACGTTTTGTTGGAGGAGAGAGATGTGAGGGAGATTACTCTGGATAATGATGCAGTATCAACCCAGCTTTCCTCCACTACTGGGGCATTCTTACAAATTCCCACTTTTCCCTTGTGATGTTGTTGGAAAGGAATTGAAGATGAAGGGATTGTTCATGACTTCCTGCTGCTGAGAATAAATAGGTCTTGTTACAAACCACTCCAGTTTGTAATTACTCTCCCAGGTGCCATGTAGTGATGGGGAAGAGTGGGGTCAGCTCTGGACATACCACTCACCTTTCAGCTGTCAAACAGTATGATACATAGGGCTACACTCATTACTGTTCAAGTGTTCTATGTTAGAATTTAATTTCTAAAAGGTTTTAAAAAAGCAAAAAAATGGTGCTAAAACTTCACCCCTGAGCACGCTCGGTGAGACTGGTCATGCAGGCATACAGTGCCAGGCTTTTCAACTATACTGTTTCTTTTTCAGATGTTTGCCCTGTTCTGTGTCTTCAACAGTGTACAGTGTTTTCCTGATTTCAGTTTCTTTGATTAGGGGATGAATAATGGGTGGGGTGGGGAGGGTTAGCTGTCATTTTTTAAAGAACAGAATTTTAGGATTGAGTGACTTGGTTGGTTTAAGCCTGAAGTGGGGACAGATGGTTTGGGACTGGGAAAGTCTTACCCTCTCCCACTTCTATTTCCCCACTCAGTCTGTTCAAAAAGAAAAACAAAACCACCTCTAAATATGTACTGTGTTCTTGTCTTGTTGCAGTGAGAAGCTGGCAGGTCAGAAGCACTGGTCTGCTGCCTAAGGAACAGGCCCTCCCAGCTTTAGTCTCGCAAGGGTCCAGCTATAAAATCAGTTGAAAACTGTGTCAATAGCTAAGCTAGCTAAGAGAAATGTATTACAAGGACAGGTGGTCTCAGGAAATAACCCCATTTCTAGATCATTACATGGCAACTATGCATAAGGATGAAAGAGGTGAACTTAGAACCAAAATGTACTTTGCGTTGCCTCAAGACGGAGGTAACCAAAATCAGTGACCAGCTGATATGAGCAGTTGCTTGGCTGGGGACAGCAGGTTAGAACTGTTCAAAGCAACTGTTACCTGGTTAGATCTGGATTAACTGATCCTTAGAAGCAAGTGCCTTTTGGTCTAGAAGGGCTTATTCTCATGACAACCACAACAGAGAAATAATCTCACTGCAATGATGAAATGTCTTTGTTTTACAGTAACTACAGGAGAATGTCTTTGATCACTGGAGTCTGTCAGTGTTGGAATGTTTCCACTGTGAGGTTCTTAATTTTTTTTTTCCTTTGTATTGTTCAACAGTCAATCTCAACTGAGGCCATTTCAGTTTGGGAACGTTTTATAGTCAAAATATCACATATCTACAATTTATCAGAACAAAAAAAATCTATAAGGAAATCTAAGAGTTCATTTTAACCTTTGCACAGAATAATTTGTTTTCATAGCACATTAACAAACCTCTGCAATCTTTATTGACTATTAGTGCTGTTTTCTGTTTGTATTCTGGAAACTACATGTTGTTTTGTTGGGGTTTTTTTTGGTTAATTTATTTCCTTAAAGCAAGAGACCTCTTGACCTTCAGTGCAGAGATGTAAGACCAATTCTTTGTATTACACTTGGTTGCCTCCTACCTATATAATAACTTCTGAGTGTAAATAATTGAACTCTATCCTCTAATGAAGTATTGTAGAGAATAAATCATAATGGATAAAGATTATTTGTACTGTCCTCTTTATATGGGTTCTCACAGCCTTTATGGGGGATAAATGAAATCATTTTCATCTAGAAGGATGAACAATATATTACAGGTATGAATAGCAAATCTGTAAATCACACTGAATGTTCAAAACCACGGAGGTTGCCAGATTGGGATGACAGCTGTCTGGAAGCACAGAAATAGTCAAAGAGGCTCAGTAGAAGAAAGCAAGGAAAAATAGAAGGAAAATTAAAACCAAATATTAAGTATGTTTCATTAATAATGGCATAGCAGTGTCTTTGTATCCTGAAATAATGTTTGCTTGACAATAACTTTCTATCAGTTATCATAATTGTGAAATATACAAAGCACATAACATACACAGTACTGTAGATCTGTCTGAAACTATCAAAATTGTTCTTTGGGGTTTTGTCTTCTAAAATGACCTAATGAGAACACATTGTCTATATTCTGAGGCTGTAGTCTTAAGGTGATGTAAAAATATTATTTCAGAAGAAACACCCATCTTTCTAGATTCTTACAATTTTAATGGTTGCTTTGGGCAGGATTAACTATTTGTAGGATAGTTTTGAATTATACCTCTGGTTTATCTGATTTTTTCCATACACTTTCAGGTTATTGTTAACTTTTATCTATGGCAGATGTATAGTTAGATATCCTACATTTTCTGCTTGTGGCTCTTGGGAAGGGCAGCCCTGGATGTCAAGATTCCAAAGAAAACACTAACCAAGTCAAGGAGGGGAGGGTAGTTTTGATTTAAATATGCCTGAGAAGAAGCTCATTGACCTCAGTGCAACTACAAAGCAAAAACCTGTTTTCAGAAAATATGATGCTGGTACTAGTAATGCTAGAAAGTAAATCCCCTAGACAGTGTGAGGAGGGGTTGAGGAGGACTCTGTGGCTAATGTGATTTCCAGGTGACTCCTTGCTATATCTGAAGTTACCTGTCTCACTACCATCCACTGCTGTCATGTGCCCAGGGAAGTTATCAAGTATATCCTCTCAGCTTTGTTGTCAGGAATACAGTGACTTTTTGTATATTTTTGTGGCATATGCTTTTTCTTACTTGATTTTTTTTTTTTGGTTTTCCATCGAATCAGTCAGACATAAATCTTTGTCTGGTGTCTTTCATCAGAGGTTCTTCTGTGCATGTTGTGTGTTCAGTGACCACAGGAACACTCACTCAGCAGCTCACAGGGAGTATGAGGCCAGGTAGAAGGTTGTACGTATGACTGCACACTGAAATAGGTCAATCCAGGCTAAATATAAACCAGGATAATTCTCCTGGAAACACTTTCTTCTGTTGTTATTTCTGTTTGAAATAAGAAACAAAGTTAATTACTCATTTACCACTCACTTCTTTCTAGAATCAAGTTAAAGAAAGGTTAGGAGAAATTTCTACAGGGCACTTCAAATTAAGAACACTTGAGCATTCTTATTCTAAACACAAAAAAAGAATTTTACTTTACCTAACTGTGATTGAGAAAGATAAAAATGAAAACCAGAACACTTTCCCATGTGACTCCATAAGTCAATATTTATACTGACAGTACCTAGAGCAGTATGACAGGAAAGTTCCTCAGCTGGCTTTCCTATGGTCTGGGAAAAGATGACTCGTGAGTATGTTTGATGATCACTGATGAAACACAGCACAGAAGAGTATTGTTACCATGTGCCTTAAAACAAGTATGTAATTCTGCAAAATGAACAATATCCAGATTATTGAACCATATTTTTTTCTTTTTCTATAGTCAGCTAGACTGGTCTTATCATCAGATTAATTCTGGCAGAAATTATGTATTATACAAACAGTTGATAGTACATCTAGATGCCATGCATGTATTTAAAAACTGAACAGATCATGCAATTTTGCATTCAGAGGCTTGCTATGACTTTATTGCTGGATATTAATATAACTTTGCACATACATGCTCATTCATTATGGTTTTGGATATATACTTTTAAGTGGAGTAAAAATAAAGGCAAAATGGTGTGAAAACCTAAACCTGAAGAGTATACTTTAAGAACACAGATGAAAATCATGCATGTTTTGTGCAATACTGACTACCGTGGCACATGGTGTTCTTAGTGAGTGGTTATCTCCACAAGGATCTGCTCCTATCACACAGAAAATATATAATTACTATTAGAAAGCTTAAAAACTGCTAGGAAAAGCACATTTCTTCTGCTGGTGGATTAGAAGGAAAGCATATTACAAAGTAGGTTTATGCTAATAATAGAATATCCTCATAATTAGCTCTTTCTACATTTGACTGCATGCAGGTATTTAGCTGAGCATTTTGAAAGATCTGTGTATCTGCAATAAGTTGTTACAGGGTCTGTGTTTAAACTATAGCAATGGGGATATTACCATAATAGATCTCTTTAACAATCTGCTACCTAATAACATGTCTCCAGCAAGGATTAATGCTTTTTGCCCTGGAATATCGAATATTAGAGGCTCTGTTCATGATAAATTACATTTGGCCAAGTCTTCTTTTTTTTTTTAAATCAGTTTATTTTAGGATGTGACCACTAAAGCTGCTTGAAAGTTCTGATAGTCATTCACTTTATTTCAATCAAGCTCATCTTCCTTTTCTATGTGTATTTTGTTAATAAATGTTGAAACAGTCATTATTAGTGAGGAAGATGCCAGAGCATTTTAAAAATAACAAACAGGTCAGGTACTCTGCTGTGTTTGGTTTGTTGCAGCAGCTGAACAATACTTCCTGTGAGTTTGTAAGTTCTTTTTAAAAATTCTTAAAAAAAAAAAAAAAAAAAAAAAAAAAAAAAAAAAAAAAAAGGCAGGGGGAGTGGGTTCCATTCAGGAACATTGTTATTTAGGTCTTGAGACCTTACCCAGACACATCAGTGATAACGGACTTCATCTTTCATGATAGCCTCTTAAACTGTACCTATAAACTCTTGCAAGAATCTGGCTCTTAATTTAGTTTTTTGTATACTTAAGTAGAAGGGATCCCTGGTGGGAAACCAACAGGGAAATTAATAACTTAAACTTCTGTGAGCTACCTACTGCTCTAAGAATCGTGATGTTCTGAGTTGGTGGGTTATTTGAGAAGCCATCAGGATTCCAAATGATTTTAAATGCTTCTCTGGTCAGTCTGGCATGGATTTCCTTATTTTCTCATAAAACTAATAGAAATAGTTTAATTTGCCAGATGTTCCCTGAGATACTTTCATTCCATTTTACTGAATGTCTTTCTGCTTGTATCACTTAGCAAATTACTTTCCAATCAGTTTCTCTGCTATGCTCATTATCCAGATAACAACTATTAAAAATCTATTATTTGACTTCATGTTCCTATAGTTTATTTTTAATGCATTCTTTTTCCCAACATACAGAAAACAGTTCACCTAGGCACAGATGCAGTTCATGAAAACAGGAGTGGTTTCATCATAAATTCTCCAACAGTCTATTTTTGCCTTTCTATAAGGGCACAGGATGACACAGTAAGGGCTGATAAGGTGATTAGTTTAAGAGTTTTAGGCTGGTTAGGCACTTACATGGGAGCTCTCCAGGGAAACCAGTACCCCGTAAGTTATTTTGTTGGCAGTGTTGGGAGAACTATCTTCATTTTCAGCCTGCCTATAACTTTTAGAGGTCTGTAGATTGCTTCTGGATAGTCTGAAAAAGTAACCTTCCTTACAAAATGTGTTATGATATCAATACTTCTTCATTACAGGCCAACATCTGTTAATCACAGTGAGCTACACAGAAATTCTGGAACAGACAGTCACAGTTTTCCTAAGGCTGGAGTTTGCTGTCCAGCTGGAGGATGTCCCAGTAGCAAAATGGAGCAGACTGTAGCTCACTGATGATGCCACGGATGTGAAGATGTATCTGCTGCCTTGGTGCCCTCGGGTGCTTCTGGGTAAATGGGTGCTGCTGTGCAGTCTGGGGAGGGGGAGTAGTGCAGTTTTAAGTGCTTTGGTTATTTCCTACAGGATAGGGCAGAAGAAGGGTTTGCTCTGCTCATATGAAGGACAAGCACTGTTTCCCTCAGCATTCCTCCACATCCTGCTCTCGGGCCCTGGTTCGTGCCTTGTAAGACTTTGGGCTCATGATTATAGAATCAATTCGTTTGGAAAATACTTCTGAGATCATCGAGTCAAACCTGTAACTGAAAGCACCATGTCAACTAGACCACGGTACTGAGTCCCACGTCCAGGCTTTCCTTAAACACCTCCAAGGATGGTGACTCCATCACCTCCCTGGGCAGCCCATTCCAATGTCTAATCATACCTTCTGTGAAGAACTTCTTCCTAATTCACAACGTAAACCTCTCCTCGTGCAGCTTCAGACTATGTCCTCCCGTCCTGCCGATGGTTGCCTGAGCAAAGAAGCCGCCCCCCACATGACTACAACCTCCTGTCGGGGAGCTGTATGTGGAGTCTTGGTCTGATTCTGTCGTAGTCTGTTAGGCTACTTGCCCTGTGTGTTCACATAAGCAACGCTCGGCACGACACCGCTTTCCCTCTCCAAAAGGAGCTAATTGCTAAGCGAGCTTAAACACACCTCTGAGGGCTGTTCCGTGCGGGGGGTGCTCAGGCGCTCGGTTTCCCCTCGATTCCCCACAGCGGCAACCCTGCTTTTTTCTATTCAGCAGTGCTCGGGGGAGAACACACCCTCGGTCCCTCACACAGGGAATAACCAGCCGCCCTCCGCCCCTCGACCGGCCCTCACACCGACACAGCCATGTCCCCTCCCTCACACCGACACAGCCATCATAGCCATGCTCCCTCCCTCACACCGACACAGCCATGCTCCCTCCCTCACACCGACA
>JAWWEU010000011.1:22484092-22561625 GCA_035583155.1 Acropternis orthonyx | reverse complement strand
TCACAGCCATAGCCCTTCCCTCACAGGCATGCCCCGTCCCTCATAGCCGTGCCCCGTCCCTCGCCGCCGTACCCCGTCCCTCACAGCCATACCCCCTCCCTCACAGGCATATCCCGTCCCTCACAGGCATATCCCGTCCCTCACAGCCATACCCTGTCCCTCACAGCCGTGCCCCGCCCCTCACACGGGAGCGCCGCCCGCTCCCGGCGCTGCCGTCGCTTCCGCCGCGGGTTCCGGCGATGGCGGCGGGCGGGAGTGACCCGCGGGCGGCCGATGTGGAGGAGGACGCCTCGCAGCTCGTGTTCCCCAAAGGTGCGAGCGGGGTGTGAGGGGGCCGGACCGGGCGGTGGTCGGTGGTCGGTGATCCGCGGTCGGTGTCTGGCGGCGGCCGCCTGAGGGGGAACGAGCCCCGCCGAGCGGCTCGGTGGGCTGGAGCGCTGCCTTGACCCCCCCTGCCACCGGTTGCAGTGCCGCGAGTTTTACCAATCAGGACAATAAAATCATCTATATATGTTTAAGGACCTCACGGTTGCTAGGATGTGGCGTGTTTTACGTGGGCTGCTGCGTGCGTGTGCAGGATTTACAGAAATAAAATCCTGTCAGGTTGCGGTGAAAAGATTGGTTTTGACACAGCCGTTATGATGTTTCTCCACGTAGGAATTCTCCCCTGTGAGGGTGGGCAGGCCCTGGCACAGGTTGCCCAGAGAAGCTGTGGCTGCCCCATCCCTGGGAGTGTCCAAGCCTTGGAACACCCCGGCCCAGTGGGAGGTGTCCCTGCCCACGGCAGGGGGTGGGATGAGATGAGCTTTAAGGTCCCTTCCAACCCAAATTGTTCTGAGATTCCAGGAATACTGCTGCATGTAGGAAACCAGCTCTCCAGAGCCAGAGTTAGTGACTGCAGCCTGTGTATGTTTTTCAGAAAATTACTTACTTAAAATTCCACAGATGTGTTTACACCTCAGAGCCACCATGGAAAAGAAAAAAGAAAAAAAAGAAAAAAGAAGAAAAATGGGCAGTGTGCTACATTTTTGAGTTACGAATAAAAACCTAGCCCTGAAAGACTGGGGGTTTTTTTTTGTATTTTTAATACTAAAATCTACAGCCTACTCATATTCAACCTAAGCTAATTTACGGCTCAATGCAAAATGAGGTTTGCCAGTCCCTTTGTAGCACTGTCCTGTCTGTTTGTATAAAACAGTGCTGACAGGCACCCTGGGATGCAGCCTTTGACACTGCTGCTTTGAACAGCTCACACTGCTGATGTTGAAAATATCTTGTTATTGGAATGCGTAGAGTGGTTAAGGTGATGATGAATGAAACCAAAGCTGGCTAAAAAGGGGGAACAGAAATCTGTTAAGATTGGTTAAAAGATTTTTTTCCGATAGTAAAATTGCAGTAGGTCAATTAACCTTTCAAGTAAAATACAACCTTTTTAAAAGTATTCAGCTGCATCCATATATTTTTAAAAAATCAGAGACTTTCAAAGGCCATTGGCATCACTTTTGAATTTTTTTGAGTATTACAGTTCTAAATATTTTTTTTTTCTAAAGCATTTCATGCATTCTTTAAGTTCTGCCAAAAAAAGGGTGAGGAAAACATACTGCAAAAATACAACAAGTTAGAATGTAAGTTAGGCTGTAAGGGTAAAATAGGAGGTTAAAAGACAAAGACCACAGATTGTCACTCAAAGTGGTGTAATTTTTATCAGTATTTTCACTATGAAATGCTGCCCAGTCATTGGTGAAGGAGTTTACACAACTGCCATGAAACACGTTGTTCAGTTCTTTACTGCCCAGAGCTAAATTTACTTACAGAGCTTCCACAATTCCCCTTTTCATCCGTGCTTCATCTTTTTTTCTTGCTGTTGTTCTCCCCTTCAACTGCAGAATTTGAAACTGCGGAAACCCTTCTGAACTCAGAGGTGCACATGCTGCTGGAGCATCGTAAGCAGCAGAACGAGAGCGCAGAGGATGAGCAGGAGCTGTCAGAAGTCTTCATGAAAACCTTGAATTACACGGCACGCTTCAGCCGCTTTAAAAACCGTGAAACCATTGCCAGTGTGCGCAGGTGAGTGGGAGGGTTAGGGAATAACACTTACTGGGGAATTTGATCTCTAATATTGATGCTGCTTTATGAAAGTACAGTTTAGCTGTGTTTCCTGATTTGCTCTTTAATTCTTTCTGAGGAGGCAAGAAATTTGGTCATAGTTCTTGACAGTAGGCTGTACTTTGTCCAGGTTAAGCCTTGTGAACTGCTGTGTTTTCAGTGTTTCAATGATAGCTGACTGCGTTAAATGGGAGGATTTTCCAGATGGCAGAGTAATTCAGGGGAAGTGAATTTAGCAGATGGGCCTTTTTTTTCATCTGTGCAATTATATAATGAGTCTTTTCTCTTGAAAAAAATCTGACTTCAGTGCCAAGAGCAGTGTGAAAAAAGATATCCGTTTGGTTTAGTTTATGCCCTTTTGTATTTTCCCATTTTGTAATTTCACCAAGTCTTTCCTTACAGTTTGCTGCTCCAGAAAAAGCTCCATAAGTTTGAATTGGCATGTTTGGCTAACTTGTGTCCCGAAACAGCTGAGGAAGCCAAAGCTCTGATTCCTAGGTGAGCACTTACATATTGTACAAAAACTACTTTATACTTCCCTGTGATCTAAAGCCAGCTGTGGGCAGGTGTTCTCTCTTCAGTCCAGGTCTGTTGATGTAAGAACGTTTGATCTTGGTCTTTCTTCCCCTCCCCACTGATCTGACAGTGAGGCACTGTTTGTGCGTGTCCCTAATGCGCTTCTGACAACTTTTACTGGATTAAGTGGGGTTCTTTGGTGGCTGTGATCATGTTTGTTGGAGTTTTTTTCTGTTGGAGCAAATGAACTGTTTTGTGAATAAGGTATGGGGAAGCAGTAACTTCTTTGTGTCTTGATTGGTTACCTTATGGCCTAAGATAGAGGAAGGAATGAAACATTCATCTGAATTACAGTTTCTTCCTTATATGAAAGAGAAGGGTTTGGGATGACCTAATTGTGGTCTCCCAGCACCTGAAGGGAGCCTACAAGAAAGATGAAGAGAGGTTTTTTACAAGAGCATTTGGTGACAGGACAAGGGCAAACAGCTTCAAACTGAGAGTAGGTTTAGATTAGAGATTAGGAAAAAATTCTCTCCTGTGAGGGTGGACACGCCCTGGCACAGGTTGGGCAGAGAAGCTGTGGCTGCCCCATCCCTGGGAGTGTCCAAGGCCAGGTTGGATGGGGCTTGGAGCAACCTGGGCTACTGGAAGGTGTCCCTGCCCATGGCAGGGAGGTGGAACATGATGAGCTTTAAGGTCCCTTCCATCCCAAACCATTCTCTGACTCTATGCTTTCATAGCAAGAATGGACTGGCTTACGAGCGTGTGACTACATTGGACTTCATTTAGAGGTCTGTTTAAAGCTGCACCTGCCTTGCCTTTTTGATAACACACTTTGAGATTATTTAGCAGAAAGTTTTGGGAAGGATGGAGTTTTGTCACGAAAAAAGGAGACACTGCATAGGGAGTGGAGTACTTTTTGTACAGTAATGTCACAGATGGTTCCTGGTGGTTACACACATGTGGGTTATGGTGTGTTGAGAGGGATGGGAGGGAATTATGACTTAAATGAATCCAGGGTGGAAGATTATTTCTGAAAGTTTTAATGTCTCCTCATTATTCTTATCTTGCAGCCTTGAGGGCCGGTTTGAAGATGAGGAATTACAGCAGATTCTCGATGATATTCAGACTAAACGCAGCTTTCAATATTGAGGTTAACCCACAACCCCTTTATCTGAACAGAAAAAACCTGGGGACTTTGACTGTTTCTGAACCCTCTGGGCCAGCTGAGCTCCTGGCTGAGTAAGGGAAGCTGTGGTCACAGGGTGTTTCAGTGCTGTGTCGTCACAGGTACACTCAGACTGGAGATCAGCATTGTCTTTTTGGTTTGTTCCATGTGTATTTTGGCAAGGACCCCTGTATTGTGAGTGGCAAAGAACCTGAAAAGCCTTTTTTCCAGTGGCTCAAATATTTGTTTCTTCCTCAAACGCTCTCCCCCAGTTTGTAATTTTTCAACTTGTTTCTGGTTTTTAGCAGAAACATAGATGTCATTTCATTTTTTTGGGAACTTCTAAAAGAGATGGAGAAACTTATTCTTGGCTCTCAAAAGGCTCAGTCATGGGCAGCATCAATTTCTGTGGTGGTTTTGTTTTGTTTAGGGTCTTTTTATTGTTTGTTTAGGACAGTGAATTTTTACAGCTTCAATCATTTTCTATTGTTTAGTGTAAATTAAAATATATTTTTAATTAAAGTTGTGTGTTTTGTAAACATTAGGCACATATTATGATTTTGTTAATGAGCACCTTTTTGGTAAATAGATCCTGAGGACTCCAAACGTGTTATAAGGACAATTCAGGGCAAATCAGACAGAGGTGGTATTAACTATGATCACAGTTAGAGAACATTTGGGCAGAATGTTCCTCTCTGCCAAGTGATTGCAGACACCCACCTATATCCTGTGACAGAAAGGAAAAAGTTAACCAATAATTTTGATGTTAACCAAGCCAGGTATCCACCCCTGGAGGGACAGACTCCTTAAGTAGTTTTCTAACTGCCCTAATTCTGAGAAGGAACCAAACCATGAAGGGGTGGCTCCTGTGGGAGTGGCACCCACCCTGTTATCACAGCCCAGCACCTGGGAGATTCACAGATTGTTAGCTTTTAGCTGAAATGAATGTTCTTTTAGTTAGGGTAAACTTATTAGCCAGCCCTCTCAAATCTTACAGTTTTACCACCACACCTGGAAGAAGGAAAATTTTGCAGGAAAGAACAACTATCTGGGACAGGGAGGAAGACAAGCGTACTAAGTCAAGACACTGTGATGATAAGCAATAGAGCTTCACTGATCTTGCAAAAGGGAGAGAAATACAATATTATTTCAGGTCTTACTGGCCTTGCTGATCCGTGACAGCTGTTGGGGCTACCACATCTGGAGCACTTTGCCTCCAGCAGCTCCTGTGTCTGTGCTGCGGTGTCTCCTGCAAGCCAATAACGCAGGCATGCCGCTCTGACCAAACACAGCAATCTGAATTAGGTGCGAATAGTTGCAACTGAAGAACAAAGACAAAACCCAAGGTGGTGAATCTTGGTTTTGTAAAGATTGGTGTCCCCTTTTTGATAGGGGATAAGACTTTTCAGTAGCTGCCCCCACTGAACCTGGTTTGCCCTGTATGTTCCTCTTCAAGCAGCTTTAAGAAAGTTTCACCTTTTAAGCACACAGGCTGTTATGTCTTACCGACAACTCATTCAGGGGGGAAAAAAAAACAAAAAAAAGCCATTCCGCACCTTTTTTTACCGCCGCTCCCGCCCGTTTCGGTGGGCCCGGAGCCCCGGGAGGGGCCGTGACCGCCCCGGGCCCGCCCCCCGCCGCTCTGCGCATGCGCAGTACCAACACCGCCCGCCCGCCGTTTACGCCGCCGCGCGCGCTGACGCGGTGCGCGTGCGCCGCGCGGGCGCTGGCGGCGGGGGAGGCGGAGGGAAGATGGCGGCCGGCCGCGGCTCGTGAGGCGGCGGCGGCGGCGGCGGCGCTGCCGGGGCTGGGAGGAAGGAGGCAGGCGGCGAGGAGGCGGCGGCGGCGAGGGGGGCGCGGAGCCCCGGTTCGAGAAGCCGGCTGGGCGGTGAGTGCGGCTCGGAGCTTGGGCGGGGAGGGTGAGCAGCCCGGGAAGCGCGGCCGCCTCCGCCATCTTTAGGTCGCGGCCCTGGGCCGACGCGGCCGGGGCAGGGCGGGGACCGGGCCGGGGCACCCTGAGGAGCGGCCCTGGGGCCCGGGGTGGGCTGTGCTCGGGGACCCGAGCAGGGAGCGGGCAGCAGGGCCCTCCTGCCTCCTGCACGGGTGTCTGCTGGCGGCCTCGCCCGAGTACCTCAATCCTGCCGTTTTACACTTTTTTTTTTAGATTTTATTTTTAATGTTGTTCTTTCCTCAGCTTTGGGTCTGATCGGAGAGCGGGTTGTGGCTCCTTGACGGTAGGGCTGGAGAAGCCCTGGCCATTACGGGCCCTGTTAGATACATCGCATCACGTTTTTTATTTATGTAGGCCTTCACAGGAGCAATCCTCTCTATATCAAGGAGAGAGAAGAAACAGCTACAGAGTGGCTAGTATTTGAGCTTCTCAGGTGCCAAGTGAAATAATTGCATTTCCCAATAAAGGACGGTCTTAGTGCTGTGGGGCCAATAAACATTAGTAGACGGATGGGAAGGCAATATATTCGTATCGTATCTTCGGTTTTCTTACGGGTTCTGAAAATGCTGTTGCTCACGTTTTCTACTGTATAATGCCGTACATTATGACCACTGTTGGAATATGTTCCTTGCAATATAATAAGACAGCCGTGTGCACCAGGCACTGGCTTGTGCTGGCAGGGTGGAGGGGTTTAATGACCATGTGGTGTCACATTCCACTGATTGAGAGTCACCAGCCTGTGGTCATGGCATGGGTAGCAAACCTAGGGAACCTCTTAAACTTCAAAAAGTACTTCAGTGTTTTTCCCTTGGAGAGAACTCATGAAGCTTACTGCCTTCTTAGAAATGGGTGTTACTGTTCTCTTGCTAACTGTTAGCTTCTTTGTTATGAGTAGATAGCTGTGTCGTTTCAAATGCAGTATTTTGAGGTATTGGCCTTTGCTTAAGCACGTCTGTTTCTCTGACAGAATTGTCATAGGTAAGTGGTTCTGTGCTCTACAAGTCTTGTATCTCATATCTTTGCTTGCAATTTGTGGGTATTATTTGGAAATCTGTTTTGGTTTGTATACAGCAGCCCCTCATCCTGCTCCTTGCAGCATATAGTCTTTTATGCTTTTCTTAACTCAAAGTGTTCTGTCCTTCCTTTAAGAGAGGTGACACTACATGTCAGAGAGTTTATAGTATGCAAACAATGTTGTGCCAAAATACTCTGGGGTTCCCTCCTCCTAAATTCTTTATCAAGTAAATTGACTTTTACTTCTCAGCAGTTTGCTGCAGTATTTTGCCATCATCTTACTATAAGAATATATAATCATCACACATATTTGAAAATTCTAGTTCTTAACATCTTGTTCAGTTGTACTGCAGTAGTTCAGATGGGAAGATCTGAAAATACAGATACTGAAAACAATGAAAATATTGAAAGATGGGGGGGGGGGGGGGGAACCTTTGAGCTGCAGAGAATGTTAGATGTTAGTAACTAGTGAATGTTTAATACTCCTAGACCTGCTAAAATCTTTTAACTTAAAAGTCAGTCACTACAGTGTGTTTGGTTGGTGTAGTTAATGAAGAGATGTCATTGATTAGTAAGCCTCGGTGAAAATGAATATTGTTAGAGCTTAGTGGTGTGGAGGGATATGGTAAAGGTCTTTCAAAAGATTAAAACCTTAAGATAACTTTGGGTTTTGTTTCTTACAGTAAATCTCTGAAAGTAAAAGTGGAGATGTAGAGTTTTTGATAGCTAACTTTTTTTTGTGTTTTTTTTTTTAATTTTAACTTCAGTTTGGAGCATCCCTGTTTTCCAAATGGTGCTAAACTTCTCAGCAATCTGTTCTTGCTCACTAGTATTTAAAAAAGCTACTCAGCATTTAATAGAATGCCACTTCTGGTTTAACCAGCTCTCCACATTCAGGCTGGGTGTACCAGTCCTTCTGTTGTGAAACTTGAAATGGGATATGAAGTGTATATTTGCCAGGAAAGCAAGTAAGCTGGTTTCTCTTGTGTTGTAACGCTCCTTTTGCTGACACGTTTGCTGTACAGACAGTGCATGCACAGTGATGTGACACTCCTTTGGTACAGATCCTGCTTAGTTGCTTGCAGTGATCATGGTCACAATTTGTAAGGTTCTGAGTGTGGAGGAATACTAGAGACCAAAGTATTTCATGCTTTGAAACTAAGCTAAGTGATATTGTTCCTGTTTTACCTCTGCACCAAATTACAAAATGGAAGTAGGATTCTCTGTAGCAAGAATGGCCTTGATAAACAGTTCCCAGTTTATCTGGGAAGCTATGTACTTGTTTTGTTTTGGTTTTTTTCACTTAAGGGCTAAAAATAACCCAAATTTTATTAATTAAGATACCTTGCTGAACAGGAAGAGTAAGTGCCAACTTCCATCATACTGGATAATATTTAATGTTGAAAATCCATGTAAAGGTACTTTAAGGATTGAAAAATGTACCAAGTCTAATAATAATGAATTATACTGAGTAAGTTGCAGTGAAATCTTACCAGGAGTTGGGTGTTCTGTTCTAAGCAGTTTCACTATTTGTGGCTTTTATCACAGTTTCTCTCAGTTGTAGAAGGAAATGTTTATTCCACGGTATTGAACTTCACTCTTGACTAACCTTGATAATGCTTGTGTTGTATGCTATTGTTGTTTCAAACAATTGCATATAAGTGTTCTTACATACATATTTAGGATACGAAAAGTATAAGCGGTTTTTCATGTTCTTCAAACACAACTGAAAACATCTCTTCCTCTCTGGGCATCTACATACTGCATCAAGTAACCCTGGTGCTTTCTTTTTTTTTTTCAGAAGAAGTTTATCTTCAGTTTCATTTTTCCTTCAAATAAGATTTTTTCCCCCATGTGCTGTTGTTAAATCTGAACACTTCCAATTTTCTGTTGACTTTCAGCTAGTTGATTTTGATACGAAGAACAGTAACATGCTGGTCATAAGCTCATTAGTGCTATTTCATTAGTCTTCAGTATAATAAAGTGTGCTGGTTCAAAAAATAAGTTCTGTTGACTTTTGAAGTTTTGAAAATGTTAACAGTGTAGTTGTGAATTTTATTTAATCTAGAATTTTTAGCCCCTTTAAGTAATTAAAATCACAGTGTTGTGCCTATATTCTCTCAGTACCGGAGTTCATGCAGTTGTGCAGGCAGCTGTACCAGGGGACCCTTTCTGGGAGTAGAAGTGGGGTATTTGGTTTTAGTCTGGTTCACTTGTCCATTTTGGCCTGTATGTTAGAAACACTGGTTCTGGAACCAGTGAGCTGGGAAGGGGAGGTGATGGCAAATACCTGTCTGTGCCATAGTGGTGATTTAGGCTGTACTGGGGTCACCAGTAACTGCGTTGAGGGACAGCATGTGCAGTTCCAAGTTGATGTAGCAGATGGAGATGAAAATACATCCCTAAAATTGTGATCATGTCTATAGTACCAGGCAGTTGGTCATGAAGCTTGGAATTTAGGTGGCTCTTAGTCACTCACCTGTGACTTTACCCAAAAGTGAGTGCCTCTGAGTTGAACAGTGTGGCAGGATAGGCAAAGTCCAAAAGCAGTTTTGCCACTAGAACTGTACATTTGTTGGCACTGATCAGTTCTATATATTAATGTTTTATACACTTCAGTGTGAGCACACAGGTACTTGAATTAATCCATGTTTCTTGGGTTTAAAAATTTGAGGGTTCCTTTAAATCATCTCACATCCAAAGGAAACATATACAAAACAATATGTTAATGTGTCATTTTTTTAAGGGAGGCCAGAGACAGCCTGAGGCTGTCATGGTGCAGCTCTACCCTGTCCTGTGTACCTTTGCAGTTATCTAATCTGGCATGGCAGTGCCCAGTGGTGACTTCTGATCCTGTGGGTTTCCTCCTGTGTCAGTAGAGTCATTCCTAGGAATTGATAGTAAGTTGCCTGGTTTTTTACCAATGTTAGCAAAAAGGGTCTCTTAACACAGAGGAGTTTCTTAGGTGCATGTCCACTGTGGTCACCAGATGTTCATGTTGGCCTGAAGGAGGGGTCATGTAGGACAAGAAAACACAGTTGGGGTCAAGCCAGGACTGCTTTTTTTTTTTTTGTCTCAGCAGTTTTAGATTGAGTTTGGGTCATCTCAGCAATTCTCTAGACTCTTCCCACAGTGCTGAAGTTCCTTCAGTAGCTATTGTTGCACTTAAACTGTGTGATCACAATGAGCAGTCATGATTTCCACTCTTGTCCTCCTTCCCCCATCCCAGTAAAAATTGCCACTTAACTTTGAAAATGCCTTTCTTCCTAACAGGGCATGTTTGTAAGCAAGCCATTACACCTCTTTGCAAAAACTAGTGAAATGTTATGATTACATCACAAGAAAAATTGTAGATTTGTAGCCCAGAATTGGAAGCAGGAAGAGTGCAAACTGAATGAGTATTAATATAGTGTGTTAATTCTGCTATATTTGCACTATTTCTCAATTATTGGAGTTAAATTCATACTTGAGTCAGTCAAGTATATTTTGCAGTCTTTTTCTGTGGATGGATGCAAATATTTTGGTCTTCTCCACAAATCTAAGCCTAATAGATACAGTAACTGTTTCTAGTAATATTTTTTGTAGACTCCTGACTAATATAAGCCACAGCTACCAAGCTTTCTGTGTAGTTAGGTGAAAATACTGACCTAGAACTGGTGATGGAAGTGCTATTTTTGCCAGAAAAACTTGCTGATATTCTTAAGGCAGGAGATATTAAGTAGGAAAGAAATGCCAAGGGATTTTAGCCTTTTGGAGAACTCTAGCTTTCAAAACTGAAGCTCTCTGGTGATGTTCCTTTCTAGTGAATTGTCATTCTCATGTGGAAGCTTGACTCTTCCTGTAATTGGGGAAAATCTGACACTGGACCTTTGCTCCTTGAAAGGCTTTGTTTGAACTTGAGGTATGTGAGCTTGAATTTCCTTTACTGGGAAGTGTATTGATACAAGAGGTGTTCACATACTTTTATTGAATGCTACTAAATGTCAAAGCAAAGGCAGTATACTAATGAACATAAATATGGTCTTTGAGTAGTGTATATTATATATCTGTATCTTCATAACCATATACAGGCATTTGCATGGCTCATAATCCACAAAGCAAAGACTGGAAAACACTTTCCTGGAAAAGTTGGCTCTGTGATTCCAGTTGAAAAAAAGTGTATTTCTAAGTCATTTCAGTTGTAGGAGATGTTTATACATCACTCATCAGTTCGGAAGGTGTTCTAGTATTGAAAGCTTCTTTATATAGAAAAAATCTGTAGGTTGGCTATGTTTGAAAATAGGTTTGTTTCTGACAAAACTTTTAGAACTGCTCAAGTGGTATTACATAGACTCCTAAACACTGGGAGCTTGAAACTACAATAACCAGCACAGTTTATTTTTTCCTATTGTAAGTTTGTTACTTATTGGAGTAAACAGTTTCCAGCCTAACTAGTAGCAAGTGAGTTAGCATTGATCTTCCACACAAAACTGTGTCAAAAGAATAATTTACATATGTGCTAGACTTTTAAATCTTAACTGAAGCAGATAGTGAGGAGCTACACATTCACATAAATAACTAGTCAGAACTTTATTTGATCAAAACAGTATAGAATTGCTGTTTTCTTACACTATTTCCTTAATTTAGGGGGTGTTGGTTTGATGGGGTTTGTTTTTTTTAAACTCCTCAGATTCAAGAGTAAGTGAAAAATTGAGAACACTGATGATGTAAGTATGCTTTGAATTTTGTAGCAGGGCCCATAAGTCTTGTTTAGCAGCATTGTGTGATGCAATAAGATTTGAATTGTTCTCTGCAATTCCACTACTCTTGCTTAAGGATGTCTCTTTATAAGCTAAGTCTAGGAATAACAACTCTAGGTATTGATTTGCATATTTTGATATAAACATACTTGTTAATTTAACTGCTCAAAACCCTTAAGTTTTGGGTTGGGGTGAATAACAAACGAGTTTTTGTTGGTTAAATCTTTCTGTGTGCCTCTGCTACATCCTTTTATCAAAAGAATGAAAAATCCTTGGAAAACATTTCCTTGGATATTGCTAAGAAAATATTGTAGGGTAATGTGTTATAAGGTATTTATTCTGCAATGTGGCTGTAAAAGTGTTTATATTTTCTAATATTGAATACATGAGCTGTGTAAATAACCTTGGCATGCCCAGAAGATGGGGGCTCTGTTGCACGAAGCCTCAGCTTCTGGATGCGAGTTAGAGTATAGATATCAGTGGTGAATGGATTTTGCCATTAAAATATGCAGTGAAATAGAAAATTTTTTTGTCTTGAAGTGTTCTATTGAAGTATAAAGTCTCTCCTTGGAGAGAGAGAGAGAGATACAGAGAGAAGTAGAAAAATGTTCTTTGAAATACAGTTAGTAACTCCTGAAAGACATTGCTTTTAGGTGTAGGTTGTTTGGGGTGTTTTTACCTTCTTACACTTCTCGCCATACAAAGGCACATTTTTTCACGTGGTCACACATGATATCACTATCACCCTCTCACTGCTAATGCATCCAGACTTCAGTTTCTTAGTTATGGAAACTTAAGACAATCTTCTGCCTTTATTTGGCCCAGAAACTGGTATGGCAAACAGCATTGCTTTGTCAGAAGACTGGCCTGAGTAACAATAAAGGATGGGGGGTGGGCAGGGAGCAAACATTCTCTGGGTTGTGAAGTAGAGATTTTCTTAATTCTTTTGATGTTTGCAGCTTCTTCTCTGTGTAAAAGCAAATGTCGCAAGAGTTCTGGATATGTTTGTTAAGCATTCGGTAGATAAAGGTTATGAAAAGTTAATCTTTCTAAAAAGTTACAACTCTTAGTAACTCACAAGTTTTCCTAAAAAGGCTTTGGTGTCTTGTCAGCATTGAATTTGCAACTCTTAGGGCCTCAGATACTCAACTGTGTTTAGTATATTAAAATGTGTGTTTCTGTTCCATAGTGTGAAGAGACTCAAACTGTTGATAGATTGTATGGACATTGAAATTCTGATGATAAAGAGAACAATAGGCTGTTCTGAAACAAAGAGTTTGTTCTATTCCCCTACCTAAAGTTTCCCCTACAAGCTGCTGTAGTCCTTCTGGTCCTCTTCCCTTCCACTAATTATAAAGTTCTCTGAAGATTGTTTCTTGGAGGATTTCTTGTCACTCTTTCTCCTCTTCTCTGTCTGTCCCTGGCCATCCCCTTATGTCCCTGACAGTAGCACTTGAGTAAAGAGGGACTTGAGGAATGCTGTGAGGAATGGGTCAGCAGAAACACCTGGACATCAGCAAGGAGACGTGCAGAGTTTTCCATGGGCAGGCAGAACCTCATGGATTTGTACAAGATGGAACATGACTGGCTGCACAACAATCACTAAAGAAAACCAGAGAGTTGCAGCCATTGCCAAGCTGACTATGAGCCAGCAATATGTTCTCCTTACAAGTAAGGCCAGCTGCATATTCAGTGAGACTTAGAAAGAGCATCTCAAGCAGATTCAGCTGTGATTTTTGTTTGTTTGTTTTGCTGTTGTTCACCAAGTTTAGTGTTGGTTCAACAGGTTTTGATATAATAACCAGCTGAAGAGTATCTTGATATTTAGAACATGCAAGGTTAAGAGCCTTTTGTGGTGGGGTGGTTTTTTTTGCTTTTCAACTATTTTTCCTTATGTTCTTTTTTAGTATTTGTCATGGCATGTTATGTGGCTTAAGTGACCCCTAAAGTTCTGTTTCTTGTCAAAGTAGCGGTCCCAGTAAGGCAGCATCAGTAATCACTTCAGTGTGAAAACCAAGCTGAATATTTTTGGCTAGTTAAGATGAATTGCTGTTATCACAGTGACTCACAGTAGTGAAAGACAGTCTGGGTTATAATCTAAATGCTGATCTTGACAAATGCTAAGCAGAAGTTTAAATGGATATATTGGTAGCTTAGAGGGAGGGGAAGGATGTTTTCTTTAATAAATATTATTAAAATATTGTGAGTAAACTTTAAGTTAAAGACAACTTATCAAATCAGTCATAGTGAAATCATGACAGCAAACTAAATCCTATCTGTTTTCTGAGGTTTGAGTGCAGTCTGCCACACATCCTCTTGCTGCAGTTCGTTGCTTCCATGTTTGTTTTGAAGTACAGCTCTGGAAACTTGCTGTACAAGGTGCTTTTGTGAGATGCAGAAAAGGGATAATTCCAGGCTGCTGTACTCTGAGTGGCCAAAGTAGTAAAGCAGGAGCTGTCTGAATCCTGTGAACTGAAATATTTTGACTTTATGATGTACGTAAGCACCTGATATTCTGGAAATATGCCTGCTTTGGAATGAATCAAGGGTTTAGTTTGAGCATAAAATGAGGAATGTTTGTGTTTTGATTATTATGTATTTGTTGAGTGCTAGAAATACAAAATCTGAAGAAAGTGTTAAATGTATGTGTAACTTACCTGCAGCTAAGCAGACTCAACCATTTAAGCTTGTCCCCCAGGCTCTGTAACCTGAGATTTTCAGTCTGGCTATTTGAAGGTATTTCCCTGATAGCCCATTGTCCCTTGGGATTGTAGATACCCATTTGTCTGTATGCTTGCCCTACTGTTTCAGAAGTTCTTGTGTTTGTATGTGAAACTTCAAAGGTGTAGGGCTTTTTGTTAATTAAATATCAGCACTCTTCTTCCTGCAGAGAATAAACCCTTTGAATCCAAAACTGCATCAATATAATCACATTTTGTCACCTTACATGTTCTATCCTTTCACTCTCCATATAGTGTGTGTATATATTTGGGCTCTGTTAAAAATCCAGAGGTTTGAACTTTGCACTGAAACTGGGCATCATGAAAGTACAGAACTGAAGTTAAGAGTGGGGGGGAAAATGCTTTTGCATTTTTAGGTTTTTGCTCATGCCAGTGTAGTAGATTTTGAACTGTGCATGAAGCAAACCTCTTTGGTGTATTTCCAAGTAAGAATAGATTGATGAACCTTTTGGACTGTTTATTTTGACTTGCCAATGATTAATTTAAGTATCTATTTCTGTTTTAATGAAGAACTAGGAGATTTTTTTTTTAATACATATTTTTCTAATGGAACAGAATGACTGGAATGGGGAAAACTGCTAAATTCTTTTCCCCCTGATTTGCATGATCAGAATTTAAACCTGGTTCCTTAGGGAAGTTTTGCTCACAAATAGACTACAACAGAAAAGGAATGTAGATGTGTATTGGGAGCACAGCAGTAGAACCCCGGGGGAAACGTGCTTGTTGCAGAGAGCAGAGATGTTGCATAATAGCAGTGTTGTATAACACAGGTCAGTATTTTTGCCTTGATTTTTGTGATTTGGTGTGTTATGGACCTCCAGCATAATGGATAATTAAGGAATCTCTCAAATTGTAAGACTAGTCTTGTTTTGAAGTTTAAACTTGCTGTACGCACTTCTGCATGTCTTGTAGAAAATGTTTTGAGATCTGCATATAAAAATGCACAAAAATGCATGCTGCTGCTGGGCCTTATGTAATTCAAAAGTGGGAATAAGATTTCTAAATACTCAGAGGTCAAGGATCTTAAGCAATTTTTTTCTACTGTTACAGGTCTGCTTTGGGCAACTTTGCACTTTGTTATTGCATCTGATTTTTAATTAGTTTTATATTCCTGCTTAATACACTAATTCTCTTTTGTAATTAGTGGGAGAGATACGATCTTTCAGATGTAGCACTAGTTCTAATGAAATAGCTCAATCTGTCTCAAATCTATGTTAAAAGAAAGCCAACTGTAATAAGAAAAGTACTTAAAATTATTTGAGATTTTTGAGAGCCTCACAAAGATGTCGAATGTTCAGACTTTCGTTCATCTTGTTTTGTAAATCTGATTAAATGTTTTTCCAGTACCATAGGAAATTGAAACACAAAGCAATTCAAGGAATTGGTCAAATAAATATGTTCTTCACTAGATATACAACAGTTTTGGCATATTTTTTTCTTCTTCATATTTTTTTCCTGTGTTTTCAGAGTGGATTTATCTAATGTGCTGTAAAGGAAGCATATTATCAATCTTTTCTTGAGAAAAATGATGACATCTTCATAGAGCAGAAGCAGTCTCATCTGCTGTGATTGATTTGACTTCCTGGTGAGGGGAAGAGGAGGGGCAGGCACTGATCTCTTCTCTGTGGTGATCAGGGACAGGACCACCCTAGGGAATGGCCTGGAGTTGTGCCAAGGGCAGGTTTTTAGGTTGAGTATTAGAAAAAGGTTGTTCCCCCAGAGGGTGGTTGGACACTGGAACAGGCTCCCCAGGGCAGTGGGCACAGCCCCAAGGCTGCCAGAGCTCCAGGAGGGTTTGGATGATCCTCTGGGGCACAGGGGGTGACTCTTGGGGCTGGTCCTGTGCCGGGCCAGGAATTGGACTCGCTGATCCTGATGGGTCCCTTCCAACTCACCATATTCTGTGGTTCTGATTAATTTGTTGGAAAATATGCAAATTCGTTTTGGCAGGTTTCAAGTGTGTAGTCAGAAAAATGTGGTTAAAGCTTACTGCTGCTAGTGCTGGTTTTACAGTGGTTTTGGTAATGTGATTTTCTGATACTCCTGCAGCTCCCTTGCTCCATTCCTATCAGAGAGTGAACAAGGGAGATGTAGAAACACTAACTGGAAAGTAATCTTTTGCTCAGGTTCACATCTTGTTTAAAAGAGGAACTATTTTGGCACTCTAGTTTAAAATATTTGGAAGACAATTCATGTAAAATTAGATGGGGTTCAAAAAAATGCATAATTGTTTTTCTGTGTAACCCTCTGTCTTGTCATTTTATGCTTTAAAGAACTATCTGTCACTCTTCTGAGTCCTTAACCAGGATGGCTGGCTGGCTGGCTCTGTTTCTGTGTAATAGAGAAATTGTTTATATACATGCATGTTTATTTCCTCTTTTTTCTTTGCTAAAACATTACAAAAATTAATGGAGGTGACAAAAGTTTGAACAGATATGTCTGGAATATATTCTTTCACGTGATCCTTTTGTACTGGGGAGAGCTCTGATTCCCAGGAAAGGGAAAAAAAAACTGGATGATGAGACCAAGAAAGAGTTTTCCTCAGGAAAGGGGAAGCCATGGAAAGATCCACAGTTGGTCTCCAGAGCAGAGATGCATATTCTTCCAAAGGACAGAAATAAAAAGGATCTTTTGGAACTACAGGTTGATACTCTGTAAAAGAGGGAATGTAATTACATTAAATTGTATTTTATATGATTGCTTTTCAGAACAGGTGTGTTTATTCAAACGTGCTTATGGGTTTCTTAATACACGTTTAAAAATGCAGAGGCATGTTTTCTCAGAGGCGACTATTGACAGTGGGATTTTTGAATTTAGAGATGTTACTAAAAGGAAATGAAACAGTATCTATACTTTGTGGATGTAAATGTGCTTGTCTAGTCAAAGAACAATGACTTCTATTACTGACGTATTGCGAAATAAACTTGTTAAGCTGCCTTTGCGTTGTGGTGTTCTTATTTTGTACTTAAGCCTCATGAAGCCGAGATGGTTCTTCTCTGCTCACGTCTTTTTCACCAAACCACGTTTTGAACTTCTGTGTGCTGTTCCAATGCAAATAATTACCAATTTTCACTGTTTCTGTTGCACCATAAAAGTGCTTGCTTTAGAGTCTACATCTACTTTGTAGTGGAGCTGTCTAATATGCATTTAAATAAGTAGTTCACAGATACACCCAGGAAATTTTTAGCACTCATTTTCCTTTGCCTTGAAATGGCTAAAGGATCGATGTCTTAAGGTTCAGCTTAAACATACTGTCTTTAGTGGCCAGCACAGAGCCTCTGCAAAGCACCTGGCTGCTTGCACTTCGGGCAATAACTTTCTGTGCTGCCGTTGGAAACACTTCTCTTTTGATGTGCTCTGGTTATTACTGTGTTCCACCCAAGTTTCCTTCCCTTCAATTAAAAATAACTACTAAATAGGCAAGGGTGCTTTAGTTATACCAGTCAGTGCACTTCATTAATGATGAGCTTTACTTTCTGTGTAAATCATATGAAATATGTCAGGATTATACATAAATCAGATATTTTTCATATAGTATTGAACTGTTTGTAAGTAGTGATGTATTTAATATAAGCCATGACTCTTTTTCTCTAATCTTTACCAATTTGGTGGTTTTGTTTTGATTTAAGTAGCGTAATTTGTTTTATTTTGATTTAGTGAAGTTATGTGTGAATTGCTTTGGTTGCATGGTTAAAGTTGAAATCTGTCGATTAATTTTCCAAATTAATGCAAGATTTATTTTGATGTTACCAGAAAAGCCATGCCCTAAATAAGATGATAAAGTAAGAATGCCTACTGCATTGAATGCCAGTGTCATCTTTGTAGCCTTATTCAAGTACATGAATTAAGTGGTAACCGTTTTCTATAGTGGACTAATACTGTATGTGACTTTTTACTTGTTTTAAAAAGCAAAGAAACTCCCTCAATCCTTCTGTCTTGACACCATGCTGCCCTGGGTATGAGATCATTGTCAATTTTTTTCATTTTTAACTATGTTCTGCAATGTCCCTCAAAGTACTCGATAGCGTTAGGGAACCTGCTATCCTTATGGCATTACTAGGATGGAATGAAAGGCTTACTATGTTGCAGGTGTAGTTGTTGACAATTAAGGAACAGGAATGGACATTTTGGGTGCTGTCACGAGCTCCTTTAATTCTGTTGTCCGGTTTCTTCTGCCTATTTCTCCCTGAACAAAATTCTTTTAATTTTTTCTGTTGTCTATGTCTATTTGTCAGGTTTCTCATTCACTCTTTCTTATCTGGCCTTGCTGCTTGTAGTTTTACTTCTCTAGTTTCTCCTACTCTTAATGTGTGTTTCTTTTTAAGTTGTGTTTGGCATGTTTTTGGCCATCTGGTGCTAATCCTGGTTTCAGTTTCATGTCAGATATGCTTTCATTTATTCCCAATTTTCATAGCATTTTCCAAACTTTCTTTTGTCATCTTATCTGAAGAGTAGGCACAGTTATTTACCTTCCAGTGTTACTGGGTGGCTCTATCTGTGATCAGTGAATTAAATATTCTCTCTATACCCCCAAATACTTATACACCTCAAAAAATGTGAAAGCTAGTCATCTTTGAAAGGGGTATTTGTGGGGCAGAAAGGGGAAAACTGATAAGGATGTGTGGAAAAATGGTATACAAAAATTAACTTCATGGTTTAAATTGTGATGAGAGTATAATGAACTAGAAGAAATAAGCAATTAATTGGCAACATTACTGTCCAGAATCAGTAAAATAAGAGCTGACCTATGCCTGATATTGGAAAAAATCTTGCTGTTGCTTCTAATTCTGTACCTTAAGAAAAAAATTAATTCTTCTGTTTAAATCCCTGTTGATGGACTCTAAAATAAAAAGGAAGTTTGGTACTTAAGATGGGAAATGGGGTGTTACTGCACTGGATTACACAGTGTCCTGTAATATTTGTTTGCATGTTTCCACTCACACTGCCAGTACAAGAGTAGCTTTAGCTATAGACATGCTGAATTGTGACACTGTAGTTGATAAAAAAGATCTTAATAAGAGCCTGTTTAGGCACTGGTTTGTCTCAACAAAAGACCAAGTAGCATACTGATAACTCAAATGTTCAATAGGCATATTTCTCTGACCAGAGTAGAAGTCTTTGGAAAAAATGCTCTAGTTTCAATTGATAACTGATTCTGTACCAAACCCCTTCATTTCTAAAGCTGCTTTGTTTAGAAACATTTCTTGGTGTGTATTTACTCTCATCAATATGTATGGGGCACACACTCTTTATTTGCAGATTATTTACATGTGTTACATGCAAACCTGACGTGATGAGGATAGTATGTGGATAAAAGCATAATATTTGGGGAAATTAGAAGAAAATGGTCCTGAGCAGCTGAGTAAACAAAACTTTTTGCAGAGTTTGTAACTGCAGTATTTCCCTAAAAAGGTATTTTTATATAATGTTTTCTTGGAAATATAGCCAATCAAAGTGTTTTGGAAGCCCCAGCATATATCTTTGCATTCTTGGTCTAAGTTCTTGAAATTTATTTTTTAAATTGTCTATAAAGAGTACAGATGTGTGGTTTTGAAAAAATATTTATTTTCCCTCTTGTTTGAAGTAGTGATTGGTATAAGGGAGGTTCTATCATCATACTTGGGAGAGAGAGTAGTACTGAAAATTTTATCTGGATTTTCTTGTGGATTTTTTCTTCTCCGACTATTGAATAAGCTTTAAAAGTACATTTAAGAAAGTTAATGGACTTGTCTGTTAGTTTGAAGAAGCCACTTTTTTATATAAATCCCCTGCTACCTTTTTAATTTTACCTTTGAGATTCAACACTTGAAACTTTCTGTACAACAGTTTGATACCTTCCGCCAAGTTTTAAGAGAATCAGAGGTAGTGTTACAGGGACTTGACGTGATTCCTGCATGAGAAAATTTGGATACCTTTTTCTTGCTCCTGGAAAGCTTAATGTTATAGTACCTGTATGTTACAGTTGTGGCGTGGAGTGGGAGTGTTGGGAGGTGTCATTAGACCACCTGGTAGTGGACAGCTTTCAGGCGAATGAGCCTTTCAGCTGCCAGATGGAGGTTTGTTTTCTGTAAGCTGGGGGCGCTCACTCTTGCGCTCTCTCTCCCCCTCTCTCTCTCCCCTGCCAGTTAACAAGTTGATCGAATAAGATGCTATACTTGTGGAAAGTGTTAAGATTTCCTTGCCTCATTTAAGGAAACCTGCTGTTTTGGTTTGGGCGTGTTTATCTTGAATGGAGAGTAGTTGTAATGGCTTTAGTGTGGTTTTCCCCTCCTCTGTGGAAGTTGTTTCTGTAGCGAGCAGCCAGCCAGGTGGTGGAGGCCTGGTTTATGGCTGGCTTGTCACACTTGTTGGCAGTGGAAAGGACTGTGTAGCTCCAAAGTTTGCAAAGCTCGTTTCTGCCTGGTGCCCAGCAAACTGCCTGATGTTTATTTAAAGAGCAACCTGCTCTTTGACCTTAGAAAGAACCTCTTAAGAAGAATCAAACTGTGCACTGCTTTTAAACCCTCTCTTGTGTCTAGCATTTCTGTTTTAGCTTTATGTTGCTATTTAAAAAATAGAAATATTTTTCAACTATTGGGATCCAAAAAAAGTGAGATAAAATTTTAAAACTGGCAGTGAAACAACTTTCCAACTCTTTCAAATTGAGGGTATTAGTAATTAGAAATGTACATTCAGAATTTACAAACTGATTATGCCATCCTTTTTTTAAAAAGAAATTGCTGTTTTATTTCCTTTCTTCTTATTAAATGCAATTTGCTTCTGTGCAAACACTTAAGCCTTTGTGCAAAGGAGAGTTTCTCAGCATTTTTTGCATTCCCTTGATGACAGTGCCAGTTTATTTTGGTTTAAAATGTTTTTCAAACTGAATACAGGATGTGGGGGAGAATACATTCAAAATGAAGTTTGAGCTTTTGTTGCTTCAGCGTGTCACTACTTAGTCTGTAGTATATACATCAGAGACTGTGCATACTGTAGTTTTCAGCTCTGAAGAGGTTGCTATAACCTCATCATTTTCCCAGGATTTCACAGACTGAAAAATTGGGCTTTATACTCACCTCCGTTAAAAAAATTCTGAATATTGGAATTTTTTCCCTGCCCCTCCACTTTCTTAACATTCGCAGTGAGTCTTGTTATGGGGGAAGCGATGTTCCATTACATTTATCAAACCTTGATAAAGATGTAATTAATTTATTTTGCAGCAGTGGAATTGAAAATATACCTACAGGTAGAATGTCATCTGCGGTCCATTTACAAGAAGTTACATAAAGGGAGTGTAATTTTGTTTTTAGGTCCTAGAGTAAGATCTTGAGTCAGCCCTTGAAAACTTTTTGCCTTGTTAATAGTTAAATTAATTGGCAACTAATGTGTTTCCTGGTTTTTTTTATAATGAATCTGAAATATTGTCAGTTGAAGGCCGTTGCAATTTCTTGCATTTATTCATATGTTTTTACTGAGGACATTCTTTTCCTGCACGTTTTCAGTTTAGGGATGGTAATGCAAACTTACTAGTGATGTGTTTCAATACAGAATTCCTCTTGATAGAGAAAAAAGGTACTTGACTACTTTAATATTGGTGTTTATGTGGTACAGGGAAAGAAAAGTAATCAGAGAAACCTGCAAATTTTTATTTTTTTTTGCCAAGAAATGGTGCTTTATGAAGCTGTTAGTCATCTTTGTAAACTGAACTTAGGGGAGAGCCCAGCGTGGGGCTTTTGTCATTATTATCTGATGACTTGGTGTTTCCCTTTCGGCAGCGCCCAGCAGGGAGGCAGCCATGGCCACGGAAATTGGGTCCCCGCCGCGGTTCTTCCACATGCCGCGGTTCCAGCACCAGGCGCCTCGGCAGCTGTTCTACAAGCGGCCCGACTTCGCCCAGCAGCAGGCCATGCAGCAGCTCACCTTCGATGGCAAGCGCATGAGGAAGGCTGTCAACAGAAAGACCATCGACTACAATCCCTCTGTCATTAAATATTTGGAGGTGAGTTAATTAGCAGATTTTCTGGTTTTGTCTGGAAACCTTTTTTCCTTCCTGAAGCGTGATTGTGCTTTTCAGTGTCCATAAAGCAGTCTGGAATACTAGGAGATCTACTGCTGCGTTTTCAACCGAAATGACAAATGCTTGTAAATTTGGTGTATTATGAATAGAAAGGGAAGGTTGGTTGTTGGTAATAAAACTGCACATACATCTGATTTTGTATTTTGTATAAATGCTAACTTTTACATTCTGTCTTGAAATTAGAAGTTGGAGTGCAACTGAGTGTCTTGTGTGATGTTCTGAATTTTTCAGTGATCATAAAAATTCGTTGTAAATAACGTAGTTGTTTTTATTTTTGTTTTGAAATAGCAATTTCCCAAGATGGAAGATAAACCATTATCCCTTCCTCTTCAAAACCAGAGCGCTAAAAAATGTTTTCTCATCATTTTACTCAATAGCACTTCAGCTTGCACTGTGGTCTCTGAAAGCCCGTTTCTGTACAGTTAATAAATACAGAAAAACTTAAATGAAGTTTTGTTGAAGAAATGTTTCCGTAAAAATGCTTATTTAGCTCTCCTGATGGGGTGATGTTAATTCCTTAAAAAATAAAATTTTCTGATTAAGACTTACTCCACAAGTACTGGATATTAATTGGCCTGAAGGAAATAGAATGAAATATGTAAATACTGGAATTATTGCAGCTGCAATGGCAATGTTGCAAAAACGTGATGAAACTAATTCCATCTGTTATGGCTAGTGCATCATTTTAACTTGTAGGTATTAACAGTTGGAATAACTTCTTAATAACTTAAATCTGTTGTCTTCTAAGATGTTTGAGCATCCAACATTTTAAACATATTATTATGTTTCAGGAATGCCACAAAAGGGATTCTGTTAGTAGTGGGCTGTTCTAAAAAAAGTTATTTTAGAAGTTCAAGACCTTTTTACTGGGGTGGAAATATGCGCCATCGAAGTTCTGTTTATTAAAACAGTAACAACAAACAAACAAAAATCGGATCTCTGTATGTCTTGGATGTGTACACAAAATTGGGATATACTAGAATTCCATTTAAATCCTGGCAATACTAATGATTTAATGTGTTTCTATCAAAAAACCCAAGAAAAATAATTTATATGTAATTTGCTCTTTACCCTAAGAAATTGCAACAAACTGAAATAGTGTATGCTGGAAATTAATTTAATCCTTAATTCATGAGAAGTGCTTTTTCAAAGGTTGTGTTTGACAACTTAAAATATTTAACTAATTGAAGGCATTGTTATCCCCATGTCTTCTAAGTTTCATCCCTTTGAGTGCATTGTCTTTATCTTGAGCTACAGAAGATCCTTTTCTAGTTCATGCTGCTGTGTGGGATTTCACGTGGAGTTCGTAAGCACAGCTGCTACTGGTGTAAATCCTTATCCTGAACATAAAGCTTTGAAAGGATGAAGGTGCCTCTTTGGGAGCACCTGTTAGCCTGGGCAGTACCGCTCAGCTGTGTCCCAGTAATGTGCAACATTCCAAACATTCCTGACTCCTTTGCTTACAGCATACAAATTCTATGGGTTTTCTGAGTCCAAAGTCTTAATAGAGATCATTCTGCAATCCTTGGAGTGCTTTGGAATTTCCCAAACAGGTTCTCAATGTGTTTTTTTATTTTTTGTTATTTAACAATGGGGTACACTAGTATGAACTGAGAGTTGTTTTCTTCTTTCTAGAATAGAGTATGGCAGAGAGACCAACGAGATATGCGAGCGATCCAGCCCGATGCAGGATATTATAATGATGTAAGTAGAATTTTCTTACTCATTGATGAAGTGCTGCAGATAAAACTTGTCCAGAAAATGGGAAGGATTCTGCATGTCAGCTGAGATTATCACTGTGTCTGCCAGAAACCTTAAAGTTACGAAGGGTATCTTCACTCTGCATTATTTTGTTGTGTTTGAATCCACAAAGAGAACCTGAAATTGGATAGGCTTTTAATTTCTGGACATAAGGACTCCTATAATGCACTGAGGTTGCAAAGCTGCTCTTGAAGATACTGGATGTTTGAGTGGGTAAATCATGCAGACTTTTAAACACTTTCATGGATTTATTTCTGGTAATGTCCCTGCAAACTTGTTTTTCCAGGAATGGGTGTTCAGAATATGTGCTTTTCTTGACGTTTCTGATTTAAAAATGTCATTATTAAATCTTTTATTTCCTCTCTTACAGCTCGTCCCTCCTATAGGAATGCTGAACAACCCTATGAATGCTGTGACGACAAAATTTGTTAGAACATCTACTAATAAAGTAAAATGCCCAGTGTTTGTTGTCAGGGTGAGTACAGTATTGGAATTACTTAGTTGTTTTGTCTTAATTTAAATTAGACTGATTCTTAACTGAATAAAGGAACAAGATGGTAGTTAAAGCATCTTCAAATAAAACTAGCATGTGGAATGCATGGACTACTTCTGTGTCCAGTCTTTCTATGGAGAGTTTAAGGAAAAGAAGTGGTAAGGTCTGAGTACACAAGAGTTCTTACTGTGAGTTTGAGGTGCACTTCCACTTTCTCCATCACTTTTCGGAGAGAAAATAGAGTCTCTGTGCTGTTTGAGTCCTGTAGCAACTTTTAACAACTTTTCCATGATGTTAGAAGTATTGTTTAGTGTGGATATTGTGTTAGAAATTTATTGGTGCCAATAAGCTGTTTCTTCTCTACAGCTAGATTTTTCCATTGCTTTTACAGTGGACTTTGTCCTGTTGTTAAAAAAGTCAGAAGCCCTCTGGCACAGTTCTGGTTTTTTGTCTATTTTACGTCTTCTAGAAAGTCCATTTCTACAGATTGCCTGAATGAGTTCATGATTTACTTGGAGAATTGTGAAGAAATATTTGAATGTTATATTTGCACAGTTTAATTAAGTATTGCTTTTGCAGTGGACTCCTGAGGGGAGACGTTTGGTCACTGGTGCATCTAGTGGAGAGTTCACTTTATGGAATGGACTGACTTTCAATTTTGAAACAATATTGCAGGTAAATTAATCTGTAAAAAATTCTGTGTGTTTCCTTGAGGTTTTGGAGCATGTTTTAGGAACGCATCTTCGCCTTGCTCATCATAGATCTTGTGGTCTGAGTGGTAATGGGAGCCTTAGAGGTCTTTTATTCTGCTCTGACTCCATGTCAAACTATTTACAGGCAATTCACATAATACTTTCCATTCCATCTCCATTTGTTATACTAACTGTTCTCAAGAACATACTATGAGTATTTATAATAATAAAGAAACACTCAGAAACAAAATGCAAATACTGTTATTATTTAGAAGACCCCTGTATACAGAGTAAGGGATTTCTTTTTGCCCCACAACATCTTGAATCTAATTAGATCATCCCTGTTCTCATTTCCTCGTTGCAGCCCTTAAGTAGGAGCTTTAGTAACTTCAGTGTTTGTGTGGATCAGATGGTATTTGAATGTGTTTGCTAGAAGTTCTGTTTCTGAATTTACAGGCTCACGACAGCCCTGTAAGGGCCATGACTTGGTCACACAATGATATGTGGATGCTGACAGCAGACCACGGGGGATATGTGAAATACTGGCAGTCCAACATGAACAACGTCAAGATGTTCCAGGCACATAAGGAGGCGATTAGAGAGGCCAGGTTTATACACAATATACCATTTTCTGTAGTACCTATTGCCATGATTAGACTGTTCTCTAAGTGTATTCTGGGTGCAGAAATGCATGGGTTCTGTCAGATTCTGGGAAACTTCATGCACCACATAAACACAGTATTTCCTTTTGTTTCCACATTCTCACCGTTTTGCTGGCACCTTTCTGAATTAGTATTGTCCCAGTATCCGCCTCTGCAATATGTTAGAGATGTATTTGTCTGCCGCATTTTGCACTGGTATTCTTTTCATTTTTATATGGTGACAATGTGTATCAGTTATTCCTTTTTATACGCACTGTGTAAGACAACAATTTCATTCCAAATAAAGAATTCAGTCTTTAATAATCTAACTGAATAAAATATAAAACCTTCAGAAATAAAACACCTGCATAGTTCTCACAAAATAATAAAACACTAAATAAAGTGAAGAACTGCTTGGCTTGGTGAAGCCAAGACTTCCAGTAATACTAAATACCCACGCAGACTGCCACATACAGAAGTCTAATGTTAATACTGAATGGGTTCTTCAAGCTTGAAACTGTAAGAAAGCCATTGAAAAGAAGACTGTAGGATATTCTCTTCGTTCAGTGTTGATGCCTCAGTTGTGCAAAGGTCTATATAAAAATGGAATCTAAAGTGATACTATCAGTAAGATGTAAATGAAGGATGTTTCTAGAGCAAACCTGCATATAATCTTTAGTAAGATATGGAAATGTTTTTAAAGTAAGCCTGAAGAGAAGCTGCAGATCCAAAATGAAGCTAAAGCAGTGTTTCTTTGGGTTCAGGTGCTGGTGATAAAGGTTCACTGCCACAAACCCACTTTCTGCTGAAGTCACCATTTTTCTTGGATAGGGTGCATTTTCTGCCAGAGTTTTGTTATGAGAAGTGCTTACTTTGGATTCAGTTACTGTCTGACTATCATGGCCATACACTGAACTTCTCTACTACCTGAAACCCTTTCTTGATCATAAAGATCTAGGATTTCACAAGGGCTCCCTTGTGATCTTTCACTGCACCAGAAAAGGAGTGAGTGCCTGTCAGTTGCTGGAGATGTTCTGGCCCTGTTCACGTGGCTAAATAACTCCTTGCTTTTCCAGTGACTTTCATCAAACAATGTTGACTGCTGAATCTGGAAGCCGCTTATATATCTGTAGGATTCCTTTCATGGTGTTGGTGAGGTATAATAAGGAGGAGTGTTTCCAGATTGCTCTTACAATAAGTGGTATGCTTGTTTTATGTAGTTTTTTCTCAACAGTTAATCCAAGTAACCTTTTCCTGTGACCAGCTTTCGCTTATTTTTTGCTTCTCTGCTGCAAAGTACCTGTGGCTGAAGAGGAGTTCTTTCCCCCCTAAGAACTGTTATCCTGTGCTTCTACACAGTGTCACTTTCTTACTGTATTGCCAAACATGAAAATCTAGGGTGACAGTTACCAAATGGTATTGATGTTGCTTCTCACTTTGCAGAGAAGATGCTGCCATGTGCAGTCATAGATAGGAAGGTGCTAAGAATAAATGACAGATTTTTTTTCTCATTTGACAGGGGTCTGCAATGCGATAGTAATTCTATGCTAAATTCATGTCTTGTGATGAAGTGTTGTTTGGCAGGCACTGTATTCACTTAAAAGTGCCTATGTTCAAATGCCTCCTTCGGTGTATAACACATAACAGTATAATTTTGCCCTGTCTGAGAAGCATAATCTGTTAAATGCTGACTTCTTTCCCCTGCTGTGTGTCTTCATGTAACAGTTTCTCACCCACGGATAATAAATTTGCTACATGCTCTGATGACGGCACTGTTAGAATCTGGGACTTTCTGCGTTGCCATGAGGAGAGAATTCTTCGAGGTATGTGTACCAAAAGTACTGATTGGGGTGTTTCAAGAGGGGAAAAACCTATTTTTTTAACTAGGGGTTCACAATACAGAAGTATCAGCTTGTCTACAATTTTTGTCTTAAATGCTCCAAACAAGTTTTTGTTTGGCTGCTGCTATAGGTGCCTTATCATATTCAGATAGGCTGCAATTCACTATGGCTTTACTCTGTTTACTGTCCACTTAAGCTCTAAACAGTGGAGGTGGGTAGAAGAACATTTTGCTGCTCCTGATTTCATAGAAACTGCTGTTTCTGGATCAGGAATACATTTGTCTTTCTCTAAAGCTTAATCTTTGTGACCACGTACTTCAGAACACACATCTTCATGCAGAGGATTCCATTCTTTTCATGGGCATGCCTTCTATTCTGATTTATTCAGAGGCAAGGTAGTTACTTCTCATTCCTGGAGGGGAGGAGAGTATTTAAGTAGAGAAAACAGGTAAATTTTCAGCACATCATGCATAGCACAGGCAAATAATCCTAGCTTTGGTTAAGTAGTTCTTTGTGCAGTATGTGCGTACACTAACTTCTGGTGCCTTTCCACTGGCCTTGAGCTTTCTCCTTCCCTTGCTGCAATCTTAGTGAGCAATAACAGTAGCTTCTGACAGCTATTCCTTTCTTGCAGAAGATGTCAAAGGTACATAATTTAACAGGAGAATATATTGAAAGGCTGCTGTGAGATTAGGGATTGTTGACTTGCAGATAAACTGCAAAGAAGGTGTGCAATAAAAACATGGGCTCTCAGTTTTAGGTATGTGAGCCTGTGCTTTCCTAAACTCAGAATTTTTAGAGCTCGCCCTGTTTCTTTTGATTGTTAAGCTCTCTTCTTGTTTTACAACCGTGTCACTTTTAAACACCACTACTTTGCAAAGACATTGGGCTCCTGCATTCTTGCTGCATTGATGATATTTTAACACAATGTGTGCATAGACATTATGGTGATTGTGTTTGCAGGACCTGGCAAGCAGATTTCTAGGTTATATCATTTACAGCTGAAAGGACCCAAACAGGTTTGGGACTGTTTTGGTTGATGCTTTACAGAGAAATCATTCTGCACTAAACACATTCTATACCCTTCTCCAGGTTTGTACTAACCATGTGGAGAGAATGGGCATTACCTCCATGCAGAGTCATCAAGGTTATAAAAGTCCCTCCACTTGTACATTTTATTTCAAAATTCTGCATAAAGTAGGAGGAGTAAAGCATTTAATTTAGGCTATAGAAAACAACTTGCATTATGTTTTCTTTTACCTTGTGTGTTTTAGTGCTGTGATTGTGACTAGACTTCAGATAGAATTATCCTTTTATTTCTTAACATTTATGCATCTCAGTATACTATTTTTAGGTTGCACAATAGTTCTGTAAGAATACATTTGCTTCTATTTATATTACCTACCCACAACATACTTCATCTTTTGTGTAAATTGGAAATGGTTTGAAAACTTTACATCTCTGGACAAAACTGGACAGGACAGTTTATTCTTTCTTTCTGCTGTCAGATAGGCAAGGAAAACCCAAATCCCAACCCAAACAACACCAGCAAAAAAATCCCCCGCAACAAAGCAAAAGAACACAAAAAACCCCATGATTGTTGGGAGGATGTTTTTGTGAACATACAGGTTCGATTTGGCTTTCCTTTCTAGTACTGTTTTTAAATATGGTCAAAATACTTGAAAGAGCTGGATGGGTAACACTTTAGTTTTCTTAGTGGAAAATACAAGCTTTCACTTTGTTATTTGGAGTTTAGGTTATAAAGACCTTATGGCTTTAGGATACTTATCTTCACCTTTTGGCTTCTCTACTTCACACATTTAAAAGTGTGACCTGTAATACTTTTCTTCATACAGCCTCAGAATTGTGTAAAAACTCATGCCATTGCTATCCAAAGTTAGTGATTTCTAAATTAAAATTCTAGAGCCACTGCATCAAAAAGATTTTGTTACATACAGAAATTGTTTAGATGAAATACCATGCTGGGGAATGGTTTTTATTTCCTGCTTTCACGCATCATGCAGCTGTTCTGTATAATATGAGTGCTGTGGAGTTGAAAGGGTTTCTACGCTGATCTTTAGATTCAGAGCTTTGCTTCTTGTGTTAAAGTATTCTTCAGGCTATCACACTGAATTATAAAAATCAAATGTAGCTATGATTTGCAGTCAGATATATTCACAAAAAAGATTAGCACTCACAGGAATATGTCAATATATTGTTATTTCTACTGATTTTTCAACAACAAATTAAGGACCATGATTTAAAAAACATTTGAGGATTTTAATGCTGAGGAATGCTTTTAAAGCAGTTCTGCAAAGAGCATTAAAGTTACTGGGATAAGCTTTGCTGATACAGAAAATACAAAATTCTGTAGATTTACTACAGGTCCTTTTGTTTGTGTTGGTGTAAACTTATTCCTATGATTTAATGAAATTGTCCCCTTAAAACTGCTCTGAAGCAACAATTTTAGTCTTGTGAAGAGTGCTGGAAAAACAAACAGGAGTGGTAAATTACATAGGATGACTGCTCAAGGTTTTCCTGGAGTTCTTTCAGCTGTCTGTAGTAGGCTACATATTTTTTCAGTAGTTAAACCCATGAATACGTGGGCTGCACGAGATACACTTGCTAACTGTGTATCCAGCTTACTTTTATTTTGTCAAAATGAAGACAAACAGGACTCTGGTCCTTCAAGCAATAGTGCCAGAAGTTCTGGATCTCTTTCCTTCGGTCTCCAAGTCCCACTGCTCTCCAGCTTCTCACTGATTTATGTTGCTTTGGCTGTTTTTTCTCCCACCATGGCTTTCCAGCACACAGGAGGCGGAGTTTAGGCATTTTGTTAGAAGTTCGTGCAGAGTTACCAGGCTCCTTTTTAATATCCTAAAGAAATGAATAGGACTAAAGTCCTGTTTTCTCAGGGAACCATCTTTAAATAATTCAAGTGAATTATCTTAGAAGAACTTGAAGGTGGGGAAAATGATATTGAGTGTCAGTTACTTACCTGCTTACTTCTCCACAGTCCAGGTACTGCCTGGCTACTCTTGAAGCAGAGGTGCTGCGCCGCTGATTTTGCAGCTTTTGCCTAAGTTCCTTTCTGTCTTGATACCATCTTAACGGTAGCAAGTGCAGTTTGGTGCCCTTACTAAAACACACTGGTAGCAACCTCACTTGATGTTAAAAATGTTCTTGTCAAAATAAGAAATGGAAAACAGGCGATAGTATAGCAACATGTGTTTTTCGTAACAATAATCTGTTCCTCTGAAAAGGAGTTTCCAATAAAACATAATCAGGACTTTTGTCTAAACACTGCAGTGAAGTCCAGGACTCACACAAACTTTTCTGTAAGAACATACACATTGATGGCTTTTAATAACGCTGAAAACGTCCAGTGAAAAACTGTATGCAGTAAAATCTTCATGCTCATTTATTTCTATTGAGAAATTAATGTTATTCCTGATTTTTACTGGTGGCAGTGACTCTGGGTCTGTGCTGATGTATCCCTGAGGATATTTTGGGTGGATAATAACCAAGATTCCTTAATTATTCTCAGCACGGTATCATGGGCTAGGAGGCTATAAACACATTCTGAATTTCTCAGTTCTACTGTCCATCCTTCTTGTTTCTTTCCCAGTCACCCAAAATCCAGTAGAAGTGTGTGCTTTAGATGACTGTAATGTTTTTATTCTGAAGTGTACATGAACACTGTGTTCCCAGGATTCCAAAGTTGCCTGTCTTAATTAGGTCTTTTGGGGAAGATAACTTCACCCAGCTCTCTGAAGGATGGTAACTCATGCCTCTTAAAATACTTTGTAAATAAACTTTTCTATTTTCTGTCCCTGAAATAGAGTAAAACACTAAATGATCTTTAGTTGAACAACTAAAACCAATCAAGATTTCATTATGTTCTGTCTGAATTTAAAATTTGCAGTTTGTAACAACATGTAATTCTTAACACTATCGCTTACAAAATAACATGCATGTATTACATGCATGCAGAAGTCACAGCAATCACGGTAATAAGACTTCATCTGCTCACAAGTGTCTGCACATCTAGTGATACTGAAATAGCTGTAGCATTCTTTATTTATTCCTTGTGCCCCATTTCTGGAGCTTTATTGCAAATAATGTGCTGAGAAGTCTCTTAAGCTATTTAAGTGGTTTTTATTCTCTGCCTGAAAGTGAAGGATCTCTTCAGAGTTTTTGACATCCACTTCCTCAGTCAAATACCAAATCCTGTACTTAAATTTTTAGTGGTTAAAAGGAACCTGAGAACCAGAACTCCATCTTCGGTTTGGTCCCTCACTTTTAAAGATAGGTTAGTAACCAACTCTTACCCTTGAAGCAGTTAGCTTCTAAAACTGCTCCTTTTTCCTGGAATGTAATTGAACTCTACATTGGATAATTTAAAAGAAAGAAAAATCCTGATATTGCTGCTTCCATTTTTCTTCCCTTTATCTGAGGTTTGTCTTTGTTTTGCTTGTCTCAGCAAGGAGAGAAAACTCAGCAAATTCCAGAAATGCATGTATGTTAATACTGTGTTTCTTGTAAGGCGACCTGCTGATTAAACTTTCAGACTTTTGTGAGGGCTGTTTCTTTGTACTGCTGGGATTTCAGGTCTCTCTGATATGTCTTCTAGTTCTACTGATGCATCTCTGCAGAAGCATTAGAGGGATGAGACCTGGCTGATACTGGCACAGTCTAGAGAAGGAAAGTCCTTGAACTTTTGAACTTTAAAAGAGGAGCTGTTTTGAAATGCTGGTATTGGACCGGTTTAGTGTCCTCTTTGTTGGTGAGTTTTAGTGACCCAGCTTGTGTTGCAGGTCTCTGATCTTTGTGAATCTTCGCTGCCAAAGCCAAGCTGGCGATGCAGGGAGGGATGATTTGCAACTAACTCAGTTGAGGTACAGCTACACTCGAAATGGCTGTGCTTTTCATGTGTGTTTGACACAGAAATGGTAAGGATCTCACTGGGTTGTTAATAGTGAGTCTGTGAGAGGGTTTTTTTTCTTCACAAACAGTTCACATCACTCGCAGAATCAGTGATGCAGGAGTTCTTTTGTTCTGCTGCGTGTGTTGCAACAGCCCTGATGCTGCTCCTTCGGGCTTGCAGGCATGGAGAGCTCTTCAGTCTCATTCCTTTTTTTTAATCTCATTAGGAAATGTCTCTGCCTTTGTGAGGTTAAGGGTTAGAAATACTGTATACAATTGCCTGCTTCATAAATGTAAGTTATCACACAACATGTATTTTCCTAGTGTCTTTCTCAACACTTTTTTTTATTTTAGAGTTAAGTAGCACCAAGGACTTAGAGTGTGAATACTTACATGCCTTCCTGAACCCACAGATAACTTCAGTCATTGCTGCTTCTTTGGGTGGTGGGTGTAACCTACATTAGATGGGAAGAATCCAATCTCTTGCCTGAGCCTACTAAAAAATGTTCAGGTGTCATCTAGCAACTCAGTGTTATTTGTGAATCTGACTTTCAGGCTTGGTTTTCTCTGTATGAGAAACTTCATTATAGGTAGACTTTGTCAAAATATCCACTTAGAATTGTGTTAAGAGTAAAAAGCCATCAGAGTTGAGAAACTCCTTACTGCATTGATGTATATTTGCTTTCTGTTAGTGAAGTGTTCTGAACTAGACAAAAATTTGGGTTTGATCCACTGTAGTTGAGGTGCTTGGTTTGTGTGATTTAAAAAGTGGTGTTTAGGAGGTAGCTTCAGGCTTCTGCTCTGCCCCCTAAAACAATTCCCGGAGACTTAGAAGATATTAAAGACTGCTCTTGGAGCTGGTTATGCCTAATATGCCTAAAAGTTGCAGTTTCGTGTGGCATTAAAATACATCATGCTAAGTCTAAGAGTTCTGATTCTCATCTAGAATCTAGTGTTTTGAGAATCCTGAGACATTAATAGGAAATATATAGAGTTCTCAGGGAAGGGGTAAAAGAGATGAAGGGACTCGAGCCCACAACACCATCAAAAAACCTCTAAACTGCGTAAACTGCACACTTCTGTCAAGGCTTTTCATGAGACAAGAATGAGGAGGCACTGTGTGAGAATATTTCAGATTCAGTTTTGAAATATTTCCCTCCTAGAAAATTGTCCTGAAGCTGAAAGTTACATAGTTGCTCACCTTGAGCCCAAGGGCAAATTTTAAGGTAATGTTTGTAACACACCTATTACATTAAGCTTGGAGGAGTGTTGAGCAATGGTAGTGTTTCCCAGGACAGCCAGTGCTGCTGAAACACAGCATAGTTACATAAGAACTTCTCTGCATCATTAGGATTTCCTGCATCTGATTGCTTTGTGTTTGATGATTGCAAGGGGTAGATGAATACTGAACTAGCTGAAACCATATTTATGGATTGTTAGTTATAAGTGCTTGAGGGGTGGGAGTTTTATTTCCATCACTTGTGACTTCGTACCGAATTAAAAGAATATGACACAATACTTTGTGCAGGAGTCAGGATCCACCTGCAGTGAATGCCATTGGTGGGGCAGTGAGGTTTGTCCCCAGCCCCTGCTCATAGTTGTGGAGGAAGAAAAAAATACTATTTCAAGTGGATTACATTGATACTAATGATAAAATCCTGAACTACAGAGGCATTTGAATGCTGATGCTGAGATGATCCCAGTCTTCATTTCTCAGCCCAAGCGTGGTTGTTGAAGAGAAGGCAGGCTGGGTGCCTACTCACCAGTATCTGTCATAGCAAAGGTTCTCAGCAAAAAAAATAAATGTCTGGAGGTAGCCTTATTCCAGTTATGTTAGTAACTCATCTCTAATAAAGTCTTTTGTGGATAAATGCTCAGAATTGGGCACTTCATTAATTATATTTTTAATGGAATCTTTTATCTGGCATACTGTTTCCTAAGAGACAATAGGTAAAATAAAGATATTTCAGAATAAATGGTAGAAGTCTACCAAAAAATCAAAAAACACAGTTCCTTATAATGTCAGTCCTTAAAAAATTCCCTTGCAAACTTTTTAATGCCACTTTTCTTTTGTGTGTGAGTTAAACAGAGTACTTTTTAATTTCTTTTCATCTTTTCTCTTCTTACATCCTCTAGTTAGTGTATTAAAAGGTTTTGTGCATCTTGGTAAGCACAGACTTTGTAAAGCATTTGGTATTTTCTTTGCATCATTTAAATTCTACATACTTAAATTATTTCCTGTTATTTTACATTTAGCTCTGAGTGCTATTCTGGTTTGAGTAGTGAGACCCTTGGCAACAAGTTTTATCATATGGGAGATGGGGAGAGAGCTTGCAAATGTTGTCGCTGAAGTGTGATGGGTTTTTTTTTTTTCATGCCATACCCACCTGGCATTACCTTCTCATGAGAAAGCTGGTCCTGCTCATGACACATTGCATTTGTAGGAAGACACAGAGTCAGAATTGAAACTGGGGAATGTGCTGAAATGGGATTATGTAACAGATCAGGAGAAAAGGGCTAAATAAGAACCCTGAAAAAATGGGGTGAAAGGTAACTGGATCAGGAGGACAGGAAATGGGAAGAAAGTGTGGAAGCTGTGTCAATAAGTAAAGAACTTAATAAAAACGACAGCGTGTGTAAGGATTGGGAAAAGCTGTGGCAGTGTGAGCATGAAGATGAGAATGAGGTGTGGTGGAACCTAACAGGTCATGCTCTGGGGATAACTCAGAGCAGCCTCAGTTGCTGAAGCAACCAGAGAAGAGGGAGGAGAGGGTTTATGGCTAAATGACACACTTGGTACAAGTGGAAGGCGTAGAATGTGCCAAGAGTGTATGTATACTAAACGGTATAATAACAGTACCATAATAGCCTTTAAATTTTATGTTGTGTCATGATTCTTAGAGACTCAAGTTGATGTGTTGGAGTAGAGTTAGGAACATGCTCCATTTGTTTGAAAAATGAGCATGGAGTGAATCATAGAATCATAGACTGTGCTGAGTTGGAAGGGACCCATTGGGATCATCAAGTCCAACTCCTGGCCCTGCACAGGATATTCCAAGAGTCACACCACGTACCTGAGAGCATTGTCCAAATGCTTCTTTGGCTCTGTCAGGCTTGATGCTGTGATCACTGCCCTGGGGAGCCTGTTCCAGTGCCCAGCCACCCTCGTGGTAAAAAACTTTGTGTCCAGCCTAAACCTCCCCTGACTCAGCTCCAGCCATTCCCTCGAGTCCTGTTACTGGTCACAAGAGTGAAGAGGTCGGTACCTGCCCCTTCTCTTCCCCTCATGAGGATGTTGAAGACCACAATGAGGTCTCCCCTCAGTCTCCTCCAGGCTGAACAGACCAAGTGACCTGAGCTGCTCCTCATACGGCTTTCCCTCCAGACCCTTCACCATCCTCGTTGCCCTCCTTTGGGCATGCTCTAATGGCTTAATGTCTTTTTTATATTGTGGTGCCCTAACTGCCCCCAGAACTCAAGGTGAGGCTGCCCCAGTGCAGAGCATGCCCCTAGGACATGGTTGGCCCTCCTCCTGGGCTGCCAGGGCACTGCTGTCTGGTGTCCAGCTTGCTGCCGACCAGGACCCCCAAGTCCCTTTCTAAGGCACTGCCCTCCAGCATCTCATTCCCCAGTCTGTATGAACATCCAGGATTGCCCCATGTCAGGTGCAGAATCCAGCACTTGCCCTTGTTAATCCTCATACGGTTTTTGTGGTTGCCCAGGTCAGCAAATGATGCCAACCATTCATACTGTAACTGGGAGAAAGCTCACTCTACCACCTGATGAAAGCTCCTTATGTCCCTGAGAAGTAGTGCGGACATTTTTTTTCTTCTTTTAAGTTTTGTCAGTTTGACAGTGCTAAAGCTGAAGAACTTGGAAGTTGCTCTTCAGACCTAAGGTCAGCTCTGGATTACTTCACTTGGGAATGTAGCCAAGGTATACATGCTGCCTGCCTCTGCAGAAAGCAGTTGGGTAGGTGAAGCGTGCAGGCATGGACTCAAGGTTCATTTTCAAAGTTGGGTGCGGGGATTTTCCAAGTGACTGAGCCTCATTTCACAGTGAAAGTACAAATTGGCATTTAGTTCTGCTACTTGCAGATGAAGGCTCTTTGTTAAATATAGGATGCTTCTCAAGGGAAAATATTTTGATTTTTGCTGCTGAAAGTTTACATGGGTCTTGCAGGTAAAGTAACTGTGTTGGGAGTTTTATATATTCATATTTTACCATAGGAAGGCTTTTAAGGGTGGGGTTTTGTTTTAACTGAAAAGTGTGGGCTGATGAGTGTCTTAGCTTCAAAGGAGCACATCTGTAAGCACGACAAGTATAGCTACACAGGAGAAATCTAAAACTTCTCAAAATATCTTTATCTTATAAAAAGTTTCCCAGACTAAGTTTAACATTTCTTCCATCCCAGGCAGTTTGGATTACTATTTATATTTATTATCTCAGTGGAAGCATCTCATATTTGTACTTCTGCAAGGCATTATTTTAGTATATTACACAAACTGTCCAGTTCCAGCTTGCATTGAAGAGTTTAATGAATGGAGTAATTATGTATTTTTTAAATACAGTATTTCTTAACATTTCTCTCACTGTGTATGCATTGATTTTGCTCCAATAGAGAATATGTAGGTAGGCAGAAGTAGTCCAGATGTAACTACAGCCACACAGAGAAGTGGTTATATCACTGCAGTTTAATTTTCCGGCATAGTCAAGCCAAGAACTGCAAGTATTTCACATAATCATTGAAGATAGAAGATAATCTCTAGCTGGTTTTGACCATTCATAGAGATTGTGTATGAACCTTTTTGCTCACCATAATTAGCTTTTAAAGGGAACTTACCATGGCTATATAAATATAAGCCTGAGCTGAGAAGCTGAAAGTTAACTGTAGCAGCACTGCAATGTGTGTTTCTGCTAAGTCAGTCACCAGGATCTCAGAGAGTAGCCTTAAAATTTTCATTCAAAAAAGCCTGGGAATATGTTACCTTAGCTGATTAGTATTGGGAAGAAAAATATCTTTTGGTAAAAAAACAAGCCCAGCTGCTGGTGTGAGCTGACAGATGTGTATTTTCTACCATATGTACAATAGGGGTTTTTATTTTGCCTTTTTATTTAGAGTGATAGAGCATGAAAATATTTTAAATGTTATATTAAAATCTTACATTTTAAACTTCCATCACTTAAAAAAAAAAAAAATTCTTCTAAAGAAAGTCATAATACCATATAAATTAGTAGCTGTGATACTACTGTAATAACTGTAACTATTCTAGTTCTCAAACAATTAGTAGAATGAATTGATGAAAAAATGTAGCTCGGGATCCAGTCTATTATTAATAGTGTATGCTAGGGAAATCAAATCTAAATAATTATACGAAACTTTTACCTCCGAACTTTTCTTTACAGCTGACTTAATCTCATCTCCAAGATAGCCCTATTCTGCTTTATTTTTCTCTCTGTTAAGGTTTAAGAAAAAAGTAGCTCTGATAAGCATTTACCATCCTCAGAATTTGTATAGCAACACTTTAATGTTCTTTCTTGCTTAACACAAGACATAGTGCTCCTTGAGATGTGTTTTTTAGCAAAGGTTGAGATTCTTTCTGGATTTATAAGTAATCACTACACTTAACGATTAAAAAAATCTGAGAGTCATCTTTGAATTCAAGGAAGAGCTGATATTCCACCTCACCCCCACAACTTTCTGTGGGAGAAACTTGTCCCAAGATGGAGCATAGAGTAAAACATTTTTTCTTTGAAAAGAAAATTATCACAGTTTTTTTTTTATATTTGGAGATACATAGCACAGATTGATGTATAGATAGTATTAATAGGTAAGTAATTTCACACTGAAGTACAAGTTTATTGGGTATCCCCAGAAGTTCAAATAAGTTCATACTCATTTGATGTTCCACATATGTTGCCATTATAAAAATAGATATTACAGTAAAATTAAAAGTTCTGAAAAAGAAAATATTTTAGTTTATCTCCTTTGCTAGTCCAGTGAAAAATACATACAAAAGGCCATTTTTACTGCAGAGATGATCTCATGTTCGGGGTCTTTTTTTTTAACCTTTTCTCACAGTAGTGCAGTAGAAGAGTGTGAGATTTCAGCTTAATTCCAGATATTGTACAGTGTCTGCCCCTGGAGGTTTTAAAAATAAACCTGGAAAACCCCCTGAGTAACCTAGTCCGACCTTATAGGTTTGAGCAGCAGGTTGAACAAGAGACTTTTCAGGTTTCTTCTGGTCTGACTTACCCAGTGATCTTAGGATACTGAATTCCCCTCTTTTGCCAAAGGGGAAACAAAGGAACCAAAAATCCTGGTGATGTAATTTTTAGTTACCTTCAGCTGTCCACCAGTGTATTTGACATAAGGAACTGACCTTCAGGACACTGTCAAAAGTTCATTATTTCTTTTAATTAATTTTTCTTCCAGCTTTTAACATGTTTGAGGAAATGCACAGTATTTGGATTGGAAAGATTTCATGTTTAGTGGATTTTTTTTTTTCCAGAGATTCTAAATGATTGATCAGTCCACAGTGACTAATAGTATGTTAGACATAATCATCATTGAAGTTTCAGAACTTGCCTGGTGTCCTACAAAAATTACTAACTTGTAAATAAGATGGAAGGTATGATAGTGTGCTGTCAGCATCTTCAGAGCTCCTGCTGATTATATAGTAAGTGAAGTAAAATAATACCTATAGGTATATTGGTTTTTTATATATATTAAAATACATATAATGTTCCCCAGTGGCACATTTTATCACTTTAATATTTGTTTGCTGCTTTTACATTTCGAAATGATGCAGTCTTGGAAGAGATTGTGCTGGTAGTGTTGTAAAGCTCTAAAGCACATGCACAATTAGATTGAAAGTGTTTGCTTTAAAAGAAAATAGTACGAAGAAAAGAGTAATTTAGATAAATGCTTTATTCTTGAACTAGGACAGCCCAGGTTCGTCCTTGTGCATTAGTGTTCCTGAAGATGCATTTCTCTAGATCCCATTTCCAAGTTCTCTAAAGGTGCCATAAGTAGACCTGCTCTGTTTGCAAGTATCAGCCTTTACATCCAGGTGAGATAGGCGTTAAAGAATCTTGTTTTCATCTTTTTGTTTCAAGTGAAAGCTCGTCTACAGAGTGTATTTCACTGTTCATACCCACACCTACTCCAGGTCTTGACTGACTTCAATGTGTAAACCAAAACTATTTCTTTTTAAGCGTATTAACAGAAGACTGCACAATATTAAATATTATTTTGAGACTGCAGTTATCTTAAACATTCTAAGTTGTTTTGTCTTAAAACATAAAAAGTACAGGCCAGATTTGTTCAGGTGTTTCGTCTACAGATGAGTTTAGAAAGGAGTAACCACACATTTCAAAATTTGTAGATGAAATTCCCCCATCTGAATTGTAATTAATTACGAGAAAGGAACAGTTGCTTGTGGGAAATACAATCTGGACAGCATATTTATGTATTATTATGTATTTATCCAGCATAGGTACTTAAAATTGTTAGCAATATGACTTTGTTTTCTAAGGCTTGACCAAGTCTGCAGCTTGCTATGGTGCAGTGTGTTACTGCTTGCTGTTTGTGCCTGGTCAAGAAGAATCCTGCCTTTTCTTTGTCTGCCTTCTTTCTTAGCTATACATAACTCATAGGCAGAAATAATGGTTTTACTTAAACCAGCTGATAAAGTGAGAAAAAAGGGTAGGGTTTTGTTGTTCTGTTTTGTTTTCTTTAAAGGACCACACCAACCTTTCTTAAGGATGCAGAAATTCGCTCATTTTAGGTCAGCTGGTGTAGTTGGATAATAAGATGCCTTTTCCCTGCACATTTTCCTTTTTGCCCTTAAGTCCTCAACCAGTCCTCAACTCTGTTGCTTCCCCAGTATGAACTCACCTGCTTAAAATGAATGTAAAAGGTGTTTTCTCTTTAGCAATACATACATTCTCAACATTGTTATTCTCTTGGTTACTTTGCTAAATTTAGTCCTTAGGAATACTGATAATGCTGGTGAATATGGATTTCTGTTGACTCCCATTCTCCTTTTGGAAGTCCCTGTTTTCCAGAGACTTACAAGTGAGCACATGGTATTAAGATTAGGAATGCAAAAAGCTGAATTAAATCAAACAGTTCTTCTATTGCATTAAAAATACCCTGCAATTATATTCTGAAGATCTTTGGGCAAAGGTAGGTTCTTTGTTTCATGCTATTCCCAGCTTGTCAGGAATATCCTTTGCTTCTAAAGGAATGAAGAATAAAGCAATCATTCCCATCACCTTTCAATCACAAGTGTGCTAGATGTGTCATTTCTGAAGTACATACTGCATTTGCTGACAGTTTGAAATGGCTTTTCTACAAATTCAATCAGGAATTTTAATACTTTTATTGAACTTTAGAATTCCTGTGGTCATATTATAAAACTGGAGCAGTGGAGGCTTTAAATAGCAGGTATAATCCTGCCAGCCGTGTTTGTAGAGATGGAACCCCTCCTTCCTGGCTGAAAAACACACCCTGCTGTCTCCGAGGCTTCGCACACATTGCCTGCTGCTCTCCCACTGCCATTTTCTTTTCCTTCATCACAGAAGGCATCACAGAATTCTTCAAGGATTATTCAGTCTTTCTCCCTAACTGTGTGTGTATCAGTCTATGATTTCACCATGAGGATTTCTGTTCCCAGTAAGGGTGGGTGGAAGTACAGGCAATGAATCTGGGGTTTGCACAGTGGTTCAGGTTGCATTATTTCCTGCAGAACTCTGTGCTCTGAGGTGTTCTCGCTGCCACAGGTGTAGCAAACCACAGCAGTTTACTGAAATTCAAAAAAGGTGCTAAATAATGGGGGTTTATTCCACAGAAATTACTAGAAATACCAACAGCTGGTTTTAACCCATTGCATAATATTTATTTACCAAATTAATGACTTCTGTTTCAACAGAATGTTGGTATCTGAGCAAGTTTTGTAACTTTTTTGCAAGTTGGAGTAATTTACTTTGCGAGTAAGTATGCTTACTTTAACTTACTTTGCAAGTAAGGAATAGGCATGAGACAAGTTTTCCTGAAAAATACTTAGCAGCAGCAATTCTCACAGGTATGTAAAACACACAGTGCAATATTGGTATTTAAAAATGAATTATGTAGGGAATTTAAATTAGAATTTAATTTCGATTTAAAGTGCCATATTAAAAATTTTAGGAATTGATGTTGCATTTACTAGACAAGAGTATCACAGTGTTTTTCCTGATGTGTTTATTCTTTGCAATCCCTGCACATAAAGGAGGATTCGAGTTTAGGAATGAAAAGTTAATATTTTTCAGTTTATTGCAGTCCATGGCTCTTGAATTCCAGTTACTGTGAACTGAACATCTGCAGGGTGGCAAACCCTGCTGGTTTAGGTGACACGTTCTACTGACCAGGTGGCTGATAAGACTAGTTCCAGTCAGCCTGAATAAATTATCTGATAGTGAAAGGTGTTAAATTACACTAATAATCTGGAAAATCTGTTCTGCTCCCCACCCTCCCCCAAAGTTTCTCTTCATTTACACAGTAGCAGAAAAGTCTTCCTAAAACCAAAGGATAGATAAACCAGGCTATATAACTTTTAAATAACTCAAACTCCTGTAAAGGTTTATGCATTTGTACAAGATGGCAGGGATGTTTTGCTGCCTCTTTGCCCTAGAATGTATGCCATGCAACTGCATCTCACTGCCGAACTGAACCCCAGTCACTCCTGTGAGAGGTGTGCTGATCCAAAGGCACAGCCAGAGCTCAGGGAGCTGCTGCTGGAGTGAGTCCCAGCGATCCATGTCTCCAGTAGATGAAGAAAGAGCCTGTTATTCCTAGAGCCAGGTGTTTCCCAGCCTGCTGTACCTTCTCTCCAATGTAGGCTTGTTGTAGTTGGTCACATTCATAACACACTGACATTTGTAAAACTGCATCTGCCAGCAGCAGATAATCCACAAAGGAGTACATACTCCAAAAATAGAGACCGGCCTAATGAAGGTGTATTCTGTGTACTAAAGCAACAACTGTATTTTACTTGCACTGAAAATAAACTGTGACATGGGATTATACTTGGTAAAGCTTCCTCTTTTTTGTTAACTTTTTAAAGTTAAAAATGCACTTTGCTCCCCAATGCAGGGTTGCCGTGTTATCAGAAATACTAAAAAAACCAAAATGCAAATTTGGCAGAACTGTTACCTTGCATCATTTTGCCAACAAATATATTATTTCTGATTTTTCAGTTTACTCAGTGTGTTACTTCAGTAGCAATGGCATGCTCTTACCCAGCCTTTCAAAAGCAGGAATCATACCATCTTCTCTCATGAAAGTCATCTTTCTTTGGTCTGTGATTGTGAGACTATGTATGGAAATTCACCTGTGCAAGTGAAGAGGAGACTTTACCGCCTCCACCACAGCACCAATTGAGTTTATCAGTAGTTTTATTTTACAGAACCTTTCTAAAGCCTGACTTCGTAGAGGAGAAACACTGCATTTTCCCATTCCTCAGTTTTTATCTCCACACAGCACAGGCAGCATTGTAAAAGGTGTTTGATTGGAAAACCGTCGATCAGCTCCACTCCAGGGTCGGGAAAGCAGCCTTTTACTGGCAATGATCTTCCTGGCCCTCACTATTTTTGTGCCCAACCTACTTAATTTGTTCTTCCTGTTATTTTGCAAAAGCGTGCCATTTTCCCCAAGAGCTTTTTAACTTGTCTCCTGTCACTGGAGTTTCGTATATCAACCAAGTTCATTGTGGTTATGGGCATGGTTTGTACATCTTACTTGAAAGATAATGTTTTCTTTCTTTTGCTGTGGGTAAGATTAAAAATTTTAAAAGCTGCTCCAGAAAACACTGAGAGAAATTTAAATATTCCTTAGGAAAGCTGCTTCCTGAATCATATCTGCCCAATAAACACTTGTTCTCTTTTGCTTTTAATCTTAATTTGATTATCTAGTTGATGTTTTCTTTTGGTGGTTTGAGCCCCCATTTTCTACCCAGCTGCAGATTTGAAGTTTAGCAGATGTCTGTTTTTCAAATAACAAATGCTCCAAAAATCCAGGGGGGAAAACATCCCATATGTAACTTGTTTATATTTTCAAATTCTATTTCCCGAATGGTAATAATTAAAATCTGTAATGTTACTATTGCTGTTGTGCTAGTACTGTAAGAAAGAAGACTGAGCTAAAATAATGAAGGCAAGATAATTGTTTCAGAAAAATTGAAGTTTCTTTTTTCTCAGCATTGCTGAAGAGATGATCAGACGACTTCTTTTTCTGATCTGTGTGCACTTAAACATAGATGAGCATTCTTTGACTTGGATTTTGTCCATGTCATTTGACTTTGTATATATTCTCTAGAATTTTGGCTTTATGTATTTTCTACAAGTTTGTATCAAATTTTTGAAGGGTTTTTCTAAAAGTACATGATAGTTCAAAAAGTATTCAGACTAACTTTTTTTTCCCCTGAGAGTGTAGTGTTTTTGACTAACAAAGTTTCTGTTTGTCTAATTGGAAAATTTTCATTTTGAAATATTAGAATATGTTTCTGGTGCTAACACAGGGGTGTGCAATAACAGCCAGGAGTTATTTGCTCCAGGTATAGATGTAGCTTTGGAATTGAATATTTTTCTGCTTCTGAGGAGTAAATTCCCTGTTCTAATCAACACTTTTTTTGCCATGAAAGTTCTGCTTGCTTCATGAGAACATACACTGCTAATACAGTTGCAGTAGGTTCTAAGGATTCTTTCCTGCCACTTCTGCATCATTCCTTTATCTTACTTTGGGTATTTGTAACATGCTACTGGGTGCATGTACCTGTAGATTCAAATACAAATTCACTCAGAACGTGCATCACAGAGGGAAACACCACACATAATACCAGTACCATATTCTTGTCTTGTCTGGTGTTTTTATTCCTTTGAAGTCAGCAGCGAAAAAATCTTAACTGGTAGTGATTTCCAGAAGCACAGGGTTCAACGAAGTATTCAGTGTATCTGTAATTGGTGGGGTGGGGCGTGTTTGATTTCTGTATCCCCTGTTCTGATCTTGCAAGAACAGTCCCTTAATTATGTTGTTATAGCAAACCTGTTTCACATCTGGTTTGCTTTGCTTTTTGGTTGTCTTTTTTTTTTTTTTTAACATTAAGAAGTAGCACCATTTTCTCCCCTGCACTTTAAATCAAATACCTCTTTTGTTCGCATCTGTGTGTGAAATTAGTAAATGAATCTGAGGATTTTCCACAAATAATTGCCAGCACTTTTGTTTGGAAATCCGCTTAAACTGGTGATGGGCCCCTGGTCTTTCTTCTTCTCATAACTATGTGTGTTGTCTTTACATGTTCTCCATATTTTTTCTCCCTGGTTTTGATACGTCTGAGTTATTTAAGTACTCTTTGGATTGTTGTATCCCATTTCTTCCCATTGACATTTCTCCCTCTGTTAGGTTTTATTGCACAAATCCCTGGTAAGTTTTCAACACCGTATTTTTCCTTGTCTCTCTGTTGAATCACATACAAAGAGCTTTACTTTGGATCCGTTCATGTGCTTGTGGAATTTAAAATGAGACATGGGGCTGCATGGAATTTTAGAGAGCTTCATAGGTATTTGTACAGCCACACTGCAAAACAGTTGCTTAATGGGGGACCTATTTTTAGAACTGAAACAAAACAAAAATTTGGGTTCCTCTACTTAAACAGAAACTACAGTGTTATTTTTAAATCTGAAAGGGGAAAAGATTTTCTTAAATTTCAAAATTGCTAAGTGGCAAGAAAGAGGACTGAGTCCATGAATGTGGTGGTAATATAGGAAAGTCAGGAAAATAAAGGGAAGTAAGGTTTTATCTCTGTTAGGTTTTTGTAACACTATTCAAATCATTGCTTGGCTCCTGGAATCCAATTACACTTTTTCACTGAGGTTGTTGTGTTTTTAATTTTGCCATGTTTCTCCTCATTAGCCCCAAGATCACCACTAGATTAGACATGTCTGTAAGTCACTGTGTGGTAACTACATGCTGCTTTTTTTTTCTGTTTTAGTTCTGGTGCTCTGATCACTGTGTGTGTTTCTGTCACCATAATTTAGAGCTCCTTCATATTTCAGTTTCTTGAAAATTGGCCCTTTCTGCTTGAGATGAGAATTGTACTGTCTGTTGAGTTTCCCCTCTGTATAGAAAGAGCAGTGCTTTGTAGCTCAGTGCTCTGCTTTCTGCCAGCAGTTTATTTCAGCTGCTTCCTAGTTTTTCAGCCTTGATGGCATTGCAAAATGCAAAGAGCCTTTATCTCTGTATCCCTTCCTGGATCTCTTAACGCTTGCTAATTGTCTGGATTATTGACTGACACAAATATTTTCCGGAGCCTGTATAAAGTTTGATAATGTCTCTGTTGTCCCCCCACCTCACCCTTGGGCCAGCTGCTGTTCACTGACTACAGAGAGTATTTTCAGTTATGAAGTATTTGCCCTAGAACCAAAGAAAATAGTTTTTCTAACATTTGTATACCTTAACTCATTTTTTCTTTGCTTGAAATGATAATGGGCTCATACTTATGAGATGTTTTGTAATGGTGAACTGACTGTCAAGAGTAGCTTACATGGCTTTTTTGGTTGACAAGAAGAAAAGCTATTTTCCTTCAAAGTGCTGACCCTTACAGTGAGCAGCTGACTGAACAATGTCCCTCTGTGTCTGGCCAGATGATCATGGCTGTCTTTAAAAGTAATTTACTTGTCTGGTAGAGAGTTGATAGTACCTCTCCTCTCAATGGTATGTTAAAAAGGTAGGATCATGCCCTGTCAGCCACAAAAACACACTAAAAACTATTCTTCCAGTGAAAAAAAAATTAAGCTAGGTGAAAGATCTTGGTAGTCCTTCCATGTTGAGTGTTTTTATAAAAGACTCTGTGTTCACTTGGCAGTAAGGGTATATCTAAAGTTATATAAAAATAAAAGGTTTCCAGTAAATTCTCTTGCTGGGATCCACAAAGGTTTTTCTTAGTTTTTAGCAGCTTGCTGAAAGTGCTCTCTCCTCACGTGGCCACACAGGGATTGGAAACTTGGGTTGACTTCTAAGCTAGGTATTTGGATTATGCTTTTCTCTTGCAACAGCCATAATTGCCAGCAGAAATTATGTGAACATCCAGCAGAATGTAAAAGGAAGTAATTACTGAAAATTATTAATAATGGTTACTTTTAGCTTTTCTGGAAGTCTTTGTTATCTTCCCTGAGTTGGGAACTAAGTACTTTGACTCTACCAATTGCAGCCTTGACTGAAATTTTGGTCAAAGCACAGAACTAGAGGCAAGCTGGTACTAAACTCTGCCGTGTGTCCCCTGATTTCCTTCCTTTCTCTAAATTGCCAGGCTGAATTTCAGGATGCACCAAAGTTTCTTTATTAGCTTCAAGCTAGTTTAAAAATATGACTAAATCAGTGTTTGACATTTCTTCTTAGCATTACTCACTGTAGTTTCAGTAAAACTGTCAAACTGTGGCTTTGATTAGTGGCGTTTCACACGGGTGCAACAGGCAAAGGCTTGACAAAAGCCTGCAGGTGGAAGGGCTTTTGGCACCCTGATGGCAGCAAGTGACCACAGCACTCAACATTTCCAATAATTAGTGAACAGAACTAGTTTCTTAGGTACGTGTTCAGGAAACCCCACTGAGCTGCTCAAGGACCAGTACATCTTAAAATTGCATCAGTTACTGGAAGCTTGGCTTCAGGCAGCAGTTTTTAACTCATGCCCCGCTTTGTTCTCAGTTGTAAAATGTATGTTCTGACTGAGCAGTAGTTCAATAGTTACTTTCAGATATCACTGTGAGTCTTCAATTTATTTGATGCTCTAATCAGAGTATTTTATTCTGGTGTGGGGGTTTTTTTAAGTTGGTGGTACAAGCTATGAGCAGACTCCAAAACACTTGTTTAGTTCATGTTTGGAGGATTTGACTGGGAACACTTTAATGTGAAGATTTTTTGGTCTATTTTTACAAAATAACATGCTGCCCAGCAAACTGATTCTGTACCCAGATATAAAGCCACAAATCTGTGAAAACTGCAGACTAATAATTGACAAGATAATTGAATTTCTCATCTGTCTAAGTTCATGCTTTTTCTTGAAGGACCACATGTTGTGCTCTTGGACACAGCTGTACTCTCCCCTGTTCTATACTCCCCTGTTCTCTGCTGTGCTGTGTTTGCATGAGATCAGTCCTGGTGGGTAAAGACAGTAAACACTTGTTACAGGCAGTGTAAGGTCTGTCTGATCCAGTGGCTAGTGCCAGATACTTGAAAAAAAAACAATAGAAAATTAATGGGATGCTCTCTGAGGGAGTGTGTTCTTGGCTCCTGTCAACTGTTAATATTATGAAGCATGAGAGTTTTTCTTACAATTGCTGTTCATTTTTAATGTTTCTTGTACCATATTTTTATTATCATTAACTGTAAATGCCATTGTAAATAAATATTTTCTGTCAATGAAAAGCAAGTGTGTTGCTGCTTTCAAAGTAGGCTGGCTAATTTTTTAACAGAAAAGAACATTTAGTCCCAGCTACTTTACAGATAATGTAACCAGCAAAAAAAAAAAAAAAAAGTTCTACCTTTTGCAATTTAATAAAGCCCTTTTAATTCTCTATTAAGTACCTGCAAAGAAATTGTAAGTAATATGCCATGAGAATTTTAATAGATAAATGTGCTTGAGTGCAAAGTAGAATCCAGTCTGCATTTCATAAATAATTTAACTGTGAGGAAAACCTGCCTTTGCCCTTGAATCCAGCTGCCATTACTGCTAAGCACTCACATTTGCATTTGTAATAAGATGATGTTGGAAGTTTTAATGTGGTGTATCTTCTTTGACACTTTCTGCCCTGTTTTTTCTGTCATTTCTCCCAAGCTTCCTGATTACTTTCTGTTTAAGATTAATAATGACTTCTTAATTAGAAATAACAACTGGTGTGTTGCAGTAAGCATTGTGCTGCCTTTAAAGCATCGTCACGTAGGTGATCTCTCTGTAACAGAGATGCTGTTAATGATATAAATAGGTGGCTTTGATTAAGTGCATGAAACTGGTGGTAAGTTAAAAAATCTGGACACTGATTAAACAAAATTGCTAAATTTGATAATATTTTCATATACTAAAATAACTTTCTGTTGATAGTTATCTGTGGTCAATTTATATATAGCTTTAACTATGTCTTATTATTAGACATTATGAAACATGCATATTTGATTGATTTCTGTTAGCTCTCACTTTTGAGAGAATGTTAAACAGCTCTTCACAGGTTACAGATGCTGGTCCCAGTGCTGTGCTGTTGCTCAGCCTCCTGTCAGACTTGTTCTATCCTGATACCTATTACAGCATAAATAACCTGATTGGGTGTAGGTAGTGATAGTGCTCAAAAATAAATTCAGGAGTTACAAAAAAGCAAATATGCCTAAAAGGAAAGGTATCTGGAGAGTGTTCATAGACTCAAGCATGAACATACTCAATGATTAAAAAAAGGACCCGACACCACAAATCTAAGAGAGCAGACATATCTTCAGCTGTGTGGTTTTTGTTTCTGCTCAAAGCAATTACTTTGAGCTTTGGGAAGTGCTCAGCTTCAGTGAATTGAAGAATTTAAACATTCCCTCTAAGTTTAAAATGTGAGTAGTTTAAGACTGAACCCTGCATGGTCCCCACATACACTGGAACCCAGCTTCATTTCTTCCCCTTGCTGTAAACCTTTACAGAAGATACTGTAATTGAATTTCCACAGATGTAAAGAATTCACATCACTACATGCTTTTACCGGTAATCACACGTAATACAACCTTTATTCATTACTCTTTACAGTGTATTTGCCATTACCAAGCTGTGGAAGCACCCAACTAGCATTAAATGTAAACTTTTTTTGCTAGTTCTGCTAGGGTTCTATAGAATTCAAACTATTCACTAAGTAGTGTAAGTTTGAGACTAGCATATACAAATTCTAAACTCATTTATGGAAACACTGATTACCTGTTTGTGGTAATCTTAGAAAATTAATTTCTTTAACCACACCTGTTTTATTAGTGTTGACTGATTATTATTGTTTCCTAACCGGATTTCACAGATGATAAACTGTCCTGTTACAAGAGCTTTTTTCTGGAAAGAAAACTTACCATGATGATAGAAATGTGAACAAAAGGATTATTTGTAAACAAAGCTGAATTATGTCCCATTCTGCTACTGGTTTAGAGAAATACTGATGGTCTAGGAGACGTTCCCTGTAAGGAGATTAAAGTCTCTATGCTGCCTCTCTAACAAGTTTAAGAAACTGTCAGAGAGCTAGAGAAAGACTGATCAAACCAAGGGTGATAATACTTGAGTTCATGGGACAGAGGTTTGAAAGCATGGTGAGAGACACTGTTCGGAATCCAGTGGCGACTGAAAGGGGCTTTTCCCTTAATTTCTTACGCATCAACCTCCCACGTTACGCTGAAAAGCATAAGCCCAGCGTATCTGCAGAGGGAGGGTTTCAGTGGGATTCATTGCTGGGGTGGAGAAGAGGAAGTGCAAGGGCTCCTGGGGCAGCTCTCGGAGGAGTGCAGGTCACATAATGTGATAGGGCAAAGAACACCAAATTACTGGAATTAAATATATTCTTACCCTGTCTGCCAACTTGATCAGTGTGATCAAGGCAGCACAGAGGTTCTTGTAGGTGTGAGGTGTTCAGTCCCTAAGTAAACTGCACATGGAAGCAGGGGATTGCTGGGGAATGGGTAACCATCAGGTAACATTTTTAAAAGCCTTTCATGAAAATGGAACAGGCGGAATAATCCAATTTGCTTAGTAGGCTGGAAGCAGATGGGAAAGTTGAAGGGAATTATGTAGAAAACCTAGAACACCTTTCTGCTGACATGATTGTTTCCACTGGCTGTGACTTACAGGTCTCTTTCCTGTCCCTTCCCCACTGCCTTCTCTTTTTTGGGAGTGGAGAACCTTCCCTTGGGTGGTTGTAAAACCTGATGTTTCTTTGCAGATCACTTGGAAATAATCCCCTCCAAAGGCCCTGCTCTTTGGAGGGATGTTTTTGTTGTTTTGGGGATGCACAGTACAGGAAGGTGAATGTCACTGTGCGGTGACGAAAAGGGTTCGATCTGACCAGTCCAAGTTGGGGATACACAGCTCTATTTACTCTCCATTTAAAACAACATAAAATAACCACGTATCTTTAAAAAATAATAAATCCAAGCAAACAGAATTTTCTCTAAATGAGAAATAGTATTGTTGCAGTTAAATGATTGTGTTAATTTGTTAAAATATATATAGTTATAAATATCCATTGTTGGAACACTGATGTTAAAATGCAAGAAGATGCCTTAAGAGTGGCATCTCACTGTGTGTATGTTCATTCACATAATTGCTGAGAAGGATCTAGAAATTCTACAGTATCAGCTATAAAGTCCTCTGTCAACTTACGTGTCTTCAGAATGGGACTTATCCCTAGGGGAAAGCACGTAAAAGAGAAAAATTAAGCTACAGGGATAAACCTGATAATTGTAATTGCTATACAGTTGCATTGTGAAATATATAAATATGTCATAGACTCTAATAAGAATGGTGATGGTTCAAATCAACCCTATATTCACGAAGTCATAAATGCAGAAATTAGTGTGAGAGTTAAAAAAAATCAAGTCCTTAGTTTAAATTACTGTCTCAGATTGCGACATACTTGATTTGATCAAACACTGCTACGCAATCATCGCTTGTTATGCCTTTCACTAGCCAGGATTTCTGTTCAGTGTCTTTTAAAGAACAACCCTTCAAAGAAGTTGACTAGAATTATTAACAATCAGGATTTTAATTAACAGGATTATGACTCAGGGCACTTAATTAAAACATTTTATTATGCATGTGAAAAGTAATGTTACAGAACTACTTTTGTTTCTGAACTTAATCTGCAGCAAAACATATGTAGTATCTTAAAGGTTTTTTTTAATAGGTTGAAAAAGGTCAGTAGAATCAACAAGCATTAGTATATTGCTTTATTCTCACAGTTTTAAATTAGTTTAGTTTGTCAAAAATCTTTGCCTGCAGTCTTTCATTTTGGTTGGTTTTTGGACCCTCCTTTGCCGTGACTTCTAAAGAGTTCACACGTTTCAGTTCATTTATCCATAAAGGGGCTCAAGGGCAGAAAAGGTGCAAGAGTTGTTCTGAGAGGAATTCCCCCCCCCTGCAGCTCTGAGGTGTGGGACTATTGAAGCAAACACTGTTGTCAGCAAGTGGGGAATGTAAACTGTAAAGAATTGCATGAATTAAGGTTTTCTGACCATGGTGTTTTGTGACAAGGGGATTTTGTACCAGAGGAGAGGCTGATTGACAGGTCTTAGCCCAGAACTAAGAACTGAGAACAATTATGAAGTAAAACCTGCAAGGCAGCTTTTTCTCTGGAGTGTTATTTTAAATGTATTTTCTGCATCATCTGTATCGTTACAGATAGTAGTGTGCACATCTATCAGCAGAACAAAATGGAAAAGCAATATAAAGTGTCAGTTGCTTCAATTTAAAAAGAAATTTAAAAAGGTCTGGTTAGATGATGTTGTTCAGTTATTTTGGTTATGTAAACGTTCTGAATTAGTTCATCCCTTGGGAATAGTTTATTTAAAGCATATTTGTTGTAGGGAAGAATTTATTTTCTCTTGAGAAAGCTTTAGGAACCAACAGCTAAGCGTGTGTGATGATCCCATTTCACGCAGAGCTTTGTCTGGGATGGCTTTCCTGGGGACAGAATAGATCACTTTGATTAGATTACAAAGGAGGGTCCCAGTTTTTCCCCCACTGTGGCATTAATCCAGAGCACATGGCTGAAAGAGTGCTCTCTGCAGGAAATGCCAGTTATCTGCTTAATCATGTGTATGATTACATAATCATTACAGTGGTTATGTTTTTAAACAGTAGAAGTTTCTTCTCATCCACATGGTTAATATTAATGTGCTGATGGCCAAAAGCTTTCTGAGGAGTACCCAATTACTTATCTGCTCTGGTTACAAGTTCTGAGTGTCCTGGCTTCTTTTATTACCTTTCAACTACCTAGTGGGTGCCAATTGTCAGACCTCACTGTCAGAAGCCCATCAGTGCTGTCTTGCCAATTCTTCTCCCTTTTGAAGAAGTTGGAAGAGTGGGTGCTTCAATTACCCTGTTTAAGAGCTCCCATTCTGATCCCTCTTAGGATACATGCTTGGGCTGGCTTAATTCAAGTTAGGTCTCAGAAGAGCCTAAACCAGGCCTTGCACAGGATGAGCTGCCCCCCAGAGATGGCCTTTCACCAGTATTGATCATTTTCTGGATGCACTGTTTCCCACCAAACAGAGTAGCCCTGTGCCTCTCTGCGCTTTTCCATTACTAATTGTCTTTAATTCCAAACCACAGGAGTAGTGGGTTTTATAGTTTTGCTGGGCTTTGTTTATTTCATATCTATGACGAACACATTTTCATACAGTTCAACCAATTATTAACTGTAATGGAATGTTTCTCTGCAAGGGCCTGGTTTTGCACTTGAATTAAAATCTTTCCCATGGGACTGCAGGATAACAATTATCCATGGAAGATCATCAGCTGGAAATGTGCAAGTGTGAATTGCCCTCTGCTATAAGGGAGTAGCATTTTCTCTCTCACTACTGGCTGAATTGTTCCTTCCAAATAAACCCTTGCAAGCAAGGTTTGTTCAGCCTTCAGTTCCATGTTTTAATTAACAGACAGGTTTAGTCAGAGCAAATCCAGACAGGCAGTGCCTGTCATTTCTTTCTGCATCAGGGGAGCCAGAGAGAAGGGAAGCACATCTCACAGTGCTCCTCTATTGGTAGGACAGACCACCACAGCACACTGATGGTCTTTGCAACTTGAGGATCCTGCTCTTCCTTGAGACCCTGCATATTCCAAGGGCAGTTCTGCCTGCTGTGGCTGAGGGAGGAGAGTTGGGTTCTTTCATCCATATCATTAGTCAGTTCTTAAAGTTGTTCCCATACACTTACCAAAGCTGTATTGATTTCTTCTTGGGTCAAGAACCTCTTTCCTGTCTGTCCTTTCCTCCAGAGAGGAGGAAATGTGCACTTGCTTGGTGGGGAGAGCGTGCTCTGTGTGTTAGCAATTTGCTTTTATTTTAAGACACAAGTATATTGCTTATTCTCATTTGATTTTTCTGTGGCCTCAGGAAAATTTCAGCTGATACTAATTTTTAATGGCTTTTCAAAGTGAGATCTCTATGAAGACAGCTTGTGCTGCTTAAAGTTACATGTTCCACCATGTAGCAAAGCAGTCCATGTGGGAGCTGTCTGACTTGATGGGAACTCTTTGACTTCCATGAAGCACACTCCCATTTTTTCCATGCCATTTTATAACCTGTGTCATGTTGCAGACAGCCCTTCCTTTCTCATCCTGCTTTTTATTTCAGTCACTTCATGCTGCCTCATTTTCTGGTATAGACTATTACTGTTGGCTTTCCCTTGAAGTGGGCTGGCTTGGAAATTATTGTTCATTTTTTTCTTTTCTAAATCTCTGTAGTTCAGCTCAGAAACCTCATTTTGTCATGTGGCATGAACAGACCTTTTTTTAGCTAATCTGAGCAGCACTGATTCTCTGTCAAGGTCAGTCAGTGAACTTAAAAGGAAATTATGTCGCGAGAGTTCTTCTCTCCTAACTCTTGTGCATTAGAAAAACCTCAGTCCCTCTGACCTGATACGAGGTCACATCTTGTAAGGTTTCTTTCCATCATATACTAATTTAGTTTTCAGATCCATTATTTAGTTTCTTTGCTTATTTTCTGACAGGGCAGTGAAAGGGTAGTACTCTAAAGAAGATACCTATTTCTTCCTATCTTTTCATTTATAGAGTATTTCATAGAAAGTAAAGTTTCACAGTGTTATTTTCCCTCACCACCTCCATACAAATACTTAGTCAGTGTTACATTTAAAATATTGTGCAACTGTATAGGGACAAAGCCTAAAGAACAGTACCAATCTGAGCAGAAATTTCTTAGAGAATTTTTCTCTTGGTGAAGTGATCTTGGTTTGAGGCTGTAATCTGAGGAGATGCTCACAGTAGTTACTGGGAAAGAATGCAACCTAAATAACTCAGAAGAGTTTTTCTTTAATTTGATTTTATGTTTTGTGACTTGTGCTCTGTAATGTTTTTTGTTCAGTTTTACATTGCAGTTACAAGATGTGCACCCTCTCATTTTTCAGTGTCTTTTCACTCAAAATGAACGATTTTTATCTTCTTAACAGGACATGGAGCAGATGTGAAATGTGTTGACTGGCATCCAACAAAAGGATTAGTTGTTTCAGGAAGTAAAGATAGCCAACAACCCATCAAATTCTGGGATCCAAAGACTGGCCAGAGCCTTGCCACGTTGTAAGTTCTTGCCCACAGACTTTGACTTGCTCACATATAAGCTAACTTTATAAAATAATTTTTTCTTAATTCCCTTTGTAGGTCTTTTCCTCAAATCTTTTCAGCCATACACAATTGCTTCAAACATAAAGCTAGTGCTTTAGCTTGCCAGCATATCTAGAGGTTAGATGAAGACAAGTCTGTACTTGGAAAATTGTGACTTCAATATTCCTTATTTAAGTTTTCTTTGTCCTTCTTCATAGACCTCCTTAGTCACACAGTTCTCATTCGGATTGAGATACGGAAAAACAAATGAGGTGTTTCATCTGGCTGATGAAAGCTTTCTTATGCTGCAGTAGAAATATGCACAGTAACTGAATAATGTCTCCGTGAGTGCTACCAGTTGCTCTGAAGTACAAAAAACCAGGATCAAAGCATAGGACCTTTGCACAGAAAGCCCTGGTGTTCTGCTTTAGTAGCCTGAGCTACTACTTGCTATTGACCTGAATATTTGTGACTGGCAAATCACACATTTTTACCCGTGTCTGAGAAATAATTATTGGGGCAAACAATCTGTCTTTCTCTGCTTGCAGACATGCTCATAAAAACACAGTGATGGAGGTGAAACTGAATCTCAATGGCAACTGGCTGCTGACAGCATCTCGTGACCATCTCTGTAAGCTCTTTGACATCCGTAACCTGAAAGAAGAACTTCAGGTCTTCAGGGGTCATAAGAAAGAGGCCACAGGTCAGAATGTGTTTCATTATGTGGACCGTCGTTACTAACTTCGGATTAAAAATTAAAGCTTTTGAGATCCTGATTTCCATTCATTAGAAATCTCAGTGTCAGACCTGTTTATCACGGTTTGCTTTGTGTTTCAGCTGTGGCCTGGCATCCTGTTCACGAAGGGCTGTTTGCCAGTGGAGGATCTGATGGGTCCTTGTTGTTCTGGCATGTTGGGTATGTGGCATTTTCATCAGCACATTGGAAAGGTGCTGGTCAAATAGGAAAGCTGTAACACTAAACAGAAAATATCCTTTCCCCCTTTGAATCTGTATTTAACCTGCATGTTTATGGTACAGTTTTTATCTGTACTTGATAACTTTGTTAATATTCTTAATTTATGAAGGAGTTCCCTTGTACAGATGTGTTTTAAAGGATACAATGGCTTGCACAAAACCAGCCCTTTTTTGAGAGGGTGATGAGTGGTCCTTGTTTCTGAGGTGCTGTAATGGTTTTGTTTTGAAATGTACAAATGTAGAGTTAAAAATCCCTACATGACTGAATTGCCTATTAAAAACCCCTGGGAACAATCAGTTCATGCAGTAGCAAAATGACAGAGGCTTAAGTTTAACAAAATATGGGATAGAGGATGAGCAACTGAATAGCAATAGTTTTGCATTGTAGCTGTAGCAGATACTCAGTTGTGTATGACTGATTTTGGGGGGTTTTTTATGCATCAGAGTTGAGAAGGAGGTTGGTGGAATGGAAATGGCCCATGAGGGAATGATCTGGAGTCTGGCATGGCATCCCCTTGGACACATTCTCTGTTCGGGCTCAAATGATCACACCAGGTAATTTCAAGTATTTAAAGAAAACATCTAAGGAAATGTATGTACATTTAGAAACTAGAAGGTTGCCTGTCTCAGTGAACAGACAGGTGGGGATGGTTCTAATACACAACCAGTGGCTAAAGCAGAGACACAAACTTATGTAAACAGGAAGGAACTGACATTTTACATTACAAAGTAGAGTATAACTTCTTGTCCTTCTTCGAGGGAAGCTTTAAAAAATACTAGGTTTTTGGTTTGTGGGAGCTCTGAAATCTCCTAAAGGAATTTTTTTAAATTAATTATTGCAATTTCTTGCTGAAGAAATATTCTTATCTCCACAGCAATTTTTTCTGCTGATCATGTCTCTCTCTTCACATTGCAAAAATGTTTGGAGGCTGTAGTTCTTGTGTTTAGGTTGAACATGCTGTAAACATGGTGCATTTTATAAATGCAGTAAATTTTTGTGTGGGGATGTGTGTATTTAGTGCATAGGAAGAATATATTTGAGCAAGATAATTTTGGAATGGACTAGAAATACATTTTTTCAGGAACTGATGTTGATGCCTTGTTCTTATACCCACTATACTTTGAAGTATCTCCTAGCTTGAAAGTATATAATTCATTATGATACTCGTAGGTTTTTTAATTTTTGGTTTGAACCTCATGTTTTTAGTGTTCAGATCTAGAGCTGAACTTGATTTAGTAAGAGTTGAATCCTTATGTAATCAAGATGGCACACTAAAACTCAACTAATTAGGTTAAAAGTTGCTGGAGCTCTTGACCCTGTATTGAGATGATACAACTTTCTTTTCACAGCAAGTTTTGGACTAGAAATCGGCCTGGAGATAAAATGCGAGATCGTTACAACTTGAACCTGCTGCCTGGGATGTCAGAGGATGGTGTGGAATATGGTAAGGCAGTTTTCCTCACTATGGAAGGAGGAGGTTTGGGGTCAGGAACAGGCCTAGGTCATTAGCTGACACTTTGTGGGTAAGATGAGGAAGCAGAATTACAGTATTGGTGACCACCTAGTCAAAGATACCTTTGCATAAGGATGATTTTACTCTCCATGTTATCAGTGATCACCATTCCAACCATGAGTTTTCTTCTGTTTCCACAGCTCCAGGAGGTAAGACCTGCTCTGTCAATCACAGGAAGGAGGTTTGGCTCTCCCTCTGGCACTATCTCCAGTTTACTTTTCTTCCTGTAAACTTCAGCTGTCTTCAAGGCTTCCTGCAGTCCTGAACTACAGCAGGAAAAACTTTCCAATTATTGAACTTTACTAAAATCTTTAAACATTACTCCCCTCCAAAGGATTTATCTCAGTAATATTAGGCTGCTCAGGATGTGCCTCAGCCACTTGGAATTGCATCAGTTTCTTCAGATTTTTGATTATTTCCTCTTTTGGTTTGGGGAATATTAGTTACATCGCACTACTCTAATCCCATTTAAGTTTTAAAATATATAGATTTGTTATAACAAAAATGGGAATTGTTATGTGTTATTATTTCTTCTTCTGAGCTTCTACCCTAAATGTAATGTTCCTGAAAGGACACAGTTTCTGACCTTTTGAGATCTGTTTATGAATCTGAGTTTGCAGTTCTTTTTATATTCTGTAATTCATGTATGGAATTGAAAAGCGACCCACCAGTTGTAAAATGTAAAATGTATTTACTACTGGAATATGATACTAATGGTAAAAGCATGTGGGAATCCAAAGGGATAAAATAGCAAGGTAAAGAAAGATGTTCCAAGTATAACTATTCATATTTTTTTCCTCTAGATGATCTGGAACCCAACAGCTTGGCAGTTATTCCTGGCATGGGAATACCTGAGCAATTGAAAATAGCCATGGAGCAGGAGCAGATGGGTAAGTAGTAGCCAAGGGGAAGCATTTTCCTGAGCAATCCAGGTACTTTATGACTTCTTTTTCATTCCTTTCATGTTCTTTGGGAGCACAGATGCTCTTTTCTAAAGTTCTGCGTTGTGCATATTTCACTTGTAAAGAAGGTAGAGCTGAAAACCTCTTGATCTCTTTTGCTCAATAAGCTGTAAAAATAATAAAGGATCTCTCTGTGAGCCTGCATTGCTCTGACTGTTTGTTTCCCTGGTGCCAAAGGGAAAGATGAGTCCAATGACATAGAAATGACAATCCCAGGACTGGATTGGGGAATGGAGGAAGTAATGCAAAAGGACCAAAAGAAAGTGCCACAGAAAAAAGTTCCCTATGCAAAACCAATACCAGCACAGTTTCAGCAGGTGAGTACCTGATACACAGGGAACAACCTGTTACTTTTCCAAGTTCAAAAAGTTGTGGCTGTTGAAAAGTTTTGGATTTCCAGTATCAGCAATTCTGTATGAACAGCCAGTGCAATTTACCACAGCAGCTAGTTTAATTGCAATTTAAGCATAAAAATATTTGGTAAAATCCATTATATCTTATATCTACGCCTGGAAAAAAGGTTATAAGATATGGAAGTTGTATTCAGCATTGGTTTTAGCTTCCAAGTATCCATACTATATCCATACTGCACAGTGTTTCAGCACATCCTTTCTTAATGCAGCAATGTGTTGTATACATGTTGTTCTGCAGAATTAGTCTTGGGTTTCTTAATTTTTATAGGCATGGATGCAAAACAAAGTTCCTTTGCCTCCTCCACCTGAGCCATTGAATGACAGAAAGGAGGATATTAAGCTGGAGGAGAAGAAGAAATCCCAGGCAGAGATTGAGCAGGAAATGGCAGCACTTCAGTACACAAACCCACAGCTCTTGGAGGTATATCTGGAAACAGTTACTAGCAAGTTTTCTTTAGCCCTCTGTGTGATAGATCTGAACTTCAGTGCTAAAGTGAGCAGCTTCCTTTTGCAACGCTGTTTTCACCTTTTTGCAGAAAGACATCTCATTGAACAGGATTTTGCACAGTAATGTGTGATGCTGGGAAACCTTCAGTGAGGCCCACACGTCTCAGTTAACCAACACTGAGCTGCTGGGTCTCTGCAGTTAGTGATTTCTCTTTAGCTATTTCTATTAATTATAAGAAAAGCATTTTTAAACTCCTGCGAAATGAGATGATGGCTTCTGATTTTCAGTTGTAACATACTTCTGTGCTTAGTTGATTTTCTGGGTCTCCTTTTTTTTGGGCAGCAATTGAAAATTGAGAGACTTGCACAAAAGCAAGCTGAGCAAGTGCAGCAGCCGCCCCCAGGAGGATCTCTCCATGGACCCCAGCCTTTCCCAGGGCAAGGCCCAATGTCACAGATGCCTCAAGGGTTTCAGCAGCCCCTTCCACCTCAGCAGATGCCAATGAATATGCCTCAGATGGGACCTTCTGGTCCACAAGGACAGTTCAGACCTCCGGGACCACAAGGACAAATGGGACCTCAAGGTCCATTACATCAAGGAGCTGGAGGTCCACAAGGGTTCATGGGACCACAAGGACCCTCAGGTCCCCAGGGGCCTCCACAAGGAATGCCAAGGCCTCAGGATTTACATGGACACCAAGGAATGCAGAGACATCCGGGCCCCCATGGGCCAATGGGGCCTCCAGGCCCCCAGGGTAATGCCGGCCCACAGGGACACTTGGGACCGCAGGGCCTGCCGGGATCTCAGACTCACCTGGGACCACAGGGTCCCCCTGGCCCACAAGGGCACTTGGGTCCTCAAGGTCCCCCTGGAGGTCAAGGAATGCAGGGGCCACCTGGTCCACGAGGATTGCAAGGACCTCTTCCTCACGGCATGCAAGGAGCCCCAGGATCTCAAGGGATGCAGGGCCCTATATCCCAAGGACCTCTGATGGGACTTAATCCTAGAGGGATGCAGGGTCCACCAGGACCCAGAGATAACCAGGGACCTAACCCACAAGGGATGATGATGGGTCATCCACAAGAAATGAGAGGTCCTCATATGCAAGGTGGTTTATTAGGACACGGCCCCCAGGAGATGCGAGGCCTGCAGGGACCCCCGCCCCAAGGTACAATGTTGGGACCTCCACAGGAACTGCGTGGGCCGCCCGGTCCTCAGGGCCAGCAGGGACCTCCACAAGGCTCCTTGGTGGGCCCTCAAGGAAACATGCCAGGACCTCAGGGACAGCCGAACCCTTCCCGGGGGCCGCACCCCTCTCAGGGCCCTCTGCCCTTCCAGCAGCAGAAAACGCCTCTCTTGGGGGACGGGCCTCGCCCCCCGTTCAGCCAGGTACGTGCTGGTCTGGGTTACAAGAGGAGAGTCAAGAATGTGGGAATGATGACTGTGATGTGGTAGGAATGCACAGCAGGAGCTCAGAGGCTGGAGTTTGGATGTTCTTTGCAAGACTGAGGCCTCGGGAAACACTTTTCATTGTCACTGCAGTTTATGTAGCTTGGAAGCCACAGAGGCAGATGTCCCTGCCCATGGCAGGGGTGTTGAAAATAGATAATCTTTAAGGTCACTTCCAGCCCAAACCATTCTGTGATTCTGTGACAAGTGGGAAAAGGAATATTGGGAATACTCTTCCACAAATCAGTCTGCTATGAAAATACGTAACTTGAAGAGAAACTCTATTTTTTTTTTTTTTTTTTTAAATTTAAAGACACTGAGCTGTCTTAAGCAGGATATTTCTTGGGGAGTAGACAAGCACTAATGAAAGTTGAATTTAAACACACTGAGCATGTAAAAAGTCATATGTATTAATTAAAGCAAATTATTGCCAACTCTTGAGTTATCCAGAGTAGTTAATCTGAACTATGGGATGAATTTACCACAGATGCTGGCACACGTGGAATCAGCTTAGGTCTTGTTGCACTTACCAGTTCAGACTAAGTGCGGAGAAACACGAGATGGGCAGCCATCCTGCTCCCTGCCTTTAGCCACCTCTGTACCTCCTGGAGCACAAGTTAAGAGATGGCCTTTGTCCCCTGTTAACTCCTTATTACTTGTCTCTGTGCCCTGCTGCCTTGGCATCAGCTCCGGGAGGCTTCACCAGCTCAGCAAGACCCGGAGCACTGGAGAGTGCTGCTGATAGGCACACCAGCTCATCCTGCAGGAGTCAAGTCAGGCTTTGCTAAGCCTGGCTCAGCACCAGCTGCAGCCTGATCTGCCCCCTTCAGCACCTTCCATTTTCTGCCCTCCCACATGGAACACAGAGCTCTCTGTGGTTGTTTGCTCTCATAAGTTCCTGTTTGGATTGCACCAATTCTGTACTTTAAATTTCTCTAAGTCGTCTTCAGTTGTTGGTGAATTTCGAAAGGGAAGTTTGGGAAAAAAAATCTACTTAATTTTAAAACAACGTGATGTCTTTTAACCAGAATCAACTCTTTTAGGCCTGCACTCAATAGTTTTTAGTTGAAGCTTTGGATATATACACATACAGTCCTAGTGCTCCAGTACTAGTCACAGTGAGGAAAGACATATTGAAATAAGCTTTACCTCAGTGATTGCTTTTCAGATTGAGGCAGAGTAGCCTACAAATTACGGGTTTATCTGAATATTTTTCCTTACAAATCAATTCAGTAATTCCCTCCACAAGTCTCTTAATGTGCCACTATTGCTGAGATTTTAAAAGTATCCAAATGACACAGATGAGTGTTGGTTCCACAACTGTGTAACTTAAACCAGCACAATGTTTCTCGTTGCTGTCCCAGGGAGACTGATTTTTCTGCTTTGAGAATAATTACCATGTATGTGGAGGGCTGTCATTGCCTGCCTCTGCTGTTAACGCTGTTCAGAATTCAGTAGGGTGCTCTTGGCAGGTGGCTGGTAATTTTCAATGAATATTGCTATCTTGAAGGCTTTTACAGATACCAAAAAAAATGACAAAGCAAGGTATTTTGACCATTTTTTCTTCCTTGGGCACCTTTAGTATGGCAATGGCTTTTAAAAATTAACAAATTTTAAAATTCATCAAGTCAGGTTTTGCTCCATTTTGCTTCTTTGTAATATGAATGTAGGAGTAGTTCCTGTTTATAAAGACCCCCTCTGTGATTTTTTTTTTTTTTTAAATAGGCTTTAGCTTGCTTTTTGTTTGGAATTTGACATTTATCTTCTGTGAACTTGTACAAATCACATGCCTTTCTTTTCACTGGCATGAAAGAAGCGTGTGAACATCAGCTTTATCAAGGGCTTGTGACATTAATAAAGAACACTTAAAGATATTTGTATGGGTTAATCTCTGTATAAGATTCATTGTTACCGTACCTGCCATACACTCGAAGCAGAGGTTTACTTGGGTACACAAGGCCATTTACAGCTTTTAATAAGGTCTCTCTTTCTGAACTCTACATATTTTTTCAGTTTCAAGCCCCACTTGAAGCCTGGAATGCATTTAGAAACAAAAATCATGTGAAAATACCATGTTAGGGCTCTGTGCTCCCAGCTTGGCAAAGCATGGTTTGTTTGGATTAAAGGTTTCTGCTAAATGCTAAGGAAACTTACTTAGTGAGTGCTAAAAAATGCTGTTTTTGTTAAACACTAGTGGTGTAAATTGAAGAAATTCCATAAAGTTTGTTTTAAGTAAGCATATGCTAAATTTATGAGGAATCCTGGAGCTCCCAGCAAGGTTTTGGTTAGGAACAGCAGAGGCAGTGTGATAGCTGGATCTTACATAGTCAGGGGATTGATATGCTCTGGACTCAAGTCGACATTCAGTCACTAGGAAGGTATTTTTGGTTAGTTTGGTTGGGGTTTTTTAAATAGGCATTGGGCAGGAGGCCTTTTATTTTGCTTATTTTTCCCAACAGCCTTACAAAATTACTCAATGCAAATACGGTGTTTGTAGTATGTATTTGTGTGCTTTCTGGTGTTTATCACCTATATTGCAGTTGAATATAAATGTTTAATTTAAAACCATGTTTCAAGATATGATGGGAAAAAATGCAAAAAATGCACTTGCTGCTTCTCTGCAACCAGAAAAAAAAAAAAAAGGTAGTGTTCCTCCAAAATAAATGTAGAGCATGAAAATAATTTGATTCATGGAGTAGTTAAGCAGTGTAATTATGACCCAACGATACGATGGAGTACAGGTCTTTAAGTATTTCCAGACTACCTGAAGTCTGGAGGGGTTTTTGCAAGTCAGTATGAAGGCCAGGTCTAAATCTGGCACACCAGACATGCCTGGAAAAAAGTATTACATGTTTAGGGGTTTCTGGTAAGGGTTTGGGGAGGATTTGGTTTTTTGGTCATGTCAGCATAAGAAGGTTTTGTATAGCAGTCCTGCAGATTTCAACTCTGTGTTGTTCACATTTTTACTGTTGGATCTGTAAATTCTCTACATGCCCCTTTTCAGTTCCAGTCAAACACAAACCCCAAATGATATTTTTTGTCAGGCCTTTGCTGTTTTAAGGCAGAATCAGACCATATTCCAAACAGTTTCTCAACATTGCAGTGTCACCATAGTGGGTCCAGTGTAAATTTGGTACCTGTAGAAATCTTTCATGGGTCTGTGAGAGCAGCTAAATTTAAAGAGGATTATTTTATCCTTTAAAATTCACACACAAAAAGAGAGAAAGTAACACTTGACACTTAAATACTTTATTTTTTCCTTTGGGATCACATAACATACACAAACTTCTGCCCCACTCTACTGCTTCTGCATGAGGAAGGAGGTGACTGTGGCTCCTGCCTTCAGCCCTGTCAGTGCTAAAAACCCACTTAACAACTTCGTATTTAGCTGAGGGTTAGCGTTTTTTTTTAATACTAACATTAAGAAAACCAAACTTTGCCAGCATGTTAAAAATGAAATTCATATATTTCCATGTTAACAGCTTACAGAGTTTTACAGGAAAGGTTCTCTTATGGCCCTGTTGTTGTCCCCCCATCCTGACATTCTTGATACTCATTTTTGTATATATAGTTTCTCTTTTTTGTTCATTATCAAAGGAAGTCTTTGGTCTATGCAGCTCTTTAACTGCATATAAATCAGTACTTGATATTTTTCAAACAAATATACACTGTTTTCTCATCTAGAGGAACAGAATATTCATATAGAATATTCAATACATTCTTACAGAATATTCATACTCAGCTAGAAAATGAGCTTTATCATCTTTGGTTGTTACAAGTAAAACATTAATCCTTGAAATGCTGTTTCCTGTAGAATTATGTGTTTATCAGTGACTGAAAGCATTAGTGATATAAATGTCTGAAAAATGAGGCTGAAACCACTGGAGCATGAGCTGTTTCTGTGGTACAATCTGCCGGTGCAGTCTTTAGGGAAAGGAAATTGTTTTGCACTTTTACAAAATGTTTAAACTATTCACACATGGCTTTTCTTACGTGTTCACAGGACGGACAGAACCCGGGTCCTCCTCCGCTGATCCCAGGCCTGGGGCAGCAGGGAGGACAAGGTCGTCTGGGCCCTCACAACCAAGGACCTGGTCTTAATAAAGGTAATTTTAAATGTATCCTCTGTTCCTCTGTGAGTCAGTCTCCTGAAAGAGGGGCTGTCCCAGTGCAGTGCCTCCAGAGAGAAACAGCTGAAAGCTTCCACAGACGTGGGCCGCAATACAGAGGAACAGTTTTCCCTGAAGTGTTGTTTAGTGTGAAATGTATCATGTGCTTTGTAAAGCTGTATGAACTAGAGCATCCTTGAGCATTTTAGAAAACACGACTGAAGCCTGCTGTGACTTTTCTCCCTGCAGGTGATGCCCGTGGTCCCCCAAACCACCACCTGGGCCCGCTCTCTGACAGACGACACGACCAGAACAGCGGCGGCCCCGAGCACGGGCCCGAGAGGGGCTTGTTCCGAGGTGGCCAGGAGTGGGGGGAAGGCAGAGACAGCAGGGGCTTGCCAGACAGACGAGGACCTCACCCCGATTTCCATGATGACTTTGATCGGCCAGATGACTTTCGCGAAGATTTCCATCCAGATAAAAGATTCGGCCATCGATTACGGGAATTCGAGGGGAGAGGAGGCCCACCGTTGCAAGATGAGAAATGGAGACGAGGTGGACCTGGGCCTCCCTTTCCTCCTGATCACAGGGAATTTGAAGGAAGCGGCTCAAACCGGGGGCCTCCTGGTGCTTGGGAAGGACGGAGACCTTCGGATGACAGATACCCACGGGATCCTGAGGATGCACGCTTCCGAGGAAGACGAGATGAGAGGTAAGAATAAATCTACTTCTCTTTCTTGGGTTAAAGGGTAAACGGAGGGAACTTTTTTTTCCTGGTTTCCTTTTCATTAAGGAGTCTATCTGTTTCAGATTTATAAACTGGAAACCAATAAGGAAATGAAAACTCTAATATACCTGAGTTTAGAGTCCATAAAAATCATTCAGTAATAGAAGAAACCTTGAAAAATGGTCATTGTACACAGCAGCTTCCGTGTCTTTAAACAGTAAGTAAAGAGAAGGGAGAAAGTTTGTAGAGAAGATCCAGTGACACAGGATGAAGATTTGAGACCGTTTTGATGAAAATTGAGAGGAGACTTGAAGGTTAAAGTGACAAAGTCTTGAACATTAGAAGTGGATTTTGAGACTGTCTCCAGTCACAAACTACAGCATGAGACTGTAGGATGAGATGTAGAGACTGTAGGATGAGGTGCAATGTCCTTGTAAGGAGGAGGAACAGTGATCCTACTGTCGGATAGAAGGGACAGAGCTACAGCATCTGTTGGACTGTCGAGACTATTTTCTCATGTGTTTGCTTGTAGAAATTTTATTTCTCTTTCTGACTTAACTTCTTAATGCCAAGTGAAGAACTCAAAAAATAATCTGATTTAGAGCAATGTCCTTGTCATTGCTCACAATCTCCAAATAAATCACGAAGGGATGAATTTGCTTCTAGTTACCAGTGTAAATATGGAGGAATTACATTGTCTTCAAGACTGTCAGCGAAATTGCTCCAGATTTATGCTGGTTTAACTGAGTGGAATTTGGCCTCCAAGGTCTAAGCCTCTCACTGACCACCAACTCTATGTATAAGAACACGTGCTTGTACAAATACACTGTGGTCTCCACATAACGTGAATTTTGTGTGTTTTAGTTGCCTTTTTAATAATTTTCTTACATTCCTTTTACTTTGCATCTATACAGCTCTTCTTTTAGCTATTTTCTACCTAGCTCTGTAAAGATGTATCTTCCTTTTGTGTGAAGAGTATGAAAAGAAATGAACAGTAACTAAAAGGTAACAATTAAAGCCATTTTTAAAAAGTAAAGCCAGAGAGAATCCAAGATGAGTGGTCTGCATCGTAGAACTTTAAAAGACAGAGCAGACAACAATTTTAGAAGCTCAGTAGAGATTTTCAGATTTTTATATTGAAAATGCTTAGGGACTGGAAAATATTATGGTCCTGATTTTTCAAAAGTTTCGTAAGGGAAACAAGAACCTTGTGACCTGTAAATCTGACTTTTCAACTAAGAATTCAACTATCAGAGTGCAAGTGTTTGTCCACAGTTTGAAAGGAACTGGCACAGAGCTCTAAAAGGCTCATTGTGCTTGTAAACCCCATGAATTTCTTGGAATGAAGGTGAACAAGGTGCCATTTACTGCAGATGCTGTGGTGGACTTAATCCCAACCACTGCTTCAGCTGACTTGGTTTGGAATTGAGATTGTAACTGGTTTGATCAAGCATGAGAGGCAAATGTGTGTATGTATGTTTCTCTCTAATTTCCCGTCCTTTTCATCCCTGTCCTGTTCTTACTCTACCTATGCATATCAACATGATGCTTCTACTGCAGAGACCTGCCTCTTCCTGCCTGCTAATCTGCACAGTGTGTAGTTGTGTACAGTAAGGTCCTAGGCCTCGAGGAAGATCATCTGAGAGCAGTCAAACAGGAACTGAGCCCGATGCAAGGCAGGGTTTTACGTGTGACTGATACGAAAAGGTGAATAAGGATATCCATAACACATTAGGAGCTGTGGCTATGTCAGGCATAGGTATAGTAGATTTTAAAACTCAACTGCCCATAAGTTGACTGAAAGCAATAGGAAAGGCCCTGTTCCTGCAGCCCTAGGGCCTTGTGTTGCAAATCTTGGTAATTTTCAAGCTAAGCAGAATCACACCATGTCAGTATTAAAGTGGGAGGCCCTCTAAGAAACATCTAGAGGACTGTGCTGTTTCAAGGCTAAACAATATTGCTCTGTGATTATTTGAACCATTTGTACCTGAAACTGTTCAGTTTGTTTTCCTAAACCATCCAGGTTAATGTAGATGGTTCATGGTCCATACACAGCACTCCTCCATTCACTGTTGTACCTGTACAGGCACAGCAGCCTCCTCTCTGTATTGTGCTTGTTTTCTGGGAGGTGGAGACAGACCTATTGTTTTTTATTAAAAACAATGTAAAAGTTTAAAAATACTGTATTGTGTTATGACTACTGTTAAAATATTTAAATTTGTAATTAAAAGGTTAATGTTGTTAAAATTCTAAATAAAAGTATCTAAAGTTTTGCTTGTAATAGGATGCACTGTGTCGTTAATGAGCTCGGGAAGGGGATGCTGCACACAGCCAACACCATTGGAATATTGTGGTGGTTTCCACTTGGCCAGCGTGGAACTGGGAACAGTAGGGAGGTGGGGGGCTTCTGTAAGTGGGCAAGGAGTGCTCCACACCGTGTGCTGTCACTGAGGGTGGGGTGGCATGGTGAGGACTCAGCACCCCCTAAACACCCGCCCTGTGCCTGCAGAGACCCTGGGCTGTGACTGAGGCTGGCACGCACCTAACGAGTGCAGTCATCACAGAACATGGATGTGCTTTACAGGCACTCCAGGTGTTCTAAACTGGTCATGTCAGAAACAAAACTGCTAGTTATTCACGCAGCCACCTGTGTGGCAGGCTGACCTGACATGGCACTGACAGGTCAGTAAGAGCCGTTCTCCTCTCTGGAGCTGTCCAGGCCCCTGGCAGTGTGGTGCTGGAGGAACTGTACTCAGTTAAGAATACGTGCAGAACCCAGTGGTACCAAATTCCTGAAGATGCCACGGTACTTACTAGAAGGCAGTTATCAACTTCAGTGCCATAACTACATTTTGCAACACAGAATTCTTCATTACTGCAGTTGGATAAACTGCTCTTGAGGTTGCAGAATGCTACCGTGCACTGTTCAGCCATCACTGTCCCTACAGAGCCAAGGACAGTCTAGATGCATTTGCTAAAATAGTAAACTTTGAAGAACGTAATGAAAAAGAGAATATTCTGGCAAAAGAATCATAGAATCAATAGGAATGAGATGCTGGAATATTTTGTTATAGCCATGCTTCTCTCATTGCTTATATGTTTTCAGTTTGTTTTATCACCAAAATGGAAAGGAAAAAAGGGAAGGGGAATGTAAGACAACCACAGTTAAGGGAAATTACTTTTCCTTGCCTTACCTCACTTTGCATCTATCATCACTCATTGTTTTTTCCCACCTTTTCATTAAATGAATGCAGTATGTTTAACAATATTTTCCTTCTACGAAAAACCAACACAATCAACAGAAAGAAAATGAGGGGAAAACTACAAAAATTACTATCAAATTAAGGCAGAAAATGAGCACTTTTCCACCTACAAATCCTGTTCTAGTAACTGTATGTGCTGTAGCATTAAGTGAAACAGTTCAGAAATGAGTTGATTTATAAAATTGAAGCTGACTCAATTCTACCTAAACCCCGTGTTTGTATCATGTTCTTTCTTGTAGCTTCAGAAGAGGAGGACCCTCAAGACATGAGGGCCGGGGACCCAGGGGCAGAGATGGCTTTCCGGGTCCTGAAGATTTTGGGCCAGATGATGCTTTTGACTCTCCAGATGAAAACTCCAGAGGAAGGGACCATGGTGTTCGGGGGCGAGGTCGCGGTGCTCTCAGAGGTGAGGGGAACGTTCTTCCACGTGGAAATGCAAGGAGGAGGAAAGAAAGGCATTTCTTGGGCAGATAGTATTTTCAGGAATGTCTTTTCTCACTCTTGTGCCCTGCTTCTCTTACTGCTCAGGAGCCCGGAAGGGTTTGCTTCCTACTCCAGATGAATTTCCACGCTTTGAAGGAGGCCGGAAACCAGAACCCTGGGACGGAAACAGAGAACCAGGTAAAATTTTTGCTAAGGTTTGTAGAGTTCTACAATATAACCACTTATAAAGAATTCTAAAAATCACCTCTATTTCTTGGACCTTGTATGTTCATTACCAGTATTTTACCATGAGAAAAACCAAACATAGTATTTTTGGTCTTTTAAATTTAAGAAAAAAGAATGATACAGAATTTAACTGACTAAATACAACTGTCTTGCTGAACAGAAAAATGACTGTGGCCTCAAAGTCTTGATTTTCAGCTGAGTTCTTGTACAGACCAGAACTGCCTGGGTAGTTGTCACTTGTGGATGACTGAATCACGTTTCATGTGGGTTTTTTAAGATGTATATTAACACCAGCAGCAATCTTTCATGTGATTGGCATCTTTTTTGCTTGCAAAAATAATGTTTTTAGCTACAAGATCTGACAGCTTGTTGGTATATCCTGTGTTTTTGTGCCCAGGTCCTCGTCCAGATCACCCTCCTCATGAAGGACACTCTCCAGCCAGCAGAGAACGTTCTTCTTCTCTCCAGGGTATGGACATGGCCTCGCTGCCACCACGGAAACGTCTCTGGCACGATGGGCCAGGGACCTCTGACCACAGAGACATGGATGCTCCAGGTGGACCCCCAGAGGAGAGGGGCAAAGGTAAAAAAACCCTTTTGACACCCTTATGTAACACTGGCATGTTTTTCAACATTAGGCTTATCTAGAACTTCTCTATTTAGAGGGGATGAAGCTGAGCTAGTAAATATCTGATTTTACCAGCTGGGAAGCCAAAGACCAGTCTTACAGGAACATAAGAACAGAGGGATTTTCTGGGACATCAAATCCAAATCTTCTCTCCAGCATTATTGTCCTCTTCCTTATTGTCCAGTTCAAAAGCAGTTAGTTTTTGGTTCCCTGTTACTCCAGCTGGAAAACTCACTAAGAGCATTTTTTTCTCATTTTCAGAATAGTTAATACTCATGCTTGTGCTATCATCCTTTAACTCAAATACAAGAACACCAAGCCTGTAGTGGTATGTCCCTGAAATGCTCTCTAAACCTAATCTGTAGTTCAGTGACTTATTTTTATATTTAATGGCTCTTGACAGTTAACTTTTGTGTGCTTCCCTAATTGCTTTAAGAATCATACAAACTTTCGATATCCACAGCATCCATGAGCAGAGCTCTAAAACTTAATGCAGTAGATTATGCTTTAAAAAAAAAAAAGGCAAGGAAAATGTTTTTCTCCTGATTTGTGCCTATCATTCATTGATTTCATTTGATGTCTTTGTTGTAATTAAGTTGAATTGACTATTTCTGAATGCCACCTCTGACTGCACTGAACTCCACCATTTCTAGCCTGAACTAGCTCTTCTCCAAGTCAGAACTCCGATCTGTTTAGCTGTTCTCTCTAGAAGTCATTCTGTATCTTTTCCTATCCTTGTTATCTCTGTATTATAATTTTCAATTTTAAATTATCCTTTTCTAAATTAAACAAGGTAACTACGAATTGCACACACTAAGATGTGTAACTGTGGATTGTTACAGTTCTCTTGGTTTTGTTTTCTCCATTCTTTCTTAATAGCTCCTCATGCCATAGTTCCCTCTAATTACTAAGCAGTGACATGCTACTGTAAGCCACAAAGCACATTCTTCTTGGAGTTAATAGCTGGTTCAGAGCCTATTGCTGTGTATGCCAGTTTCAAAATCATCCTGCCAGCCCCAAACTTAAAAATCTCAGTACTTCCCTTGTGTTTTTTAAGTGTTGGCTTTCTTTAATGTCCTCACATTGACTACCCACTGCCAGTGACAAAAGTCCTTCTCAGTTGCTTCCAGATGCTGAGCTGCCAACCTACAGCTGATTTTTTTGTTACTGTACAGCTTTGTCTTTGAAGCCACTGAATTCTATCCCACTCCTCTTGCCATTGTCCTGGAGCTCATTCAGTTTTAACTGCACGTCCCTCCTCCGCTGCATGGGCTGTTCCCAGTGTTGTATTAACACAGGGTTTTATCATTCTTCCACAGATGTTTTGAATAAAACTCTGCTGGTAAACTCCCTCTCTATCAGTATTTCCCCTTCCCGTAACTGCCTGCTGTTTCTCATTTAGCCAGCAGCTATCAAATCTGTAAGGATTCCTTCTCCAGCTTCAGCAATGATTTGTGCTAACATTCAGATTCTTTAATGAAGTTAAAACAGTTGTTGTCCAGGCACAGTAAGTGTAGTAATTAACTCAAAATGTGCTAAAGAAAATTTAGAATGATGGCAGAAAGCCTGATAAACCGTGAACAATACCTTTTCATATACGGGCTGTGCCGCCTTTAGTTATACTAGTAAAGTCATCTAAAGATTAAAACTTCATGAATTACAAATTCTGTGGAACAATTTGGTCTCTGTTTTACACAGAACCAACCAGAGTCAACAATCACTTTTGCTAAAGCGGAGCAAAAATATCCTGATTTAGCTGTAATATGTGTCCATAAAACAAGGTTACTGTTACATTTGTTTGTTAAAAATACTGCTTATTATTTTTGGGGTGGGGTTTTTTAAATGTTCATTAATATATCAAAACCAAAAAGATCTGTGAGAAGTAGAAAACCCTGTTCCTAGGAGTAAGAGCTTGTGTAGTTTTTGTTTCTGATTAGTAGCAAAATAAAGCATTTTTCCATTATTTGTAGAAAAAAGGGAATGAAACAGTAATGTTACTCATTATCTTCACCATCAGCCTCAACTGTGTCAGCTTGTCAACAGTGCAATGTCTTTGTTTAGGATAAAAGAAAGCGTTTTGCAATAAAAATACAGAACCACAGATGGTGTTGAAGCACAAGAACTGGGAGCGTGTGGAAGTTTGGAGGACACGCTATCGCTGTTCCGACTGTACCAACTATATCCTCCTTTAATTTCCAAGGAATTACTTGATTGTTGCCCATTGTAATGGCGACACTAAATACATGTAAGAAAAGTGTATAGAGGGAGGAGGCATAAAATTGCAGGTCTCAGCTCCATGTGGTCTGTGAATGATGACACCATCCTAAGGTATGGCAGGTCTGAGAAGGGGCACAGTTTAGACCTGTACCACTAACTGGCTGTGCTTCCTTTTTAGGGCGAGGAAATTCAGGACCTTCACAGAGAACACCAAAGTCTGGGAGGTCTGGTTCTTTAGATGGAGACCACCACGATGGATTCCACAGAGATGAGGCCTTTGGTGGAGGCCCCGGGGGAGGCAACAACCCTTCTCGAGGAGGAAGGAGCGGAAGTAATTGGGGAAGAGGAAATAACATAAACTCTGGCCAGTCGCGAAGAGGAGGATCTAGGGGTGGAAGAGGACGATAGAAGAGGCTTTGACTGGGTTATGCCAGTCCTTGTGGGACAATATTTAAATAGACTGCTACTTTGGACTCAGTCATCTGCAATGCCACAAACCTGGATTCTTAACTGGGATAACTGAATGTGCATTACTTCCTAACAAGGGTCTTTTCCTATATCAGTCAACTGCCTCTAGCTGCAATATTGTAGCTAGCTTTGTTTTGTCCTCTCCACTCCCATTTTCCTCACTTTCTTACCTACTTTCTTTTGTGAAGAGCTGGAATTTTTTTTAAGTGTTGGGGGACATGGAGCACTTCCACAGATTTCAGTTCACCTCCAGACAGAAACCTGTTTCTATATGTACAGTTTGTCAAAGAGTTATGTTGTTTTTGTATGAATACAGAATGTAATTTGCGCAAAAGTTAACAAAAAATCAACACAGTGTGTGATTCTTTACTCACCTATTACTACAGAGGGTTGTCTTTAGGCAAGCTTGTGTTTCAGATGGAGCAACAGAACTACCTCCTGAAATCTCAGCCATTTAAAATACTGAGAGCTGCCTCCTAGTTTTTTGGTTTATCATGTACAGAGAGCTTTCATTTTCACCTTTAGCCACAGCTGTCTACGGATTACAAGTGGTGCTGAAGTTAAAATTCCAAAACAGGCAATCACTGATGCTTGCTAGTCTGCCATCCTGAAAGAGAAAAATGTGGAACACCATTTAGAACAAGTTGTCAAAGACATAGTGTGAGTTATAACCTGGATTGCAAGACAGACATCATGACAAATGTTGTGTTCACCTGGGGGAGTCAAGGATTTTTGTTCAAAACAGCATCTGTTTATAGAGAAGGAAAGAGGTTTAGCAGCTTGACTGGGATGTTTTACAACAGCTGTATGACACATAGCTTAAAGCTGTGGGTGTTCAGCAGTCTGCTGCATTAATTGCTGAAGTGCAAACCTCAGTATTTCATCACTTCCATATTAACATTTTTAAGTGTCTTTTTCTTTAGGATATTGTTACTTGGTTTTACTAGAGGAGGGAAATGAGGAGTAGGACTTATTCCCATTTCCCACATTTCATAATAAAGCTGCTTACCAACCATGAGTTTGTCTTCCCCATAAATCATTCATATTAATCATCTCCAGCCACCAAGTTATCAAAAGGTTCCTTTAATACTTAAAGCCTCAGTGAAAATGTTACCATGTAAGTACCTATTCTACAGACCTTCTCAGAAAGCTTCTACATTAGCAGTGTAACATAAAATGTATAATGAAAAATCACTACCAGGCTTCCCTCTCTCCTGCCTTGAATTTCAGATTATAATAAAAGATATAAGCCAATGCAGTTCTAGAGGCTACTGCAACAACACAGTGACACATGGCAGCTACTGCATCTCATACAGTCAGGTTTACCAAAGACTGGCTCAAGTCCTGATGATCTCAGGATCTGAGACCTGATCGAAACCTCAAAGCACAGATGCTTAACTGTTGTTCTCTTGGTTCAGTCACTCACAAGTAGTCGGGTTTTTTTCCTTAGTTTTTAATTTGTAGTGTATAAAATGGCACTTGAACACTCTAACTGATCATTAGCCTATAAAATCCTTGTCATGGGCTCAGAAAAGATAGAATGGTTCTAAGGAAATTAACTGGGAAACACCTGAGATGCATCTGATATGACAGAGTTTCTCCCTTGAGAGTAAAAAGAAAATGCTTTTTAGCTCTATCAGAAGGGCTTTGGTCATTTTGGGTATAGGTCTGGGAGTTAGGATCTGTCCTGAAGTTTTCGTGGTAATCATTGGCAAAGAGGAAAGCTTGCCCTATTATTTTTTTTTTTTCTTAGCAAGCCATGTGTATTTTTAAGGGGTTAAAAGAGGTCTAATAGCATATGCGATTTAGAGGATGAGCTTTGGGCTTTAATTAAACCACACTCCACTACCAAAACAAGTTAGAGTATACCCAACTATATCCAGACAACTCAGGTGGGTGGTTAATTCCTTAACACCAAGTACCATAGTGGTTTGAGTCATATTCTTCATCAAGGAGAAGCTTTTTTAGTTACGTTTTAAATCTTTCACGATCATGAAATATGCTCGGAAAGTCGTAAGGAAACTTGATAATTAACTAGCTTTTCTACAACATCTTGGGTGGCAGGAGAGACAGAAGCATCTTCCCACTCCATGATACCATGACCCACTATTGCTGGGAAATAGACACAATTATTTAATGGGAATATACTTCTGTATTCTTCAGGTTATGTTCTTTTACCAGTGCTGCACGTAGAATCGTTATGCTCCACCTGTGAGTTTAGAGCTCCACCTTGTCTCAGATCGTTTAATTTTATACTGCTGTTAGGAATAAAATTAATTTTATATACTGTAGCTTAGAGGTTGTAAAAATGAGAGCTTAATTTAATGCTATTCAGATAGCTCTGATACACATTTTTAAGGGGAAAAAAAGTGACCATTACTGAAATGTCTATATTGACAACTAGGAACAAATAGTTTTATTTAAGCAATCTATGTACATTTAAGTACCCCCTTCAACAATTTAATTCAGAAAAGTATTTGGTGAATACGTTAAACCTTAAGTAGTGTAGCAGGTAAGTATTGCAGTGATTGGTTTTATTTTGTCCATGAGGCACAAATGCTCCTGGGGATGCTGGCTCTGGTCCCATTTCCCTGCAGCAGTCCAGCAGCACAGCCCAAACTGGAGCAGCCAGCTCTGCCACCCTGAATTCAGCACTCTCCTAAGGCAGCTCGGTTTCTGCACCGGAACAGAGCTCCAGCTACTAGCAAATGTATTTTGAAGGTCATCCTGTGACAGGGAAGCAATTCCTGCCCCAGTTCACAAAGCAACTACATATACAAAAAATAAAGTTCTAAGAGCTGAAGCTACCCTTTTAAGGCCTAGGGATTTGGTCCCTTACAGCAGCTATAAGGCACGAGTAGCTGCAATGGCCAAGGCTCTTTTCATATTAGCACTTTCCATTCTCTCGTGGTCATGCAGGAAGACCCCCCCCCCCTCCCCTTACAGTTATGGGCAGTCTTTGCGACCCACAGCCCCAGGAAAGTTTGTTTCACTTACTGCATGGTATTTTAAAGCTGGTTTTTAGAGAAATGCAGTTTAGTGGCCACAGTCTTCATGTTCACCACTGGTCTGAGGTAGCACCCACAGTGTTCAGATTGTGGAGGTCAGCACAAAAATGAGGTAACATCAGTTAATTTTTGAACGTTGTCCCCCCGACGTGAACAAGATTTTGCCCAATCATCTTCGTGTTTCAGCATCCATCAACCCTGCACGCGTCCGTCGCGGGCAGGTCCGTAATTACACCGCATCTCCGATCTCACCCGCGGTCCGGAGCAGCTGCAACAACCACACGGTCCCATCCTGGAGGCGATGAACTGGGATGCCGCCTGCTCCTAAAGGCGGTGGGGCGATCCAGGCCACGGAGCAGGGCAAACACCGGCAGGCTGACACCCCTGAATGCGGCAAGCACAGCTCGGAGTCACCGGGCGCCCTTCGAGCCGCGACCCGAGAACCGGCGAGGAAAACCGGGCAGGGCGCGGAGGGAACAGTTCTCAGTGCGTGGTGCCAGCGAGTCAGCCCACCGGGCCGAGCCGGGCCGGTCTATGCGGGGCCGGGCCGGTCTCCCCGGGCAGTGCGGGTCTCCGCGGGGCCGGGCCGGTCTCCCCGGGCAGTGCGGGTCTCCGCGGGGCCGGGCCGGTCTCCCCGGGCAGTGCCGGTGTCAGAGGGGCAGCACCTTGCCGCCGCCGCCCGCCGCGGCCCGCAGCAGCCCGGCGGAGAGGCGCAGGCCGGCGGTGCCGCCGGGCAGGAGGGCGATCGCGGCGGCCGCGGCCATGCCGAGCTGCAGGGCGGCTCCGAGCGCGGCGAGCGCGGCGCTGCGCAGCCCCAGCGCGGCGTACAGCGTGCCGAGCAGCGCCGCCAGGTACAGCGGCAGCCCGCGGCCCGCGGCCCGCAGCAGCCGCACCGGGCCCCGCAGCAGCGCCGCGGCGCCCAGAGCGCACAGCGAGCCCAGCGCCCACAGCAGCGCGAACCGGCGGGCGCGCAGCAGCAGCAGCGGCAGGCACAGCGCGGCCAGCGCCAGGCACAGCGCGGCCAGCGCCAGGCACAGCCCGCCGCCCAGCAGGCGCTGCCGCCGCGACAGCCCCGCCAGGCACGGGTCGGCCTCGCCCGCCCACGGCAGCGGGCCCAGCGCGCCCAGCCAGCCCCAAGGCCCGCCGCTTCCAGCCGCCTCCGTCTGCGAGCCGCCGGCGGGCTGCGGCGCGGGGGCCGCGGCGGGGGGGGCGGCGGCGGCGGCGGCCTTAGACTGCGCGAGGTACTCGTGCAGCTGCCGGCCCAGGTCCGCCATGGCACGGCCGGGAACGAGAACGGGAGCGGGAACGGGAAGGGGAACGGGCGCTACCGGGGCCCCTCCGCACACCTCGCCGCCGCCATCTTGCGGGGCGTGTGCGCGCCTGCGCGGCGGGCACGGAGGGCTGTGCGCGTGCGCGTTCGGGGGGGCCGTGGGGGCTGGAAGGGGACTGTGAGAGGGTTGTGAGGGGAGCTGTGAGAGGGTTGTGAGGGGGACTGTGAGGGGACTGTGAGAGGGCTGTGAGGGGAACTGTGAGGGGAGCTGTGAGGGGACTGTGAGAGGGTTGTGAGGGGACCTGTGAGGGGACTGTGAGAGGGCTGTGAGGGGAACTATGAGAGGGGTGTGAGGGGAGCTGTGAGGGGACTGTGAGAGGGTTGTGAGGGGA